>CAKKTE020000241.1:0-1200000 GCA_920105625.2 Clusia tigrina | reverse complement strand
ACACTGATAAAACTTCAAATGGCCCTAACTTCTATACGGTACGTCCTACACCTATCAAAGTTTGCAACATACAAATGCTTGCAACTTTTTACTGGAGCGTCATAAAACCTTGAAATTTTGTAACAATAAAGTACTCGAGCCTCTTGTCAATTTAAGAAAACGCTCAAAGCTATGCTACCGTTGAGTCCCAAATCAAACACTGATAAAACTTCAAATGGCCCTAACTTTTATATGGTACGTCCTACACCTATCAAAGTTTGCAACATACAAATGCTTGTAACTTTTTACTGGAGCCTCATAAAACCTTGAAATTTTGTAACAATAAAGTACTCGAGCCTCTTGTCAATTTAAGCTATCGCGCAAAGCTATGCTACCCTTGAATCCCAAATCAATCACTGATTAAACTTCAAAAGGTCCTAACTTCTATACGGTACGTCCTACACCTATCAAAGTTTGCAACATACAAATGCTTGTAACTTTTTAATGGATCATCATAAAACCTTGAAATTTTGTAACAATAAAGGACTCGAGCCTCTTGTCAATTTAAGTTATCGCTCCAAGCTATGCTACCGTTGAGTCCCAAATCAAACACTGATAAAACTTCAAATGGCCCTAACTTCTATACGGTACGTCATACGCCTATCAAAGTTTGCAACATACAAATGCTTGTAACTTTTTACTGGAGCGTCATAAAACCTTGAAATTTTGTAACAATAAAGTACTCGAGCCTCTTGTCAATTTAAGCTATCGCTCAAAGCTATGCTACCCTTGAGTCCCAAATCAAACACTGATAAAACTTCAAATGGCCCTAACTTTTATATGGTACGTCCTACACCTATCAAAGTTTGCAACATACAAATGCTTGTAACTTTTTACTGGAGCCTCATAAAACCTTGAAATTTTGTAACAATAAAGTACTCGAGCCTCTTGTCAATTTAAGCTATCGCGCAAAGCTATGCTACCCTTGAATCCCAAATCAATCACTGATTAAACTTCAAAAGGTCCTAACTTCTATACGGTACGTCCTACACCTATCAAAGTTTGCAACATACAAATGCTTGTAACTTTTTAATGGATCGTCATAAAACCTTGAAATTTTGTAACAATAAAGGACTTGAGCCTCTTGTCAATTTAAGTTATCGCTCCAAGCTATGCTACCGTTGAGTCCCAAATCAAACACTGATAAAACTTCAAATGGCCCTAACTTCTATACGGTACGTCATACGCCTATCAAAGTTTGCAACATACAAATGCTTGTAACTTTTTACTGGAGCGTCATAAAACCTTGAAATTTTGTAACAATAAAGTACTCGAGCCTCTTGTCAATTTAAGCTATCGCTCAAAGCTATGCTACCCTTGAGTCCCAAATCAAACACTGATAAAACTTCAAATGGCCCTAACTTTTATATGGTACGTCCTACACCTATCAAAGTTTGCAACATACAAATGCTTGTAACTTTTTACTGGAGCCTCATAAAACCTTGAAATTTTGTAACAATAAAGAACTCGAGCCTCTTGTCAATTTAAGTTATCGCTCAAAGCTATGTTACCCTTGAGTCCCAAATCAAACACTGATAAAACTTCTAATGGCCCTAACTTCTATACGGTACGTCCTACACCTATCAAAGTTTGCAACATACAAATGCTTGCAACTTTTTACTGGAGCGTCATAAAACCTTGAAATTTTGTAACAATAAAGTACTCGAGCCTCTTGTCAATTTAAGAAAACGCTCAAAGCTATGCTACCGTTGAGTCCCAAATCAAACACTGATAAAACTTCAAATGGCCCTAACTTTTATATGGTACGTCCTACACCTATCAAAGTTTGCAACATACAAATGCTTGTAACTTTTTACTGGAGCCTCATAAAACCTTGAAATTTTGTAACAATAAAGTACTCGAGCCTCTTGTCAATTTAAGCTATCGCGCAAAGCTATGCTACCCTTGAATCCCAAATCAATCACTGATTAAACTTCAAAAGGTCCTAACTTCTATACGGTACGTCCTACACCTATCAAAGTTTGCAACATACAAATGCTTGTAACTTTTTAATGGATCATCATAAAACCTTGAAATTTTGTAACAATAAAGGACTCGAGCCTCTTGTCAATTTAAGTTATCGCTCCAAGCTATGCTACCGTTGAGTCCCAAATCAAACACTGATAAAACTTCAAATGGCCCTAACTTCTATACGGTACGTCATACGCCTATCAAAGTTTGCAACATACAAATGCTTGTAACTTTTTACTGGAGCGTCATAAAACCTTGAAATTTTGTAACAATAAAGTACTCCAGCCTCTTGTCAATTTAAGCTATCGCTCAAAGCTATGCTACCCTTGAGTCCCAAATCAAACACTGATAAAACTTCAAATGGCCCTAACTTTTATATGGTACGTCTTACACCTATCAAAGTTTGCAACATACAAATGCTTGTAACTTTTTACTGGAGCCTCATAAAACCTTGAAATTTTGTAACAATAAAGTACTCGAGCCGCTTGTCAATTTAAGCTATCGCGCAAAGCTATGCTACCCTTGAATCCCAAATCAATCACTGATTAAACTTCAAAAGGTCCTAACTTCTATACGGTACGTCCTACACCTATCAAAGTTTGCAACATACAAATGCTTGTAACTTTTTAATGGATCATCATAAAACCTTGAAATTTTGTAACAATAAAGGACTCGAGCCTCTTGTCAATTTAAGTTATCGCTCCAAGCTATGCTACCGTTGAGTCCCAAATCAAACACTGATAAAACTTCAAATGGCCCTAACTTCTATACGGTACGTCATACGCCTATCAAAGTTTGCAACATACAAATGCTTGTAACTTTTTACTGGAGCGTCATAAAACCTTGAAATTTTGTAACAATAAAGTACTCGAGCCTCTTGTCAATTTAAGCTATCGCTCAAAGCTATGCTACCCTTGAGTCCCAAATCAAACACTGATAAAACTTCAAATGGCCCTAACTTTTATATGGTACGTCCTACACCTATCAAAGTTTGCAACATACAAATGCTTGTAACTTTTTACTGGAGCCTCATAAAACCTTGAAATTTTGGAACAATAAAGTACTCGAGCCTCTTGTCAATTTAAGCTATCGCGCAAAGCTATGCTACCCTTGAATCCCAAATCAATCACTGATTAAACTTCAAAAGGTCCTAACTTCTATACGGTACGTCCTACACCTATCAAAGTTTGCAACATACAAATGCTTGTAACTTTTTAATGGATCGTCATAAAACCTTGAAATTTTGTAACAATAAAGGACTCGAGCCTCTTGTCAATTTAAGTAATCGCTCCAAGCTATGCTACCGTTGAGTCCCAAATCAAACACTGATAAAACTTCAAATGGCCCTAACTTCTATACGGTACGTCATACGCCTATCAAAGTTTGCAACATACAAATGCTTGTAACTTTTTACTGGAGCGTCATAAAACCTTGAAATTTTGTAACAATAAAGTACTCGAGCCTCTTGTCAATTTAAGCTATCGCTCAAAGCTATGCTACCATTGAGTCCCAAATCAAACACTGATAAAACTTCAAATGGCCCTAACTTTTATATGGTACGTCCTACACCTATCAAAGTTTGCAATATACAAATGCTTGTAACTTTTTACTGGAGCCTCATAAAACCTTGAAATTTTGTAACAATAAAGTACTCGAGCCTCTTGTCAATTTAAGTTATCGCTCAAAGCTATGTTACCCTTGAGTCCCAAATCAAACACTGATAAAACTTCAAATGGCCCTAACTTCTATACGGTACCTCCTACACCTATCAAAGTTTGCAACATACAAATGCTTGCAACTTTTTACTGGAGCGTCATAAAACCTTGAAATTTTGTAACAATAAAGTACTCGAGCCTCTTGTCAATTTAAGTTATCGCTCAAAGCTATGCTACCGCTGAGTCCCAAATCAAACACTGATAAAACTTCAAATGGCCCTAACTTCTATACGGTACGTCATACGCCTATCAAAGTTTGCAAACATACAAATGCTTGTAACTTTTTACTGGAGCGTCATAAAACCTTGAAATTTTGTAACAATAAAGTACTCGAGCCTCTTGTCAATTTAAGCTATCGCTCAAAGCTATGCTACCCTTGAGTCCCAAATCAAACACTGATAAAACTTCAAATGGCCCTAACTTTTATATGGTACGTCCTACACCTATCAAAGTTTGCAACATACAAATGCTTGTAACTTTTTACTGGAGCCTCATAAAACCTTGAAATTTTGTAACAATAAAGTACTCGAGCCTCTTGTCAATTTAAGCTATCGCGCAAAGCTACGCTACCCTTGAATCCCAAATCAATCACTGATTAAACTTCAAAAGGTCCTAACTTCTATACGGTACGTCCTACACCTATCAAAGTTTGCAACATACAAATGCTTGTAACTTTTTAATGGATCGTCATAAAACCTTGAAATTTTGTAACAATAAAGTACTCGAGCCTCTTGTCAATTTAAGTTATCGCTCAAAGCTATGCTACCGTTGAGTCCCAAATCAAACACTGATAAAACTTCAAATGGCCCTAACTTCTATACGGTACGTCATACGCCTATCAAAGTTTGCAACATACAAATGCTTGTAACTTTTTACTGGAGCGTCATAAGACCTTGAAATTTTGTAACAATAAAGTACTCGAGCCTCTTGTCCATTCAAGCTATCGCTCAAAGCTATGCTACCCTTGAGTCCCAAATCAAACACTGATAAAACTTCAAATGGCCCTAACTTTTATATGGTACGTCCTACACCTATCAAAGTTTGCAACATACAAATGCTTGTAACTTTTTACTGGAGCCTCATAAAACCTTGAAATTTTGTAACAATAAAGTACTCGAGCCTCTTGTCAATTTAAGCTATCGCGCTAAGCTATGCTACCCTTGAATCCCAAATCAATCACTGATTAAACTTCAAAAGGTCCTAACTTCTATACGGTACGTCCTACACCTATCAAAGTTTGCAACATACAAATGCTTGTAACTTTTTAATGGATCGTCATAAAACCTTGAAATTTTGTAACAATAAAGTACTCGAGCCTCTTGTCAATTTAAGTTATCGCTCAAAGCTATGCTACCGTTGAGTCCCAAATCAAACACTGATAAAACTTCAAATGGCCCTAACTTCTATACGGTACGTCATACGCCTATCAAAGTTTGCAACATACAAATGCTTGTAACTTTTTACTGGAGCGTCATAAAACCTTGAAATTTTGTAACAATAAAGTACTCGAGCCTCTTGTCAATTTAAGCTATCGCTCAAAGCTATGCTACCCTTGAGTCCCAAATCAAACACTGATAAAACTTCAAATGGCCCTAACTTTTATATGGTACGTCCTACACCTATCAAAGTTTGCAACATACAAATGCTTGTAACTTTTTACTGGAGCCTCATAAAACCTTGAAATTTTGTAACAATAAAGTACTCGAGCCTCTTGTCAATTTAAGCTATCGCTCAAAGCTATGCTACCATTGAGTCCCAAATCAAACACTGATAAAACTTCAAATGGCCCTAACTTTTATATGGTACGTCCTACACCTAGCAAAGTTTGCAACATACAAATGCTTGCAACTTTTTACTGGAGCGTCATAAAACCTTGAAATTTTGTAACAATAAAGTACTCGAGCCTCTTCTCAATTTAAGCTATCGCTCAAAGCTATGCTACCCTTGAGTCCCAAATCAAACACTGATAAATCTTCAAATGGCCCTAACTTCTATACGGTACGTCCTACACCTATCAAAGTTTGCAACATACAAATGCTTGTAACTTTTTACTGGAGCGTCATAAAACCTTGAAATTTTGTAACAATAAAGTACTCGAGCCTCTTGTCAATTTAAGCTATCGCTCAAAGCTATGCTACCCATGAGTCCCACATCAAACACTGATAAAACTTCAAATGGCCCTATTTTCAATACGATACGTCCTACACCTATCAAAGTTTGCAACATACAAATGCCTGTACCTTTAACTGGAGCGTCATAAAACCTTGAAATTTTGTAACAATAAAGTACTCGAGCCTCTTGTCAATTTAAGTTATCGCTCAAAAATATGCCACCGTTGAGTCCCAAATCAAACACTGATAAAACTTCAAATGGCCCTAACTTCTATACGGTACGTCATACGCCTATCAAAGTTTGCAACATACAAATGCTTGTAACTTTTTACTGGACCGTCAAAAAACCTTGCAATTTTGTAACAATAAAGTACTCGAGCCTCTTGTCAATTTAAGCTATCGCTCAAAGCTATGCTACCCTTGAGTCCCAAATCAAACACTGATAAAACTTCAAATGGCCCTAACTTCTTAATGGTACGTCCTACACCTATCAAAGTTTGCAACATACAAATGCTTGAAACTTTTTACTGGAGCGTCATAAAACCTTGAAATTTTGTAACAATAAAGTACTCGAGCCTCTTGTCAATTTAAGCTATCGCGCAAAGCTATGCTACCCTTGAATCCCAAATCAATCACTGATTAAACTTCAAAAGGTCCTAACTTCTATACGGTACGTCCTACACCTATCAAAGTTTGCAACATACAAATGCTTGTAACTTTTTAATGGATCGTCATAAAACCTTGAAATTTTGTAACAATAAAGTACTCGAGCCTCTTGTCAATTTAAGCTATCGCTCAAAGCTTCGCTACACTTGAGTCCCAAATCAAACACTGATAAAACTTCAAATGGCCCTAACTTCTATACGGTACATCCTACACCTATCAAAGTTTGCAACATACAAATGCTTGTAACTTTTTACTGCATAGTTTGCATCATACAAATGCTTGTAACTTTTTACTGGAGCGTCGTAAAACCATGAAATTTTGTAACAATAAAGTACTCGAGCCTCTTGTCAATTTAAGCTATCGCTCAAAGCTATGCTACCCTTGAGTCCCAAATCAAACACTGATAAAACTTCAAATGGCCCTAACTTTTATATGGTACGTCCTACACCTATCAAAGTTTGCAACATACAAATGCTTGTAACTTTTTACTGGAGCCTCATAAAACCTTGAAATTTTGTAACAATAAAGTACTCGAGCCTCTTGTCAATTTAAGCTATCGCTCAAAGCTATGTTACCCTTGAGTCCCAAATCAAACACTGATAAAATTTCAAATGGCCCTAACTTCTATACGGTACGTCCTACACCTATCAAAGTTTGCAACATACAAATGCTTGCATCTTTTTGCTGGAGCGTCATAAAACCTTGAAATTTTGTAACAATAAAGTACTCGAGCCTCTTCTCAATTTAAGCTATCGCTCAAAGCTATGCTACCCTTGAGTCCCAAATCAAACACTGATAAATCTTCAAATGGCCCTAACTTTTATACGCTCCGTCCTACACCTATCAAAGTTTGCAACATACGAATGCTTGTAAGTTTTTACTGGAGCGTCATAAAACCTTGAAATTTTGTAACAATAAAGTACTCGAGCCTCTTGTCAATTCAAGCTATCGCTCAAAGCTATGCTACCCTTGAGTCCCACATCAAACACTGATAAAACTTCAAATGGCCCTAACTTCAATACGGTACGTCCTACACCTATCAAAGTTTGCAACATACAAATGCTTGTAACTTTTTACTGGGGAGTCATAATACCTTGAAATTTTGTAACAATAAAGTACTCGAGCCTCTTGTCAATTTAAGCTATCGCTCAAAGCTATGCTACCCTTGAGTCCCAAATCAAAGACTGATGAAACTTCAAATGGCCCTAACATATATACGGTACGTCCTACACCTATCAAAGTTTGCAACATACAAATGCTTGTAACTTTTTAGTGGAGCGTCATAAAACCTTGAAATTTTGTAACAATAAAGTACTCGAGCCTCTTGTCAATTTAAGCTATCGCTCAAAGCTATGCTACCCTTGAGTCCCAAGTCAATCACTGATAAAACTTCAAATGGCCCTAACTTCAATATGGTACGTCCTACACCTACCATAGTTTGCAACATACAAATGCTTGTAACTTTTTACTGGAGCGTCATAAAACCTTGAAATTTTGTTACAATAAAGTACTCGAGCCTCTTGTCAATTTAAGCTATCGCTCAAAGCTATGCTACCCTTGAGTCCCAAATCAAACAGTGATAAAACTTCAAATGGCCCTAACTTTTATATGGTACGTCCTACACCTATCAAAGTTTGCAACATACAAATGCTTGTAACTTTTTACTGGAGCCTCATAAAACCTTGAAATTTTGTAACAATAAAGTACTCGAGCCTCTTGTCAATTTAAGTTATCGCTCAAAGCTATGTTACCCTTGAGTCCCAAATCAAACACTGATAAAACTTCAAATGGCCCTAACTTCTATACGGTACGTCCTACACCTATCAAAGTTTGCAACATACAAATGCTTGCAACTTTTTACTGGAGCGTCATAAAACCTTGAAATTTTGTAACAATAAAGTACTCGAGCCTCTTCTCAATTTAAGCTATCGCTCAAAGCTATGCTACCCTTGAGTCCCAAATCAAACACTGATAAAAATTCAAATGGCCCTAACTTTTATATGGTACGTCCTACACCTATCAGAGTTTGCAACATACAAATGCTTGTAACTTTTTACTGGAGCCTCATAAAACCTTGAAATTTTGTAACAATAAAGTACTCGAGCCTCTTGTCAATTTAAGTTATCACTCAAAGCTATGTTACCCTTGAGTCCCAAATCAAACACTGATAAAACTTCAAATGGCCCTAACTTCTATACGGTACGTCCTACACCTATCAAAGTTTGCAACATACAAATGCTTGCAACTTTTTACTGGAGCGTCATAAAACCTTGAAATTTTGTAACAATAAAGTACTCGAGCCTCTTCTCAATTTAAGCTATCGCTCAAAGCTATGCTACCCTTGAGTCCCAAATCAAACACTGATAAATCTTCAAATGCCCCTAACTTCAATACGGTACGTCCTACACCTATCAAAGTTTGCAACATACAAATGCCTGTACCTTTAACTGGAGCGTCATAAAACCTTGAAATTTTGTAACAATAAAGTACTCGAGCCTCTTGTCAATTTATGTTATCGCTCAAAGCTATGCTACCGTTGAGTCCCAAATCAAACACTGATAAAACTTCAAATGGCCCTAACTTCTATACGGTACGTCATACGCCTATCAAAGTTTGCAACATACAAATGCTTGTAACTTTTTACTGGAGCGTCATAAAACCTTGAAATTTTGTAACAATAAAGTACTCGAGCCTCTTGTCAATTTAAGCTATCGCTCAAAGCTATGCTACCCTTGAGTCCCAAATGAAACACTGATAAAACTTCAAATGGCCCTAACTTCTTAATGGTACGTCCTACACCTATCAAAGTTTGCAACATACAAATGCTTGAAACTTTTTACTGGAGCGTCATAAAACCTTGAAATTTTGTAACAATAAAGTACTCGAGCCTCTTGTCAATTTAAGCTATCGCTCAAAGCCATGCTACCCTTGAGTCCCAAATCAAACACTGATAATACTTCAAATGGCCTTAACTTCTATACGGTACGTCCTACACCTATCAAAGTTTGCAACATACAAATGCTTGTAACTTTTTACTGGGGAGTCATAATACCTTGAAATTTTGTAACAATAAAGTACTCGAGCCTCTTGTCAATTTAAGCTATCGCTCAAAGCTATGCTACCCTTGAGTCCCAAATCAAACACTGATGAAACTTCAAATGGCCCTAACATCTATACGGTACGTCCTACACCTATCAAAGTTTGCAACATACAAATGCTTGTAACTTTTTACTGGAGCGTCATAAAACCTTGAAATTTTGTAACAATAAAGTACTCGAGCCTCTTGTCAATTTAAGCTATCGCTCAAAGCTATGCTACCCTTGAGTCCCAAATCAAACACTGATAAAACTTCAAATGGCCCTAACTTTTATATGGTACGTCCTACACCTATCAAAGTTTGCAACATACAAATGCTTGTAACTTTTTACTGGAGCCTCATAAAACCTTGAAATTTTGTAACAATAAAGTACTCGAGCCTCTTCTCAATTTAAGCTATCGCTCAAAGCTATGCTACCCTTGAGTCCCAAATCAAACACTGATAAAACTTCAAATGGCCCTAACTTCAATACGGTACGTCCTACACCTACCATAGTTTGCAACATACAAATGCTTGTAACTTTTTACTGGAGCGTCATAAAACCTTGAAATTTTGTTACAATAAAGTACTCGAGCCTCTTGTCAATTTAAGCTATCGCTCAAAGCTATGCTACCCTTGAGTCCCAAATCAAACACTGATAAAAATTCAAATGGCCCTAACTTTTATATGGTACGTCCTACACCTATCAGAGTTTGCAACATACAAATGCTTGTAACTTTTTACTGGAGCCTCATAAAACCTTGAAATTTTGTAACAATAAAGTACTCGAGCCTCTTGTCAATTTAAGTTATCGCTCAAAGCTATGTTACCCTTGAGTCCCAAATCAAACACTGATAAAACTTCAAATGGCCCTAACTTCTATACGGTACGTCCTACACCTATCAAAGTTTGCAACATACAAATGCTTGCAACTTTTTACTGGAGCGTCATAAAACCTTGAAATTTTGTAACAATAAAGTACTCGAGCCTCTTCTCAATTTAAGCTATCGCTCAAAGCTATGCTACCCTTGAGTCCCAAATCAAACACTGATAAATCTTCAAATGCCCCTAACTTCAATACGGTACGTCATACGCCTATCAAAGTTTGCAACATACAAATGCTTGTAACTTTTTACTGGAGCGTCATAAAACCTTGAAATTTTGTAACAATAAAGTACTCGAGCCTCTTGTCAATTTAAGCTATCGCTCAAAGCTATGCTACCCTTGAGTCCCAAATGAAACACTGATAAAACTTCAAATGGCCCTAACTTCTTAATGGTACGTCCTACACCTATCAAAGTTTGCAACATACAAATGCTTGAAACTTTTTACTGGAGCGTCATAAAACCTTGAAATTTTGTAACAATAAAGTACTCGAGCCTCTTGTCAATTTAAGCTATCGCTCAAAGCCATGCTACCCTTGAGTCCCAAATCAAACACTGATAATACTTCAAATGGCCTTAACTTCTATACGGTACGTCCTACACCTATCAAAGTTTGCAACATACAAATGCTTGTAACTTTTTACTGGGGAGTCATAATACCTTGAAATTTTGTAACAATAAAGTACTCGAGCCTCTTGTCAATTTAAGCTATCGCTCAAAGCTATGCTACCCTTGAGTCCCAAATCAAACACTGATGAAACTTCAAATGGCCCTAACATCTATACGGTACGTCCTACACCTATCAAAGTTTGCAACATACAAATGCTTGTAACTTTTTACTGGAGCGTCATAAAACCTTGAAATTTTGTAACAATAAAGTACTCGAGCCTCTTGTCAATTTAAGCTATCGCTCAAAGCTATGCTACCCTTGAGTCCCAAATCAAACACTGATAAAACTTCAAATGGCCCTAACTTTTATATGGTACGTCCTACACCTATCAAAGTTTGCAACATACAAATGCTTGTAACTTTTTACTGGAGCCTCATAAAACCTTGAAATTTTGTAACAATAAAGTACTCGAGCCTCTTCTCAATTTAAGCTATCGCTCAAAGCTATGCTACCCTTGAGTCCCAAATCAAACACTGATAAATCTTCAAATGGCCCTAACTTCAATACGGTACGTCCTACACCTATCAAAGTTTGCAACATACAAATGCCTGTACCTTTAACTGGAGCGTCATAAAACCTTGAAATTTTGTAACAATAAAGTACTCGAGCCTCTTGTCAATTTAAGTTATCGCTCAAAGCTATGCTACCGATGAGTCCCAAATCAAACACTGATAAAACTTCAAATGGCCCTAACTTCTATACGGTACGTCATACGCCTATCAAAGTTTGCAACATACAAATGCTTGTAACTTTTTACTGGAGCGTCATAAAACCTTGAAATTTTGTAGCAATAAAGTACTCGAGCCTCTTGTCAATTTAAGCTATCGCTCAAAGCTATGCTACCCTTGAGTCCCAAATGAAACACTGATAAAACTTCAAATGGCCCTAATTTCTTAATGGTACGTCCTACACCTATCAAAGTTTGCAACATACAAATGCTTGAAACTTTTTACTGTAGCGTCATAAAACCTTGAAATTTTGTAACAATAAAGTACTCGAGCCTCTTGTCAATTTAAGCTATCGCTCAAAGCCATGCTACCCTTGAGTCCCAAATCAAACACTGATAATACTTCAAAGGGCCCTAACTTCTATACGGTACGTCCTATACCTATCAAAGTTTGCAACATACAAATGCTTGTAACTTTTTACTGGGGAGTCATAATACCTTGAAATTTTGTAACAATAAAGTACTCGAGCCTCTTGTCAATTTAAGCTATCGCTCAAAGCTATGCTACCCTTGAGTCCCAAATCAAACACTGATGAAACTTCAAATGGCCCTAACATCTATACGGTACGTCCTACACCTATCAAAGTTTGCAACATACAAATGCTTGTAACTTTTTACTGGAGCGTCATAAAACCTTGAAATTTTGTAACAATAAAGTACTCGAGCCTCTTGTCAATCTAAGCTATCGCTCAAAGCTATGCTACCCTTGAGTCCCAAGTCAATCACTGATAAAACTTCAAATGGCCCTAACTTCAATACGGTACGTCCTACACCTACCATAGTTTGCAACATACAAATGCTTGTAACTTTTTACTGGAGCGTCATAAAACCTTGAAATTTTGTTACAATAAAGTACTCGAGCCTCTTGTCAATTTAAGCTATCGCTCAAAGCTATGCTACCCTTGAGTCCCAAATCAAACACTGATAAAACTTCAAATGGCCCTAACTTTTATATGGTACGTCCTACACCTATCAAAGTTTGCAACATACAAATGCTTGTAACTTTTTACTGGAGCCTCATAAAACCTTGAAATTTTGTAACAATAAAGTACTCGAGCCTCTTGTCAATTTAAGTTATCGCTCAAAGCTATGTTACCCTTGAGTCCCAAATCAAACACTGATAAAACTTCAAATGGCCCTAACTTCTATAGGGTACGTCCTACACCTATCAAAGTTTGCAACATACAAATGCTTGCAACTTTTTACTGGAGCGTCATAAAACCTTGAAATTTTGTAACAATAAAGTACTCGAGCCTCTTCTCAATTTAAGCTATCGCTCAAAGCTATGCTACCCTTGAGTCCCAAATCAAACACTGATAAATCTTCAAATGGCCCTAACTTCAATACGGTACGTCCTACACCTATCAAAGTTTGCAACATACAAATGCCTGTACCTTTAACTGGAGCGTCATAAAACCTTGAAATTTTGTAACAATAAAGTACTCGAGCCTCTTGTCAATTTAAGTTATCGCTCAAAGCTATGCTACCGTTGAGTCCCAAATCAAACACTGATAAAACTTCAAATGGCCCTAACTTCTATACGGTACGTCATACGCCTATCAAAGTTTGCAACATACAAATGCTTGTAACTTTTTACTGGAGCGTCATAAAACCTTGAAATTTTGTAACAATAAAGTACTCGAGCCTCTTGTCAATTTAAGCTATCGCTCAAAGCTATGCTACCCTTGAGTCCCAAATCAAACACTGATAAAACTTCAAATGGCCCTAACTTCTTAATGGTACGTCCTACACCTATCAAAGTTTGCAACATACAAATGCTTGCAACTTTTTACTGCAGCGTCATAAAACCTTGAAATTTTGTAACAATAAAGTACTCGAGCCTCTTGTCAATTTAAGCTATCACTCAAATCCATGCTACCCTTGAGTCCCAAATCAAACACTGATAAAACTTCAAATGGCCCTAACTTCTATACGGTACGTCCTACACTATCAAAGTTTGCAAGATACAAATGCTTGTAACTTTTTACTGGGGAGTCATAATACCTTGAAATTTTGTAACAATAAAGTACTCCAGCCTCTTGTCAATTTAAGCTATCGCTCAAAGCTATGCTACCCTTGAGTCCCAAATCAAACACTGATAAAACTTCAAATGGCCCTAACATCTATACGGTACGTCCTACACCTATCAAAGTTTGCAACATACAAATGCTTGTAACTTTTTACTGGAGCGTCATAAAACCTTGAAATTTTGTAACAATAAAATACTCGAGCCTCTTGTCAATTTAAGCTATCGCTCAAAGCTATGCTACCCTTGAGTCCCAAGTCAATCACTGATAAAACTTCAAATGGCCCTAACTTCTATACGGTACGTCATACAACTACCATAGTTTGCAACATACAAATGCTTGTAACTTTTTACTGGAGCGTCATAAAACCTTGAAATTTTGTAACAATAAAGTACTCGAGCCTCTTGTCAATTTAAGCTATCGCTCAAAGCTATGCTACCCTTGAGGCCCAAATCAAACACTGATAAAACTTCAAATGGCCCTAACTTTTATATGGTATGTCCTACACCTATCAAAGTTTGCAACATACAAATGCTTGTAACTTTTTACAGGAGCCTCATAAAACCTTGAAATTTTGTAACAATAAAGTACTCGAGCCTCTTGTCAATTTAAGTTATCGCTCAAAGCTATGCTACCGTTGAGTCCCAAATCAAACACTGATAAAACTTCAAATGGCCCTAACTTCTATACGGTACGTCATACGCCTATCAAAGTTTGCAACATACAAATGCTTGTAACTTTTTACTGGAGCGTCATAAAACCTTGAAATTTTGTAACAATAAAGTACTCGAGCCTCTTGTCAATTTAAGCTATCGCTCAAAGCTATGCTACCTTTGAGTCCCAAATCAAACACTGATAAAACTTCAAATGGCCCTAACTTCTTAATGGTACGTCCTACACCTATCAAAGTTTGCAACATACAAATGCTTGAAACTTTTTACTGGAGCGTCATAAAACCTTGAAATTTTGTAACAATAAAGCACTCGAGCCTCTTGTCAATTTAAGCTATCGCTCAAAGCCATGCTACGCTTGAGTCCCAAATCAAACACTGATAATACTTCAAATGGCCCTAACTTCTATACGGTACGTCCTACACCTATCAAAGTTTGCAACATACAAATGCTTGTAACTTTTTACTGGGGAGTCATAATACCTTGAAATTTTGTAACAATAAAGTACTCGAGCCTCTTGTCAATTTAAGCTATCGCTCAAAGCTATGCTACCCTTGAGTCCCAAATCAAACACTGATGAAACTTCAAATGGCCCTAACATCTATACGGTACGTCCTACACCTATCAAAGTTTGCAACATACAAATGCTTGTAACTTTTTACTGGAGCGTCATAAAACCTTGAAATTTTGTAACAATAAAGTACTCGAGCCTCTTGTCAATTTAAGCTATCGCTCAAAGCTATGCTACCCTTGAGTCCCAAGTCAATCACTGATAAAACTTCAAATGGCCCTAACTTCAATACGGTACGTCCTACACCTACCATAGTTTGCAACATACAAATGCTTGTAACTTTTTACTGGAGCGTCATAAAACCTTGAAATTTTGTTACAATAAAGTACTCGAGCCTCTTGTCAATTTAAGCTATCGCTCAAAGCTATGCTACCCTTGAGTCCCAAATCAAACACTGATAAAACTTCAATTGGCCCTAACTTTTATATGGTACGTCCTACACCTATCAAAGTTTGCAACATACAAATGCTTGTAACTTTTTACTGGAGCCTCATAAAACCTTGAAATTTTGTAACAATAAAGTACTCGAGCCTCTTGTCAATTTAAGTTATCGCTCAAAGCTATGTTACCCTTGAGTCCCAAATCAAACACTGATAAAACTTCAAATGGCCCTAACTTCTATACGGTACGTCCTAAACCTAACAAAGTTTGCAACATACAAATGCTTGCAACTTTTTACTGGAGCGTCATAAAACCTTGAAATTTTGTAACAATAAAGTACTCGAGCCTCTTCTCAATTTAAGCTATCGCTCAAAGCTATGCTACCCTTGAGTCCCAAATCAAACACTGATAAATCTTTAAATGGCCCTAACTTCAATACGGTACGTCCTACACCTATCAAAGTTTGCAACATACAAATGCCTGTACCTTTAACTGGAGCGTCATAAAACCTTGAAATTTTGTAACAATAAAGTACTCGAGCCTCTTGTCAATTTAAGTTATCGCTCAAAGCTATGCTACCGTTGAGTCCCAAATCAAACACTGATAAAACTTCAAATGGCCCTAACTTCTATACGGTACGTCATACGCCTATCAAAGTTTGCAACATACAAATGCTTGTAACTTTTTACTGGAGCGTCATAAAACCTTGAAATTTTATAACAATAAAGTACTCGAGCCTCTTGTTAATTTAAGCTATCGCTCAAAGCTATGCTACCCTTGAGTCCCAAATCAAACACTGATAAAACTTCAAATGGCCCTAACTTCTTAATGGTACGTCCTACACCTATCAAAGTTTGCAACATACAAATGCTTGAAACTTTTTACTGGAGCGTCATAAAACCTTGAAATTTTGTAACAATAAAGTACTCGAGCCTCTTGTCAATTTAAGCTATCACTCAAAGCCATGCTACCCTTGAGTCCCAAATCAAACACTGATAAAACTTCAAATGGCCCTAACTTCTATACGGTACGTCCTACACCTATCAAAGTTTGCAACATACAAATGCTTGTAACTTTTTACTGGGGAGTCATAATACCTTGAAATTTTGTAACAATAAAGTACTCCAGCCTCTTGTCAATTTAAGTTATCGCTCAAAGCTATGCTACCCTTGAGTCCCAAATCAAACACTGATAAAACTTCAAATGGCCCTAACTTTTATATGGTACGTCCTACACCTATCAAAGTTTGCAACATACAAATGCTTGTAACTTTTTACAGGAGCCTCATAAAACCTTGAAATTTTGTAACAATAAAGTACTCGAGCCTCTTGTCAATTTAAGCTATCGCTCAAAGCTATGCTTCCATTGAGTCCCAAATCAAACACTGATAATACTTCAAATGCTCCTAACTTCTATACGGTACGTCCTACACCTATCAAAGTTTGCAACATACAAATGCTTGTAACTTTTTACTGGGGAGTCATAATACCTTGAAATTTTGTAACAATAAAGTACTCGAGCCTCTTGTCAATTTAAGCTATCGCTCAAAGCTATGCTACCCTTGAGTCCCAAATCAAACACTGATAAAACTTCAAATGGCCCTAACTTTTATATGGTACGTCCTACACCTATCAAAGTTTGCAACATACAAATGCTTGTAACTTTTTACAGGAGCCTCATAAAACCTTGAAATTTTGTAACAATAAAGTACTCGAGCCTCTTGTCAATTTAAGCTATCGCTCAAAGCTATGCTTCCATTGAGTCCCAAATCAAACACTGATAATACTTCAAATGGCCCTAACTTCTATACGGTACGTCCTACACCTATCAAAGTTTGCAACATACAAATGCTTGTAACTTTTTACTGGGGAGTCATAATACCTTGAAATTTTGTAACAATAAAGTACTCGAGCCTCTTGTCAATTTAAGCTATCGCTCAAAGCTATGCTACCCTTGAGTCCCAAATCAAACACTGATGAAACTTCAAATGGCCCTAACATCTATACGGTACGTCCTACACCTATCAAAGTTTGCAACATACAAATGCTTGTAACTTTTTACTGGAGCGTCATAAAACCTTGAAATTTTGTTACAATAAAGTACTCGAGCCTCTTGTCAATTTAAGCTATCGCTCAAAGCTATGCTACCCTTGAGTCCCAAATCAAACACTTATAAAACTTCAAATGGCCCTAACTTTTATATGGTACGTCCTACACCTATCAAAGTTTGCAACATACAAATGCTTGTAACTTTTTACTGGAGCCTCATAAAACCTTGAAATTTTGTAACAATAAAGTACTCGAGTCTCTTGTCAATTTAAGTTATCGCTCAAAGCTATGTTACCCTTGAGTCCCAAATCAAACACTGATAAAACTTCAAATGGCCCTAACTTCTATACGGTACGTCCTACACCTATCAAAGTTTGCAACATACAAATGCTTGCAACTTTTTACTGGAGCGTCATAAAACCTTGAAATTTTGTAACAATAAAGTACTCGAGCCTCTTCTCAATTTAAGCTATCGCTCAAAGCTATGCTACCCTTGAGTCCCAAATCAAACACTGATAAATCTTCAAATGGCCCTAACTTCTATACGGTACGTCCTACACCTATCAAAGTTTGCAACATACAAATGCCTGTACCTTTAACTGGAGCGTCATAAAACCTTGAAATTTTGTAACAATAAAGTACTCGAGCCTCTTGTCAATTTAAGCTATCGCTAAAAGCTATGCTACCCTTGAGTCCCAAATCAAACACTGATAAAACTTCAAATGGCCCTAACTTTTATATGGTACGTCCTACACCTATCAAAGTTTGCAACATACAAATGCTTGTAACTTTTTATAGGAGCCTCATAAAACCTTGAAATTTTGTAACAATAAAGTACTCGAGCCTCTTGTCAATTTAAGCTATCGCTCAAAGCTATGCTTCCATTGAGTCCCAAATCAAACACTGATAATACTTCAAATGGCCCTAACTTCTATACGGTACGTCCTACACCTATCAAAGTTTGCAACATACAAATGCTTGTAACTTTTTACTGGGGAGTCATAATACCTTGAAATTTTGCAACAATAAAGTACTCGAGCCTCTTGTCAATTTAAGCTATCGCTCAAAGCTATGCTACCCTTGAGTCCCAAATCAAACACTGATGAAACTTCAAATGGCCCTAACATATATACGGTACGTCCTACACCTATCAAAGTTTGCAACATACAAATGCTTGTAACTTTTTACTGGAGCGTCATAAAACCTTGAAATTTTGTTACAATAAAGTACTCGAGCCTCTTGTCAATTTAAGCTATCGCTCAAAGCTATGCTACCCTTGAGTCCCAAATCAAACACTGATAAAACTTCAAATGGCCCTAACTTTTATATGGTACGTCCTACACCTATCAAAGTTTGCAACATACAAATGCTTGTAACTTTTTACTGGAGCCTCATAAAACCTTGAAATTTTGTAACAATAAAGTACTCGAGCCTCTTGTCAATTTAAGTTATCGCTCAAAGCTATGTTACCCTTGAGTCCCAAATCAAACACTGATAAAACTTCAAATGGCCCTAACTTCTATACGGTACGTCCTACACCTATCAAAGTTTGCAACATACAAATGCTTGCAACTTTTTACTGGAGCGTCATAAAACCTTGAAATTTTGTAACAATAAAGTACTCGAGCCTCTTCTCAATTTAAGCTATCACTCAAAGCTATGCTACCCTTGAGTCCCAAATCAAACACTGATAAATCTTCAAATGGCCCTAACTTCTATACGGTACGTCCTACACCTATCAAAGTTTGCAACATACAAATGCCTGTACCTTTAACTGGAGCGTCATAAAACCTTGAAATTTTGTAACAATAAAGTACTCGAGCCTCTTGTCAATTTAAGTTATCGCTCAAAGCTATGCTACCGTTGAGTCCCAAATCAAACAATGATAAAACTTCAAATGGCCCTAACTTCTATACGGTACGTCATACGCCTATCAAAGTTTGCAACATACAAATGCTTGTAACTTTTTACTGGAGCGTCATAAAACCTTGAAATTTTGTAACAATAAAGTACTCGAGCCTCTTGTCAATTTAAGCTATCGCTCAAAGCTATGCTACCCTTGAGTCCCAAATCAAACACTGATAAAACTTCACATGCCCCTAACTTCTTAATGGTACTTCCTGCACCTATCAAAGATTGCAACATACAAATGCTTGAAACTTTTTACTGGAGCGTCATAAAACCTTGAAATTTTGTAACAATAAAGTACTCGAGCCTCTTGTCAATTTAAGCTATCGCTCAAAGCCATGCTACCCTTGAGTCCCAAATCAAACACTGATAAAACTTCAAATGGCCCTAACTTCTATACGGTACGTCCTACACCTATCAAAGTTTGCAACATACAAATGCTTGTAACTTTTTACTGGGGAGTCATAATACCTTGAAATTTTGTAACAATAAAGTACTCCAGCCTCTTGTCAATTTAAGCTATCGCTCAAAGCTATGCTACCCTTGAGTCCCAAATCAAAAACGAATAAAACTTCAAATGGCCCTAACATCTATACGGTACGTCCTACACCTATCAAAGTTTGCAACATACAAATGCTTGTAACTTTTTACTGGAGCGTTATAAAACCTTGAAATTTTGTAACAATAAAGTACTCGAGCCTCTTGTCAATTTAAGCTATCGCTCAAAGCTATGCTACCCTTGAGTCCCAAGTCAATCACTGATAAAACTTCAAATGGCCCTAAGTTCTATACGGTACGTCATACACCTACCATTGTTTGCAACATACAAATGCTTGTAACTTTTTACTGGAGCGTCATAAAACCTTGAAATTTTGTAACAATAAAGTACTCGAGCCTCTTGTCAATTTAAGCTATCGCTCAAAGCTATGCTACCCTTGAGTCCCAAATCAAACACTGATAAAACTTCAAATGGCCCTAACTTTTATATGGTACGTCCTACACCTATCAAAGTTTGCAACATACAAATGCTTGTAACTTTTTACTGGAGCCTCATAAAACCTTCAAATTTTGTAACAATAAAGTACTCGAGCCTCTTGTCAATTGAAGCTATCGCTCAAAGCTATGCTACCATTGAGTCCCAAATCAAACACTGATAAAACTTCAAATGGCCCTAACTTTTATATGGTACGTCCTACACCTATCAAAGTTTGCAACATACAAATGCTTGCAACTTTTTACTGGAGCGTCATAAAACCTTGAAATTTTGTAACAATAAAGTACTCGAGCCACTTGTCAATTTAAGTTATCGCTCAAAGCTATGCTACCGTTGAGTCCCAAATCAAACAATGATAAAAATTCAAATGGCCCTAACTTCTATACGGTACCTCATTCGCCTATCAAAGTTTGCAACATACAAATGCTTGTAACTTTTTACTGGAGCGTCATAAAACCTTGAAATTTTGTAACAATAAAGTACTCGAGCCTCTTGTCAATTTAAGCTATCGCTCAAAGCCATGCTACCCTTGAGTCCCAAATCAAACACTGATAAAACTTCAAATGACCCTAACTTCTATACGGTACGTCCTACACCTATCAAAGTTTGCAACATACAAATGCTTGTAACTTTTTACTGGAGCGTCATAAAACCTTGAAATTTTCTAAGAATAAAGTACTCCAGCCTCTTGTCAATTTAAGCTATCGCTCAAAGCTATGCTACCCTTGAGTCCCAAATCAAACACTGATAAAACTTCAAATGGCCCTAACTTCTATACGGTACGTCCTACACCTATCAAAGTTTGCAACATACAAATGCTTGTAACTTTTTACTGGGGAGTCATAATACCTTGAAATTTTGTAACAATAAAGTACTCCAGCCTCTTGTCAATTTAAGCTATCGCTCAAAGCTATGCTACCCTTGAGTCCCAAATCAAACACTAATAAAACTTCAAATGGCCCTAACATCTATAAGGTACGTCCTACACCTATCAAAGTTTGCAACATACAAATGCTTGTAACTTTTTACTGGAGCGTCATAAAACCTTGAAATTTTGTAACAATAACGTACTCGAGCCTCTTGTCAATTTAAGCTATCGCTCAAAGCTATGCTACCCTTGAGTCCCAAGTCAATCACTGATAAAACTTCAAATGGCCCTAACTTCTATACGGTACATCATACACCTACCATAGTTTGCAACATACAAATGCTTCTAACTTTTTACTGGAGCGTCATAAAACCTTGAAATTTTGTAACAATAAAGTACTCGAGCCTCTTGTCAATTTAAGCTATCGCTCAAAGCTATGCTACCCTTGAGTCCCAAATCAAACACTGATAAAACTTCAAATGGCCCTAACATCTATAAGGTACGTCCTACACCTATCAAAGTTTGCAACATACAAATGCTTGTAACTTTTTACTGGAGCGTCATAAAACCTTGAAATTTTGTAACAATAACGTACTCGAGCCTCTTGTCAATTTAAGCTATCGCTCAAAGCTATGCTACCCTTGAGTCCCAAGTCAATCACTGATAAAACTTCAAATGGCCCTAACTTCTATACGGTACGTCATACACCTACCATAGTTTGCAACATACAAATGCTTGTAACTTTTTACTGGAACGTCATAAAACCTTGAAATTTTGTAACAATAAAGTACTCGGGCCTCTTGTCAATTTAAGCTATCGCTCAAAGCTATGCTACCCTTGAGTCCCAAATCAAACACTGATAAAACTTCAAATGGCCCTAACTTCTATACGGTACGTCCTACACCTATCAAAGTTTGCAACATACAAATGCTTGTAACTTTTTACTGGAGCGTCATAAAACCTTGAAATTTTGTAACAATAAAGTACTCGAGCCTCTTGTCAATTTAAGCTATCGCTCAAAGCTATGCTACCCTTGAGTCCCACATCAAACACTGATAAAACTTCAAATGGCCCTAACTTCAATACGGTACGTCCTACACTTATCAAAGTTTGCAACATACAAATGCCTGTACCTTTAACTGGAGCGTCATAAAACCTTGAAATTTTGTAACAATAAAGTACTCGAGCCTCTTGTCAATTTAAGTTATCGCTCAAAGCTATGCTACCGTTGAGTCCCAAATCAAACACTGATAAAACTTCAAATGGCCCTAACTTCTATACGGTACGTCATACGCCTATCAAAGTTTGCAACATACAAATGCTTGTAACTTTTTACTGGAGCGTCATAAAACCTTGCAATTTTGTAACAATAAAGTACTCGAGCCTCTTGTCAACTTAAGCTATCGCTCAAAGCTATGCTACCCTTGAGTCCCAAATCAAACACTGATAAAACTTCAAATGGTCCTAACTTCTTAATGGTACGTCCTACACCTATCAAAGTTTGCAATATACAAATGCTTGAAACTTTTTACTGGAGCGTCATAAAACCTTGAAATTTTGTAACAATAAAGTACTCGAGCCTCTTGTCAATTTAAGCTATCGCGCAAAGCTATGCTACCCTTGAATCCCAAATCAATCACTGATAAAACTTCAAATGGTCCTAACTTCTATACGGTACGTCCTACACCTATCAAAGTTTGCAACATACAAATGCTTGTAACTTTTTAATGGATCGTCATAAAACCTTGAAATTTTGTAACAATAAAGTACTCGAGTCTCTTGTCAATTTAAGCTATCGCTCAAAGCTTCGCTACACTTGAGTCCCAAACCAAACACTGATAAAACTTCAAATGGCCCTAACTTCTCTACGGTACGTCCTGCACCTATCAAAGTTTGCAACACACAAATGCTTGTAACTTTTTACTGGAGCGTCATAAAACCTTGAAATTTTGTAACAATAAAGTACTCGAGCCTCTTGTCAATTTAAGCTATAGCTCAAAGCTATGCTCCCCTTGAGTCTCAAGTCAATCACTGATAAAACTTCCAATGGCCCTAACTTCTATACGGTACGTCATACACCTATCATAGTTTGCAACATACAAATGCTTGTAACTTTTTACTGGAGCGTCATAAAACCTTGAAATTTTGTAACAATAAAGTACTCGAGCCTCTTGTCAATTTAAGCTATCGCTCAAAGCTTCGCTACACTTGAGTCCCAAACCAAACACTGATAAAACTTCAAATGGCCCTAACTTCTATACGGTACGTCCTACACCTATCAAAGTTTGCAACATACAAATGCTTGGAACTTTTTACTGGAGCGTCATAAAACCTTGAAATTTTGTAACAATAAAGTACTCGAGCCTTTGTCAATTTAAGCTATCGCTCAAAGCCATGCTACCATTGAGTCCCAAATCAAACACTGATAAAACTTCAAATGGCCCTAACTTCTATACGGTACGTCCTACACCTATCAAAGTTTGCAACATACAAATGCTTGTAACTTTTTACTGGGGAGTCATAATACCTTGAAATTTTGTAACAATAAAGTACTCGAGCCTCTTGTCAATTTAAGCTATCGCTCAAAGCTATGCTACCGTTGAGTCCCAAATCAAACACTGATAAAACTTCAAATGGCCCTAACATCTATACGGTACGTCCTACACCTATCAAAGTTTGCAACATACAAATGCTTGTAACTTTTTACTGGAGCGTCATAAAACCTTGAAATTTTGTAACAATAAAGTACTCGAGCCTCTTGTCAATTTAAGCTATCGCTCAAAGCTATGCTACCCTTGAGTCTCAAGTCAATCACTGATAAAACTTCCAATGGCCCTAACTTCTATACGGTACGTCATACACCTATCATAGTTTGCAACATACAAATGCTTGTAACTTTTTACTGGAGCGTCATAAAACCTTGAAATTTTGTAACAATAAAGTACTCGAGCCTCTTGTCAATTTAAGCTATCGCTCAAAGCTATGCTACCCTTGAGTCCCAAATCAAACACTGATAAAACTTCAAATGGCCCTAACTTGTATATGGTACGTCCTACACCTATCAAAGTTTGCAACATACAAATGCTTGTAACTTTTTACTGGACCCTCATAAAACCTTGAAATTTTATAACAATAAAGTACTCGAGCCTCTTGTCAATTTAAGCTATCGCTCAAAGCTATGTTACCCTTGAGTCCCAAATCAAACACTGATAAAATTTCAAATGGCCCTAAATTCTATACGGTACGTCCTACACCTATCAAAGTTTGCAACATACAAATGCTTGCAACTTTTTACTGGAGCGTCATAAAACCTTGAAATTTTGTAACAATAAAGTACTCGAGCCTCTTCTCAATTTAAGCTATCGCTCAAAGCTATGCTACCCTTGAGTCCCAAATCAAAAACTGATAAATCTTCAAATGGTTCTAACTTTTATACGGTACGTCCTACACCTATCAAAGTTTGCAACATACATATGATTGTAACTTTTTACTGGAGCGTCATAAAACCTTGAAATTTTGTAACAATAAAGTACTCCAGCCTCTTGTCAATTTAAGCTATCGCTCAAAGCTATGCTACCCTTGAGTCCCAAATCAAACACTGATAAAACTTCAAATGGCCCTAACTTCTTAATGGTACGTTCTACACCTATCAAAGTTTGCAACATACAAAAGCTTGAAACTTTTTACTGGAGCGTCATAAAACCTTGAAATTTTGTAACAATAAAGTACTCGAGCCTCTTGTCAATTTAAGCTATCGCTCAAAGCTATGCTACCCTTGAGTCTCAAGTCAATCACTGATAAAACTTCCAATGGCCCTAACTTCTATACGGTACGTCATACACCTATCATAGTTTGCAACATACAAATGCTTGTAACTTTTTACTGGGGAGTCATAATACCTTGAAATTTTGTAACAATAAAGTACTCGAGCCTCTTGTCAATTTAAGCTATCGCTCAAAGCTATGCTACCGTTGAGTCCCAAATCAAACACTGATAAAACTTCAAATGGCCCTAACATCTATACGGTACGTCCTACACCTATCAAAGTTTGCAACATACAAATGCTTGTAACTTTTTACTGGAGCGTCATAAAACCTTGAAATTTTGTAACAATAAAGTACTCGAGCCTCTTGTCAATTTAAGCTATCGCTCAAAGCTATGCTACCCTTGAGTCTCAAGTCAATCACTGATAAAACTTCCAATGGCCCTAACTTCTATACGGTACGTCATACACCTATCATAGTTTGCAACATACTAATGCTTGTAACTTTTTACTGGAGCGTCATAAAACCTTGAAATTTTGTAACAATAAAGTACTCGAGCCTCTTGTCAATTTAAGCTATCGCTCAAAGCTATGCTACCCTTGAGTCCCAAATCAAACACTGATAAAACTTCAAATGGCCCTAACTTGTATATGGTACGTCCTACACCTATCAAAGTTTGCAACATACAAATGCTTGTAACTTTTTACTGGAGCCTCATAAAACCTTGAAATTTTATAACAATAAAGTACTCGAGCCTCTTGTCAATTTAAGCTATCGCTCAAAGCTATGTTACCCTTGAGTCCCAAATCAAACACTGATAAAATTTCAAATGGCCCTAAATTCTATACGGTACGTCCTACACCTATCAAAGTTTGCAACATACAAATGCTTGCAACTTTTTACTGGAGCGTCATAAAACCTTGAAATTTTGTAACAATAAAGTACTCGAGCCTCTTCTCAATTTAAGCTATCGCTCAAAGCTATGCTACCCTTGAGTCCCAAATCAAAAACTGATAAATCTTCAAATGGTTCTAACTTTTATACGGTACGTCCTACACCTATCAAAGTTTGCAACATACATATGATTGTAACTTTTTACTGGAGCGTCATAAAACCTTGAAATTTTGTAACAATAAAGTACTCGAGCCTCTTGTCAATTTAAGCTATCGCTCAAAGCTATGCTACCCTTGAGTCCCAAATCAAACACTGATAAAACTTCAAATGGCCCTAACTTCTTAATGGTACGTTCTACACCTATCAAAGTTTGCAACATACAAAAGCTTGAAACTTTTTACTGGAGCGTCATAAAACCTTGAAATTTTGTAACAATAAAGTACTCGAGCCTCTTGTCAATTTAAGCTATCGCGCAAAGCTATGCTACCCTTGAATCCCAAATCAATCACTGATAAAACTTCAAATGGCCCTAACTGCTATACGGTATGTCCTACACCTATCAAAGTTTGCAACATACAAATGCTTGTAACTTTTTACTGGAGCGTCATAAAACCTTGAAATTTTGTAACAATAAAGTACTCGAGCCTCTTGTGAATTTAAGATATCGCTCAAAGCTATGCTACACTTGAGTCCCAAATCAAACACTGATAAAACTTCAAATGGCCCTAACTTCTATACGGTACGTCCTACACCTATCAAAGTTTGCAACACACAAATGCTTGTAACTTTTTACTGGAGCGTCATAAAACCTTGAAATTTTGTAACAATAAAGTACTCGAGCCTTTTGTCAATTTTAGCTATCGCTCAAAGCCATGCTACCCTTGAGTCCCAAATCAAACACTGATAAAACTTCAAATGGCCCTAACTTCTATACGGTACGTCCTACACCTATCAAAGTTTGCAACATACAAATGCTTGTAACTTTTTACTGGGGAGTCATAATAACTTGAAATTTTGTAACAATAAAGTACTCGAGCCTCTTGTCAATTTAAGCTATCGCTCAAAGCTATGCTACCCTTGAGTCCCAAATCAAACACTGATAAAACTTCAAATGGCGCTAAATTTAATACGGTACGTCCTACACCTATCAAAGTTTGCAACATACAAATGCTTGCAACTTTTTACTGGAGCGTCATAAAACCTTGAAATTTTGTAACAATAAAGTACTCGAGCCTCTTCTCAATTTAAGCTTTCGCTCAAAGCTATGCTACCCTTGAATCCCAAATCAATCACTGATAAAACTTCAAATGGTCCTAACTTCTATACGGTACGTCCTACACCTATCAAAATTTTCAACATACAAATGCTTGTAACTTTTTAATGGATCGTCATAAAACCTTGAAATTTTGTAACAATAAAGTACTCGAGCCTCTTGTCAATTTAAGCTATCGCTCAAAGCTTCGCTACACTTGAGTCCCAAATCAAACACTGATAAAACTTCAAATGGCCCTAACTTCTATACGGTACGTCCTACACCTATCAAAGTTTGCAACATACAAATGCGTGTAACTTTTTACTGGAGCGTCATAAAACCTTGCAATTTTGTAACAATAAAGTACTCGAGCCTCTTGTCAATTTAAGCTATCGCTCAAAGCTATGCTACCCTTGAGTCCCAAAGCAAACACTGATAAAACTTCAAATGGCGCTAACTTCTATGCGGTACGTCCTACACCTATTAAAGTTTGCAACATACAAATGCTTGTAACTTTTTACTGGAGCGTCATAAAACCTTGAAATTTTGTAATAATAAACTACTCGAGCCTCTTGTCAATTTAAGCTATCGCTCAAAGCTATGCTACCCTTGAGTCCCTAATCAAACACTAATAAAACTTCAAATGGCCCTAACTGCTATACGGTATGTCCTACACCTATCAAAGTTTGCAACATACAAATGCTTGTAACTTTTTACTGGAGCGTCATAAAACCTTGAAATTTTGTAACAATAAAGTACTCGAGCCTCTTGTGAATTTAAGATATCGCTCAAAGCTATGCTACCCTTGAGTCCCAAATCAAACACTGATAAAACTTCAAATGGCATTAACTTCTATACGGTACGTCCTACACCTATCAAAGTTTGCAACATACAAATGCTTGTAACTTGTTACTGGAGCGTCATAAAACCTTGCAATTTTGTAACAATAAAGTACTCGAGCCTCTTGTCAATTTAAGCTATCGCTCAAAGCTATGCTACCCTTGAGTCTCAAGTCAATCACTGATAAAACTTCCAATGGCCCTAACTTCTATACGGTACGTCATACACCTATCATAGTTTGCAACATACAAATGCTTGTAACTTTTTACTGGAGCGTCATAAAACCTTGAAATTTTGTAACAATAAAGTACTCGAGCCTCTTGTCAATTTAAGCTATCGCTCAAAGCTATGCTACCCTTGAGTCCCAAATCAAACACTGATAAAACTTCAAATGGCCCTAACTTGTATATGGTACGTCCTACACCTATCAAAGTTTGCAACATACAAATGCTTGTAACTTTTTACTGGAGCCTCATAAAACCTTGAAATTTTATAACAATAAAGTACTCGAGCCTCTTGTCAATTTAAGCTATCGCTCAAAGCTATGTTACCCTTGAGTCCCAAATCAAACACTGATAAAATTTCAAATGGCCCTAAATTCTATACGGTACGTCCTACACCTATCAAAGTTTGCAACATACAAATGCTTGTAACTTTTTACTGGAGCGTCATAAAACCTTGAAATTTTGTAACAATAAAGTACTCGAGCCTCTTCTCAATTTAAGCTATCGCTCAAAGCTATGCTACCCTTGAGTCCCAAATCAAAAACTGATAAATCTTCAAATGGTTCTAACTTTTATACGGTACGTCCTACACCTATCAAAGTTTGCAACATACATATGATTGTAACTTTTTACTGGAGCGTCATAAAACCTTGAAATTTTGTAACAATAAAGTACTCGAGCCTCTTGTCAATTTAAGCTATCGCTCAAAGCTATGCTACCCTTGAGTCCCAAATCAAACACTGATAAAACTTCAAATGGCCCTAACTTCTTAATGGTACGTTCTACACCTATCAAAGTTTGCAACATACAAAAGCTTGAAACTTTTTACTGGAGCGTCATAAAACCTTGAAATTTTGTAACAATAAAGTACTCGAGCCTCTTGTCAATTTAAGCTATCGCGCAAAGCTATGCTACCCTTGAATCCCAAATCAATCACTGATAAAACTTCAAATGGCCCTAACTGCTATACGGTATGTCCTACACCTATCAAAGTTTGCAACATACAAATGCTTGTAACTTTTTACTGGAGCGTCATAAAACCTTGAAATTTTGTAACAATAAAGTACTCGAGCCTCTTGTGAATTTAAGATATCGCTCAAAGCTATGCTACACTTGAGTCCCAAATCAAACACTGATAAAACTTCAAATGGCCCTAACTTCTATACGGTACGTCCTACACCTATCAAAGTTTGCAACACACAAATGCTTGTAACTTTTTACTGGAGCGTCATAAAACCTTGAAATTTTGTAACAATAAAGTACTCGAGCCTTTTGTCAATTTTAGCTATCGCTCAAAGCCATGCTACCCTTGAGTCCCAAATCAAACACTGATAAAACTTCAAATGGCCCTAACTTCTATACGGTACGTCCTACACCTATCAAAGTTTGCAACATACAAATGCTTGTAACTTTTTACTGGGGAGTCATAATAACTTGAAATTTTGTAACAATAAAGTACTCGAGCCTCTTGTCAATTTAAGCTATCGCTCAAAGCTATGCTACCCTTGAGTCCCAAATCAAACACTGATAAAACTTCAAATGGCGCTAAATTTAATACGGTACGTCCTACACCTATCAAAGTTTGCAACATACAAATGCTTGCAACTTTTTACTGGAGCGTCATAAAACCTTGAAATTTTGTAACAATAAAGTACTCGAGCCTCTTCTCAATTTAAGCTTTCGCTCAAAGCTATGCTACCCTTGAATCCCAAATCAATCACTGATAAAACTTCAAATGGTCCTAACTTCTATACGGTACGTCCTACACCTATCAAAATTTTCAACATAAAAATGCTTGTAACTTTTTAATGGATCGTCATAAAACCTTGAAATTTTGTAACAATAAAGTACTCGAGCCTCTTGTCAATTTAAGCTATCGCTCAAAGCTTCGCTACACTTGAGTCCCAAATCAAACACTGATAAAACTTCAAATGGCCCTAACTTCTATACGGTACGTCCTACACCTATCAAAGTTTGCAACATACAAATGCTTGTAACTTTTTACTGGAGCGTCATAAAACCTTGCAATTTTGTAACAATAAAGTACTCGAGCCTCTTGTCAATTTAAGCTATCGCTCAAAGCTATGCTACCCTTGAGTCCCAAAGCAAACACTGATAAAACTTCAAATGGCGCTAACTTCTATGCGGTACGTCCTACACCTATTAAAGTTTGCAACATACAAATGCTTGTAACTTTTTACTGGAGCGTCATAAAACCTTGAAATTTTGTAATAATAAACTACTCGAGCCTCTTGTCAATTTAAGCTATCGCTCAAAGCTATGCTACCCTTGAGTCCCTAATCAAACACTAATAAAACTTCAAATGGCCCTAACTGCTATACGGTATGTCCTACACCTATCAAAGTTTGCAACATACAAATGCTTGTAACTTTTTACTGGAGCGTCATAAAACCTTGAAATTTTGTAACAATAAAGTACTCGAGCCTCTTGTGAATTTAAGATATCGCTCAAAGCTATGCTACCCTTGAGTCCCAAATCAAACACTGATAAAACTTCAAATGGCATTAACTTCTATACGGTACGTCCTACACCTATCAAAGTTTGCAACATACAAATGCTTGTAACTTGTTACTGGAGCGTCATAAAACCTTGCAATTTTGTAACAATAAAGTACTCGAGCCTCTTGTCAATTTAAGCTATCGCTCAAAGCTATGAGTCCCAAACCAAACACTGATAAAACTTCAAATGGCCCTAACTTCTATACGGTATGTCCTACACCTATCAAAGTTTGCAACATACAAATGCTTGTAACTTTTTACTGGAGCGTCATAAAACCTTGAAATTTTGTAACAATAAAGTACTCGAGCCTTTTGTCAATTTAAGCTATCGCTCAAAGCCATGCTACCCTTGAGTCCCAAATCAAACACTGATAAAACTTCAAATGGCCCTAACTTCTATACGGTACGTCCTACACCTATCAAAGTTTGCAACATACAAATGCTTGTAACTTTTTACTGGGGAGTCATAATACCTTGAAATTTTGTAACAATAAAGTACTCGAGCCTCTTGTCAATTTAAGTTATCGCTCAAAGCTATGCTACCCTTGAGTCCCAAATCAAACACTGATAAAACTTCAAATGGCCCTAACATCTATACGGTACGTCCTACACCTATCAAAGTTTGCAACATACAAATGCTTGTAACTTTTTACTGGAGCGTCATAAAACCTTGAAATTTTGTAACAATAAAGTACTCGAGCCTCTTGTCAATTTAAGCTATCGCTCAAAGCTATGCTACCCTTGAGTCCCAAGTCAATCACTGATAAAACTTCAAATGGCCCTAACTTCTATACGGTACGTCATACACCTACCATAGTTTGCAACATACAAATGCTTGTAACTTTTTACTGGAGCGTCGTAAAACCTTGAAATTTTGTAACAATAAAGTACTCGAGCCTCTTGTCAATTTAAGCTATCGCTCAAAGCTATGTTACCCTTGAGTCCCAAATCAAACACTGATAAAACTTCAAATGGCATTAACTTCTATACGGTACGTCCTACACCTATCAAAGTTTGCAACATACAAATGCTTGTAACTTTTTACTGGAGCGTCATAAAACCTTGCAATTTTGTAACAATAAAGTACTCGAGCCTCTTGTCAATTTAAGCTATCGCTCAAAGCTATGAGTCCCAAACCAAACACTGATAAAACTTCAAATGGCCCTAACTTCTATACGGTATGTCCTACACCTATCAAAGTTTGCAACATACAAATGCTTGTAACTTTTTACTGGAGCGTCATAAAACCTTGAAATTTTGTAACAATAAAGTACTCGAGCCTTTTGTCAATTTAAGCTATCGCTCAAAGCCATGCTACCCTTGAGTCCCAAATCAAACACTGATAAAACTTCAAATGGCCGTAACTTCTATACGGTACGTCCTACACCTATCAAAGTTTGCAACATACAAATGCTTGTATCTTTTTACTGGGGAGTCATAATAACTTGAAATTTTGTAACAATAAAGTACTCCAGCCTCTTGTCAATTTAAGCTATCGCTCAAAGCTATGCTACCCTTGAGTCCCAAAACAAACACTGATAAAACTTCAAATGGCCCTAACATCTATACGGTACGTCCTACACCTATCAAAGTTTGCAACATACAAATGCTTGTAACTTTTTACTGGAGCCTCATAAAACCTTGAAATTTTGTAACAATAAAGTATTCGAGCCTCTTGTCAATTTAAGCTATCGCTCAAAGCTATGTTACCCTTGAGTCCCAAATCAAACACTGATAAAACTTCAAATGGCCCTAAATTTAATACGGTACGTCCTACACCTATCAAAGTTTGCAACATACAAATGCTTGCAACTTTTTACTGGAGCGTCATAAAACCTTGAAATTTTGTAACAATAAAGTACTCGAGCCTCTTCTCAATTTAAGCTTTCGCTCAAAGCTATGCTACCCTTGAATCCCAAATCAATCACTGATAAAACTTCAAATGGTCCTAACTTCTATACGGTACGTCCTACACCTATCAAAGTTTGCAACATACAAATGCTTGTAACTTTTTAATGGATCGTCATAAAACCTTGAAATTTTGTAACAATAAAGTACTCGAGCCTCTTGTCAATTTAAGCTATCGCTCAAAGCTATGCTACCCTTGAGTCCCTAATCAAACACTAATAAAACTTCAAATGGCCCTAACTGCTATACGGTATGTCCTACACCTATCAAAGTTTGCAACATACAAATGCTTGTAACTTTTTACTGGAGCGTCATAAAACCTTGAAATTTTGTAACAATAAAGTACTCGAGCCTCTTGTGAATTTAAGATATCGCTCAAAGCTATGCTACCCTTGAGTCCCAAATCAAAAACTGATAAACCTTCAAATGGCATTAACTTCTATACGGTACGTCCTACACCTATCAAAGTTTGCAAAATACAAATGCTTGTAACTTGTTACTGGAGCGTCATAAAACCTTGCAATTTTGTAACAATAAAGTACTCGAGCCTCTTGTCAATTTAAGCTATCGCTCAAAGCTATGAGTCCCAAACCAAACACTGATAAAACTTCAAATGGCCCTAACTTCTATACGGTATGTCCTACACCTATCAAAGTTTGCAACATACAAATGCTTGTAACTTTTTACTGGAGCGTCATAAAACCTTGAAATTTTGTAACAATAAAGTACTCGAGCCTTTTGTCAATTTAAGCTATCGCTCAAAGCCATGCTACCCTTGAGTCCCAAATCAAACACTGATAAAACTTCAAATGGCCCTAACTTCTATACGGTACGTCCTACACCTATCAAAGTTTGCAACATACAAATGCTTGTAACTTTTTACTGGGGAGTCATAATACCTTGAAATTTTGTAACAATAAAGTACTCGAGCCTCTTGTCAATTTAAGTTATCGCTCAAAGCTATGCTACCCTTGAGTCCCAAATCAAACACTGATAAAACTTCAAATGGCCCTAACATCTATACGGTACGTCCTACACCTATCAAAGTTTGCAACATACAAATGCTTGTAACTTTTTACTGGAGCGTCATAAAACCTTGAAATTTTGTAACAATAAAGTACTCGAGCCTCTTGTCAATTTAAGCTATCGCTCAAAGCTATGCTACCCTTGAGCCCCAAGTCAATCACTGATAAAACTTCAAATAGCCCTAACTTCTATACGGTACGTCATACACCTACCATAGTTTGCAACATACAAATGCTTGTAACTTTTTACTGGAGCGTCGTAAAACCTTGAAATTTTGTAACAATAAAGTACTCGAGCCTCTTGTCAATTTAAGCTATCGCTCAAAGCTATGTTACCCTTGAGTCCCAAATCAAACACTGATAAAACTTCAAATGGCATTAACTTCTATACGGTACGTCCTACACCTATCAAAGTTTGCAACATACAAATGCTTGTAACTTTTTACTGGAGCGTCATAAAACCTTGCAATTTTGTAACAATAAAGTACTCGAGCCTCTTGTCAATTTAAGCTATCGCTCAAAGCTATGAGTCCCAAACCAAACACTGATAAAACTTCCAATGGCCCTAACTTCTATACGGTATGTCCTACACCTATCAAAGTTTGCAACATACAAATGCTTGTAACTTTTTACTGGAGCGTCATAAAACCTTGAAATTTTGTAACAATAAAGTACTCGAGCCTTTTGTCAATTTAAGCTATCGCTCAAAGCCATGCTACCCTTGAGTCCCAAATCAAACACTGATAAAACTTCAAATGGCCCTAACTTCTATACGGTACGTCCTACACCTATCAAAGTTTGCAACATACAAATGCTTGTAACTTTTTACTGGGGAGTCATAATAACTTGAAATTTTGTAACAATAAAGTACTCGAGCCTCTTGTCAATTTAAGCTATCGCTCAAAGCTATGCTACCCTTGAGTCCCAAATCAAACACTGATAAAACTTCAAATGGCCTTAACATCTATACGGTACGTCCTACACCTATCAAAGTTTGCAACATACAAATGCTTGTAACTTTTTACTGGAGCCTCATAAAACCTTGAAATTTTGTAACAATAAAGTATTCGAGCCTCTTGTCAATTTAAGCTATCGCTCAAAGCTATGTTACCCTTGAGTCCCAAATCAAACACTGATAAAACTTCAAATGACCCTAAATTTAATACGGTACGTCCTACACCTATCAAAGTTTGCAACATACAAATGCTTGCAACTTTTTACTGGAGCGTCATAAAACCTTGAAATTTTGTAACAATAAAGTACTCGAGCCTCTTCTCAATTTAAGCTTTCGCTCAAAGCTATGCTACCCTTGAATCCCAAATCAATCACTGATAAAACTTCAAATGGTCCTAACTTCTATACGGTACGTCCTACACCTATCAAAGTTTGCAACATACAAATGCTTGTAACTTTTTAATGGATCGTCATAAAACCTTGAAATTTTGTAACAATAAAGTACTCGAGCCTCTTGTCAATTTAAGCTATCGCTCAAAGCTTCGCTACACTTGAGTCCCAAATCAAACACTGATAAAACTTCAAATGGCCCTAACTTCTATACGGTACGTCCTACACCTATCAAAGTTTGCAACATACAAATGCTTGTAACTTTTTACTGGAGCGTCATAAAACCTTGCAATTTTGTAACAATAAAGTACTCGAGCCTCTTGTCAATTTAAGCTATCGCTCAAAGCTATGAGTCCCAAACCAAACACTGATAAAACTTCAAATGGCCCTAACTTCTATACGGTATGTCCTACACCTATCAAAGTTTGCAACATACAAATGCTTGTAACTTTTTACTGGAGCGTCATAAAACCTTGAAATTTTGTAACAATAAAGTACTCGAGCCTTTTGTCAATTTAAGCTATCGCTCAAAGCCATGCTACCCTTGAGTCCCAAATCAAACACTGATAAAACTTCAAATGGCCCTAACTTCTATATGGTACGTCCTACACCTATCAAAGTTTGCAACATACAAATGCTTGTAACTTTTTACTGGGGAGTCATAATACCTTGAAATTTTGTAACAATAAAGTACTCGAGCCTCTTGTCAATTTAAGTTATCGCTCAAAGCTATGCTACCCTTGAGTCCCAAATCAAACACTGATAAAACTTCAAATGGCCCTAACATCTATACGGTACGTCCTACACCTATCACAGTTTGCAACATACAAATGCTTGTAACTTTTTACTGGAGCGTCATAAAACCTTGAAATTTTGTAACAATAAAGTACTCGAGCCTCTTGTCAATTTAAGCTATCGCTCAAAGCTATGCTACCCTTGAGTCCCAAGTCAATCACTGATAAAACTTCAAATGGCCCTAACTTCTATACGGTACGTCATACACCTACCATAGTTTGCAACATACAAATGCTTGTAACTTTTTACTGGAGCGTCGTAAAACCTTGAAATTTTGTAACAATAAAGTACTCGAGCCTCTTGTCAATTTAAGCTATCGCTCAAAGCTATGCTACCCTTGAGTCCCAAATCAAACACTGATAAAACTTCAAATGGCCCTAACTTTTATATGGTACGTCCTACACCTATCAAAGTTTGCAACATACAAATGCTTGTAACTTTTTACTGGAGCCTCATAAAACCTTGAAATTTTGTAACAATAAAGTACTCGAGCCTCTTGTCAATTTAAGCTATCGCTCAAAGCTATGCTACCCTTGAGTCCCACATCAAACACTGATAAAACTTCAAATGGCCCTAACTTCAATACGGTACGTCCTACACCTATCAAAGTTTGCAACATACAAATGCCTGTACCTTTAACTGGAGCGTCATAAAACCTTCAAATTTTGTAACAATAAAGTACTCGAGCCTCTTGTCAATTTAAGTTATCGCTCAAAGCTATGCTACCGTTGAGTCCCAAATCAAACACTGATAAAACTTCAAATGGCCCTAATTTCTATACGGTACGTCATACGCCTATCAAAGTTTGCAACATACAAATGCTTGTAACTTTTTACTGGAGCGTCATAAAACCTTGAAATTTTGTAACAATAAAGTACTCGAGCCTCTTGTCAATTTAAGCTATCGCTAAAAGCTATGCTACCTTTGAGTCCCAAATCAAACACTGATAAAACTTCAAATGGCCCTAACTTCTTAATGGTACGTCCTACACCTATCAAAGTTTGCAACATACAAATACTTGAAACTTTTTACTGGAGCGTCATAAAACCTTGAAATTTTGTAACAATAAAGTACTCGAGCCTCTTGTCAATTTAAGCTATCGCTCAAAGCCATGCTACCCTTGAGTCCCAAATCAAACACTGATAATACTTCAAATGGCCCTAACTTCTATACGGTACGTCCTACACCTATCAAAGTTTGCAACATACAAATGCTTGTAACTTTTTACTGGAGCGTCATAAAACCTTGAAATTTTGTAACAATAAAGTACTCGAGCCTCTTGTCAATTTAAGCTATCGCTCAAAGCTATGCTACCCTTGAGTCCCAAGTCAATCACTGATAAAACTTCAAATGGCCCTAACTTCTATACGGTACGTCATACACCTACCATAGTTTGCAACATACAAATGCTTGTAACTTTTTACTGGAGCGTCGTAAAACCTTGAAATTTTGTAACAATAAAGTACTCGAGCCTCTTGTCAATTTAAGCTATCGCTCAAAGCTATGCTACCCTTGAGTCCCAAATCAAACACTGATAAAACTTCAAATGGCCCTAACTTTTATATGGTACGTCCTACACCTATCAAAGTTTGCAACATACAAATGCTTGTAACTTTTTACTGGAGCCTCATAAAACCTTGAAATTTTGTAACAATAAAGTACTCGAGCCTCTTGTCAATTTAAGCTATCGCTCAAAGCTATGTTACCCTTGAGTCCCAAATCAAACACTGATAAAACTTCAAATGGCCCTAACTTCTATACGGTACGTCCTACACCTATCAAAGTTTGCAACATACAAATGCTTGCATCTTTTTGCTGGAGCGTCATAAAACCTTGAAATTTTGTAACAATAAAGTACTCGAGCCTCTTCTCAATTTAAGCTATCGCTCAAAGCTATGCTACCCTTGAGTCCCAAATCAAACACTGATAAATCTTCAAATGGCCCTAACTTTTATACGGTATGTCCTACACCTATCAAAGTTTGCAACATACAAATGCTTGTAACTTTTTACTGGAGCGTCATAAAACCTTGAAATTTTGTAACAATAAAGTACTCGAGCCTTTTGTCAATTTAAGCTATCGCTCAAAGCCATGCTACCCTTGAGTCCCAAATCAAACACTGATAAAACTTCAAATGGCCCTAACTTCTATATGGTACGTCCTACACCTATCAAAGTTTGCAACATACAAATGCTTGTAACTTTTTACTGGGGAGTCATAATACCTTGAAATTTTGTAACAATAAAGTACTCGAGCCTCTTGTCAATTTAAGTTATCGCTCAAAGCTATGCTACCCTTGAGTCCCAAATCAAACACTGATAAAACTTCAAATGGCCCTAACATCTATACGGTACGTCCTACACCTATCAAAGTTTGCAACATACAAATGCTTGTAACTTTTTACTGGAGCGTCATAAAACCTTGAAATTTTGTAACAATAAAGTACTCGAGCCTCTTGTCAATTTAAGCTATCGCTCAAAGCTATGCTACCCTTGAGTCCCAAGTCAATCACTGATAAAACTTCAAATGGCCCTAACTTCTATACGGTACGTCATACACCTACCATAGTTTGCAACATACAAATGCTTGTAACTTTTTACTGGAGCGTCGTAAAACCTTGAAATTTTGTAACAATAAAGTACTCGAGCCTCTTGTCAATTTAAGCTATCGCTCAAAGCTATGCTACCCTTGAGTCTCAAGTCAATCACTGATAAAACTTCCAATGGCCCTAACTTCTATACGGTACGTCCTACACCTATCAAAGTTTGCAACATACAAATGCTTGTAACTTTTTACTGGAGCGTCATAAAACCTTGCAATTTTGTAACAATAAAGTACTCGAGCCTCTTGTCAATTTAAACTATCACTCAAAGCTATGAGTCCCAAACCAAACACTGATAAAACTTCAAATGGCCCTAACTTCTATACGGTATGTCCTACACCTATCAAAGTTTGCAACATACAAATGCTTGTAACTTTTTACTGGAGCGTCATAAAACCTTGAAATTTTGTAACAATAAAGTACTCGAGCCTTTTGTCAATTTAAGCTATCGCTCAAAGCCATGCTACCCTTGAGTCCCAAATCAAACACTGATAAAACTTCAAATGGCCCTAACTTCTATATGGTACGTCCTACACCTATCAAAGTTTGCAACATACAAATGCTTGTAACTTTTTACTGGGGAGTCATAATACCTTGAAATTTTGTAACAATAAAGTACTCGAGCCTCTTGTCAATTTAAGTTATCGCTCAAAGCTATGCTACCCTTGAGTCCCAAATCAAACACTGATAAAACTTCAAATGGCCCTAACATCTATACGGTACGTCCTACACCTATCAAAGTTTGCAACATACAAATGCTTGTAACTTTTTACTGGAGCGTCATAAAACCTTGAAATTTTGTAACAATAAAGTACTCGAGCCTCTTGTCAATTTAAGCTATCGCTCAAAGCTATGCTACCCTTGAGTCCCAAGTCAATCACTGATAAAACTTCAAATGGCCCTAACTTCTATACGGTACGTCATACACCTACCATAGTTTGCAACATACAAATGTTTGTAACTTTTTACTGGAGCGTCGTAAAACCTTGAAATTTTGTAACAATAAAGTACTCGAGCCTCTTGTCAATTTAAGCTATCGCTCAAAGCTATGCTACCCTTGAGTCCCAAATCAAACACTGATAAAACTTCAAATGGCCCTAACTTTTATATGGTACGTCCTACACCTATCAAAGTTTGCAACATACAAATGCTTGTAACTTTTTACTGGAGCCTCATAAAACCTTGAAATTTTGTAACAATAAAGTACTCGAGCCTCTTGTCAATTTAAGCTATCGCTCAAAGCTATGCTACCCTTGAGTCCCACATCAAACACTGATAAAACTTCAAATGGCCCTAACTTCAATACGGTACGTCCTACACCTATCAAAGTTTGCAACATACAAATGCCTGTACCTTTAACTGGAGCGTCATAAAACCTTCAAATTTTGTAACAATAAAGTACTCGAGCCTCTTGTCAATTTAAGTTATCGCTCAAAGCTATGCTACCGTTGAGTCCCAAATCAAACACTGATAAAACTTCAAATGGCCCTAATTTCTATACGGTACGTCATACGCCTATCAAAGTTTGCAACATACAAATGCTTGTAACTTTTTACTGGAGCGTCATAAAACCTTGAAATTTTGTAACAATAAAGTACTCGAGCCTCTTGTCAATTTAAGCTATCGCTAAAAGCTATGCTACCTTTGAGTCCCAAATCAAACACTGATAAAACTTCAAATGGCCCTAACTTCTTAATGGTACGTCCTACACCTATCAAAGTTTGCAACATACAAATGCTTGAAACTTTTTACTGGAGCGTCATAAAACCTTGAAATTTTGTAACAATAAAGTACTCGAGCCTCTTGTCAATTTAAGCTATCGCTCAAAGCCATGCTACCCTTGAGTCCCAAATCAAACACTGATAATACTTCAAATGGCCCTAACTTCTATACGGTACGTCCTACACCTATCAAAGTTTGCAACATACAAATGCTTGTAACTTTTTACTGGAGCGTCATAAAACCTTGAAATTTTGTAACAATAAAGTACTCGAGCCTCTTGTCAATTTAAGCTATCGCTCAAAGCTATGCTACCCTTGAGTCCCAAGTCAATCACTGATAAAACTTCAAATGGCCCTAACTTCTATACGGTACGTCATACACCTATCAAAGTTTGCAACATACAAATGCTTGTAACTTTTTACTGGAGCGTCATAAAACCTTGAAATTTTGTAACAATAAAGTACTCGAGCCTTTTGTCAATTTAAGCTATCGCTCAAAGCCATGCTACCCTTGAGTCCCAAATCAAACACTGATAAAACTTCAAATGGCCCTAACTTCTATATAGTACGTCCTACACCTATCAAAGTTTGCAACATACAAATGCTTGTAACTTTTTACTGGGGAGTCATAATACCTTGAAATTTTGTAACAATAAAGTACTCGAGCCTCTTGTCAATTTAAGTTATCGCTCAAAGCTATGCTACCCTTGAGTCCCAAATCAAACACTGATAAAACTTCAAATGGCCCTAACATCTATACGGTACGTCCTACACCTATCAAAGTTTGCAACATACAAATGCTTGTAACTTTTTACTGGAGCGTCATAAAACCTTGAAATTTTGTAACAATAAAGTACTCGAGCCTCTTGTCAATTTAAGCTATCGCTCAAAGCTATGCTACCCTTGAGTCCCAAGTCAATCACTGATAAAACTTCAAATGGCCCTAACTTCTATCCGGTACGTCATACACCTACCATAGTTTGCAACATACAAATGCTTGTAACTTTTTACTGGAGCGTCGTAAAACCTTGAAATTTTGTAACAATAAAGTACTCGAGCCTCTTGTCAATTTAAGCTATCGCTCAAAGCTATGCTACCCTTGAGTCCCAAATCAAACACTGATAAAACTTCAAATGGCCCTAACTTTTATATGGTACGTCCTACACCTATCAAAGTTTGCAACATACAAATGCTTGTAACTTTTTACTGGAGCCTCATAAAACCTTGAAATTTTGTAACAATAAAGTACTCGAGCCTCTTGTCAATTTAAGCTATCGCTCAAAGCTATGCTACCCTTGAGTCCCACATCAAACACTGATAAAACTTCAAATGGCCCTAACTTCAATACGGTACGTCCTACACCTATCAAAGTTTGCAACATACAAATGCCTGTACCTTTAACTGGAGCGTCATAAAACCTTCAAATTTTGTAACAATAAAGTACTCGAGCCTCTTGTCAATTTAAGTTATCGCTCAAAGCTATGCTACCGTTGAGTCCCAAATCAAACACTGATAAAACTTCAAATGGCCCTAATTTCTATACGGTACGTCATACGCCTATCAAAGTTTGCAACATACAAATGCTTGTAACTTTTTACTGGAGCGTCATAAAACCTTGAAATTTTGTAACAATAAAGTACTCGAGCCTCTTGTCAATTTAAGCTATCGCTAAAAGCTATGCTACCTTTGAGTCCCAAATCAAACACTGATAAAACTTCAAATGGCCCTAACTTCTTAATGGTACGTCCTACACCTATCAAAGTTTGCAACATACAAATGCTTGAAACTTTTTACTGGAGCGTCATAAAACCTTGAAATTTTGTAACAATAAAGTACTCGAGCCTCTTGTCAATTTAAGCTATCGCTCAAAGCCATGCTACCCTTGAGTCCCAAATCAAACACTGATAATACTTCAAATGGCCCTAACTTCTATACGGTACGTCCTACACCTATCAAAGTTTACAGCATACAAATGCTTGTAACTTTTTACTGGAGCGTCATAAAACCTTGAAATTTTGTAACAATAAAGTACTCGAGCCTCTTGTCAATTTAAGCTATCGCTCAAAGCTATGCTACCCTTGAGTCCCAAGTCAATCACAGATAAAACTTCAAATGGCCCTAACTTCTATACGGTACGTCATACACCTACCATAGTTTGCAACATACAAATGCTTGTAACTTTTTACTGGAGCGTCGTAAAACCTTGAAATTTTGTAACAATAAAGTACTCGAGCCTCTTGTCAATTTAAGCTATCGCTCAAAGCTATGCTACCCTTGAGTCCCAAATCAAACACTGATAAAACTTCAAATGGCCCTAACTTTTATACGGTATGTCCTACACCTATCAAAGTTTGCAACATACAAATGCTTGTAACTTTTTACTGGAGCGTCATAAAACCTTGAAATTTTGTAACAATAAAGTACTCGAGCCTTTTGTCAATTTAAGCTATCGCTCAAAGCCATGCTACCCTTGAGTCCCAAATCAAACACTGATAAAACTTCAAATGGCCCTAACTTCTATATGGTACGTCCTACACCTATCAAAGTTTGCAACATACAAATGCTTGTAACTTTTTACTGGGGAGTCATAATACCTTGAAATTTTGTAACAATAAAGTACTCGAGCCTCTTGTCAATTTAAGTTATCGCTCAAAGCTATGCTACCCTTGAGTCCCAAATCAAACACTGATAAAACTTCAAATGGCCCTAACATCTATACGGTACGTCCTACACCTATCAATGTTTGCAACATACAATTGCTTGTAACTTTTTACTGGAGCGTCATAAAACCTTGAAATTTTGTAACAATAAAGTACTCGAGCCTCTTGTCAATTTAAGCTATCGCTCAAAGCTATGCTACCCTTGAGTCCCAAGTCAATCACTGATAAAACTTCAAATGGCCCTAACTTCTATACGGTACGTCATACACCTACCATAGTTTGCAACATACAAATGCTTGTAACTTTTTACTGGAGCGTCGTAAAACCTTGAAATTTTGTAACAATAAAGTACTCGAGCCTCTTGTCAATTTAAGCTATCGCTCAAAGCTATGCTACCCTTGAGTCCCAAATCAAACACTGATAAAACTTCAAATGGCCCTAACTTTTATATGGTACGTCCTACACCTATCAAAGTTTGCAACATACAAATGCTTGTAACTTTTTACTGGAGCCTCATAAAACCTTGAAATTTTGTAACAATAAAGTACTCGAGCCTCTTGTCAATTTAAGCTATCGCTCAAAGCTATGCTACCCTTGAGTCCCACATCAAACACTGATAAAACTTCAAATGGCCCTAACTTCAATACGGTACGTCCTACACCTATCAAAGTTTGCAACATACAAATGCCTGTACCTTTAACTGGAGCGTCATAAAACCTTCAAATTTTGTAACAATAAAGTACTCGAGCCTCTTGTCAATTTAAGTTATCGCTCAAAGCTATGCTACCGTTGAGTCCCAAATCAAACACTGATAAAACTTCAAATGGCCCTAATTTCTATACGGTACGTCATACGCCTATCAAAGTTTGCAACATACAAATGCTTGTAACTTTTTACTGGAGCGTCATAAAACCTTGAAATTTTGTAACAATAAAGTACTCGAGCCTCTTGTCAATTTAAGCTATCGCTAAAAGCTATGCTACCTTTGAGTCCCAAATCAAACACTGATAAAACTTCAAATGGCCCTAACTTCTTAATGGTACGTCCTACACCTATCAAAGTTTGCAACATACAAATGCTTGAAACTTTTTACTGGAGCGTCATAAAACCTTGAAATTTTGTAACAATAAAGTACTCGAGCCTCTTGTCAATTTAAGCTATCGCTCAAAGCCATGCTACCCTTGAGTCCCAAATCAAACACTGATAATACTTCAAATGGCCCTAACTTCTATACGGTACGTCCTACACCTATCAAAGTTTGCAACATACAAATGCTTGTAACTTTTTACTGGAGCGTCATAAAACCTTGAAATTTTGTAACAATAAAGTACTCGAGCCTCTTGTCAATTTAAGCTATCGCTCAAAGCTATGCTACCCTTGAGTCCCAAGTCAATCACTGATAAAACTTCAAATGGCCCTAACTTCTATACGGTACGTCATACACCTACCATAGTTTGCAACATACAAATGCTTGTAACTTTTTACTGGAGCGTCGTAAAACCTTGAAATTTTGTAACAATAAAGTACTCGAGCCTCTTGTCAATTTAAGCTATCGCTCAAAGCTATGCTACCCTTGAGTCCCAAATCAAACACTGATAAAACTTCAAATGGCCCTAACTTTTATATGGTACGTCCTACACCTATCAAAGTTTGCAACATACAAATGCTTGTAACTTTTTACTGGAGCCTCATAAAACCTTGAAATTTTGTAACAATAAAGTACTCGAGCCTCTTGTCAATTTAAGCTATCGCTTAAAGCTATGTTACCCTTGAGTCCCAAATCAAACACTGATAAAACTTCAAATGGCCCTAACTTCTATACGGTACGTCCTACACCTATCAAAGTTTGCAACATACAAATGCTTGCATCTTTTTGCTGGAGCGTCATAAAACCTTGAAATTTTGTAACAATAAAGTACTCGAGCCTCTTCTCAATTTAAGCTATCGCTCAAAGCTATGCTACCCTTGAGTCCCAAATCAAACACTGATAAATCTTCAAATGGCCCTAACTTTTATACGGTACGTCCTACACCTATCAAAGTTTGCAACATACGAATGCTTGTAACTTTTTACTGGAGCGTCATAAAACCTTGAAATTTTGTAACAATAAAGTACTCGAGCCTCTTGTCAATTTAAGCTATCGCTCAAAGCTATGCTACCCTTGAGTCCCACATCAAACACTGATAAAACTTCAAATGGCCCTAACTTCAATACGGTACGTCCTACACCTATCAAAGTTTGCAACATACAAATGCCTGTACCTTTAACTGGAGCGTCATAAAACCTTCAAATTTTGTAACAATAAAGTACTCGAGCCTCTTGTCAATTTAAGTTATCGCTCAAAGCTATGCTACCGTTGAGTCCCAAATCAAACACTGATAAAACTTCAAATGGCCCTAACTTCTATACGGTACGTCATACGCCTATCAAAGTTTGCAACATACAAATGCTTGTAACTTTTTACTGGAGCGTCATAAAACCTTGAAATTTTGTAACAATAAAGTACTCGAGCCTCTTGTCAATTTAAGCTATCGCTCAAAGCTATGCTACCTTTGAGTCCCAAATCAAACACTGATAAAACTTCAAATGGCCCTAACTTCTTAATGGTACGTCCTACACCTATCAAAGTTTGCAACATACAAATGCTTGAAACTTTTTACTGGAGCGTCATAAAACCTTGAAATTCTGTAACAATAAAGTACTCGAGCCTCTTGTCAATTTAAGCTATCGCTCAAAGCCATGCTACCCTTGAGTCCCAAATCAAACACTGATAATACTTCAAATGGCCCTAACTTCTATACGGTACGTCCTACGCCTATCAAAGTTTGCAACATACAAATGCTTGTAACTTTTTACTGGAGCGTCATAAAACCTTGAAATTTTGTAACAATAAAGTACTCGAGCCTCTTGTCAATTTAAGCTATCGCTCAAAGCTATGCTACCCTTGAGTCCCAAGTCAATCACTGATAAAACTTCAAATGGCCCTAACTTCAATACGGTACGTCCTACACCTACCATAGTTTGCAACATACAAATGCTTGTAACTTTTTACTGGGGAGTCATAATAACTTGAAATTTTGTAACAATAAAGTACTCGAGCCTCTTGTCAATTTAAGATATCGCTCAAAGCTATGCTACCCTTGAGTCCCAAATCAAACACTGATAAAACTTCAAATGGCCCTAAATTTAATACGGTACGTCCTACACCTATCAAAGTTTGCAACATACAAATGCTTGCAACTTTTTACTGGAGCGTCATAAAACCTTGAAATTTTGTAACAATAAAGTACTCGAGCCTCTTCTCAATTTAAGCTTTCGCTCAAAGCTATGCTACCCTTGAATCCCAAATCAATCACTGATAAAACTTCAAATGGTCCTAACTTCTATACGGTACGTCCTACACCTATCGAAGTTTGCAACATACAAATGCTTGTAACTTTTTAATGGATCGTCATAAAACCTTGAAATTTTGTAACAATAAAGTACTCGAGCCTCTTGTCAATTTAAGCTATCGCTCAAAGCTTCGCTACACTTGAGTCCCAAATCAAACACTGATAAAACTTCAAATGGCCCTAACTTCTATACGGTACGCCCTACACCTATCAAAGTTTGCAACATACAAATGCTTGTAACTTTTTACTGGAGCGTCATAAAACCTTGCAATTTTGTAACAATAAAGTACTCGAGCCTCTTGTCAATTTAAGCTATCGCTCAAAGCTATGTTACCCTTGAGTCCCAAAGCAAACACTGATAAAACTTCAAATGGCCCTAACTTCTATACGGTACGTCCTACACCTATTAAAGTTTGCAACATACAAATGCTTGTAACTTTTTACTGGAGCGTCATAAAACCTTGAAATTCTGTAACAATAAAGTACTCGAGCCTCTTGTCAATTTAAGCTATCGCTCAAAGCTATGCTACCCTTGAGTCCCTAATCAAACACTAATAAAAATTCAAATGGCCCTAACTGCTATACGGTATGTCCTACACCTATCAAAGTTTGCAACATACAAATGCTTGTAACATTTTACTGGAGCGTCATAAAACCTTGAAATTTTGTAACAATAAAGTACTCGAGCCTCTTGTCAATTTAAGATATCGCTCAAAGCTATGCTACCCTTGAGTCCCAAATCAAACACTGATAAAACTTCAAATGGCATTAACTTCTATACGGTACGTCCTACACCTATCAAAGTTTGCAACATACAAATGCTTGTAACTTTTTACTGGAGCGTCATAAAACCTTGCAATTTTGTAACAATAAAGTCCTCGAGCCTCTTGTCAATTTAAGCTATCGCTCAAAGCTATGAGTCCCAAACCAAACACTGATAAAACTTCAAATGGCCCTAACTTCTATACGGTATGTCCTACACCTATCAAAGTTTGCAACATACAAATGCTTGTAACTTTTTACTGGAGCGTCATAAAACCTTGAAATTTTGTAACAATAAAGTACTCGAGCCTTTTGTCAATTTAAGCTATCGCTCAAAGCAATGCTACCCTTGAGTCCCAAATCAAACACTGATAAAACTTCAAATGGCCTTAACTTCTATACGGTACGTCCTACACCTATCAAAGTTTGCAACATACAAATGCTTGTAACTTTTTACTGGGGAGTCATAATACCTTGAAATTTTGTAACAATAAAGTACTCGAGCCTCTTGTCAATTTAAGTTATCGCTCAAAGCTATGCTACCCTTGAGTCCCAAATCAAACACTGATAAAACTTCAAATGGCCCTAACATCTATACGGTACGTCCTACACCTATCAAAGTTTGCAACATACAAATGCTTCTAACTTTTTACTGGAGCGTCATAAAACCTTGAAATTTTGTAACAATAAAGTACTCGAGCCTCTTGTCAATTTAAGCTACCGCTCAAAGCTATGCTACCCTTGAGTCCCAAGTCAATCACTGATAAAACTTCAAATGGCCCTAACTTCTATACGGTACGTCATACACCTACCATAGTTTGCAACATACAAATGCTTGTAACTTTTTACTGGAGCGTCGTAAAACCTTGAAATTTTGTAACAATAAAGTACTCGAGCCTCTTGTCAATTTAAGCTATCGCTCAAAGCTATGCTACCCTTGAGTCCCAAATCAAACACTGATAAAACTTCAAATGGCCCTAACTTTTATATGGTACGTCCTACACCTATCAAAGTTTGCAACATACAAATGCTTGCATCTTTTTGCTGGAGCGTCATAAAACCTTGAAATTTTGTAACAATAAAGTACTCGAGCCTCTTCTCAATTTAAGCTATCGCTCAAAGCTATGCTACCCTTGAGTCCCAAATCAAACACTGATAAATCTTCAAATGGCCCTAACTTTTATACGGTACGTCCTACACCTATCAAAGTTTGCAACATACGAATGCTTGTAACTTTTTACTGGAGCGTCATAAAACCTTGAAATTTTGTAACAATAAAGTACTCGAGCCTCTTGTCAATTTAAGCTATCGCTCAAAGCTATGCTACCCTTGAGTCCCACATTAAACACTGATAAAACTTCAAATGGCCCTAACTTCAATACGGTACGTCCTACACCTATCAAAGTTTGCAACATACAAATGCCTGTACCTTTAACTGGAGCGTCATAAAACCTTGCAATTTTGTAACAATAAAGTACTCGAGCCTCTTGTCAATTTAAGCTATCGCTCAAAGCTATGTTACCCTTGAGTCCCAAAGCAAACACTGATAAAACTTCAAATGGCCCTAACTTCTATACGGTACGTCCTACACCTATTAAAGTTTGCAACATACAAATGCTTGTAACTTTTTACTGGAGCGTCATAAAACCTTGAAATTCTGTAACAATAAAGTACTCGAGCCTCTTGTCAATTTAAGCTATCGCTCAAAGCTATGCTACCCTTGAGTCCCAAATCAAACACTGATAAAACTTCAAATGGCCCTAACTTCGATACGGTACGTCATACGCCTATCAAAGTTTGCAACATACAAATGCTTGTAACTTTTTCTGGAGCGTCATAAAACCTTGAAATTTTGTAACAATAAAGTACTCGAGCCTCTTGTCAATTTAAGCTATCGCTCAAAGCTATGCTACCTTTGAGTCCCAAATCAAACACTGATAAAACTTCAAACGGCCCTAACTTCTTAATGGTACGTCCTACACCTATCAAAGTTTGCAACATACAAATGCTTGAAACTTTTTACTGGAGCGTCATAAAACCTTGAAATTTTGTAACAATAAAATACTCGAGCCTCTTGTCAATTTAAGCTATCGCTCAAAGCCATGCTACCCTTCAGTCCCAAATCAAACACTGATAATACTTCAAATGGCCCTAACTTCTATACGGTACGTCCTACACCTATCAAAGTTTGCAACATACAAATGCTTGTAACTTTTTACTGGAGCGTCATAAAACCTTGAAATTTTGTAACAATAAAGTACTCGAGCCTCTTGTCAATTTAAGCTATCGCTCAAAGCTATGCTACCCTTGAGTCCCAAGTCAATCACTGATAAAACTTCAAATGGCCCTAACTTCAATACGGTACGTACTACACCTACAATAGTTTGCAACATACAAATGCTTGTAACTTTTTACTGGAGCGTCATAAAACCTTGAAATTTTGTTACAATAAAGTACTCGAGCCTCTTGTCAATTTAAGCTATCGCTCAAAGCTATGCTACCCTTGAGTCCCAAATCAAACACTGATAAAACTTCAAATGGCCCTAACTTTTATATGGTACGTCCTACACCTATCAAAGTTTGCAACATACAAATGCTTGTAACTTTTTACTGGAGCCTCATAAAACCTTGAAATTTTGTAACAATAAAGTACTCGAGCCTCTTGTCAATTTAAGTTATCGCTCAAAGCTATGTTACCCTTGAGTCCCAAATCAAACACTGATAAAACTTCAAATGGCCCTAACTTCTATACGGTACGTCCTACACCTATCAAAGTTTGCAACATACAAATGCTTGCAACTTTTTACTGGAGCGTCATAAAACCTTGAAATTTTGTAACAATAAAGTACTCGAGCCTCTTCTCAATTTAAGCTATCGCTCAAAGCTATGCTACCCTTGAGTCCCACATCAAACACTGATAAAACTTCAAATGGCCCTAACTTCAATACGGTACGTCCTACACCTATCAAAGTTTGCAACATACAAATGCCTGTACCTTTAACTGGAGCGTCATAAAACCTTCAAATTTTGTAACAATAAAGTACTCGAGCCTCTTGTCAATTTAAGTTATCGCTCAAAGCTATGCTACCGTTGAGTCCCAAATCAAACACTGATAAAACTTCAAATGGCCCTAATTTCTATACGGTACGTCATACGCCTATCAAAGTTTGCAACATACAAATGCTTGTAACTTTTTACTGGAGCGTCATAAAACCTTGAAATTTTGTAACAATAAAGTACTCGAGCCTCTTGTCAATTTAAGCTATCGCTAAAAGCTATGCTACCTTTGACTCCCAAATCAAACACTGATAAAACTTCAAATGGCCCTAACTTCTTAATGGTACGTCCTACACCTATCAAAGTTTGCAACATACAAATGCTTGAAACTTTTTACTGGAGCGTCATAAAACCTTGAAATTTTGTAACAATAAAGTACTCGAGCCTCTTGTCAATTTAAGCTATCGCTCAAAGCCATGCTACCCTTGAGTCCCAAATCAAACACTGATAATACTTCAAATGGCCCTAACTTCTATACGGTACGTCCTACACCTATCAAAGTTTGCAACATACAAATGCTTGTAACTTTTTACTGGAGCGTCATAAAACCTTGAAATTTTGTAACAATAAAGTACTCGAGCCTCTTGTCAATTTAAGCTATCGCTCAAAGCTATGCTACCCTTGAGTCCCAAGTCAATCACTGATAAAACTTCAAATGGCCCTAACTTCTATACGGTACGTCATACACCTACCATAGTTTGCAACATACAAATGCTTGTAACTTTTTACTGGAGCGTCGTAAAACCTTGAAATTTTGTAACAATAAAGTACTCGAGCCTCTTGTCAATTTAAGCTATCGCTCAAAGCTATGCTACCCTTGAGTCCCAAATCAAACACTGATAAAACTTCAAATGGCCCTAACTTTTATATGGTACGTCCTACACCTATCAAAGTTTGCAACATACAAATGCTTGTAACTTTTTACTGGAGCCTCATAAAACCTTGAAATTTTGTAACAATAAAGTACTCGAGCCTCTTGTCAATTTAAGCTATCGCTTAAAGCTATGTTACCCTTGAGTCCCAAATCAAACACTGATAAAACTTCAAATGGCCCTAACTTCTATACGGTACGTCCTACACCTATCAAAGTTTGCAACATACAAATGCTTGCATCTTTTTGCTGGAGCGTCATAAAACCTTGAAATATTGTAACAATAAAGTACTCGAGCCTCTTCTCAATTTAAGCTATCGCTCAAAGCTATGCTACCCTTGAGTCCCAAATCAAACACTGATAAATCTTCAAATGGCCCTAACTTTTATACGGTACGTCCTACACCTATCAAAGTTTGCAACATACGAATGCTTGTAACTTTTTACTGGAGCGTCATAAAACCTTGAAATTTTGTAACAATAAAGTACTCGAGCCTCTTGTCAATTTAAGCTATCGCTCAAAGCTATGCTACCCTTGAGTCCCACATCAAACACTGATAAAACTTCAAATGGCCCTAACTTCAATACGGTACGTCCTACACCTATCAAAGTTTGCAACATACAAATGCCTGTACCTTTAACTGGAGCGTCATAAAACCTTCAAATTTTGTAACAATAAAGTACTCGAGCCTCTTGTCAATTTAAGTTATCGCTCAAAGCTATGCTACCGTTGAGTCCCAAATCAAACACTGATAAAACTTCAAATGGCCCTAACTTCTATACGGTACGTCATACGCCTATCAAAGTTTGCAACATACAAATGCTTGTAACTTTTTACTGGAGCGTCATAAAACCTTGAAATTTTGTAACAATAAAGTACTCGAGCCTCTTGTCAATTTAAGCTATCGCTCAAAGCTATGCTACCTTTGAGTCCCAAATCAAACACTGATAAAACTTCAAATGGCCCTAACTTCTTAATGGTACGTCCTACACCTATCAAAGTTTGCAACATACAAATGCTTGAAACTTTTTACTGGAGCGTCATAAAACCTTGAAATTTTGTAACAATAAAGTACTCGAGCCTCTTGTCAATTTAAGCTATCGCTCAAAGCCATGCTACCCTTGAGTCCCAAATCAAACACTGATAATACTTCAAATGGCCCTAACTTCTATACGGTACGTCCTACACCTATCAAAGTTTGCAACATACAAATGCTTGTAACTTTTTACTGGAGCGTCATAAAACCTTGAAATTTTGTAACAATAAAGTACTCGAGCCTCTTGTCAATTTAAGCTATCGCTCAAAGCTATGCTACCCTTGAGTCCCAAGTCAATCACTGATAAAACTTCAAATGGCCCTAACTTCAATACGGTACGTCCTACACCTACCATAGTTTGCAACATACAAATGCTTGTAACTTTTTACTGGAGCGTCATAAAACCTTGAAATTTTGTAACAATAAAGTACTCGAGCCTCTTGTCAATTTAAGCTATCGCTCAAAGCTATGCTACCCTTGAGTCCCAAATCAAACACTGATAAAACTTCAAATGGCCCTAACTTCTATACGGTACGTCCTACACCTATCAAAGTTTGCAACATACAAATGCTTGTAACTTTTTACTGGGGAGTCATAATAACTTGAAATTTTGTAACAATAAAGTACTCGAGCCTCTTGTCAATTTAAGCTATCGCTCAAAGCTATGCTACCCTTGAGTCCCAAATCAAACACTGATAAAACTTCAAATGGCCCTAAATTTAATACGGTACGTCCTACACCTATCAAAGTTTGCAACATACAAATGCTTGCAACTTTTTACTGGAGCGTCATAAAACCTTGAAATTTTGTAACAATAAAGTACTCGAGCCTCTTCTCAATTTAAGCTTTCGCTCAAAGCTATGCTACCCTTGAATCCCAAATCAATCACTGATAAAACTTCAAATGGTCCTAACTTCTATACGGTACGTCCTACACCTATCGAAGTTTGCAACATACAAATGCTTGTAACTTTTTAATGGATCGTCATAAAACCTTGAAATTTTGTAACAATAAAGTAATCGAGCCTCTTGTCAATTTAAGCTATCGCTCAAAGCTTCGCTACACTTGAGTCCCAAATCAAACACTGATAAAACTTCAAATGGCCCTAACTTCTATACGGTACGTCCTACACCTATCAAAGTTTGCAACATACAAATGCTTGTAACTTTTTACTGGAGCGTCATAAAACCTTGCAATTTTGTAACAATAAAGTACTCGAGCCTCTTGTCAATTTAAGCTATCGCTCAAAGCTATGTTACCCTTGAGTCCCAAAGCAAACACTGATAAAACTTCAAATGGCCCTAACTTCTATACGGTACGTCCTACACCTATTAAAGTTTGCAACATACAAATGCTTGTAACTTTTTACTGGAGCGTCATAAAACCTTGAAATTCTGTAACAATAAAGTACTCGAGCCTCTTGTCAATTTAAGCTATCGCTCAAAGCTATGCTACCCTTGAGTCCCTAATCAAACACTAATAAAACTTCAAATGGCCCTAACTGCTATACGGTATGTCCTACACCTATCAAAGTTTGCAACATACAAATGCTTGTAACATTTTACTGGAGCGTCATAAAACCTTGAAATTTTGTAACAATAAAGTACTCGAGCCTCTTGTCAATTTAAGATATCGCTCAAAGCTATGCTACCCTTGAGTCCCAAATCAAACACTGATAAAACTTCAAATGGCATTAACTTCTATACGGTACGTCCTACACCTATCAAAGTTTGCAACATACAAATGCTTGTAACTTTTTACTGGAGCGTCATAAAACCTTGCAATTTTGTAACAATAAAGTCCTCGAGCCTCTTGTCAATTTAAGCTATCGCTCAAAGCTATGAGTCCCAAACCAAACACTGATAAAACTTCAAATGGCCCTAACTTCTATACGGTATGTCCTACACCTATCAAAGTTTGCAACATACAAATGCTTGTAACTTTTTACTGGAGCGTCATAAAATCTTGAAATTTTGTAACAATAAAGTACTCGAGCCTTTTGTCAATTTAAGCTATCGCTCAAAGCAATGCTACCCTTGAGTCCCAAATCAAACACTGATAAAACTTCAAATGGCCCTAACTTCTATACGGTACGTCCTACACCTATCAAAGTTTGCAACATACAAATGCTTGTAACTTTTTACTGGGGAGTCATAATACCTTGAAATTTTGTAACAATAAAGTACTCGAGCCTCTTGTCAATTTAAGTTATCGCTCAAAGCTATGCTACCCTTGAGTCCCAAATCAAACACTGATAAAACTTCAAATGGCCCTAACATCTATACGGTACGTCCTACACCTATCAAAGTTTGCAACATACAAATGCTTCTAACTTTTTACTGGAGCGTCATAAAACCTTGAAATTTTGTAACAATAAAGTACTCGAGCCTCTTGTCAATTTAAGCTATCGCTCAAAGCTATGCTACCCTTGAGTCCCAAGTCAATCACTGATAAAACTTCAAATGGCCCTAACTTCTATACGGTACGTCATACACCTACCATAGTTTGCAACATACAAATGCTTGTAACTTTTTACTGGAGCGTCGTAAAACCTTGAAATTTTGTAACAATAAAGTACTCGAGCCTCTTGTCAATTTAAGCTATCGCTCAAAGCTATGCTACCCTTGAGTCCCAAATCAAACACTGATAAAACTTCAAATGGCCCTAACTTTTATATGGAACGTCCTACACCTATCAAAGTTTGCAACATACAAATGCTTGCATCTTTTTGCTGGAGCGTCATAAAACCTTGAAATTTTGTAACAATAAAGTACTCGAGCCTCTTCTCAATTTAAGCTATCGCTCAAAGCTATGCTACCCTTGAGTCCCAAATCAAACACTGATAAATCTTCAAATGGCCCTAACTTTTATACGGTACGTCCTACACCTATCAAAGTTTGCAACATACGAATGCTTGTAACTTTTTACTGGAGCGTCATAAAACCTTGAAATTTTGTAACAATAAAGTACTCGAGCCTCTTGTCAATTTAAGCTATCGCTCAAAGCTATGCTACCCTTGAGTCCCACATTAAACACTGATAAAACTTCAAATGGCCCTAACTTCAATACGGTACGTCCTACACCTATCAAAGTTTGCAACATACAAATGCCTGTACCTTTAACTGGAGCGTCATAAAACCTTGCAATTTTGTAACAATAAAGTACTCGAGCCTCTTGTCAATTTAAGCTATCGCTCAAAGCTATGTTACCCTTGAGTCCCAAAGCAAACACTGATAAAACTTCAAATGGCCCTAACTTCTATACGGTACGTCCTACACCTATTAAAGTTTGCAACATACAAATGCTTGTAACTTTTTACTGGAGCGTCATAAAACCTTGAAATTCTGTAACAATAAAGTACTCGAGCCTCTTGTCAATTTAAGCTATCGCTCAAAGCTATGCTACCCTTGAGTCCCAAATCAAACACTGATAAAACTTCAAATGGCCCTAACTTCGATACGGTACGTCATACGCCTATCAAAGTTTGCAACATACAAATGCTTGTAACTTTTTCTGGAGCGTCATAAAACCTTGAAATTTTGTAACAATAAAGTACTCGAGCCTCTTGTCAATTTAAGCTATCGCTCAAAGCTATGCTACCTTTGAGTCCCAAATCAAACACTGATAAAACTTCAAACGGCCCTAACTTCTTAATGGTACGTCCTACACCTATCAAAGTTTGCAACATACAAATGCTTGAAACTTTTTACTGGAGCGTCATAAAACCTTGAAATTTTGTAACAATAAAATACTCGAGCCTCTTGTCAATTTAAGCTATCGCTCAAAGCCATGCTACCCTTGAGTCCCAAATCAAACACTGATAATACTTCAAATGGCCCTAACTTCTATACGGTACGTCCTACACCTATCAAAGTTTGCAACATACAAATGCTTGTAACTTTTTACTGGAGCGTCATAAAACCTTGAAATTTTGTAACAATAAAGTACTCGAGCCTCTTGTCAATTTAAGCTATCGCTCAAAGCTATGCTACCCTTGAGTCCCAAGTCAATCACTGATAAAACTTCAAATGGCCCTAACTTCAATACGGTACGTACTACACCTACAATAGTTTGCAACATACAAATGCTTGTAACTTTTTACTGGAGCGTCATAAAACCTTGAAATTTTGTTACAATAAAGTACTCGAGCCTCTTGTCAATTTAAGCTATCGCTCAAAGCTATGCTACCCTTGAGTCCCAAATCAAACACTGATAAAACTTCAAATGGCCCTAACTTTTATATGGTACGTCCTACACCTATCAAAGTTTGCAACATACAAATGCTTGTAACTTTTTACTGGAGCCTCATAAAACCTTGAAATTTTGTAACAATAAAGTACTCGAGCCTCTTGTCAATTTAAGTTATCGCTCAAAGCTATGTTACCCTTGAGTCCCAAATCAAACACTGATAAAACTTCAAATGGCCCTAACTTCTATACGGTACGTCCTACACCTATCAAAGTTTGCAACATACAAATGCTTGCAACTTTTTACTGGAGCGTCATAAAACCTTGAAATTTTGTAACAATAAAGTACTCGAGCCTCTTCTCAATTTAAGCTATCGCTCAAAGCTATGCTACCCTTGAGTCCCAAATCAAACACTGATAAATGTTCAAATGGCCCTAACTTCAATACGGTACGTCCTACACCTATCAAAGTTTGCAACATACAAATGCCTGTACCTTTAACTGGAGCGTCATAAAACCTTGAAATTTTGTAACAATAAAGTACTCGAGCCTCTTGTCAATTTAAGTTATCGCTCAAAGCTATGCTACCGTTGAGTCCCAAATCAAACACTGATAAAACTTCAAATGGCCCTAACTTCTATACGGTACGTCATACGCCTATCAAAGTTTGCAACATACAAATGCTTGTAACTTTTTACTGGAGCGTCATAAAACCTTGAAATTTTGTAACAATAAAGTACTCGAGCCTCTTGTCAATTTAAGCTATCGCTCAAAGCTATGCTACCCTTGAGTCCCAAATCAAACACTGATAAAACTTCAAATGGCCCTAACTTCTTAATGGTATGTCCTGCACCTATCAAAGTTTGCAACATACAAATGCTTGAAACCTTTTACTGGAGCGTCATAAAACCTTGAAATTTTGTAACAATAAAGTACTCGAGCCTCTTGTCAATTTAAGCTATCACTCAAAGCCATGCTACCCTTGAGCCCCAAATCAAACACTGATAAAACTTCAAATGGCCCTAACTTCTATACGGTACGTCCTACACCTATCAAAGTTTGCAACATACAAATGCTTGTAACTTTTTACTGGGGAGTCATAATACCTTGAAATTTTGTAACAATAAAGTACTCCAGCCTCTAGTCAATTTAAGCTATCGCTCAAAGCTATGCTACCCTTGAGTCCCAAATCAAACACTGATAAAACTTCAAATGGCCCTAACATCTATACGGTACGTCCTACACCTATCAAAGTTTGCAACATACAAATGCTTGTAACTTTTTACTGGAGCGTCATAAAACCTTGAAATTTTGTAACAATAAAATACTCGAGCCTCTTGTCAATTTAAGCTATCGCTCAAAGCTATGCTACCCTTGAGTCCCAAGTCAATCACTGATAAAACTTCAAATGGCCCTAACTTCTATACGGTACGTCATACACCTACCATAGTTTGCAACATACAAATGCTTGTAACTTTTTACTGGAGCGTCATAAAACCTTGAAATTTTGTTACAATAAAGTACTCGAGCCTCTTGTCAATTTAAGCTATCGCTCAAAGCTATGCTACCCTTGAGTCCCAAATCAAACACTGATAAAACTTCAAATGGCCATAACTTCTATACGGTACGTCCTACACCTATCAAAGTTTGCAACATACAAATGCTTGTAACTTTTTACTGGGGAGTCATAATACCTTGAAATTTTGTAACAATAAAGTACTCCAGCCTCTAGTCAATTTAAGCTATCGCTCAAAGCTATGCTACCCTTGAGTCCCAAATCAAACACTGATAAAACTTCAAATGGCCCTAACATCTATACGGTACGTCCTACACCTATCAAAGTTTGCAACATACAAATGCTTGTAACTTTTTACTGGAGCGTCATAAAACCTTGAAATTTTGTAACAATAAAATACTCGAGCCTCTTGTCAATTTAAGCTATCGCTCAAAGCTATGCTACCCTTGAGTCCCAAGTCAATCACTGATAAAACTTCAAATGGCCCTAACTTCAATACGGTACGTCATACACCTACCATAGTTTGCAACATACAAATGCTTGTAACTTTTTACTGGAGCGTCATAAAACCTTGAAATTTTGTTACAATAAAGTACTCGAGCCTCTTGTCAATTTAAGCTATCGCTCAAAGCTATGCTACCCTTGAGTCCCAAATCAAACACTGATAAAACTTCAAATGGCCCTAACTTTTATATGGTACGTCCTACACCTATCAAAGTTTGCAACATACAAATGCTTGTAACTTTTTACTGGAGCCTCATAAAACCTTGAAATTTTGTAACAATAAAGTACTCGAACCTCTTGTCAATTTAAGTTATCGCTCAAAGCTATTTTACCCTTGAGTCCCAAATCAAACACTGATAAAACTTCAAATGGCCCTAACTTCTATACGGTACGTCCTACACCTATCAAAGTTTGCAACATACAAATGCTTGCAACTTTTTACTGGAGCGTCATAAAACCTTGAAATTTTGTAACAATAAAGTACTCGAGCCTCTTCTCAATTTAAGCTATCGCTCAAAGCTATGCTACCCTTGAGTCCCAAATCAAACACTGATAAATCTTCAAATGGCCCTAACTTCAATACGGTACGTCCTACACCTATCAAAGTTTGCAACATACAAATGCCTGTACCTTTAACTGGAGCGTCATAAAACCTTGAAATTTTGTAACAATAAAGTACTCGAGCCTCTTGTCAATTTAAGTTATCGCTCAAAGCTATGCTACCGTTGAGTCCCAAATCAAACACTGATAAAACTTCAAAGGGCCCTAACTTCTATACGGTACGTCATACGCCTATCAAAGTTTGCAACATACAAATGCTTGTAACTTTTTACTGGAGCGTCATAAAACCTTGAAATTTTGTAACAATAAAGTACTCGAGCCTCTTGTCAATTTAAGCTATCGCTCAAAGCTATGCTATCCTTGAGTCCCAAATCAAACACTGATAAAACTTCAAATGGCCCTAACTTCTTAATGGTACGTCCTACACCTATCAAAGTTTGCAACATACAAATGCTTGAAACTTTTTACTGGAGCGTCATAAAACCTTGAAATTTTGTAACAATAAAGTACTCGAGCCTCTTGTCAATTTAAGCTATCACTCAAAGCCATGCTACCCTTGAGTCCGAAATCAAACACTGATAAAACTTCAAATGGCCCTAACTTCTATACGGTACGTCCTACACCTATCAAAGTTTGCAACATACAAATGCTTGTAACTTTTTACTGGGGAGTCATAATACCTTGAAATTTTGTAACAATAAAGTACTCCAGCCTCTTGTCAATTTAAGCTATCGCTCAAAGCTATGCTACCCTTGAGTCCCAAATCAAACACTGATAAAACTTCAAATGGCCCTAACATCTATACGGTACGTCCTACACCTATCAAAGTTTGCAACATACAAATGCTTGTAACTTTTTACTGGAGCGTCATAAAACCTTGAAATTTTGTAACAATAAAATACTCGAGCCTCTTGTCAATTTAAGCTATCGCTCAAAGCTATGCTACCCTTGAGTCCCAAGTCAATCACTGATAAAACTTCAAATGGCCCTAACTTCTATACGGTACGTCCTACACCTATCAAAGTTTGCAACATACAAATGCTTGTAACTTTTTACTGGAGCGTCATAAAACCTTGAAATTTTGTTACAGTAAAGTACTCGAGCCTCTTGTCAATTTAAGCTATCGCTCAAAGCTATGCTACCCTTGAGTCCCAAGTCAAACACTGATAAAACTTCAAATGGCCCTAACTTTTATATGGTACGTCCTACACCTATCAAAGTTTGCAACATACAAATGCTTGTAACTTTTTACTGGAGCCTCATAAAACCTTGAAATTTTGTAACAATAAAGTACTCGAGCCTCTTGTCAATTTAAGTTATCGCTCAAAGCTATGTTACCCTTGAGTCCCAAATCAAACACTGATAAAACTTCAAATGGCCCTAACTTCTATACGGTACGTCCTACACCTATCAAAGTTTGCAACATACAAATGCTTGTAACTTTTTACTGGAGCGTCATAAAACCTTGAAATTTTGTAACAATAAAGTACTCGAGCCTCTTCTCAATTTAAGCTATCGCTCAAAGCTATGCTACCCTTGAGTCCCAAATCAAACACTGATAAATCTTCAAATGGCCCTAACTTCTATACGGTACGTCCTACACCTATCAAAGTTTGCAACATACAAATGCCTGTACCTTTAACTGGAGCGTCATAAAACCTTGAAATTTTGTAACAATAAAGTACTCGAGCCTCTTGTCAATTTAAGTTATCGCTCAAAGCTATGCTACCGTTGAGTCCCAAATCAAACACTGATAAAACTTCGAATGCCCCTAACTTCTTAATGGTACTTCCTACACCTATCAAAGTTTGCAACATACAAATGCTTGAAACTTTTTACTGGAGCGTCATAAAACCTTGAAATTTTGTAACAATAAAGTACTCGAGCCTCTTGTCAATTTAAGCTATCGCTCAAAGCCATGCTACCCTTGAGTCCCAAATCAAACACTGATAAAACTTCAAATGGCCCTAACTTCTATACGGTACGTCCTACACCTATCAAAGTTTGCAACATACAAATGCTTGTAACTTTTTACTGGGGAGTCATAATACCTTGAAATTTTGTACCAATAAAGTACTCCAGCCTCTTGTCAATTTAAGCTATCGCTCAAAGCTATGCTACCCTTGAGTCCCAAATCAAACACTAATAAAACTTCAAATGGCCCTAACATCTATACGGTACGTCCTACACCTATCAAAGTTTGCAACATACAAATGCTTGTAACTTTTTACTGGAGCGTCATAAAACCTTGAAATTTTGTAACAATAAAGTACTCGAGCCTCTTGTCAATTTAAGCTATCGCTCAAAGCTATGCTACCCTTGAGTCCCAAGTCAATCACTGATAAAACTTCAAATGGCCCTAACTTCTATACGGTACGTCATACACCTACCATAGTTTGCAACATACAAATGCTTGTAACTTTTTACTGGAGCGTCATAAAACCTTGAAATTTTGTAACAATAAAGTACTCGAGCCTCTTGTCAATTTAAGCTATCGCTCAAAGCTATGCTACCCTTGAGTCCCAAATCAAACACTGATAAAACTTCAAATGGCCCTAACTTTTATATGGTACGTCCTACACCTATCAAAGTTTGCAACATACAAATGCTTGTAACTTTTTACTGGAGCCTCATAAAACCTTGAAATTTTGTAACAATAAAGTACTCGAGCCTCTTGTCAATTGAAGCTATCGCTCAAAGCTATGCTACCATTGAGTCCCAAATCAAACACTGATAAAACTTCAAATGGCCCTAACTTTTATATGGTACGTCCTACACCTATCAAAGTTTGCAACATACAAATGCTTGCAACTTTTTACTGGAGCGTCATAAAACCTTGAAATTTTGTAACAATAAAGTACTCGAGCCTCTTCTCAATTTAAGCTATCGCTCAAAGCTATGGTACCCTTGAGTCCCAAATCAAACACTGATAAATCTTCAAATGGCCCTAACTTCTATACGGTACGTCCTACACCTATCAAAGTTTGCAACATACAAATGCTTGTAACTTTTTACTGGAGCGTCATAAAACCTTGAAATTTTGTAACAATAAAGTACTCGAGCCTCTTGTCAATTTAAGCTATCGCTCAAAGCTATGCTACCCTTGAGTCCCACATCAAACACTGATAAAACTTCAAATGGCCCTAACTTCAATACGGTACGTCCTACACCTATCAAAGTTTGCAACATACAAATGCCTGTACCTTTAACTGGAGCGTCATAAAACCTTGAAATTTTGTAACAATAAAGTACTCGAGCCTCTTGTCAATTTAAGTTATCGCTCAAAGCTATGCTACCGTTGAGTCCCAAATCAAACACTGATAAAACTTCAAATGGCCCTAACTTCTATACAGTACGTCCTACACCTATCAAAGTTTGCAACATACAAATGCTTGTAACTTTTTACTGGGGAGTCATAATACCTTGAAATTTTGTAACAATAAAGTACTCGAGCCTCTTGTCAATTTAAGCTATCGCTCAAAGCTATGCTACCCTTGAGTCCCAAGTCAATCACTGATAAAACTTCAAATGGCCCTAACTTCTATACGGTACGTAATACACCTACCATAGTTTGCAACATACAAATGCTTGTAACTTTTTACTGGAGCGTCATAAAACCTTGAAATTTTGTTACAATAAAGTAGTCGAGCCTCTTGTCAATTTAAGCTATCGCTCAAAGCTATGCTACCCTTGAGTCCCAAGTCAATCACTGATAAAACTTCAAATGGCCCTAACTTCTATACGGTACGTCATACACCTACCATAGTTTGCAACATACAAATGCTTGTAACTTTTTACTGGAGCGTCATAAAACCTTGAAATTTTGTAACAATAAAGTACTCGAGCCTCTTGACAATTTAAGCTATCGCTCAAAGCTATGCTACTCTTGAGTCCCAAATCAAACACTGATAAAACTTCAAATGGCCCTAACTTTTATATGGTACGTCCTACACCTATCAAAGTTTGCAACATACAAATGCTTGTAACTTTTTACTGGAGCCTCATAAAATCTTGAAATTTTGTAACAATAAAGTACTCGAGCCTCTTGTCAATTGAAGCTATCGCTCAAAGCTATGCTACCATTGAGTCCCAAATCAAACACTGATAAAACTTCAAATGGCCCTAACTTTTATATGGTACGTCCTACACCTATCAAAGTTTGCAACATACAAATGCGTGCAACTTTTTACTGGAGCGTCATAAAACCTTGAAATTTTGTAACAATAAAGTACTCGAGCCTCTTCTCAATTTAAGCTATCGCTCAAAGCTATGCTACCCTTGAGTCCCAAATCAAACACTGATAAATCTTCAAATGGCCCTAACTTCTATACGGTACGTCCTACACCTATCAAAGTTTGCAACATACAAATGCCTGTACCTTTAACTGGAGCGTCATAAAACCTTGAAATTTTGTAACAATAAAGTACTCGAGCCTCTTGTCAATTTCAGTTATCGCTCAAAGCTATGCTACCGTTGAGTCCCAAATCAAACACTGATAAAACTTCAAATGGCCCTAACTTCTATACGGTACGTCATACGCCTATCAAAGTTTGCAACATACAAATGCTTGTAACTTTTTACTGGAGCGTCATAAAACCTTGCAATTTTGTAACAATAAAGTACTCGAGCCTCTTGTCAACTTAAGCTATCGCTCAAAGCTACGCTACCCTTGAGTCCCAAATCCAACACTGATAAAACTTCAAATGGTCCTAACTTCTATACGGTACGTCCTACACCTATCAAAGTTTGCAACATACAAATGCTTGTAACTTTTTAATGGATCGTCATAAAACCTTGAAATTTTGTAACAATAAAGTACTCGAGCCTCTTGTCAATTTAAGCTATCGCTCAAAGCTTCGCTACACTTGAGTCCCAAACCAAACACTGATAAAACTTCAAATGGCCCTAACTTCTATACGGTACGTCCTACACCTATCAAAGTTTGCAAAATACAAATGCTTGTAACATTTTTATTGTAGAGTCATAAAACCTTGAAATTTTGTAACAATAAAGTACTCGAGCCTCTTGTCAATTTAAGTTATCGCTCAAAGCTATGCTACCCTTGAGTCCTAAATCAAACACTGATACATCTTTAAATGGCCCTAACTTCTCTACGGTACGTCCTACACCTATCAAAGTTTGCAACACACAAATGCTTGTAACTTTTTACTGGAGCGTCATAAAACCTTGAAATTTTGTAACAATAAAGTACTCGAGCCTCTTGTCAATTTAAGCTATCGCTCAAAGCTATGCTACCCTTGAGTCTCAAGTCAATCACTGATAAAACTTCCAATGGCCCTAACTTCTATACGGTACGTCATACACCTATCATAGTTTGCAACATACAAATGCTTGTAACTTTTTACTGGAGCGTCATAGAACCTTGAAATTTTGTAACAATAAAGTACTCGAACCTCTTGTCAATTTAAGCTATCGCTCAAAGCTTCGCTACACTTGAGTCCCAAACCAAACACTGATAAAACTTCAAATGGCCCTAACTTCTATACGGTACGTCCTACACCTATCAAAGTTTGCAACATACAAATGCTTGGAACTTTTTACTGGAGCGTCATAAAACCTTGAAATTTTGTAACAATAAAGTACTCGAGCCTTTGTCAATTTTAGCTATCGCTCAAAGCCGTGCTACCATTGAGTCCCAAATCAAACACTGATAAAACTTCAAATGGCCCTAACTTCTATACGGTACGTCCTACACCTATCAAAGTTTGCAACATACAAATGCTTGGAACTTTTTACTGGAGCGTCATAAAACCTTGAAATTTTGTAACAATAAAGTACTCGAGCCTTTGTCAATTTAAGCTATCGCTCAAAGCCATGCTACCATTGAGTCCCAAATCAAACACTGATCAAATGGCCCTAACTTCTATACGGCACGTCCTACACCTATCAAAGTTTGCAACATACAAATGCTGTAACTTTTTACTGGGGAGTCATAATACCTTGAAATTTTGTAACAATAAAGTACTCGAGCCTCTTGTCAATTTAAGCTATCGCTCAAAGCTATGCTACCCTTGAGTCTCAAGTCAATCACTGATAAAACTTCCAATGGCCCTAACTTCTATACGGTACGTCATACACCTATCATAGTTTGCAACATACAAATGCTTGTAACTTTTCACTGGAGCGTCATAAAACCTTGAAATTTTGTAACAATAAAGTACTCGAGCCTCTTGTCAATTTAAGCTATCGCTCAAAGCTATGCTACCCTTGAGTCCCAAATCAAACACTGATAAAACTTCAAATGGCCCTAACTTGTATATGGTACGTCCTACACCTATCAAAGTTTGCAACATACAAATGCTTGTAACTTTTTAGTGGAGCCTCATAAAACCTTGAAACTTTATAACAATAAACTACTCGAGCCTCTTGTCAATTTAAGCTATCGCTCAAAGCTATGTTACCCTTGAGTCCCAAATCAAACACTGATACAATTTCAAATGGCCCTAAATTCTATACGGTACGTCCTACACCTATCAAAGTTTGGAACATACAAATGCTTGCAACTTTTTACTGGAGCGTCATAAAACCTTGAAATTTTGTAACAATAAAGTACTCGAGCCTCTTCTCAATTAAAGCTATCGCTCAAAGCTATGCTACCCTTGAGTCCCAAATCAAAAACTGATAAATCTTCAAATGGTTCTAACTTTTATACGGTACGTCCTACACCTATCAAAGTTTGCAACATACATATGCTTGTAACTTTTTACTGGAGCGTCATAAAACCTTCAAATTTTGTAACAATAAAGTACTCCAGCCTCTTGTCAATTTAAGCTATCGCTCAAAGCTATGCTACCCTTGAGTCCCAAATCAAACACTGATAAAACTTCAAATGGCCCTAACTTCTTAATGGTACGTTCTACACCTATGAAAGTTTGCAACATACAAATGCTTGTAACTTTTTACTGGGGAGTCATAATAACTTGAAATTTTGTAACAATAAAGTACTCGAGCCTCTTGTCAATTTAAGCTATCGCTCAAAGCTATGTTACCCTTGAGTCCCAAATCAAACACTGATAAAACTTCAAATGGCCCTAAATTTAATACGGTACGTCCTACTATATCAAAGTTTGCAACATACAAATGCTTGCAACTTTTTACTGGAGCGTCATAAAACCTTGAAATTTTGTAACAATAAAGTACTCGAGCCTCTTCTCAATTTAAGCTTTCGCTCAAAGCTATGCTACCCTTGAGTCCCAAATGAAACACTGATAAATCTTCAAATGGCCCTAACTTCAATACGGTACGTCCTACACCTATCAAAGTTTGCAACATACAAATGCCTGTACCTTTAACTGGACCGTCATAAAACCTTGAAATTTTGTAACAATAAAGTACTCGAGCCTCTTGTCAATTTAAGCTATCGCTCAAAGCTATGTTACCCTTGAGTCCCAAATCAAACACTGATAAAACTTCAAATGGCCCTAAATTTAATACGGTACGTCCTACACCTATCAAAGTTTGCAACATACAAATGCTTGCAACTTTTTACTGGAGCGTCATAAAACCTTGAAATTTTGTAACAATAAAGTACTCGAGCCTCTTCTCAATTTAAGCTTTCGCTCAAAGCTATGCTACCCTTGAGTCCCAAATGAAACACTGATAAATCTTCAAATGGCCCTAACTTCAATACGGTACGTCCTACACCTATCAAAGTTTGCAACATACAAATGCCTGTACCTTTAACTGGAGCGTCATAAAACCTTGAAATTTTGTAACAATAAAGTACTCGAGCGTCTTGTCAATTTAAGTTATCGCTCAAAGCTATGCTACCGTTGAGTCCCAAATCAAACACTGATAAAACTTCAAATGGCCCTAACTTCTATACGGTACGTCATTAGCCTATCAAATTTTGCAACATACAAATGCTTGTAACTTTTTACTGGAGCGTCATAAAACCTTGAAATTTTGTAACAATAAAGTACTCGAGCCTCTTGTCAATTTAAGCTATCGCTCAAAGCTATGCTACCCTTGAGTCCCAAATCAAACACTGATAAAACTTCAAATGGCCCTAATTTCTTAATGGTACGTCCTACACCTATCAAAGTTTGCAACATACAAATGCTTGAAACTTTTTACTGGAGCGTCATAAAACCTTGAAATTTTGTAACAATAAAGTACTCGAGCCTCTTGTCAATTTAAGCTATCGCTCAAAGCTATGCTACCCTCGAGTCAGAAATCAAACACTGATAAAACTTCAAATGGCCCTAACTTCTATACGGTACGTCCTACACCGATCAAAGTTTGCAACATACAAATGCTTGTAACTTTTTATTGGAGAGTCATAAAACCTTGAAATTTTGTAACAATAAAGTATTCGAGCCTCTTGTCAATTTAAGCTATCGCTCAAAGCTATGCAACCCTTGAGTTCCAAATCAAACACTGATAAAACTTCAAATGGCCCTAACTTCTATACGGTACGTCCTACACTTATCAAAGTTTGCAACATACAAATGCTTGTAACTTTTTACTGGGGAGTCATAATAACTTGAAATTTTGTAACAATAAAGTACTCGAGCCTCTTGTCAATTTAAGCTATCGCTCAAAGCTATGCTACCCTTGAGTCCCAAATCAAACACTGATAAAACTTCAAATGGCCCTAACATCTATACGGTACGTCCTACACCTATCAAAGTTTGCAACATACAAATGCTTGTAACTTTTTACTGGAGCCTCATAAAACCTTGAAATTTTGTAACATTAAAGTACTCGAGCCTCTTGTCAATTTAAGCTATCGCTCAAAGCTATGTTACCCTTGAGTCCCAAATCAAACACTGATAAAACTTCAAATGGCCCTAAATTTAATACGGTACGTCCTACACCTATCAAAGTTTGCAACATACAAATGCTGGCAACTTTTTACTGGAGCGTCATAAAACCTTGAAATTTTGTAACAATAAAGTACTCGAGCCTCTTCTCAATTTAAGCTTTCGCTCAAAGCTATGCTACCCTTGAGTCCCAAATGAAACACTGATAAATCTTCAAATGGCCCTAACTTCTATACGGTACGTCCTACACCGATCAAAGTTTGCAACATACAAATGCTTGTTACTTTTTATTGGAGAGTCATAAAACCTTGAAATTTTGTAACAATAAAGTACTCGAGCCTCTTGTCAATTTAAGCTATCGCTCAAAGCTATGCTACCCTTGAGTCCCAAATCAAACACTGATAAAACTTCAAATGGCCCTAACTTGTATATGGTACGTCCTACACCTATCAAAGTTTGCAACATACAAATGCTTGTAACTTTTTAGTGGAGCCTCATAAAACCTTGAAACTTTATAACAATAAAGTACTCGAGCCTCTTGTCAATTTAAGCTATCGCTCAAAGCTATGTTACCCTTGAGTCCCAAATCAAACACTGATACAATTTCAAATGGCCCTAAATTCTATACGGTACGTCCTACACCTATCAAAGTTTGGAACATACAAATGCTTGCAACTTTTTACTGGAGCGTCATAAAACCTTGAAATTTTGTAACAATAAAGTACTCGAGCCTCTTCTCAATTAAAGCTATCGCTCAAAGCTATGCTACCCTTGAGTCCCAAATCAAAAACTGATAAATCTTCAAATGGTTCTAACTTTTATACGGTACGTCCTACACCTATCAAAGTTTGCAACATACATATGCTTGTAACTTTTTACTGGAGCGTCATAAAACCTTCAAATTTTGTAACAATAAAGTACTCCAGCCTCTTGTCAATTTAAGCTATCGCTCAAAGCTATGCTACCCTTGAGTCCCAAATCAAACACTGATAAAACTTCAAATGGCCCTAACTTCTTAATGGTACGTTCTACACCTATGAAAGTTTGCAACATACAAATGCTTGTAACTTTTTACTGCTGAGTCATAATAACTTGAAATTTTGTAACAATAAAGTACTCGAGCCTCTTGTCAATTTAAGCTATCGCTCAAAGCTATGTTACCCTTGAGTCCCAAATCAAACACTGATAAAACTTCAAATGGCCCTAAATTTAATACGGTACGTCCTACTATATCAAAGTTTGCAACATACAAATGCTTGCAACTTTTTACTGGAGCGTCATAAAACCTTGAAATTTTGTAACAATAAAGTACTCGAGCCTCTTCTCAATTTAAGCTTTCGCTCAAAGCTATGCTACCCTTGAGTCCCAAATGAAACACTGATAAATCTTCAAATGGCCCTAACTTCAATACGGTACGTCCTACACCTATCAAAGTTTGCAACATACAAATGCCTGTACCTTTAACTGGACCGTCATAAAACCTTGAAATTTTGTAACAATAAAGTACTCGAGCCTCTTGTCAATTTAAGCTATCGCTCAAAGCTATGTTACCCTTGAGTCCCAAATCAAACACTGATAAAACTTCAAATGGCCCTAAATTTAATACGGTACGTCCTACACCTATCAAAGTTTGCAACATACAAATGCTTGCAACTTTTTACTGGAGCGTCATAAAACCTTGAAATTTTGTAACAATAAAGTACTCGAGCCTCTTCTCAATTTAAGCTTTCGCTCAAAGCTATGCTACCCTTGAGTCCCAAATGAAACACTGATAAATCTTCAAATGGCCCTAACTTCAATACGGTACGTCCTACACCTATCAAAGTTTGCAACATACAAATGCCTGTACCTTTAACTGGAGCGTCATAAAACCTTGAAATTTTGTAACAATAAAGTACTCGAGCGTCTTGTGAATTTAAGTTATCGCTCAAAGCTATGCTACCGTTGAGTCCCAAATCAAACACTGATAAAACTTCAAATGGCCCTAACTTCTATACGGTACGTCATTAGCCTATCAAATTTTGCAACATACAAATGCTTGTAACTTTTTACTGGAGCGTCATAAAACCTTGAAATTTTGTAACAATAAAGTACTCGAGCCTCTTGTCAATTTAAGCTATCGCTCAAAGCTATGCTACCCTTGAGTCCCAAATCAAACACTGATAAAACTTCAAATGGCCCTAATTTCTTAATGGTACGTCCTACACCTATCAAAGTTTGCAACATACAAATGCTTGAAACTTTTTACTGGAGCGTCATAAAACCTTGAAATTTTGTAACAATAAAGTACTCGAGCCTCTTGTCAATTTAAGCTATCGCTCAAAGCTATGCTACCCTCGAGTCAGAAATCAAACACTGATAAAACTTCAAATGGCCCTAACTTCTATACGGTACGTCCTACACCGATCAAAGTTTGCAACATACAAATGCTTGTAACTTTTTACTGGGGAGTCATAATAACTTGAAATTTTGTAACAATAAAGTACTCGAGCCTCTTGTCAATTTAAGCTATCGCTCAAAGCTATGCTACCCTTGAGTCCCAAATCAAACACTGATAAAACTTCAAATGGCCCTAACATCTATACGGCACGTCCTACACCTATCAAAGTTTGCAACATACAAATGCTTGTAACTTTTTACTGGAGCCTCATAAAACCTTGAAATTTTGTAACATTAAAGTACTCGAGCCTCTTGTCAATTTAAGCTATCGCTCAAAGCTATGTTACCCTTGAGTCCCAAATCAAACACTGATAAAACTTCAAATGGCCCTAAATTTAATACGGTACGTCCTACACCTATCAAAGTTTGCAACATACAAATGCTTGCAACTTTTTACTGGAGCGTCATAAAACCTTGAAATTTTGTAACAATAAAGTACTCGAGCCTCTTCTCAATTTAAGCTTTCGCTCAAAGCTATGCTACCCTTGAGTCCCAAATGAAACACTGATAAATCTTCAAATGGCCCTAACTTCTATACGGTACGTCCTACACCGATCAAAGTTTGCAACATACAAATGCTTGTTACTTTTTATTGGAGAGTCATAAAACCTTGAAATTTTGTAACAATAAAGTACTCGAGCCTCTTGTCAATTTAAGCTATCGCTCAAAGCTATGCTACCCTTGAGTCCCAAATTAAACACTGATAAAACTTCAAATGGCCCTAATTTCTTAATGGTACGGTCTACACCTATCAAAGTTTGCAACATACAAATGCTTGAAACTTTTTACTGGAGCGTCATAAAACCTTGAAATTTTGTAACAATAAAGTACTCGAGCCTCTTGTCAATTTAAGCTATCGCTCAAAGCTATGTTACCCTTGAGTCCCAAATCAAACACTGATAAAACTTCAAATGGCCCTAAATTTAATACGGTACGTCCTACTATATCAAAGTTTGCAACATACAAATGCTTGCAACTTTTTACTGGAGCGTCATAAAACCTTGAAATTTTGTAACAATAAAGTACTCGAGCCTCTTCTCAATTTAAGCTTTCGCTCAAAGCTATGCTACCCTTGAGTCCCAAATGAAACACTGATAAATCTTCAAATGGCCCTAACTTCAATACGGTACGTCCTACACCTATCAAAGTTTGCAACATACAAATGCCTGTACCTTTAACTGGACCGTCATAAAACCTTGAAATTTTGTAACAATAAAGTACTCGAGCCTCTTGTCAATTTAAGCTATCGCTCAAAGCTATGTTACCCTTGAGTCCCAAATCAAACACTGATAAAACTTCAAATGGCCCTAAATTTAATACAGTACGTCCTACACATATCAAAGTTTGCAACATACAAATGCTTGCAACTTTTTACTGGAGCGTCATAAAACCTTGAAATTTTGTAACAATAAAGTACTCGAGCCTCTTCTCAATTTAAGCTTTCGCTCAAAGCTATGCTACCCTTGAGTCCCAAATGAAACACTGATAAATCTTCAAATGGCCCTAACTTCAATACGGTACGTCCTACACCTATCAAAGTTTGCAACATACAAATGCCTGTACCTTTAACTGGAGCGTCATAAAACCTTGAAATTTTGTAACAATAAAGTACTCGAGCGTCTTGTGAATTTAAGTTATCGCTCAAAGCTATGCTACCGTTGAGTCCCAAATCAAACACTGATAAAACTTCAAATGGCCCTAACTTCTATACGGTACGTCATTAGCCTATCAAATTTTGCAACATACAAATGCTTGTAACTTTTTACTGGAGCGTCATAAAACCTTGAAATTTTGTAACAATAAAGTACTCGAGCCTCTTGTCAATTTAAGCTATCGCTCAAAGCTATGCTACCCTCGAGTCAGAAATCAAACACTGATAAAACTTCAAATGGCCCTAACTTCTATACGGTACGTCCTACACCGATCAAAGTTTGCAACATACAAATGCTTGTAACTTTTTACTGGGGAGTCATAATAACTTGAAATTTTGTAACAATAAAGTACTCGAGCCTCTTGTCAATTTAAGCTATCGCTCAAAGCTATGCTACCCTTGAGTCCCAAATCAAACACTGATAAAACTTCAAATGGCCCTAACATCTATACGGTACGTCCTACACCTATCAAAGTTTGCAACATACAAATGCTTGTAACTTTTTACTGGAGCCTCATAAAACCTTGAAATTTTGTAACATTAAAGTACTCGAGCCTCTTGTCAATTTAAGCTATCGCTCAAAGCTATGTTACCCTTGAGTCCCAAATCAAACACTGATAAAACTTCAAATGGCCCTAAATTTAATACGGTACGTCCTACACCTATCAAAGTTTGCAACATACAAATGCTTGCAACTTTTTACTGGAGCGTCATAAAACCTTGAAATTTTGTAACAATAAAGTACTCGAGCCTCTTCTCAATTTAAGCTTTCGCTCAAAGCTATGCTACCCTTGAGTCCCAAATGAAACACTGATAAATCTTCAAATGGCCCTAACTTCTATACGGTACGTCCTACACCGATCAAAGTTTGCAACATACAAATGCTTGTTACTTTTTATTGGAGAGTCATAAAACCTTGAAATTTTGTAACAATAAAGTACTCGAGCCTCTTGTCAATTTAAGCTATCGCTCAAAGCTATGCTACCCTTGAGTCCCAAATTAAACACTGATAAAACTTCAAATGGCCCTAATTTCTTAATGGTACGGTCTACACCTATCAAAGTTTGCAACATACAAATGCTTGAAACTTTTTACTGGAGCGTCATAAAACCTTGAAATTTTGTAACAATAAAGTACTCGAGCCTCTTGTCAATTTAAGCTATCGCTCAAAGCTATGCTACCCTCGAGTCCCAAATCAAACACTGATAAAACTTCAAATGGCCCTAACTTCTATACGGTACGTCCTACACCGATCAAAGTTTGCAACATACAAATGCTTGTAACTTTTTATTGGAGAGTCATAAAACCTTGAAATTTTGTAACAATAAAGTATTCGAGCCTCTTGTCAATTTAAGCTATCGCTCAAAGCTATGCAACCCTTGAGTCCCAAATCAAACACTGATAAAACTTCAAATGGCCCTAACTTCTATACGGTACGTCCTACACTTATCAAAGTTTGCAACATACAAATACTTGCAACTTTTTACTGGAGAGTCATAAAACCTTGAAATTTTGTAAGAATAAAGTACTCGAGCCTATTGTCAATTTAAGCTATCGCTCAAAGCTATGCTATCCTTGAGGCGCAAATTAAACACTGATAAATCTTCAAATGGCTTTAACTTCTATACGGTATGTCCTACACCTATCAAAGTTTGCAAAATACAAATGTTTGTAAGTTTTTACTGGAACGTCATAAAACCTTGAAATTTTGTAACAATAAAGTATTCGAGCCTCTTGTAAATTTAAGCTATCGCTCAAAAAGCTATGCTACCCTTGCGTCCCACATCAAACACTGATAAAACTTCAAATGGCCCTAACTTCTATACGGTACGTCATACACCTACCAAAGTTTGCAACATACAAATGCTTGTAACTTTTTACTGGAGCGTCATAAAACCTTGAAATTTTGTAACAATAAAGTACTCGAGCCTCTTGTCAATTTAAGCTATCGCTCAAAGCTATGCTACCCTTGAGTCCCAAATCAAACACTGATAAACCTTCAAATGGCCCTAACTTCTATTTGGTACGCCCTACACCTATCAAAGTTTGCAAAATACAAATGCTTGGAAATTTTTACTGGTGCGTCATAAAACCTTGAAATTTTGTAACAATAAAGTACTCGAGCCTCTTGTCAATTTAAGCTATCGCTCAAAGCTATGCTACCCTTGAGTCCCAAATCAAACACTGATAAAGCTTCAACTGGCCCTAACTTCTATACGGTACGTCCTACACCTATCAAAGTTTGCAACATACAAATGCTTGCAACTTTTTACTGGAGCGTCATAAAACCTTGAAATTTTGTAACAATAAAGTACTCGAGCCTCTTCTCAATTTAAGCTATCGCTCAAAGCTATGCTACCCTTGAGTCCCAAATCAAACACTGATAAATCTTCAAATGGCCCTAACTTCAATACGGTACGTCCTACACCTATCAAAGTTTGCAACATACAAATGCCTGTACCTTTAACTGGAGCGTCATAAAACCTTGAAATTTTGTAACAATAAAGTACTCGAGCCTCTTGTCAATTTAAGCTATCGCTCAAAGCTATGCTACCCTTGAGTCCCAAATCAAACACTGATAAAACTTCAAATGGCCCTAACTTCTTAATGGTACGTCCTACACCTATCAAAGTTTGCAACATACAAATGCTTGAAACTTTTTACTGGAGCGTCATAAAACCTTGAAATTTTGTAACAATAAAGTACTCGAGCCTATTGTCAATTTAAGCTATCACTCAAAGCCATGCTACCCTTGAGTCCCAAATCAAACACTGATAAAACTTCAAATGGCCCTAACTTCTATACGGTACGTCCTACACCTATCAAAGTTTGCAACATACAAATGCTTGTAACTTTTTACTGGGGAGTCATAATACCTTGAAATTTTGTTTCAATAAAGTACTCCAGCCTCTTGTCAATTTAAGCTATCGCTCAAAGCTATGCTACCCTTGAGTCCCAAATCAAACACTGATAAAACTTCAAATGGCCCTAACATCTATACGGTACGTCCTACACCTATCAAAGTTTGCAACATACAAATGCTTGTAACTTTTTACTGGAGCGTCATAAAACCTTGAAATTTTGTAACAATAAAATACTCGAGCCTCTTGTCAATTTAAGCTATCGCTCAAAGCTATGCTACCCTTGAGTCCCAAGTCAATCACTGATAAAACTTCAAATGGCCCTAACTTCTATACGGTACGTCATACACCTACCATAGTTTGCAACATACAAATGCTTGTAACTTTTTACTGGAGCGTCATAAAACCTTGAAATTTTGTTACAATAAAGTACTCGAGCCTCTTGTCAATTTAAGCTATCGCTCAAAGCTATGCTACCCTTGAGTCCCAAATCAAACACTGATAAAACTTCAAATGGCCCTAACTTTTATATGGTACGGTCTACACCTATCAAAGTTTGCAACATACAAATGCTTGAAACTTTTTACTGGAGCGTCATAAAACCTTGAAATTTTGTAACAATAAAGTACTCGAGCCTCTTGTCAATTTAAGCTATCGCTCAAAGCTATGCTACCCTCGAGTCCCAAATCAAACACTGATAAAACTTCAAATGGCCCTAACTTCTATACGGTACGTCCTACACCGATCAAAGTTTGCAACATACAAATGCTTGTAACTTTTTATTGGAGAGTCATAAAACCTTGAAATTTTGTAACAATAAAGTATTCGAGCCTCTTGTCAATTTAAGCTATCGCTCAAAGCTATGCAACCCTTGAGTCCCAAATCAAACACTGATAAAACTTCAAATGGCCCTAACTTCTATACGGTACGTCCTACACTTATCAAAGTTTGCAACATACAAATACTTGCAACTTTTTACTGGAGAGTCATAAAACCTTGAAATTTTGTAAGAATAAAGTACTCGAGCCTATTGTCAATTTAAGCTATCGCTCAAAGCTATGCTATCCTTGAGGCGCAAATTAAACACTGATAAATCTTCAAATGGCTTTAACTTCTATACGGTACGTCCTACACCTATCAAAGTTTGCAAAATACAAATGTTTGTAAGTTTTTACTGGAACGTCATAAAACCTTGAAATTTTGTAACAATAAAGTACTCGAGCCTCTTGTAAATTTAAGCTATCGCTCAAAAAGCTATGCTACCCTTGCGTCCCACATCAAACACTGATAAAACTTCAAATGGCCCTAACTTCTATACGGTACGTCATACACCTACCAAAGTTTGCAACATACAAATGCTTGTAACTTTTTACTGGAGCGTCATAAAACCTTGAAATTTTGTAACAATAAAGTACTCGAGCCTCTTGTCAATTTAAGCTATCGCTCAAAGCTATGCTACCCTTGAGTCCCAAATCAAACACTGATAAACCTTCAAATGGCCCTAACTTCTATTTGGTACGCCCTACACCTATCAAAGTTTGCAAAATACAAATGCTTGGAAATTTTTACTGGTGCGTCATAAAACCTTGAAATTTTGTAACAATAAAGTACTCGAGCCTCTTGTCAATTTAAGCTATCGCTCAAAGCTATGCTACCCTTGAGTCCCAAATCAAACACTGATAAAGCTTCAACTGGCCCTAACTTCTATACGGTACGTCCTACACCTATCAAAGTTTGCAACATACAAATGCTTGCAACTTTTTACTGGAGCGTCATAAAACCTTGAAATTTTGTAACAATAAAGTACTCGAGCCTCTTCTCAATTTAAGCTATCGCTCAAAGCTATGCTACCCTTGAGTCCCAAATCAAACACTGATAAATCTTCAAATGGCCCTAACTTCAATACGGTACGTCCTACACCTATCAAAGTTTGCAACATACAAATGCCTGTACCTTTAACTGGAGCGTCATAAAACCTTGAAATTTTGTAACAATAAAGTACTCGAGCCTCTTGTCAATTTAAGCTATCGCTCAAAGCTATGCTACCCTTGAGTCCCAAATCAAACACTGATAAAACTTCAAATGGCCCTAACTTCTTAATGGTACGTCCTACACCTATCAAAGTTTGCAACATACAAATGCTTGAAACTTTTTACTGGAGCGTCATAAAACCTTGAAATTTTGTAACAATAAAGTACTCGAGCCTATTGTCAATTTAAGCTATCACTCAAAGCCATGCTACCCTTGAGTCCCAAATCAAACACTGATAAAACTTCAAATGGCCCTAACTTCTATACGGTACGTCCTACACCTATCAAAGTTTGCAACATACAAATGCTTGTAACTTTTTACTGGGGAGTCATAATACCTTGAAATTTTGTTTCAATAAAGTACTCCAGCCTCTTGTCAATTTAAGCTATCGCTCAAAGCTATGCTACCCTTGAGTCCCAAATCAAACACTGATAAAACTTCAAATGGCCCTAACATCTATACGGTACGTCCTACACCTATCAAAGTTTGCAACATACAAATGCTTGTAACTTTTTACTGGAGCGTCATAAAACCTTGAAATTTTGTAACAATAAAATACTCGAGCCTCTTGTCAATTTAAGCTATCGCTCAAAGCTATGCTACCCTTGAGTCCCAAGTCAATCACTGATAAAACTTCAAATGGCCCTAACTTCTATACGGTACGTCATACACCTACCATAGTTTGCAACATACAAATGCTTGTAACTTTTTACTGGAGCGTCATAAAACCTTGAAATTTTGTTACAATAAAGTACTCGAGCCTCTTGTCAATTTAAGCTATCGCTCAAAGCTATGCTACCCTTGAGTCCCAAATCAAACACTGATAAAACTTCAAATGGCCCTAACTTTTATATGGTACGTCCTACACCTATCAAAGTTTGCAACATACAAATGCTTGTAACTTTTTACTGGAGCCTCATAAAACATTGAAATTTTGTAACAATAAAGTACTCGAGCCTCTTGTCAATTTAAGTTATCGCTCAAAGCTATGTTACCCTTGAGTCCCAAATCAAACACTGATAAAACTTCAAATGGCCCTAACTTCTATACGGTACGTCCTACACTTATCAAAGTTTGCAACATACAAATGCTTGCAACTTTTTACTGGAGAGTCATAAAACCTTGAAATTTTGTAACAATAAAGTACTCGAGCCTCTTGTCAATTTAAGCTATCGCTCAAAGCTATGCTACCCTTGTGTCCCAAATCAAACACTGATAAAACTTCAAATGGCCCTAACTTCTATTTGGTACGCCCTACACCTATCAAAGTTTGCAACATACAAATGCTTGGAAATTTTTACTGGTGCGTCATAAAACCTTGAAATTTTGTAACAATAAAGTACTCGAGCCTCTTGTCAATTTAAGCTATCGCTCAAAGCTATGCTACCCTTGAGTCCCAAATCAAACACTGATAAAGCTTCAACTGGCCCTAACTTCTATACGGTACGTCCTACACCTATCAAAGTTTGCAACATACAAATGCTTGCAACTTTTTACTGGAGCGTCATAAAACCTTGAAATTTTGTAACAATAAAGTACTCGAGCCTCTTGTCAATTTAAGCTATCGCTCAAAGCTATGCTACCCTTGAGTCCCAAATCAAACACTGATAAAGCTTCAACTGGCCCTAACTTCTATACGGTACGTCCTACACCTATCAAAGTTTGCAACATACAAATGCTTGCAACTTTTTACTGGAGCGTCATAAAACCTTGAAATTTTGTAACAATAAAGTACTCGAGCCTCTTCTCAATTTAAGCTATCGCTCAAAGCTATGCTACCCTTGAGTCCCAAATCAAACACTGATAAATCTTCAAATGGCCCTAACTTCAATACGGTACGTCCTACACCTATCAAAGTTTGCAACATACAAATGCCTGTACCTTTAACTGGAGCGTCATAAAACCTTGAAATTTTGTAACAATAAAATACTCGAGCCTCTTGTCAATTTAAGCTATCGCTCAAAGCTATGCTACCCTTGAGTCCCAAGTCAATCACTGATAAAACTTCAAATGGCCCTAACTTCTATACGGTACGTCATACACCTACCATAGTTTGCAACATACAAATGCTTGTAACTTTTTACTGGAGCGTCATAAAACCTTGAAATTTTGTTACAATAAAGTACTCGAGCCTCTTGTCAATTTAAGCTATCGCTCAAAGCTATGCTACCCTTGAGTCCCAAATCAAACACTGATAAAGCTTCAACTGGCCGTAACTTCTATACGGTACGTCCTACACCTATCAAAGTTTGCAACATACAAATGCTTGCAACTTTTTACTGGAGCGTCATAAAACCTTGAAATTTTGTAACAATAAAGTACTCGAGCCTCTTCTCAATTTAAGCTATCGCTCAAAGCTATGCTACCCTTGAGTCCCAAATCAAACACTGATAAATCTTCAAATGGCCCTAACTTCAATACGGTACGTCCTACACCTATCAAAGTTTGCAACATACAAATGCCTGTACCTTTAACTGGAGCGTCATAAAACCTTGAAATTTTGTAACAATAAAGTACTCGAGCCTCTTGTCAATTTAAGCTATCGCTCAAAGCTATGCTACCCTTGAGTCCCAAATCAAACACTGATAAAACTTCAAATGGCCCTAACTTCTTAATGGTACGTCCTACACCTATCAAAGTTTGCAACATACAAATGCTTGAAACTTTTTACTGGAGCGTCATAAAACCTTGAAATTTTGTAACAATAAAGTACTCGAGCCTATTGTCAATTTAAGCTATCACTCAAAGCCATGCTACCCTTGAGTCCCAAATCAAACACTGATAAAACTTCAAATGGCCCTAACTTCTATACGGTACGTCCTACACCTATCAAAGTTTGCAACATACAAATGCTTGTAACTTTTTACTGGGGAGTCATAATACCTTGAAATTTTGTTTCAATAAAGTACTCCAGCCTCTTGTCAATTTAAGCTATCGCTCAAAGCTATGCTACCCTTGAGTCCCAAATCAAACACTGATAAAACTTCAAATGGCCCTAACATCTATACGGTACGTCCTACACCTATCAAAGTTTGCAACATACAAATGCTTGTAACTTTTTACTGGAGCGTCATAAAACCTTGAAATTTTGTAACAATAAAATACTCGAGCCTCTTGTCAATTTAAGCTATCGCTCAAAGCTATGCTACCCTTGAGTCCCAAGTCAATCACTGATAAAACTTCAAATGGCCCTAACTTCTATACGGTACGTCATACACCTACCATAGTTTGCAACATACAAATGCTTGTAACTTTTTACTGGAGCGTCATAAAACCTTGAAATTTTGTTACAATAAAGTACTCGAGCCTCTTGTCAATTTAAGCTATCGCTCAAAGCTATGCTACCCTTGAGTCCCAAATCAAACACTGATAAAACTTCAAATGGCCCTAACTTTTATATGGTACGTCCTACACCTATCAAAGTTTGCAACATACAAATGCTTGTAACTTTTTACTGGAGCCTCATAAAACATTGAAATTTTGTAACAATAAAGTACTCGAGCCTCTTGTCAATTTAAGTTATCGCTCAAAGCTATGTTACCCTTGAGTCCCAAATCAAACACTGATAAAACTTCAAATGGCCCTAACTTCTATACGGTACGTCCCACACGTATCAAAGTTTGCAACATACAAATGCTTGCAACTTTTTACTGGAGAGTCATAAAACCTTGAAATTTTGTAACAATAAAGTACTCGAGCCTCTTGTCAATTTAAGCTATCGCTCAAAGCTATGCTACCCTTGTGTCCCAAATCAAACACTGATAAAACTTCAAATGGCCCTAACTAATATTTGGTACGCCCTACACCTATCAAAGTTTGCAACATACAAATGCTTGGAAATTTTTACTGGTGCGTCATAAAACCTTGAAATTTTGTAACAATAAAGTACTCGAGCCTCTTGTCAATTTAAGCTATCGCTCAAAGCTATGCTACCCTTGAGTCCCAAATCAAACACTGATAAACCTTCAAATGGCCCTAACTTCTATTTGGTACGCCCTACACCTATCAAAGTTTGCAAAATACAAATGCTTGGAAATTTTTACTGGTGCGTCATAAAACCTTGAAATTTTGTAACAATAAAGTACTCGAGCCTCTTGTCAATTTAAGCTATCGCTCAAAGCTATGCTACCCTTGAGTCCCAAATCAAACACTGATAAAGCTTCAACTGGCCCTAACTTCTATACGGTACGTCCTACACCTATCAAAGTTTGCAACATACAAATGCTTGCAACTTTTTACTGGAGCGTCATAAAACCTTGAAATTTTGTAACAATAAAGTACTCGAGCCTCTTCTCAATTTAAGCTATCGCTCAAAGCTATGCTACCCTTGAGTCCCAAATCAAACACTGATAAATCTTCAAATGGCCCTAACTTCAATACGGTACGTCCTACACCTATCAAAGTTTGCAACATACAAATGCCTGTACCTTTAACTGGAGCGTCATAAAACCTTGAAATTTTGTAACAATAAAGTACTCGAGCCTCTTGTCAATTTAAGCTATCGCTCAAAGCTATGCTACCCTTGAGTCCCAAATCAAACACTGATAAAACTTCAAATGGCCCTAACTTCTTAATGGTACGTCCTACACCTATCAAAGTTTGCAACATACAAATGCTTGAAACTTTTTACTGGAGCGTCATAAAACCTTGAAATTTTGTAACAATAAAGTACTCGAGCCTATTGTCAATTTAAGCTATCACTCAAAGCCATGCTACCCTTGAGTCCCAAATCAAACACTGATAAAACTTCAAATGGCCCTAACTTCTATACGGTACGTCCTACACCTATCAAAGTTTGCAACATACAAATGCTTGTAACTTTTTACTGGGGAGTCATAATACCTTGAAATTTTGTTTCAATAAAGTACTCCAGCCTCTTGTCAATTTAAGCTATCGCTCAAAGCTATGCTACCCTTGAGTCCCAAATCAAACACTGATAAAACTTCAAATGGCCCTAACATCTATACGGTACGTCCTACACCTATCAAAGTTTGCAACATACAAATGCTTGTAACTTTTTACTGGAGCGTCAGAAAACCTTGAAATTTTGTAACAATAAAATACTCGAGCCTCTTGTCAATTTAAGCTATCGCTCAAAGCTATGCTACCCTTGAGTCCCAAGTCAATCACTGATAAAACTTCAAATGGCCCTAACTTCTATACGGTACGTCATACACCTACCATAGTTTGCAACATACAAATGCTTGTAACTTTTTACTGGAGCGTCATAAAACCTTGAAATTTTGTAACAATAAAATACTCGAGCCTCTTGTCAATTTAAGCTATCGCTCAAAGCTATGCTACCCTTGAGTCCCAAGTCAATCACTGATAAAACTTCAAATGGCCCTAACTTCTATACGGTACGTCATACACCTACCATAGTTTGCAACATACAAATGCTTGTAACTTTTTACTGGAGCGTCATAAAACCTTGAAATTTTGTTACAATAAAGTACTCGAGCCTCTTGTCAATTTAAGCTATCGCTCAAAGCTATGCTACCCTTGAGTCCCAAATCAAACACTGATAAAACTTCAAATGGCCCTAACTTTTATATGGTACGTCCTACACCTATCAAAGTTTGCAACATACAAATGCTTGTAACTTTTTACTGGAGCCTCATAAAACATTGAAATTTTGTAACAATAAAGTACTCGAGCCTCTTGTCAATTTAAGTTATCGCTCAAAGCTATGTTACCCTTGAGTCCCAAATCAAACACTGATAAAACTTCAAATGGCCCTAACTTCTATACGGTACGTCCTACACTTATCAAAGTTTGCAACATACAAATGCTTGCAACTTTTTACTGGAGAGTCATAAAACCTTGAAATTTTGTAACAATAAAGTACTCGAGCCTCTTGTCAATTTAAGCTATCGCTCAAAGCTATGCTACCCTTGTGTCCCAAATCAAACACTGATAAAACTTCAAATGGCCCTAACTTCTATTTGGTACGCCCTACACCTATCAAAGTTTGCAACATACAAATGCTTGGAAATTTTTACTGGTGCGTCATAAAACCTTGAAATTTTGTAACAATAAAGTACTCGAGCCTCTTGTCAATTTAAGCTATCGCTCAAAGCTATGCTACCCTTGAGTCCCAAATCAAACACTGATAAACCTTCAAATGGCCCTAACTTCTATTTGGTACGCCCTACACCTATCAAAGTTTGCAAAATACAAATGCTTGGAAATTTTTACTGGTGCGTCATAAAACCTTGAAATTTTGTAACAATAAAGTACTCGAGCCTCTTGTCAATTTAAGCTATCGCTCAAAGCTATGCTACCCTTGAGTCCCAAATCAAACACTGATAAAGCTTCAACTGGCCCTAACTTCTATACGGTACGTCCTACACCTATCAAAGTTTGCAACATACAAATGCTTGCAACTTTTTACTGGAGCGTCATAAAACCTTGAAATTTTGTAACAATAAAGTACTCGAGCCTCTTCTCAATTTAAGCTATCGCTCAAAGCTATGCTACCCTTGAGTCCCAAATCAAACACTGATAAATCTTCAAATGGCCCTAACTTCTATACGGTACGTCCTACACCTATCAAAGTTTGCAACATACAAATGCCTGTACCTTTAACTGGAGCGTCATAAAACCTTGAAATTTTGTAACAATAAAGTACTCGAGCCTCTTGTCAATTTAAGCTATCGCTCAAAGCTATGCTACCCTTGAGTCCCAAATCAAACACTGATAAAACTTCAAATGGCCCTAACTTCTTAATGGTACGTCCTACACCTATCAAAGTTTGCAACATACAAATGCTTGAAACTTTTTACTGGAGCGTCATAAAACCTTGAAATTTTGTAACAATAAAGTACTCGAGCCTATTGTCAATTTAAGCTATCACTCAAAGCCATGCTACCCTTGAGTCCCAAATCAAACACTGATAAAACTTCAAATGGCCCTAACTTCTATACGGTACGTCCTACACCTATCAAAGTTTGCAACATACAAATGCTTGTAACTTTTTACTGGGGAGTCATAATACCTTGAAATTTTGTTTCAATAAAGTACTCCAGCCTCTTGTCAATTTAAGCTATCGCTCAAAGCTATGCTACCCTTGAGTCCCAAATCAAACACTGATAAAACTTCAAATGGCCCTAACATCTATACGGTACGTCCTACACCTATCAAAGTTTGCAACATACAAATGCTTGTAACTTTTTACTGGAGCGTCATAAAACCTTGAAATTTTGTAACAATAAAATACTCGAGCCTCTTGTCAATTTAAGCTATCGCTCAAAGCTATGCTACCCTTGAGTCCCAAGTCAATAACTGATAAAACTTCAAATGGCCCTAACTTCTATACGGTACGTCATACACCTACCATAGTTTGCAACATACAAATGCTTGTAACTTTTTACTGGAGCGTCATAAAACCTTGAAATTTTGTTACAATAAAGTACTCGAGCCTCTTGTCAATTTAAGCTATCGCTCAAAGCTATGCTACCCTTGAGTCCCAAATCAAACACTGATAAAACTTCAAATGGCCCTAACTTTTATATGGTACGTCCTACACCTATCAAAGTTTGCAACATACAAATGCTTGTAACTTTTTACTGGAGCCTCATAAAACATTGAAATTTTGTAACAATAAAGTACTCGAGCCTCTTGTCAATTTAAGTTATCGCTCAAAGCTATGTTACCCTTGAGTCCCAAATCAAACACTGATAAAACTTCAAATGGCCCTAACTTCTATACGGTACGTCCTACACTTATCAAAGTTTGCAACATACAAATGCTTGCAACTTTTTACTGGAGAGTCATAAAACCTTGAAATTTTGTAACAATAAAGTACTCGAGCCTCTTGTCAATTTAAGCTATCGCTCAAAGCTATGCTACCCTTGTGTCCCAAATCAAACACTGATAAAACTTCAAATGGCCCTAACTTCTATTTGGTACGCCCTACACCTATCAAAGTTTGCAACATACAAATGCTTGGAAATTTTTACTGGTGCGTCATAAAACCTTGAAATTTTGTAACAATAAAGTACTCGAGCCTCTTGTCAATTTAAGCTATCGCTCAAAGCTATGCTACCCTTGAGTCCCAAATCAAACACTGATAAAGCTTCAACTGGCCCTAACTTCTATACGGTACGTCCTACACCTATCAAAGTTTGCAACATACAAATGCTTGCAACTTTTTACTGGAGCGTCATAAAACCTTGAAATTTTGTAACAATAAAGTACTCGAGCCTCTTGTCAATTTAAGCTATCGCTCAAAGCTATGCTACCCTTGAGTCCCAAATCAAACACTGATAAAGCTTCAACTGGCCCTAACTTCTATACGGTACGTCCTACACCTATCAAAGTTTGCAACATACAAATGCTTGCAACTTTTTACTGGAGCGTCATAAAACCTTGAAATTTTGTAACAATAAAGTACTCGAGCCTCTTCTCAATTTAAGCTATCGCTCAAAGCTATGCTACCCTTGAGTCCCAAATCAAACACTGATAAAGCTTCAACTGGCCCTAACTTCTATACGGTACGTCCTACACCTATCAAAGTTTGCAACATACAAATGCTTGTAACTTTTTACTGGAGCGTCATAAAACCTTGAAATTTTGTAACAATAAAGTACTCGAGCCTCTTCTCAATTTAAGCTATCGCTCAAAGCTATGCTACCCTTGAGTCCCAAATCAAACACTGATAAATCTTCAAATGGCCCTAACTTCAATACGGTACGTCCTACACCTATCAAAGTTTGCAACATACAAATGCCTGTACCTTTAACTGGAGCGTCATAAAACCTTGAAATTTTGTAACAATAAAATACTCGAGCCTCTTGTCAATTTAAGCTATCGCTCAAAGCTATGCTACCCTTGAGTCCCAAGTCAATCACTGATAAAACTTCAAATGGCCCTAACTTCTATACGGTACGTCATACACCTACCATAGTTTGCAACATACAAATGCTTGTAACTTTTTACTGGAGCGTCATAAAACCTTGAAATTTTGTTACAATAAAGTACTCGAGCCTCTTGTCAATTTAAGCTATCGCTCAAAGCTATGCTACCCTTGAGTCCCAAATCAAACACTGATAAAACTTCAAATGGCCCTAACTTTTATATGGTACGTCCTACACCTATCAAAGTTTGCAACATACAAATGCTTGTAACTTTTTACTGGAGCCTCATAAAACATTGAAATTTTGTAACAATAAAGTACTCGAGCCTCTTGTCAATTTAAGTTATCGCTCAAAGCTATGTTACCCTTGAGTCCCAAATCAAACACTGATAAAACTTCAAATGGCCCTAACTTCTATACGGTACGTCCTACACTTATCAAAGTTTGCAACATACAAATGCTTGCAACTTTTTACTGGAGAGTCATAAAACCTTGAAATTTTGTAACAATAAAGTACTCGAGCCTCTTGTCAATTTAAGCTATCGCTCAAAGCTATGCTACCCTTGAGTCCCAAATCAAACACTGATAAAACTTCAAATGGCCCTAACTTCTATTTGGTACGCCCTACACCTATCAAAGTTTGCAACATAGAAATGCTTGGAAATTTTTACTGGTGCGTCATAAAACCTTGAAATTTTGTAACAATAAAGTACTCGAGCCTCTTGTCAATTTAAGCTATCGCTCAAAGCTATGCTACCCTTGAGTCCCAAATCAAACACTGATAAAGCTTCAACTGGCCCTAACTTCTATACGGTACGTCCTACACCTATCAAAGTTTGCAACATACAAATGCTTGCAACTTTTTACTGGAGCGTCATAAAACCTTGAAATTTTGTAACAATAAAGTACTCGAGCCTCTTGTCAATTTAAGCTATCGCTCAAAGCTATGCTACCCTTGAGTCCCAAATCAAACACTGATAAAGCTTCAACTGGCCCTAACTTCTATACGGTACGTCCTACACCTATCAAAGTTTGCAACATACAAATGCTTGCAACTTTTTACTGGAGCGTCATAAAACCTTGAAATTTTGTAACAATAAAGTACTCGAGCCTCTTCTCAATTTAAGCTATCGCTCAAAGCTATGCTACCCTTGAGTCCCAAATCAAACACTGATAAAGCTTCAACTGGCCCTAACTTCTATACGGTACGTCCTACACCTATCAAAGTTTGCAACATACAAATGCTTGCAACTTTTTACTGGAGCGTCATAAAACCTTGAAATTTTGTAACAATAAAGTACTCGAGCCTCTTCTCAATTTAAGCTATCGCTCAAAGCTATGCTACCCTTGAGTCCCAAATCAAACACTGATAAATCTTCAAATGGCCCTAACTTCAATACGGTACGTCCTACACCTATCAAAGTTTGCAACATACAAATGCCTGTACCTTTAACTGGAGCGTCATAAAACCTTGAAATTTTGTAACAATAAAATACTCGAGCCTCTTGTCAATTTAAGCTATCGCTCAAAGCTATGCTACCCTTGAGTCCCAAGTCAATCACTGATAAATCTTCAAATGGCCCTAACTTCTATACGGTACGTCATACACCTACCATAGTTTGCAACATACAAATGCTTGTAACTTTTTACTGGAGCGTCATAAAACCTTGAAATTTTGTTACAATAAAGTACTCGAGCCTCTTGTCAATTTAAGCTATCGCTCAAAGCTATGCTACCCTTGAGTCCCAAATCAAACACTGATAAAACTTCAAATGGCCCTAACTTTTATATGGTACGTCCTACACCTATCAAAGTTTGCAACATACAAATGCTTGTAACTTTTTACTGGAGCCTCATAAAACATTGAAATTTTGTAACAATAAAGTACTCGAGCCTCTTGTCAATTTAAGTTATCGCTCAAAGCTATGTTACCCTTGAGTCCCAAATCAAACACTGATAAAACTTCAAATGGCCCTAACTTCTATACGGTACGTCCTACACTTATCAAAGTTTGCAACATACAAATGCTTGCAACTTTTTACTGGAGAGTCATAAAACCTTGAAATTTTGTAACAATAAAGTACTCGAGCCTCTTGTCAATTTAAGCTATCGCTCAAAGCTATGCTACCCTTGAGTCCCAAATCAAACACTGATAAAACTTCAAATGGCCCTAACTTCTATTTGGTACGCCCTACACCTATCAAAGTTTGCAACATACAAATGCTTGGAAATTTTTACTGGTGCGTCATAAAACCTTGAAATTTTGTAACAATAAAGTACTCGAGCCTCTTGTCAATTTAAGCTATCGCTCAAAGCTATGCTACCCTTGAGTCCCAAATCAAACACTGATAAAGCTTCAACTGGCCCTAACTTCTATACGGTACGTCCTACACCTATCAAAGTTTGCAACATACAAATGCTTGCAACTTTTTACTGGAGCGTCATAAAACCTTGAAATTTTGTAACAATAAAGTACTCGAGCCTCTTGTCAATTTAAGCTATCGCTCAAAGCTATGCTACCCTTGAGTCCCAAATCAAACACTGATAAAGCTTCAACTGGCCCTAACTTCTATACGGTACGTCCTACACCTATCAAAGTGTGCAACATACAAATGCTTGCAACTTTTTACTGGAGCGTCATAAAACCTTGAAATTTTGTAACAATAAAGTACTCGAGCCTCTTCTCAATTTAAGCTATCGCTCAATGCTATGCTACCCTTGAGTCCCAAATCAAACACTGATAAAGCTTCAACTGGCCCTAACTTCTATACGGTACGTCCTACACCTATCAAAGTTTGCAACATACAAATGCTTGCATCTTTTTACTGGAGCGTCATAAAACCTTGAAATTTTGTAACAATAAAGTACTCGAGCCTCTTCTCAATTTAAGCTATCGCTCAAAGCTATGCTACCCTTGAGTCCCAAATCAAACACTGATAAATCTTCAAATGGCCCTAACTTCAATACGGTACGTCCTACACCTATCAAAGTTTGCAACATACAAATGCCTGTACCTTTAACTGGAGCGTCATAAAACCTTGAAATTTTGTAACAATAAAATACTCGAGCCTCTTGTCAATTTAAGCTATCGCTCAAAGCTATGCTACCCTTGAGTCCCAAGTCAATCACTGATAAAACTTCAAATGGCCCTAACTTCTATACGGTACGTCATACACCTACCATAGTTTGCAACATACAAATGCTTGTAACTTTTTACTGGAGCGTCATAAAACCTTGAAATTTTGTTACAATAAAGTACTCGAGCCTCTTGTCAATTTAAGCTATCGCTCAAAGCTATGCTACCCTTGAGTCCCAAATCAAACACTGATAAAACTTCAAATGGCCCTAACTTTTATATGGTACGTCCTACACCTATCAAAGTTTGCAACATACAAATGCTTGTAACTTTTTACTGGAGCCTCATAAAACATTGAAATTTTGTAACAATAAAGTACTCGAGCCTCTTGTCAATTTAAGTTATCGCTCAAAGCTATGTTACCCTTGAGTCCCAAATCAAACACTGATAAAACTTCAAATGGCCCTAACTTCTATACGGTACGTCCTACACCTATCAAAGTTTGCAACATACAAATGCTTGCAACTTTTTACTGGAGAGTCATAAAACCTTGAAATTTTGTAACAATAAAGTACTCGAGCCTCTTGTCAATTTAAGCTATCGCTCAAAGCTATGCTACCCTTGAGTCCCAAATCAAACACTGATAAAACTTCAAATGGCCCTAACTTCTATTTGGTACGCCCTACACCTATCAAAGTTTGCAACATACAAATGCTTGGAAATTTTTACTGGTGCGTCATAAAACCTTGAAATTTTGTAACAATAAAGTACTCGAGCCTCTTGTCAATTTAAGCTATCGCTCAAAGCTATGCTACCCTTGAGTCCCAAATCAAACACTGATAAAGCTTCAACTGGCCCTAACTTCTATACGGTACGTCCTACACCTATCAAAGTTTGCAACATACAAATGCTTGCAACTTTTTACTGGAGCGTCATAAAACCTTGAAATTTTGTAACAATAAAGTACTCGAGCCTCTTGTCAATTTAAGCTATCGCTCAAAGCTATGCTACCCTTGAGTCCCAAATCAAACACTGATAAAGCTTCAACTGGCCCTAACTTCTATACGGTACGTCCTACACCTATCAAAGTTTGCAACATACAAATGCTTGCAACTTTTTACTGGAGAGTCATAAAACCTTGAAATTTTGTAACAATAAAGTACTCGAGCCTCTTGTCATTTTAAGCTATCGCTCAAAGCTATGCTACCCTTGAGTCCCAAATCAAACACTGATAAAACTTCAAATGGCCCTAACTTCTTAATGGTACGTCCTACACCTATCAAAGTTTGCAACATACAAATGCTTGAAACTTTTTACTGGAGCGTCATAAAACCTTGAAATTTTGTAACAATAAAGTACTCGAGCCTCTTGTCAATTTAAGCTATCACTCAAAGCCATGCTGCCCTTGAGTCCCAAATCAAACACTGATAAAACTTCAAATGGCCCTAACTTCTATACGGTACGTCCTACACCTATCAAAGTTTGCAACATACAAATGCTTGTAACTTTTTACTGGGGAGTCATAATACCTTGAAATTTTGTTTCAATAAAGTACTCCAGCCTCTTGTCAATTTAAGCTATCGCTCAAAGCTATGCTACCCTTGAGTCCCAAATCAAACACTGATAAAACTTCAAATGGCCCTAACATCTATACGGTACGTCCTACACCTATCAAAGTTTGCAACATACAAATGCTTGTAACTTTTTACTGGAGCGTCATAAAACCTTGAAATTTTGTAACAATAAAATACTCGAGCCTCTTGTCAATTTAAGCTATCGCTCAAAGCTATGCTACCCTTGAGTCCCAAGTCAATCACTGATAAAACTTCAAATGGCCCTAACTTCTATACGGTACGTCATACACCTACCATAGTTTGCAACATACAAATGCTTGTAACTTTTTACTGGAGCGTCATAAAACCTTGAAATTTTGTTACAATAAAGTACTCGAGCCTCTTGTCAATTTAAGCTATCGCTCAAAGCTATGCTACCCTTGAGTCCCAAATCAAACACTGATAAAACTTCAAATGGCCCTAACTTTTATATGGTACGTCCTACACCTATCAAAGTTTGCAACATACAAATGCTTGTAACTTTTTACTGGAGCCTCATAAAACCTTGAAATTTTGTAACAATAAAGTACTCGAGCCTCTTGTCAATTTAAGTTATCGCTCAAAGCTATGTTACCCTTGAGTCCCAAATCAAACACTGATAAAACTTCAAATGGCCCTAACTTCTATACGGTACGTCCTGCACCTATCAAAGTTTGCAACATACAAATGCTTGCAACTTTTTACTGGAGCGTCATAAAACCTTGAAATTTTGTAACAATAAAGTACTCGAGCCTCTTCTCAATTTAAGCTATCGCTCAAAGCTATGCTACCCTTGAGTCCCAAATCAAACACTGATAAATCTTCAAATGGCCCTAACTTCAATACGGTACGTCGTACACCTATCAAAGTTTGCAACATACAAATGCCTGTACCTTTAACTGGAGCGTCATAAAACCTTGAAATTTTGTAACAATAAAGTACTCGAGCCTCTTGTCAATTTAAGTTATCGCTCAAAGCTATGCTACCGTTGAGTCCCAAATCAAACACTGATAAAACTTCAAATGGCCCTAACTTCTATACGGTACGTCATACGCCTATCAAAGTTTGCAACATACAAATGCTTGTAACTTTTTACTGGAGCGTCATAAAACCTTGAAATTTTGTAACAATAAAGTACTCGAGCCTCTTGTCAATTTAAGCTATCGCTCAAAGCTATGCTACCCTTGAGTCCCAAATCAAACACTGATAAAACTTCAAATGGCCCTAACTTCTTAATGGTACGTCCTACACCTATCAAAGTTTGCAACATACAAATGCTTGAAACTTTTTACTGGAGCGTCATAAAAGCTTGAAATTTTGTAACAATAAAGTACTCCAGCCTCTTGTCAATTTAAGCTATCGCTCAAAGCTATGCTACCCTTGAGTCCCAAATCAAACACTGATAAAACTTCAAATGGCCCTAACATCTATACGGTACGTCCTACACCTATCAAAGTTTGCAACATACAAATGCTTGTAACTTTTTACTGGAGCGTCATAAAACCTTGAAATTTTGTAACAATAAAATACTCGAGCCTCTTGTCAATTTAAGCTATCGCTCAAAGCTATGCTACCCTTGAGTCCCAAGTCAATCACTGATAAAACTTCAAATGGCCCTAACTTCTATACGGTACGTCATACACCTACCATAGTTTGCAACATACAAATGCTTGTAACTTTTTACTGGAGCGTCATAAAACCTTGAAATTTTGTAACAATAAAGTACTCGAGCCTCTTGTCAATTTAAGCTATCGCTCAAAGCTATGCTACCCTTGAGTCCCAAATCAAACACTGATAAAACTTCAAATGGCCCTAACTTTTATATGGTACGTCCTACACCTATCAAAGTTTGCAACATACAAATGCTTGTAACTTTTTACAGGAGCCTCATAAAACCTTGAAATTTTGTAACAATAAAGTACTCGAGCCTCTTGTCAATTTAAGCTATCGCTCAAAGCTATGCTTCCATTGAGTCCCAAATCAAACACTGATAATACTTCAAATGGCCCTAACTTCTATACGGTACGTCCTACACCTATCAAAGTTTGCAACATACAAATGCTTGTAACTTTTTACTGGGGAGTCATAATACCTTGAAATTTTGTAACAATAAAGTACTCGAGCCTCTTGTCATTTTAAGCTATCGCTCAAAGCTATGCTACCCTTGAGTCCCAAATCAAACACTGATAAAACTTCAAATGGCCCTAACTTCTTAATGGTACGTCCTACACCTATCAAAGTTTGCAACATACAAATGCTTGAAACTTTTTACTGGAGCGTCATAAAACCTTGAAATTTTGTAACAATAAAGTACTCGAGCCTCTTGTCAATTTAAGCTATCACTCAAAGCCATGCTGCCCTTGAGTCCCAAATCAAACACTGATAAAACTTCAAATGGCCCTAACTTCTATACGGTACGTCCTACACCTATCAAAGTTTGCAACATACAAATGCTTGTAACTTTTTACTGGGGAGTCATAATACCTTGAAATTTTGTTTCAATAAAGTACTCCAGCCTCTTGTCAATTTAAGCTATCGCTCAAAGCTATGCTACCCTTGAGTCCCAAATCAAACACTGATAAAACTTCAAATGGCCCTAACATCTATACGGTACGTCCTACACCTATCAAAGTTTGCAACATACAAATGCTTGTAACTTTTTACTGGAGCGTCATAAAACCTTGAAATTTTGTAACAATAAAATACTCGAGCCTCTTGTCAATTTAAGCTATCGCTCAAAGCTATGCTACCCTTGAGTCCCAAGTCAATCACTGATAAAACTTCAAATGGCCCTAACTTCTATACGGTACGTCATACACCTACCATAGTTTGCAACATACAAATGCTTGTAACTTTTTACTGGAGCGTCATAAAACCTTGAAATTTTGTTACAATAAAGTACTCGAGCCTCTTGTCAATTTAAGCTATCGCTCAAAGCTATGCTACCCTTGAGTCCCAAATCAAACACTGATAAAACTTCAAATGGCCCTAACTTTTATATGGTACGTCCTACACCTATCAAAGTTTGCAACATACAAATGCTTGTAACTTTTTACTGGAGCCTCATAAAACCTTGAAATTTTGTAACAATAAAGTACTCGAGCCTCTTGTCAATTTAAGTTATCGCTCAAAGCTATGTTACCCTTGAGTCCCAAATCAAACACTGATAAAACTTCAAATGGCCCTAACTTCTATACGGTACGTCCTGCACCTATCAAAGTTTGCAACATACAAATGCTTGCAACTTTTTACTGGAGCGTCATAAAACCTTGAAATTTTGTAACAATAAAGTACTCGAGCCTCTTCTCAATTTAAGCTATCGCTCAAAGCTATGCTACCCTTGAGTCCCAAATCAAACACTGATAAATCTTCAAATGGCCCTAACTTCAATACGGTACGTCCTACACCTATCAAAGTTTGCAACATACAAATGCCTGTACCTTTAACTGGAGCGTCATAAAACCTTGAAATTTTGTAACAATAAAGTACTCGAGCCTCTTGTCAATTTAAGTTATCGCTCAAAGCTATGCTACCGTTGAGTCCCAAATCAAACACTGATAAAACTTCAAATGGCCCTAACTTCTATACGGTACGTCATACGCCTATCAAAGTTTGCAACATACAAATGCTTGTAACTTTTTACTGGAGCGTCATAAAACCTTGAAATTTTGTAACAATAAAGTACTCGAGCCTCTTGTCAATTTAAGCTATCGCTCAAAGCTATGCTACCCTTGAGTCCCAAATCAAACACTGATAAAACTTCAAATGGCCCTAACTTCTTAATGGTACGTCCTACACCTATCAAAGTTTGCAACATACAAATGCTTGAAACTTTTTACTGGAGCGTCATAATACCTTGAAATTTTGTAACAATAAAGTACTCCAGCCTCTTGTCAATTTAAGCTGTCGCTCAAAGCTATGCTACCCTTGAGTCCCAAATCAAACACTGATAAAACTTCAAATGGCCCTAACATCTATACGGTACGTCCTACACCTATCAAAGTTTGCAACATACAAATGCTTGTAACTTTTTACTGGAGCGTCATAAAACCTTGAAATTTTGTAACAATAAAATACTCGAGCCTCTTGTCAATTTAAGCTATCGCTCAAAGCTATGCTACCCTTGAGTCCCAAGTCAATCACTGATAAAACTTCAAATGGCCCTAACTTCTATACGGTACGTCATACACCTACCATAGTTTGCAACATACAAATGCTTGTAACTTTTTACTGGAGCGTCATAAAACCTTGAAATTTTGTAACAATAAAGTACTCGAGCCTCTTGTCAATTTAAGCTATCGCTCAAAGCTATGCTACCCTTGAGTCCCAAATCAAACACTGATAAAACTTCAAATGGCCCTAACTTTTATATGGTACGTCCTACACCTATCAAAGTTTGCAACATACAAATGCTTGTAACTTTTTACAGGAGCCTCATAAAACCTTGAAATTTTGTAACAATAAAGTACTCGAGCCTCTTGTCAATTTAAGCTATCGCTCAAAGCTATGCTTCCATTGAGTCCCAAATCAAACACTGATAATACTTCAAATGGCCCTAACTTCTATACGGTACGTCCTACACCTATCAAAGTTTGCAACATACAAATGCTTGTAACTTTTTACTGGGGAGTCATAATACCTTGAAATTTTGTAACAATAAAGTACTCGAGCCTCTTGTCATTTTAAGCTATCGCTCAAAGCTATGCTACCCTTGAGTCCCAAATCAAACACTGATAAAACTTCAAATGGCCCTAACTTCTTAATGGTACGTCCTACACCTATCAAAGTTTGCAACATACAAATGCTTGAAACTTTTTACTGGAGCGTCATAAAACCTTGAAATTTTGTAACAATAAAGTACTCGAGCCTCTTGTCAATTTAAGCTATCACTCAAAGCCATGCTGCCCTTGAGTCCCAAATCAAACACTGATAAAACTTCAAATGGCCCTAACTTCTATACGGTACGTCCTACACCTATCAAAGTTTGCAACATACAAATGCTTGTAACTTTTTACTGGGGAGTCATAATACCTTGAAATTTTGTTTCAATAAAGTACTCCAGCCTCTTGTCAATTTAAGCTATCGCTCAAAGCTATGCTACCCTTGAGTCCCAAATCAAACACTGATAAAACTTCAAATGGCCCTAACATCTATACGGTACGTCCTACACCTATCAAAGTTTGCAACATACAAATGCTTGTAACTTTTTACTGGAGCGTCATAAAACCTTGAAATTTTGTAACAATAAAATACTCGAGCCTCTTGTCAATTTAAGCTATCGCTCAAAGCTATGCTACCCTTGAGTCCCAAGTCAATCACTGATAAAACTTCAAATGGCCCTAACTTCTATACGGTACGTCCTACACCTACCATAGTTTGCAACATACAAATGCTTGTAACTTTTTACTGGAGCGTCATAAAACCTTGAAATTTTGTTACAATAAAGTACTCGAGCCTCTTGTCAATTTAAGCTATCGCTCAAAGCTATGCTACCCTTGAGTCCCAAATCAAACACTGATAAAACTTCAAATGGCCCTAACTTTTATATGGTACGTCCTACACCTATCAAAGTTTGCAACATACAAATGCTTGTAACTTTTTACTGGAGCGTCATAAAACCTTGAAATTTTGTAACAATAAAGTACTCGAGCCTCTTGTCAATTTAAGTTATCGCTCAAAGCTATGTTACCCTTGAGTCCCAAATCAAACACTGATAAAACTTCAAATGGCCCTAACTTCTATACGGTACGTCCTGCACCTATCAAAGTTTGCAACATACAAATGCTTGCAACTTTTTACTGGAGCGTCATAAAACCTTGAAATTTTGTAACAATAAAGTACTCGAGCCTCTTCTCAATTTAAGCTATCGCTCAAAGCTATGCTACCCTTGAGTCCCAAATCAAACACTGATAAATCTTCAAATGGCCCTAACATCTATACGGTACGTCCTACACCTATCAAAGTTTGCAACATACAAATGCCTGTACCTTTAACTGGAGCGTCATAAAACCTTGAAATTTTGTAACAATAAAGTACTCGAGCCTCTTGTCAATTTAAGTTATCGCTCAAAGCTATGCTACCGTTGAGTCCCAAATCAAACACTGATAAAACTTCAAATGGCCCTAACTTCTATACGGTACGTCATACGCCTATCAAAGTTTGCAACATACAAATGCTTGTAACTTTTTACTGGAGCGTCATAAAACCTTGAAATTTTGTAACAATAAAGTACTCGAGCCTCTTGTCAATTTAAGCTATCGCTCAAAGCTATGCTACCCTTGAGTCCCAAATCAAACACTGATAAAACTTCAAATGGCCCTAACTTCTTAATGGTACGTCCTACACCTATCAAAGTTTGCAACATACAAATGCTTGAAACTTTTTACTGGAGCGTCATAAAAGCTTGAAATTTTGTAACAATAAAGTACTCCAGCCTCTTGTCAATTTAAGCTATCGCTCAAAGCTATGCTACCCTTGAGTCCCAAATCAAACACTGATAAAACTTCAAATGGCCCTAACATCTATACGGTACGTCCTACACCTATCAAAGTTTGCAACATACAAATGCTTGTAACTTTTTACTGGAGCGTCATAAAACCTTGAAATTTTGTAACAATAAAATACTCGAGCCTCTTGTCAATTTAAGCTATCGCTCAAAGCTATGCTACCCTTGAGTCCCAAGTCAATCACTGATAAAACTTCAAATGGCCCTAACTTCTATACGGTACGTCATACACCTACCATAGTTTGCAACATACAAATGCTTGTAACTTTTTACTGGAGCGTCATAAAACCTTGAAATTTTGTAACAATAAAGTACTCGAGCCTCTTGTCAATTTAAGCTATCGCTCAAAGCTATGCTACCCTTGAGTCCCAAATCAAACACTGATAAAACTTCAAATGGCCCTAACTTTTATATGGTACGTCCTACACCTATCAAAGTTTGCAACATACAAATGCTTGTAACTTTTTACAGGAGCCTCATAAAACCTTGAAATTTTGTAACAATAAAGTACTCGAGCCTCTTGTCAATTTAAGCTATCGCTCAAAGCTATGCTTCCATTGAGTCCCAAATCAAACACTGATAATACTTCAAATGGCCCTAACTTCTATACGGTACGTCCTACACCTATCAAAGTTTGCAACATACAAATGCTTGTAACTTTTTACTGGGGAGTCATAATACCTTGAAATTTTGTAACAATAAAGTACTCGAGCCTCTTGTCAATTTAAGCTATCGCTCAAAGCTATGCTACCCTTGAGTCCCAAATCAAACACTGATGAAACTTCAAATGGCCCTAACATCTATACGGTACAACCTACACCTATCAAAGTTTGCAACATACAAATGCTTGTAACTTTTTACTGGAGCGTCATAAAACCTTGAAATTTTGTTACAATAAAGTACTCGAGCCTCTTGTCAATTTAAGCTATCGCTCAAAGCTATGCTACCCTTGAGTCCCAAATCAAACACTGATAAAACTTCAAATGGCCCTAACTTTTATATGGTACGTCCTACACCTATCAAAGTTTGCAACATACAAATGCTTGCAACTTTTTACTGGAGCGTCATAAAACCTTGAAATTTTGTAACAATAAAGTACTCGAGCCTCTTCTCAATTTAAGCTATCACTCAAAGCTATGCTACCCTTGAGTCCCAACTCAAACACTGATAAATCTTCAAATGGCCCTAACTTCTATACGGTACGTCCTACACCTATCAAAGTTTGCAACATACAAATGCCTGTACCTTTAACTGGAGCGTCATAAAACCTTGAAATTATGTAACAATAAAGTACTCGAGCCTCTTGTCAATTTAAGTTATCGCTCAAAGCTATGCTACCGTTGAGTCCCAAATCAAACACTGATAAAACTTCAAATGCCCCTAACTTCTTAATGGTACTTCCTACACCTATCAAAGTTTGCAACATACAAATGCTTGAAACTTTTTACTGGAGCGTCATAAAACCTTGAAATTTTGTAACAATAAAGTACTCGAGCCTCTTGTCAATTTAAGCTATCGCTCAAAGCCATGCTACCCTTGAGTCCCAAATCAAACACTGATAAAACTTCAAATGGCCCTAACTTCTATACGGTACGTCCTACACCTATCAAAGTTTGCAACATACAAATGCTTGTAACTTTTTACTGGAGCGTCATAAAACCTTGAAATTTTGTTACAATAAAGTACTCGAGCCTCTTGTCAATTTAAGCTATCGCTCAAAGCTATGCTACCCTTGAGTCCCAAATCAAACACTGCTAAAACTTCAAATGGCCCTAACTTTTATATGGTACGTCCTACACCTATCAAAGTTTGCAACATACAAATGCTTGTAACTTTTTACTGGAGCCTCATAAAACCTTGAAATTTTGTAACAATAAAGTACTCGAGCCTCTTGTCAATTTAAGTTATCGCTCAAAGCTATGTTACCCTTGAGTCCCAAGTCAAACACTGATAAAACTTCAAATGGCCCTAACTTCTATACGGTACGTCCTACACCTATCAAAGTTTGCAACATACAAATGCTTGCAACTTTTTACTGGAGCGTCATAAAACCTTGAAATTTTGTAACAATAAAGTACTCGAGCCTCTTCTCAATTTAAGCTATCGCTCAAAGCTATGCTACCCTTGAGTCCCAAATCAAACACTGATAAATCTTCAAATGGCCCTAACTTCTATACGGTACGTCCTACACCTATCAAAGTTTGCAACATACAAATGCCTGTACCTTTAACTGGAGCGTCATAAAACCTTGAAATTTTGTAACAATAAAGTACTCGAGCCTCCTGTCAATTTAAGTTATCGCTCAAAGCTATGCTACCGTTGAGTCCCAAATCAAACACTGATAAAACTTCAAATGCCCCTAACTTCTTAATGGTACTTCCTACACCTATCAAAGTTTGCAACATACAAATGCCTGTACCTTTAACTGGAGCGTCATAAAACCTTGAAATTTTGTAACAATAAAGTACTCGAGCCTCTTGTCAATTTAAGTTATCGCTCAAAGCTATGCTACCGTTGAGTCCCAAATCAAACACTGATAAAACTTCAAATGGCCCTAACTTCTATACGGTACGTCCTACACCTATCAAAGTTTGCAACATACAAATGCTTGTAACTTTTTACTGGGGAGTCATAATACCTTGAAATTTTGTACCAATAAAGTACTCCAGCCTCTTGTCAATTTAAGCTATCGCTCAAAGCTATGCTACCCTTGAGTCCCAAATCAAACACTAATAAAACTTCAAATGGCCCTAACATCTATACGGTACGTCCTACACCTATCAAAGTTTGCAACATACAAATGCTTGTAACTTTTTACTGGAGCGTCATAAAACCTTGAAATTTTGTAACAATAAAGTACTCGAGCCTCTTGTCAATTTAAGCTATCGCTCAAAGCTATGCTACCCTTGAGTCCCAAGTCAATCACTGATAAAACTTCAAATGGCCCTAACTTCTATACGGTACGTCATACACCTACCATAGTTTGCAACATACAAATGCTTGTAACTTTTTACTGGAGCGTCATAAAACCTTGAAATTTTGTAACAATAAAGTACTCGAGCCTCTTGTCAATTTAAGCTATCGCTCAAAGCTATGCTACCCTTGAGTCCCAAATCAAACACTGATAAAACTTCAAATGGCCCTAACTTTTATATGGTACGTCCTACACCTATCAAAGTTTGCAACATACAAATGCTTGTAACTTTTTACTGGAGCCTCATAAAACCTTGAAATTTTGTAACAATAAAGTACTCGAGCCTCTTGTCAAATGAAGCTATCGCTCAAAGCTATGCTACCATTGAGTCCCAAATCAAACACTGATAAAACTTCAAATGGCCCTAACTTTTATATGGTACGTCCTACACCTATCAAAGTTTGCAACATACAAATGCTTGCAACTTTTTACTGGAGCGTCATAAAACCTTGAAATTTTGTAACAATAAAGTACTCGAGCCTCTTCTCAATTTAAGCTATCGCTCAAAGCTATGCTACCCTTGAGTCCCAAATCAAACACTGATAAATCTTCAAATGGCCCTAACTTCTATACGGTACGTCCTACACCTATCAAAGTTTGCAACATACAAATGCTTGTAACTTTTTACTGGAGCGTCATAAAACCTTGAAATTTTGTAACAATAAAGTACTCGAGCCTCTTGTCAATTTAAGCTATCGCTCAAAGCTATGCTACCCTTGAGTCCCACATCAAACACTGATAAAACTTCAAATGGCCCTAACTTCAATACGGTACGTCCTACACCTATCAAAGTTTGCAACATACAAATGCTTGTAACTTTTTACTGGAGCGTCATAAAACCTTGAAATTTTGTAACAATAAAGTACTCGAGCCTCTTGTCAATTTAAGTTATCGCTCAAAGCTATGCTACCGTTGAGTCCCAAATCAAACACTGATAAAACTTCAAATGGCCCTAACTTCTATACGGTACGTCATACGCCTATCAAAGTTTGCAACATACAAATGCTTGTAACTTTTTACTGGAGCGTCATAAAACCTTGCAATTTTGTAACAATAAAGTACTCGAGCCTCTTGTCAACTTAAGCTATCGCTCAAAGCTATGCTACCCTTGAGTCCCAAATCAAACACTGATAAAACTTCAAATGGTCCTAACTTCTTAATGGTACGTCCTACACCTATCAAAGTTTGTAATATACAAATGCTTGAAACTTTTTACTGGAGCGTCATAAAACCTTGAAATTTTGTAACAATAAAGTACTCGAGCCGCTTGTCAATTTAAGCTATCGCGCAAAGCTATGCTACCCTTGAATCCCAAATCAATCACTGATAAAACTTCAAATGGTCCTAACTTCTATACGGTACGTCCTACACCTAGCAAAGTTTGCAACATACAAATGCTTGTAACTTTTTAATGGATCGTCATAAAACCTTGAAATTTTGTAACAATAAAGTGCTCGAGCCTCTTGTCAATTTAAGCTATCGCTCAAAGCTTCGCTACACTTGAGTCCCAAACCAAACACTGATAAAACTTCAAATGGCCCTAACTTTTATATGGTACGTACTACACCTATCAAAGTTTGCAACATACAAATGCTTGTAACTTTTTACTGGAGCGTCATAAAACCTTGAAATTTTGTAACAATAAAGTACTCGAGCCTCTTGTCAATTTAAGCTATCGCTCAAAGCTATGCTACCCTTGAGTCCCAAGTCAATCACTGATAAAACTTCAAATGGCCCTAACTTCTATACGGTACGTCATACACCTACCATAGTTTGCAACATACAAATGCTTGTAACTTTTTACTGGAGCGTCATAAAACCTTGAAATTTTGTAACAATAAAGTACTCGAGCCTCTTGTCAATTTAAGCTATCGCTCAAAGCTATGCTACCCTTGAGTCCCAAATCAAACACTGATAAAACTTCAAATGGCCCTAACTTTTATATGGTACGTCCTACACCTATCAAAGTTTGCAACATACAAATGCTTGTAACTTTTTACTGGAGCCTCATAAAACCTTGAAATTTTGTAACAATAAAGTACTCGAGCCTCTTGTCAAATGAAGCTATCGCTCAAAGCTATGCTACCATTGAGTCCCAAATCAAACACTGATAAAACTTCAAATGGCCCTAACTTTTATATGGTACGTCCTACACCTATCAAAGTTTGCAACATACAAATGCTTGCAACTTTTTACTGGAGCGTCATAAAACCTTGAAATTTTGTAACAATAAAGTACTCGAGCCTCTTCTCAATTTAAGCTATCGCTCAAAGCTATGCTACCCTTGAGTCCCAAATCAAACACTGATAAATCTTCAAATGGCCCTAACTTCTATACGGTACGTCCTACACCTATCAAAGTTTGCAACATACAAATGCTTGTAACTTTTTACTGGAGCGTCATAAAACCTTGAAATTTTGTAACAATAAAGTACTCGAGCCTCTTGTCAATTTAAGCTATCGCTCAAAGCTATGCTACCCTTGAGTCCCACATCAAACACCGATAAAACTTCAAATGGCCCTAACTTCAATACGGTACGTCCTACACCTATCAAAGTTTGCAACATACAAATGCTTGTAACTTTTTACTGGAGCGTCATAAAACCTTGAAATTTTGTAACAATAAAGTACTCGAGCCTCTTGTCAATTTAAGTTATCACTCAAAGCTATGCTACCGTTGAGTCCCAAATCAAACACTGATAAAACTTCAAATGGCCCTAACTTCTATACGGTACGTCATACGCCTATCAAAGTTTGCAACATACAAATGCTTGTAACTTTTTACTGGAGCGTCATAAAACCTTGCAATTTTGTAACAATAAAGTACTCGAGCCTCTTGTCAACTTAAGCTATCGCTCAAAGCTATGCTACCCTTGGGTCCCAAATCAAACACTGATAAAACTTCAAATGGTCCTAACTTCTTAATGGTATGTCCTACACCTATCAAAGTTTGTAATATACAAATGCTTGAAACTTTTTACTGGAGCGTCATAAAACCTTGAAATTTTGTAACAATAAAGTACTCGAGCCGCTTGTCAATTTAAGCTATCGCGCAAAGCTATGCTACCCTTGAATCCCAAATCAATCACTGATAAAACTTCAAATGGTCCTAACTTCTATACGGTACGTCCTACACCTATCAAAGTTTGCAACATACAAATGCTTGTAACTTTTTAATGGATCGTCATAAAACCTTGAAATTTTGTAACAATAAAGTACTCGAGCCTCTTGTCAATTTAAGCTATCGCTCAAAGCTTCGCTACACTTGAGTCCCAAACCAAACACTGATAAAACTTCAAATGGCCCTAACTTCTATACGGTACGTCCTACACCTATCAAAGTTTGCAACATACAAATGCTTGTAACATTTTTATTGTAGACTCATAGAACCTTGAAATTTTGTAACAATAAAGTACTCGAGCCTCTTGTCAATTTAAGTTATCGCTCAAAGCTATGCTACCCTTGAGTCCTAAATCAAACACTGATACATCTTTAAATGGCCCTAACTTCTCTACGGTACGTCCTACACCTATCAAAGTTTGCAACACACAAATGCTTGTAACTTTTTACTGGAGCGTCATAAAACATTGAAATTTTGTAACAATAAAGTACTCGAGCCTCTTGTCAATTTAAGCTATCGCTCAAAGCTATGCTACCCTTGAGTCTCAAGTCAATCACTGATAAAACTTCCAATGGCCCTAACTTCTATACGGTACCATCATTGAGTCCCAAATCAAACACTGATAAAACTTCAAATGGCCCTAACTTCTATACGGTACGTCCTACACCTATCAAAGTTTGCAACATACAAATGCTTGTAACTTTTTACTGGGGAGTCATAATACCTTGAAATTTTGTAACAATAAAGTACTCGAGCCTCTTGTCAATTTAAGCTATCGCTCAAAGCTATGCTACCGTTGAGTCCCAAATCAAACACTGATAAAACTTCAAATGGCCCTAACATCTATACGGTACGTCCTACACCTATCAAAGTTTGCAACATACAAATGCTTGTAACTTTTTACTGGAGCGTCATAAAACCTTGAAATTTTGTAACAATAAAGTACTCGAGCCTCTTGTCAATTTAAGCTATCGCTCAAAGCTATGCTACCCTTGAGTCTCAAGTCAATCACTGATAAAACTTCCAATGGCCCTAACTTCTATACGGTACGTCATACACCTATCATAGTTTGCAACATACAAATGCTTGTAACTTTTTACTGGAGCGTCATAAAACCTTGAAATTTTGTAACAATAAAGTACTCGAGCCTCTTGTCAATTTAAGCTATCGCTCAAAGCTATGTTACCCTTGAGTCCCAAATCAAAAATTTAAATTTTGTAACAATAAAGTACTCGAGCCTCTTCTCAATTTAAGCTATCGCTCAAAGCTATGCTACCCTTGAGTCCCAAATCAAAAACTGATAAATCTTCAAATGGTTCTAACTTTTATACGGTACGTCCTACACCTATCAAAGTTTGCAACATACATATGCTTGTAACTTTTTACTGGAGCGTCATAAAACCTTGAAATTTTGTAACAATAAAGTACTCCAGCCTCTTGTCAATTTAAGCTATCGCTCAAAGCTATGCTACCCTTGAGTCCCAAATCAAACACTGATAAAACTTCAAATGGCCCTAACTTCTTAATGGTACGTTCTACACCTATGAAAGTTTGCAACATACAAAAGCTTGAAACTTTTTACTGGAGCGTCATAAAACCTTGAAATTTTGTAACAATAAAGTACTCGAGCCTATTGTCAATTTAAGCTATCGCGCAAAGCTATGCTACCCTTGAATCCCAAATCAATCACTGATAAAACTTCAAATGGCCCTTACTTCTATACGGTACGTCCTACACCTATCAAAGTTTGCAACATACAAATGCTTGTAACTTTTTACTGGATCGTCATAAAACCTCGAAATTTTGTAACAATAAAGTACTCGAGCCTCTTGTCAATTTAAGCTATCGCTCAAAGCTTCGCTACACTTGAGTCCCAAATCAAACACTGATAAAACGTCAAATGGCCCTAACTTCTATACGGTACGTCCTACACCTATCAAAGTTTGCAACACACAAATGCTTGTAACTTTTTACTGCAGCGTCATAAAACCTTGAAATTTTGTAACAATAAAGTACTCGAGCCTTTTGTCAATTTTAGCTATCGCTCAAAGCCATGCTACCCTTGAGTCCCAAATCAAACACTGATAAAACTTCAAGTGGCCCTAACTTCTATACGGTACGTCCTACACCTATCAAAGTTTGCAACATACAAATGCTTGTAACTTTTTACTGGGGAGTCATAATAACTTGAAATTTTGTAACAATAAAGTACTCGAGCCTCTTGTCAATTTAAGCTATCGCTCAAAGCTATGTTACCCTTGAGTCCCAAATCAAACACTGATAAAACTTCAAATGGCCCTAAATTTAATACGGTACGTCCTACACCTATCAAAGTTTGCAACATACAAATGCTTGCAACTTTTTACTGGAGCGTCATAAAACCTTGAAATTTTGTAACAATAAAGTACTCGAGCCTCTTCTCAATTTAAGCTTTCGCTCAAAGCTATGCTACCCTTGAGTCCCAAATGAAACACTGATAAATCTTCAAATGGCCCTAACTTCAATACGGTACGTCCTACACCTATCAAAGTTTGCAACATACAAATGCCTGTACCTTTAACTGGACCGTCATAAAACCTTGAAATTTTGTAACAATAAAGTACTCGAGCGTCTTGTCAATTTAAGTTATCGCTCAAAGCTATGCTACCGTTGAGTCCCAAATCAAACACTGATAAAACTTCAAATGGCCCTAACTTCTATACGGTACGTCATTAGCCTATCAAAGTTTGCAACATACAAATGCTTGTAACTTTTTACTGGAGCGTCATAAAACCTTGAAATTTTGTAACTATAAAGTACTCGAGCCTTTGTCAATTTAAGCTATCGCTCAAAGCCATGCTACCATTGAGTCCCAAATCAAACACTGATAAAACTTCAAATGGCCCTAACTTCTATACGGTACGTCCTACACCTATCAAAGTTTGCAACATACAAATGCTTGTAACTTTTTACTGGGGAGTCATAATACCTTGAAATTTTGTAACAATAAAGTACTCGAGCCTCTTGTCAATTTAAGCTATCGCTCAAAGCTATGCTACCGTTGAGTCCCAAATCAAACACTGATAAAACTTCAAATGGCCCTAACATCTATACGGTACGTCCTACACCTATCAAAGTTTGCAACATACAAATGCTTGTAACTTTTTACTGGAGCGTCATAAAACCTTGAAATTTTGTAACAATAAAGTACTCGAGCCTCTTGTCAATTTAAGCTATCGCTCAAAGCTATGCTACCCTTGAGTCCCAAATCAAACACTGATAAAACTTCCAATGGCCCTAACTTCTATACGGTACGTCATACACCTATCATAGTTTGCAACATACAAATGCTTGTAACTTTTTACTGCAGCGTCATAAAACCTTGAAATTTTGTAACAATAAAGTACTCGAGCCTCTTGTCAATTTAAGCTATCGCTCAAAGCTATGCTACCCTTGAGTCCCAAATCAAACACTGATAAAACTTCAAATGGCCCTAACTTGTATATGGTACGTCCTACACCTATCAAAGTTTGCAACATACAAATGCTTGTAACTTTTTAGCGGAGCCTCATAAAACCTTGAAATTTTATAACAATAAAGTACTCGAGCCTCTTGTCAATTTAAGCTATCGCTCAAAGCTATGTTACCCTTGAGTCCCAAATCAAACACTGATAAAATTTCAAATGGCCCTAAATTCTATACGGTACGTCCTACACCTATCAAAGTTTGCAACATACAAATGCTTGCAACTTTTTACTGGAGCGTCATAAAAAATTTAAATTTTGTAACAATAAAGTACTCGAGCCTCTTCTCAATTTAAGCTATCGCTCAAAGCTATGCTACCCTTGAGTCCCAAATCAAAAACTGATAAATATTCAAATGGTTCTAACTTTTATACGGTACGTCCTACACCTATCAAAGTTTGCAACATACATATGCTTGTAACTTTTTACTGGAGCGTCATAAAACCTTGAAATTTTGTAACAATAAAGTACTCCATCCTCTTGTCAATTTAAGCTATCGCTCAAAGCTATGCTACCCTTGAGTCCCAAATCAAACACTGATAAAACTTCAAATGGCCCTAACTTCCTAATGGTACGTTCTACACCTATGAAAGTTTGCAACATACAAAAGCTTGAAACTTTTTACTGGAGCGTCATAAAACCTTGAAATTTTGTAACAATAAAGTACTCGAGCCTATTGTCAATTTAAGCTATCGCGCAAAGCTATGCTACCCTTGAATCCCAAATCAATCACTGATAAAACTTCAAATGGCCCTAACTTCTATACGGTACGTCCTACACCTATCAAAGTTTGCAACATACAAATGCTTGTAACTTTTTAATGGATCGTCATAAAACCTCGAAATTTTGTAACAATAAAGTACTCGAGCCTCTTGTCAATTTAAGCTATCGCTCAAAGCTTCGCTACACTTGAGTCCCAAATCAAACACTGATAAAACTTCAAATGGCCCTAACTTCTATACGGTACGTCCTACACCTATCAAAGTTTGCAACACACAAATGCTTGTAACTTTTTACTGCAGCGTCATAAAACCTTGAAATTTTGTAACAATAAAGTACTCGAGCCTTTTGTCAATTTTAGCTATCGCTCAAAGCCATGCTACCCTTGAGTCCCAAATCAAACACTGATAAAACTTCAAATGGCCCTAACTTCTATACGGTACGTCCTACACCTATCAAAGTTTGCAACATACAAATGCTTGTAACTTTTTACTGGGGAGTCATAATAACTTGAAATTTTGTAACAATAAAGTACTCGAGCCTCTTGTCAATTTAAGCTATCGCTCAAAGCTATGTTACCCTTGAGTCCCAAATCAAACACTGATAAAACTTCAAATGGCCCTAAATTTAATACGGTACGTCCTACACCTATCAAAGTTTGCAACATACAAATGCTTGCAACTTTTTACTGGAGCGTCATAAAACCTTGAAATTTTGTAACAATAAAGTACTCGAGCCTCTTCTCAATTTAAGCTTTCGCTCAAAGCTATGCTACCCTTGAGTCCCAAATGAAACACTGATAAATCTTCAAATGGCCCTAACTTCAATACGGTACGTCCTACACCTATCAAAGTTTGCAACATACAAATGCCTGTACCTTTATCTGGACCGTCATAAAACCTTGAAATTTTGTAACAATAAAGTACTCGAGCGTCTTGTCAATTTAAGTTATCGCTCAAAGCTATGCTACTGTTGAGTCCCAAATCAAACACTGATAAAACTTCAAATGGCCCTAACTTCTATACGGTACGTCATTAGCCTATCAAAGTTTGCAACATACAAATGCTTGTAACTTTTTACTGGAGCGTCATAAAACCTTGAAATTTTGTAACAATAAAGTACTCGAGCCTCTTGTCAATTTAAGCTATCGCTCAAAGCTATGCTACCCTTGAGTCCCAAATCAAACACTGATAAAACTTCAAATGGCCCTAATTTCTTAATGGTACGTCCTACACCTATCAAAGTTTGCAACACACAAATGCTTGAAACTTTTTACTGGAGCGTCATAAAACCTTGAAATTTTGTAACAATAAAGTACTCGAGCCTCTTGTCAATTTAAGCTATCGCTCAAAGCTATGCTACCCTCGAGTCCCAAATCAAACACTGATAAAACTTCAAATGGCCCTAACTTCGGTACGGTACGTCCTACACCGATCAAAGTTTGCAACATACAAATGCTTGTAACTTTTTATTGGAGAGTCATAAAACCTTGAAATTTTATAACAATAAAGTATTCGAACCTCTTGTCAATTTAAGCTATCGCTCAAAGCTATGCAACCCTTGAATCCCAAATCAAACACTGATAAAACTTCAAATGGCCCTAACTTCTATACGGTACGTCCTACACTTATCAAAGTTTGCAACATACAAATGCTTGCAACTTTTTACTGGAGAGTCATAAAACCTTGAAATTTTGTAAGAATAAAGTACTCGAGCCTCTTGTCAATTTAAGCTATCGCTCAAAGCTATGCAACCCTTGAGTCCCAAATCAAACACTGATAAAACTTCAAATGGCCCTAACTTCTATACGGTACGTCCTACACTTATCAAAGTTTGCAACATACAAATGCTTGCAACTTTTTACTGGAGAGTCATAAAACCTTGAAATTTTTTAAGAATAAAGTACTCGAGCCTCTTGTCAATTTAAGCTATCGCTCAAAGCTATGCTACCCTTGAGTCGCAAATTAAACACTGATAAATCTTCAAATGGCTTTAACTTCTATACGGTACGTCCTACACCTATCAAAGTTTGCAAAATACAAATGTTTGTAACTTTTTACTGGAACGTCATAAAACCTTGAAATTTTGTAACAATAAAGTACTCGAGCCTCTTGTAAATTTAAGCTATCGCTCAAAGCTATGCTACCCTTGAGTCCCACATCAAACACTGATAAAACTTCAAATGGCCCTAACTTCTATACGGTACGTCATACACCTACCAAAGTTTGCAACATACAAATGCTTGTAACTTTTTACTGGAGCGTCAAAAACCTTGAAATTTTGTAACAATAAAGTAGTCGAGCCTCTTGTCAATTTAAGCTATCGCTCAAAGCTATGCTACCCTTGAGTCCCAAATCAAACACTGATAAAACTTCAAATGGCCCTAACTTCTATATGGTACGCCCTACACCTATCAAAGTTTGCAACATACAAATGCTTGGAAATTTTTACTGGTGCGTCATAAAACCTTGAAATTTTGTAACAATAAAGTACTCGAGCCTCTTGTCAATTTAAGCTATCGCTCAAAGCTATGCTACCCTTGAGTCCCAAATCAAACACTGATAAAGCTTCAACTGGCCCTAACTTCTATACGGTACGTCCTACACCTATCAAAGTTTGTAACATACAAATGCTTGCAACTTTTTACTGGAGCGTCATAAAACCTTGAAATTTTGTTACAATAAAGTTCTCGAGCCTGTTCTCAATTTAAGATATCGCTCAAAGCTATGCTACCCTTGAGTCCCAAATCAAACACTGATAAAACTTCAAATGGCCCTAAATTTAATACGGTACGTCCTACACCTATCAAAGTTTGCAACATACAAATGCTTGCAACTTTTTACTGGAGCGTCATAAAACCTTGAAATTTTGTAACAATAAAGTACTCGAGCCTCTTCTCAATTTAAGCTTTCGCTCAAAGCTATGCTACCCTTGAGAACCAAATGAAACACTGATAAATCTTCAAATGGCCCTAACTTCAATACGGTACGTCCTACACCTATCAAAGTTTGCAACATACAAATGCCTGTACCTTTAACTGGAGCGTCATAAAACCTTGAAATTTTGTAACAATAAAGTACTCGAGCGTCTTGTCAATTTAAGTTATCGCTCAAAGCTATGCTACCGTTGAGTCCCAAATCAAACACTAATAAAACTTCAAATGGCCCTAACTTCTATACGGTACGTCATCAGCCTATCAAAGTTTGCAACATACAAATGCTTGTAACTTTTTACTGGAGCGTCATAAAACCTTGAAATTTTGTAACAATAAAGTACTCGAGCCTCTTGTCAATTTAAGCTATCGCTCAATGCTATGCTACCCTTGAGTCCCAAATCAAACACTGATAAAACTTCAAATGGCCCTAATTTCTTAATGGTACGTCCTACACCTATCAAAGTTTGCAACATACAAATGCTTGAAACTTTTTACTGGAGCGTCATAAAACCTTGAAATTTTGTAACAATAAAGTACTCGAGCCTCTTGTCAATTTAAGCTATCGCTCAAAGCTATGCTACCCTCGAGTCCCAAATCAAACACTGATAAAACTTCAAATGGCCCTAACTTCTATACGGTACGTCCTACACCGATCAAAGTTTGCAACATACAAATGCTTGTAACTTTTTATTGGAGAGTCATAAAACCTTGAAATTTTGTAACAATAAAGTATTCGAGCCTCTTGTCAATTTAAGCTATCGCTCAAAGCTATGCAACCCTTGAGTCCCAAATCAAACACTGATAAAACTTCAAATGGCCCTAACTTCTATACGGTACGTCCCACACTTATCAAAGTTTGCAACATACAAATGCTTGCAACTTTTTACTGGAGAGTCATAAAACCTTGAAATTTTGTAAGAATAAAGTACTCGAGCCTCTTGTCAATTTAAGCTATCGCTCAAAGCTATTCAACCCTCGAGTCCCAAATCAAACACTGATAAAACTTCAAATGGCCCTAACTTCTATACGTTACGTCCTACACTTATCAAAGTTTGCTACATACAAATGCTTGCAACTTTTTACTGGAGAGTCATAAAACCTTGAAATTTTGAAAGAATAAAGTACTCGAGCCTCTTGTCAATTTAAGCTATCGCTCAAAGCTATGCTACCCTTGAGTCGCAAATTAAACACTGATAAATCTTCAAATGGCCCTAACTTCTATACGGTACGTCCTACACCTATCAAAGTTTGCAAAATACAAATGTTTGTAACTTTTTACTGGAGCGTCATAAAACCTTGAAATTTTGTAACAATAAAGTACTCGAGCCTCTTGTAAATTTAAGCTATCGCTCAAAGCTATGCTACCCTTGAGTCCCACATCAAACACTGATAAAACTTCAAATGGCCCTAACTTCTATACGGTACGTCATACACCTACCAAAGTTTGCAACATACAAATGCTTGTAACTTTTTACTGGAGCGTCATAAAACCTTGAAATTTTGTAACAATAAAGTACTCGAGCCTCTTGTCAATTTAAGCTATCGCTCAAATCTATGCTACCCTTGAGTCCCAAATCAAACACTGATAAAGCTTCAAATGGCCCTAACTTCTATACGGTACGTCCTACACCTATCAAAGTTTGTAACATACAAATGCTTGCAACTTTTTACTGGAGCGTCATAAAACCTTGAAATTTTGTAACAATAAAGTTCTCGAGCCTCTTCTCAATTTCAGATATCGCTCAAAGCTATGCTACCCTTGAGTCCCAAATCAAACACTGATAAATCTTCAAATGGCCCTAACTTCTATACGGTACGTCCTACACCTATCAAAGTTTGCAACATACAAATGCTTGTAACTTTTTACTGGAGCGTCATAAAACCTTGAAATTTTGTAACAATAAAGTATTCGAGCCTCTTGTCAATGAAAGCTATGCAACCCTTGAGTCCCAAATCAAACACTGAGAAAACTTCAAATGGCCCTAACTTCTATACGGTAAGTCCTACACTTATCAAAGTTTGCAACATACAAATGCTTGTAATTTTTTACTGGAGCGTCATAAAACCTTGAAGTTTTATAACAATAAAGTACTCGAGCCGCTTGTCAATTTAAGCTATCGCTCAAAGCTATGCTACCCTTGAGTCCTAAATCAAACACTGATAAAACTTCAAATGGCCCTAACTTCTATACGGTACGTCTTACACTTATCAAAGTTTGCAACATACAAATGCTTGTAACTTTTTACAGGAGCGTCATAAAACCTTGAAATTTTGTAACAATAAAGTACTCGAGCCTCTTGTGAATTTAAGCTATCGCTCAAAGCTATGCTACCCTTGAGTCCCAAATCAAACACTGATAAAACTTCAAATGGCCCTAACTTCTATACGGTACGTCCTACATTTACAAAGTTTGCAACATACAAATGCTTGTAACTTTTTACTGGAGCGTCATAAAACCTTGAAATTTTGTAACAATAAAGTACTCGAGCCCCTTGTGAATTTAAGCTATCGCTCAAAGCTATGCTACCCTTGAGTCCCGAATTAAACACTGATAAAACTTCAAATGGCCCTAACTTCTATACGGTACGTCCTACATTTACAAAGTTTGCAACATACAAATGCTTGTAACTTTTTACTGGAGCCTCATAAAACGTTGAAATTTTGTAACAATAAAGTAATCGAGCCTCTTGTCAATTTAAGCTATCGCTCAAAGCTATGGTACCCTTGAGTCCCAAATCAAACACTGATAAAATTTCAAATGGCCCTAAATTCTATACGGTACGTCCTACACCTATCAAAGTTTGCAACATACAAATGCTTGCAACTTTTTACTGGAGCGTCATAAAACCTTGAAATTTTGTAACAATAAAGTTCTCGAGCCTCTTCTCAATTTCAGATATCGCTCAAAGCTATGCTACCCTTGAGTCCCAAATCAAACACTGATAAAACTTCAAATGGCCCTAAATTTAATACGGTACGTCCTACACCTATCAAAGTTTGCAACATACAAATGCTTGCAACTTTTTACTGGAGCGTCATAAAACCTTGAAATTTTGTAACAATAAAGTACTCGAGCCTCTTCTCAATTTAAGCTTTCGCTCAAAGCTATGCTACCCTTGAGACCCAAATGAAACACTGATAAATCTTCAAATGGCCCTAACTTCAATACGGTACGTCCTACACCTATCAAAGTTTGCAACATACAAATGCCTGTACCTTTAACTGGAGCGTCATAAAACCTTGAAATTTTGTAACAATAAAGTACTCGAGCGTCTTGTCAATTTAAGTTATCGCTCAAAGCTATGCTACCGTTGAGTCCCAAATCAAACACTAATAAAACTTCAAATGGCCCTAACTTCTATACGGTACGTCATTAGCCTATCAAAGTTTGCAACATACAAATGCTTGTAACTTTTTACTGGAGCGTCATAAAACCTTGAAATTTTGTAAGAATAAAGTACTCGAGCCTCTTGTCAATTTAAGCTATCGCTCAAAGCTATTCAACCCTTGAGTCCCAAATCAAACACTGATAAAACTTCAAATGGCCCTAACTTCTATACGGTACGTCCTACACCTATCAAAGTTTGCAACATACAAATGCTTGCAACTTTTTACTGGAGCGTCATAAAACCTTGAAATTTTGTAACAATAAAGTACTCGAGCCTCTTGTCAATTTAAGCTATCGCTCAAAGCTATGCTACCCTTGAGTCCCAAATTAAACACTGATAAAACTTCAAATGGCCCTAATTTCTTAATGGTACGGTCTACACCTATCAAAGTTTGCAACATACAAATGCTTGAAACTTTTTACTGGAGCGTCATAAAGCCTTGAAATTTTGTAACAATAAAGTACTCGAGCCTCTTGTCAATTTAAGCTATCGCTCAAAGCTATTCAACCCTTGAGTCCCAAATCAAACACTGATAAAACTTCAAATGGCCCTAACTTCTATACGGTACGTCCTACACCTATCAAAGTTTGCAACATACAAATGCTTGCAACTTTTTACTGGAGCGTCATAAAACCTTGAAATTTTGTAACAATAAAGTACTCGAGCCTCTTGTCAATTTAAGCTATCGCTCAAAGCTATGCTACCCTTGAGTCCCAAATTAAACACTGATAAAACTTCAAATGGCCCTAATTTCTTAATGGTACGGTCTACACCTATCAAAGTTTGCAACATACAAATGCTTGAAACTTTTTACTGGAGCGTCATAAAACCTTGAAATTTTGTAACAATAAAGTACTCGAGCCTCTTGTCAATTTAAGCTATCGCTCAAAGCTATGCTACCCTCGAGTCCCAAATCAAACACTGATAAAACTTCAAATGGCCCTAACTTCTATACGGTACGTCCTACACCGATCAAAGTTTGCAACATACAAATGCTTGTAACTTTTTATTGGAGAGTCATAAAACCTTGAAATTTTGTAAGAATAAAGTACTCGAGCCTCTTGTCAATTTAAGCTATCGCTCAAAGCTATGCAACCCTTGAGTCCCAAATCAAACACTGATAAAACTTCAAATGGCCCTAACTTCTATACGGTACGTCCTACACTTATCAAAGTTTGCAACATACAAATGCTTGCAACTTTTTACTGGAGAGTCATAAAACCTTGAAATTTTTTAAGAATAAAGTACTCGAGACTCTTGTCAATTTAAGCTATCGCTCAAAGCTATGCTACCCTTGAGTCGCAAATTAAACACTGATAAATCTTCAAATGGCTTTAACTTCTATACTGTACGTCCTACACCTATCAAAGTTTGCAAAACACAAATGTTTGTAACTTTTTACTGGAACGTCATAAAACCTTGAAATTTTGTAACAATAAAGTACTCGAGCCTCTTGTAAATTTAAGCTATCGCTCAAAGCTATGCTACCCTTGAGTCCCACATCAAACACTGATAAAACTTCAAATGGCCCTAACTTCTATACGGTACGTCATACACCTACCAAAGTTTGCAACATACAAATGCTTGTAACTTTTTACTGGAGCGTCAAAAACCTTGAAATTTTGTAACAATAAAGTAGTCGAGCCTCTTGTCAATTTAAGCTATCGCTCAAAGCTATGCTACCCTTGAGTCCCAAATCAAACACTGATAAAACTTCAAATGGCCCTAACTTCTATATGGTACGCCCTACACCTATCAAAGTTTGCAACATACAAATGCTTGGAAATTTTTACTGGTGCGTCATAAAACCTTGAAATTTTGTAACAATAAAGTACTCGAGCCTCTTGTCAATTTAAGCTATCGCTCAAAGCTATGCTACCCTTGAGTCCCAAATCAAACACTGATAAAGCTTCAACTGGCCCTAACTTCTATACGGTACGTCCTACACCTATCAAAGTTTGTAACATACAAATGCTTGCAACTTTTTACTGGAGCGTCATAAAACCTTGAAATTTTGTAACAATAAAGTTCTCGAGCCTGTTCTCAATTTCAGATATCGCTCAAAGCTATGCTACCCTTGAGTCCCAAATCAAACACTGATAAAACTTCAAATGGCCCTAAATTTAATACGGTACGTCCTACACCTATCAAAGTTTGCAACATACAAATGCTTGCAACTTTTTACTGGAGCGTCATAAAACCTTGAAATTTTGTAACAATAAAGTACTCGAGCCTCTTCTCAATTTAAGCTTTCGCTCAAAGCTATGCTACCCTTGAGACCCAAATGAAACACTGATAAATCTTCAAATGGCCCTAACTTCAATACGGTACGTCCTACACCTATCAAAGTTTGCAACATACAAATGCCTGTACCTTTAACTGGAGCGTCATAAAACCTTGAAATTTTGTAACAATAAAGTACTCGAGCGTCTTGTCAATTTAAGTTATCGCTCAAAGCTATGCTACCGTTGAGTCCCAAATCAAACACTAATAAAACTTCAAATGGCCCTAACTTCTACACGGTACGTCATAAGCCTATCAAAGTTTGCAACATACAAATGCTTGTAACTTTTTACTGGAGCGTCATAAAACCTTGAAATTTTGTAACAATAAAGTACTCGAGCCTCTTGTCAATTTAAGCTATCGCTCAATGCTATGCTACCCTTGAGTCCCAAATCAAACACTGATAAAACTTCAAATGGCCCTAATTTCTTAATGGTACGTCCTACACCTATCAAAGTTTGCAACATACAAATGCTTGAAACTTTTTACTGGAGCGTCATAAAACCTTGAAATTTTGTAACAATAAAGTACTCGAGCCTCTTGTCAATTTAAGCTATCGCTCAAAGCTATGCTACCCTCGTGTCCCAAATCAAACACTGATAAAACTTCAAATGGCCCTAACTTCTATACGGTACGTCCTACACCGATCAAAGTTTGCAACATACAAATGCTTGTAACTTTTTATTGGAGAGTCATAAAACCTTGAAATTTTGTAACAATAAAGTATTCGAGCTCTTGTCAATTTAAGCTACCGCTCAAAGCTATGCAACCCTTGACTCCCAAATCAAACACTGATAAAACTTCAAATGGCCCTAACTTCTATACGGTACGTCCCACACTTATCAAAGTTTGCAACATACAAATGCTTGCAACTTTTTACTGGAGAGTCATAAAACCTTGAAATTTTGTAAGAATAAAGTACTCGAGCCTCTTGTCAATTTAAGCTATCGCTCAAAGCTATTCAACCCTTGAGTCCCAAATCAAACACTGATAAAACTTCAAATGGCCCTAACTTCTATACGGTACGTCCTACACTTATCAAAGTTTGCAACATACAAATGCTTGCAACTTTTTACTGGAGAGTCATAAAACCTTGAAATTTTGTAAGAATAAAGTACTCGAGCCTCTTGTCAATTTAAGCTATCGCTCAAAGCTATGCTACCCTTGAGTCGCAAATTAAACACTGATAAATCTTCAAATGGCCCTAACTTCTATACGGTACGCCCTACACCTATCAAAGTTTGCAACATACAAATGCTTGTAAATTTTTACTGGTGCGTCATAAAACCTTGAAATTTTGTAACAATAAAGTACTCGAGCCTCTTGTCAATTTAAGCTATCGCTCAAAGCTATGCTACCCTTGAGTCCCAAATCAAACACTGATAAAGCTTCAAATGGCCCTAACTTCTATACGGTACGTCCTACACCTATCAAAGTTTGTAACATACAAATGCTTGCAACTTTTTACTGGAGCGTCATAAAACCTTGAAATTTTGTAACAATAAAGTTCTCGAGCCTCTTCTCAATTTCAGATATCGCTCAAAGCTATGCTACCCTTGAGTCCCAAATCAAACACTGATAAATCTTCAAATGGCCCTAACTTCTATACGGTACGTCCTACACCTATCAAAGTTTGCAACATACAAATGCTTGTAACTTTTTACTGGAGCGTCATAAAACCTTGAAATTTTGTAACAATAAAGTATTCGAGCCTCTTGTCAATGTAAGCTATGCAACCCTTGAGTCCCAAATCAAACACTGAGAAAACTTCAAATGGCCCTAACTTCTATACGGTAAGTCCTACACTTATCAAAGTTTGCAACATACAAATGCTTGTAATTTTTTACTGGAGCGTCATAAAACCTTGAAGTTTTGTAACAATAAAGTACCCGAGCCGCTTGTCAATTTAAGCTATCGCTCAAAGCTATGCTACCCTTGAGTCCTAAATCAAACACTGATAAAACTTCAAATGGCCCTAACTTCTATACGGTACGTCTTACACTTATCAAAGTTTGCAACATACAAATGCTTGTAACTTTTTACAGGAGCGTCATAAAACCTTGAAATTTTGTAACAATAAAGTACTCGAGCCTCTTGTGAATTTAAGCTATCGCTCAAAGCTATGCTACCCTTGAGTCCCAAATCAAACACTGATAAAACTTCAAATGGCCCTAACTTCTATACGGTACGTCCTACATTTACAAAGTTTGCAACATACAAATGCTTGTAACTTTTTACTGGAGCGTCATAAAACCTTGAAATTTTGTAACAATAAAGTACTCGAGCCTCTTGTGAATTTAAGCTATCGCTCAAAGCTATTCTACCCTTGAGTCCCAAATTAAACACTGATAAAACTTCAAATGGCCCTAACTTCTATACGGTACGTCCTAGATTTACAAAGTTTGCAACATACAAATGCTTGTAACTTTTTACTGTAGCCTCATAAAACCTTGAAATTTTGTAACAATAAAGTAATCGAGCCTCTTGTCAATTTAAGCTATCGCTCAAAGCTATGGTACCCTTGAGTCCCAAATCAAACACTGATAAAATTTCAAATGGCCCTAAATTCTATACGGTACGTCCTACACCTATCAAAGTTTGCAACATACAAATGCTTGCAACTTTTTACTGGAGCGTCATAAAACCTTGAAATTTTGTAACAATAAAGTTCTCGAGCCTCTTCTCAATTTCAGATATCGCTCAAAGCTATGCTACCCTTGAGTCCCAAATCAAACACTGATAAAACTTCAAATGGCCCTAAATTTAATACGGTACGTCCTACACCTATCAAAGTTTGCAACATACAAATGCTTGCAACTTTTTACTGGAGCGTCATAAAACCTTGAAATTTTGTAACAATAAAGTACTCGAGCCTCTTCTCAATTTAAGCTTTCGCTCAAAGCTATGCTACCCTTGAGACCCAAATGAAACACTGATAAATCTTCAAATGGCCCTAACTTCAATACGGTACGTCCTACACCTATCAAAGTTTGCAACATACAAATGCCTGTACCTTTAACTGGAGCGTCATAAAACCTTGAAATTTTGTAACAATAAAGTACTCGAGCGTCTTGTCAATTTAAGTTATCGCTCAAAGCTATGCTACCGTTGAGTCCCAAATCAAACACTAATAAAACTTCAAATGGCCCTAACTTCTATACGGTACGTCATTAGCCTATCAAAGTTTGCAACATACAAATGCTTGTAACTTTTTACTGGAGCGTCATAAAACCTTGAAATTTTGTAACAATAAAGTACTCGAGCCTCTTGTCAATTTAAGCTATCGCTCAAAGCTATGCTACCCTCGGGTCCCAAATCAAACACTGATAAAACTTCAAATGGCCCTAACTTCTATACAGTACGTCCTACATCGATCAAAGTTTGCAACATACAAATGCTTGTAACTTTTTATTGGAGAGTCATAAAACCTTGAAATTTTGTAACAATAAAGTATTCGAGCCTCTTGTCAATTTAAGCTATCGCTCAAAGCTATGCAAACCTTGAGTCCCAAATCAAACACTGATAAAACTTCAAATGGCCCTAACTTCTATACGGTACGTCCCACACTTATCAAAGTTTGCAACATACAAATGCTTGCAACTTTTTACTGGAGAGTCATAAAACCTTGAAATTTTGTAAGAATTAAGTACTCGAGCCTCTTGTCAATTTAAGCTATCGCTCAAAGCTATGCTACCCTTGAGTCGCAAATTAAACACTGATAAATCTTCAAATGGCCCTAACTTCTATACGGTACGTCCTACACCTATCAAAGTTTGCAAAATACAAATGGTTGTAACTTTTTACTGGAGCGTCATAAAACCTTGAAATTTTGTAACAATAAAGTACTCGAGCCTCTTGTAAATTTAAGCTATCGCTCAAAGCTATGCTACCCTTGAGTCCCACATCAAACACTGATAAAACTTCAAATGGCCCTAACTTCTATACGGTACGTCATACACCTACCAAAGTTTGCAACATACAAATGCTTGTAACTTTTTACTGGAGCGTCATAAAACCTTGAAATTTTGTAACAATAAAGTACTCGAGCCTCTTGTCAATTTAAGCTATCGCTCAAAGCTATGCTACCCTTGAGTCCCAAATCAAACACTGATAAAACTTCAAATGGCCCTAACTTCTATATGGTACGCCCTACACCTATCAAAGTTTGCAACATACAAATGCTTGTAAATTTTTACTGGTGCGTCATAAAACCTTGAAATTTTGTAACAATAAAGTACTCGAGCCTCTTGTCAATTTAAGCTATCGCTCAAAGCTATGCTACCCTTGAGTCCCAAATCAAACACTGATAAAGCTTCAAATGGCCCTAACTTCTATACGGTACGTCCTACACCTATCAAAGTTTGTAACATACAAATGCTTGCAACTTTTTACTGGAGCGTCATAAAACCTTGAAATTTGTAACAATAAAGTTCTCGAGCCTCTTCTCAATTTCAGATATCGCTCAAAGCTATGCTACCCTTGAGTCCCAAATCAAACACTGATAAATCTTCAAATGGCCCTAACTTCTATACGGTACGTCCTACACCTATCAAAGTTTGCAACATACAAATGCTTGTAACTTTTTACTGGAGCGTCATAAAACCTTCAAATTTTGTAACAATAAAGTATTCGAGCCTCTTGTCAATGTAAGCTATGCAACCCTTGAGTCCCAAATCAAACACTGAGAAAACTTCAAATGGCCCTAACTTCTATACGGTACGTCCTACATTTACAAAGTTTGCAACATACAAATGCTTGTAACTTTTTACTGGAGCCTCATAAAACCTTGAAATTTTGTAACAATAAAGTACTCGAGCCTCTTGTCAATTTAAGCTATCGCTCAAAGCTATGTTACCCTTGAGTCCCAAATCAAACACTGATAAAATTTCAAATGGCCCTAAATTCTATACGGTACGTCCTACACCTATCAAAGTTTGCAACATACAAATGCTTGCAACTTTTTACTGGAGCGTCATAAAACCTTGAAATTTTGTAACAATAAAGTACTCGAGCGTCTTCTCAATTTAAGCTATCGCTCAAAGCTATGCTACCCTTGAGTCGCAAATCAAAAACTGATAAATCTTCAAATGGTTCTAACTTTTATACGGTACGTCCTACACCTATCAAAGTTTGCAACATACATATGCTTGTAACTTTTGACTGGAGCGACATAAAACCTTGAAATTTTGTAATAATAAAGTACTCGAGCCTCTTGTCAATTTAAGCTATCGCTCAAAGCTATGCTACCCTTGAGTCCCACATCAAACACTGATAAAACTTCAAATGGCCCTAACTTCAATACGGTACGTCCTACACCTATCAAAGTTTGCAACATACAAATGCCTGTACCTTTAACTGGAGCGTCATAAAACCTTGAAATTTTGTAACAATAAAGTACTCGAGCCTCTTGTCAATTTAAGTTATCGCTCAAAGCTATGCTACCGTTGAGTCCCAAATCAAACACTGATAAAACTTCAAATGGCCCTAACTTCTATACGGTACGTCATACGCCTATCAAAGTTTGCAACATACAAATGCTTGAAACTTTTTACTGGAGCGTCATAAAACCTTGAAATTTTGTAACAATAAAGTACTCCAGCCTCTTGTCAATTTAAGCTATCGCTCAAAGCTATGCTACCCTTGAGTCCCAAATCAAACACTGATAAAACTTCAAATGGCCCTAACTTCTTAATGGTACGTTCTACACCTATCAAAGTTTGCAATATACAAATGCTTGAAACTTTTTACTGGAGCGTCATAAAACCTTGAAATTTTGTAACAATAAAGTACTCGAGCCTCTTGTCAATTTAAGCTATCGCGCAAAGCTATGCTACCCTTGAATCCCAAATCAATCACTGATAAAACTTCAAATGGCCCTAACTTCTATACGGTACGTCCTACACCTATCAAAGTTTGCAACATACAAATGCTTGTAACTTTTTAATGGATCGTCATAAAACCTTGAAATTTTGTAACAATAAAGTACTCGAGCCTCCTGTCAATTTAAGCTATCGCTCAAAGCTTCGCTACACTTGAGTCCCAAATCAAACACTGATAAAACTTCAAATGGCCCTAACTTCTATACGGTACGTCCTACACCTATCAAAGTTTGCAACACACAAATGCTTGTAACTTTTTACTGGAGCGTCATAAAACCTTGAAATTTTGTAACAATAAAGTACTCGAGCCTTTTGTCAATTTTAGCTAGCGCTCAAAGCCGTGCTACCCTTGAGTCCCAAATCAAACACTGATAAAACTTCAAATGGCCCTAACTTCTATACGGTACGTCCTACACCTATCAAAGTTTGCAACATACAAATGCTTGTAACTTTTTACTGGGGAGTCATAATAACTTGAAATTTTGTAACAATAAAGTACTCGAGCCTCTTGTCAATTTAAGCTATCGCTCAAAGCTATGCTACCCTTGAGTCCCAAATCAAACATTGATAAAACTTCAAATGGTCCTAACATCTATACGGTACGTCCTACACCTATCAAAGTTTGCAACATATAAATGCTTGTAACTTTTTACTGGAGCCTCATAAAACCTTGAAATTTTGTAACAATAAAGTACTCGAGCCTCTTGTCAATTTAAGCTATCGCTCAAAGCTATGTTACCCTTGAGTCCCAAATCAAACACTGATAAAACTTCAAATGGCCCTAAATTTAATACGGTACGTCCTACACCTATCAAAGTTTGCAACATACAAATGCTTGCAACTTTTTACTGGAGCGTCATAAAACCTTGAAATTTTGTAACAATAAAGTACTCGAGCCTCTTCTCAATTTAAGCTTTCGCTCAAAGCTATGCTACCCTTGAGTCCCAAATGAAACACTGATAAATCTTCAAATGGCCCTAACTTCAATACGGTACGTCCTACACCTATCAAAGTTTGCAACATACAAATGCCTGTACCTTTAAGTGGAGTGTCATAAAACCTTGAAATTTTGTAACAATAAAGTACTCGAGCGTCTTGTCAATTTAAGTTATCGCTCAAAGCTATGCTACCGTTGAGTCCCAAATCAAACACTGATAAAACTTCAAATGGCCCTAAATTCTATACGGTACGTCATCAGCCTATCAAAGTTTGCAACATACAAATGCTTGTAACTTTTTACTGGTGCGTCATAAAACCTTGAAATTTTGTAACAATAATGTACTCGAGCCTCTTGTCAATTTAAGCTATCGCTCAAAGCTATGCTACCCTTGAGTCCCAAATCAAACACTGATAAAACTTCAAATGGCCCTAATTTCTTAATGGTACGTCCTACACCTTACAAAGTTTGCAACATACAAATGCTTGAAACTTTTTACTGGAGCGTCATAAAACCTTGAAATTTTGTAACAATAAAGTACTCGAGCCTCTTGTCAATTTAAGCTATCGCTCAAAGCTATGCTACCCTCGAGTCCCAAATCAAACACTGATAAAACTTCAAATGGCCCTAACTTCTATACGGTACGTCCTACACCGAATAAAGTTTGCAACATACAAATGCTTGTAACTTTTTATTGGAGAGTCATAAAACCTTGAAATTTTGTAACAATAAAGTATTCGAGCCTCTTGTCAATTTAAGCTATCGCTCAAAGCTATGCAACCCTTGAGTCCCAAATCAAACACTGATAAAACTTCAAATGGCCCTAACTTCTATACGGTACGTCCTACACTTATCAAAGTTTGCAACATACAAATGCTTGCAACTTTTTACTGGAGAGTCATAAAACCTTGAAATTTTGTAAGAATAAAGTACTCGAGCCTCTTGTCAATTTAAGCTATCGCTCAAAGCTATACAACCCTTGAGTCCCAAATCAAACACTGATAAAACTTCAAATGGCCCTAACTTCTATACGGTACGTCCTACACTTATCAAAGTTTGCAACATACAAATGCTTGCAACTTTTTACTGGAGAGTCATAAAACCTTGAAATTTTGTAAGAATAAAGTACTCGAGCCTCTTGTCAATTTAAGCTATCGCTCAAAGCTATGCTACCCTTGAGTCGCAAATTAAACACTGATAAATCTTCAAATGGCCCTAACTTCTATACGGTACGTCCTACACCTATCAAAGTTTGCAAAATACAAATGTTTGTAACTTTTTACTGGAGCGTCATAAAACCTTGAAATTTTGTAACAATAAAGTACTCGAGCCTCTTGTAAATTTAAGCTATCGCTCGAAGCTATGCTACCCTTGAGTCCCACATCAAACACTGATAAAACTTCAAATGGCCCTAACTTCTATACGGTACGTCATACACCTACCAAAGTTTGCAAAATACAAATGTTTGTAACTTTTTACTGGAGCGTCATAAAACCTTGAAATTTTGTAACAATAAAGTACTCGAGCCTCTTGTCAATTTAAGGTATCGCTCAAAGCTATGCTACCCTTGAGTCCCAAATCAAACACTGATAAAACTTCAAATGGCCCTAACTTCTATATGGTACGCCCTACACCTATCAAAGTTTGCAACATACAAATGCTTGTAAATTTTTACTGGTGCGTCATAAAACCTTGAAATTTTGTAACAATAAAGTACTCGAGCCTCTTGTCAATTTAAGCTATCGCTCAAAGCTATGCTACCCTTGAGTCCCAAATCAAACACTGATAAAGCTTCAAATGGCCCTAACTTCTATACGGTACGTCCTACACCTATCAAAGTTTGTAACATACAAATGCTTGCAACTTTTTACTGGAGCGTCATAAAACCTTGAAATTTTGTAACAATAAAGTTCTCGAGCCTCTTCACAATTTCAGATATCGCTCAAAGCTATGCTACCCTTGAGTTCCAAATCAAACACTGATAAATCTTCAAATGGCCCTAACTTCTATACGGTACGTCCTACACCGATTAAAGTTTGCAACATACAAATGCTTGTAACTTTTTATTGGAGAGTCATAAAACCTTGAAATTTTGTAACAATAAAGTATTCGAGCCTCTTGTCAATTTAAGCTATCGCTCAAAGCTATGCAACCCTTGAGTCCCAAATCAAACACTGATAAAACTTCAAATGGCCCTAACTTCTATACGGTACGTCCTACACTTATCAAAGTTTGCAACATACAAATGCTTGCAACTTTTTACTGGAGAGTCATAAAACCTTGAAATTTTGTAAGAATAAAGTACTCGAGCCTCTTGTCAATTTAAGCTATCGCTCAAAGCTATGCAACCCTTGAGTCCCAAATCAAACACTGATAAAAATTCAAATGGCCCTAACTTCTATACGGTACGTCCTACACTTATCAAAGTTTGCAACATACAAATGCTTGCAACTTTTTACTGGAGAGTCATAAAACCTTGAAATTTTGTAAGAATAAAGTACTCGAGCCTCTTGTCAATTTAAGCTATCGCTCAAAGCTATGCTACCCTTGAGTCGCAAATTAAACACTGATAAATCTTCAAATGGCCCTAACTTCTATACGGTACGTCCTACACCTATCAAAGTTTCCAAAATACAAATGTTTGTAACTTTTTACTGGAGCGTCATAAAACCTTGAAATTTTGTAACAATAAAGTACTCGAGCCTCTTGTAAATTTAAGCTATCGCTCAAAGCTATGCTACCCTTGAGTCCCACATCAAACACTGATAAAACTTCAAATGGCCCTAACTTCTATACGGTACGTCATACACCGATTAAAGTTTGCAACATACAAATGCTTGTAACTTTTTACATATTGGAGAGTCATAAAACCTTGAAATTTTGTAACAATAAAGTATTCGAGCCTCTTGTCAATTTAAGCTATCGCTCAACCCTTGAGTCCCAAATCAAACACTGATAAAACTTCAAATGGCCCTAACTTCTATACGGTACGTCCTACACTTATCAAAGTTTGCAACATACAAATGCTTGCAACTTTTTACTGGAGAGTCATAAAACCTTGAAATTTTGTAAGAATAAAGTACTCGAGCCTCTTGTCAATTTAAGCTATCGCTCAAAGCTATGCTACCCTTGAGTCGCAAATTAAACACTGATAAATCTTCAAATGGACCTAACTTCTATACGGTACGTCCTATACCTATCAAAGTTTGCAAAATACAAATGTTTGTAACTTTTTACTGGAGCGTCATAAAACCTTGAAATTTTGTAACAATAAAGTACTCGAGCCTCTTGTAAATTTAAGCTATCGCTCAAAGCTATGCTACCCTTGAGTCCCACATCAAACACTGATAAAACTTCAAATGGCCCTAACTTCTATACGGTACGTCATACACCTACCAAAGTTTGCAAAATACAAATGTTTGTAACTTTTTACTGGAGCGTCATAAAACCTTGAAATTTTGTAACAATAAAGTACTCGAGCCTCTTGTAAATTTAAGCTATCGCTCAAAGCTATGCTACCCTTGAGTCCCAAATCAAACACTGATAAAACTTCAAATGGCCCTAACTTCTATATGGTACGCCCTACACCTATCAAAGTTTGCAACATACAAATGCTTGTAAATTTTTACTGGAGCGTCATAAAACCTTGAAATTTTGTAACAATAAAGTACTCGAGCCTCTTGTCAATTTAAGCTATCGCTCAAAGCTATGCTACCCTTGAGTCCCAAATCAAACACTGATAAAGCTTCAAATGGCCCTAACTTCTATACGGTACGTCCTACACCTATCAAAGTTTGTAACATACAAATGCTTGCAACTTTTTACTGGAGCGTCATAAAACCTTGAAATTTTGTAACAATAAAGTTCTCGAGCCTCTTCTCAATTTCAGATATCGCTCAAAGCTATGCTACCCTTGAGTCCCAAATCAAACACTGATAAATCTTCAAATGGCCCTAACTTTTATAGGGTACGTCCTACACCTATCAAAGTTTGCAGCATACAAATGCTTGTAACTCTTTACTGGAGCGTCATAAAACTTTGAAATTTTGTAACAATAAAGTATTCGAGCCTCTTGTCAATGTAGGCTATCGCTCAAAGCTATGCAACCCTTGAGTCCCAAATCAAACACTGAGAAAACTTCAAATGGCCCTAACTTCTATACGGTAAGTCCTACACTTATCAAAGTTTGCAACATACAAATGCTTGTAACTTTTTACTGGAGCGTCATAAAACCTTGAAGTTTTGTAACAATAAAGTACTCGAGCCTCTTGTCAATTTAAGCTATCGCTCAAAGCTATGCTACCCTTGAGTCCTAAATCAAACACTGATAAAACTTCAAATGGCCCTAACTTCTATACGGTACGTCCTACACTTATCAAAGTTTGCAACATACAAATGCTTGTAACTTTTTACAGGTGCGTCATAAAACCTTGAAATTTTGTAACAATAAAGTACTCGAGCCTCTTGCGAATTTAAGCTATCGCTCAAAGCTATGCTACCCTTGATCCCAAATAAAACACTGATAAAACTTCAAATGGCCCTAACTTCTATAGGGTACGTCCTACACCTATCAAAGTTTGCAACATACAAATGCTTGTAACTTTTTACTGGAGCGTCATAAAACCTTGAAATTTTGTAACAATAAAGTACTCGAGCCTCTTGTGAATTTAAGCTATCGCTCAAAGCTATGCTACCCTTGAGTCCCAAATCAAACACTGATAAAACTTCAAATGGCCCTAACTTCTATATGGTACGTCCTACATTTACAAAGTTTGCAACATACAAATGCTTGTAACTTTTTACTGGAGCGTCATAAAACCTTGAAATTTTGTAACAATAAAGTACTCGAGCCTCTTGTCAATTTAAGCTATCGCTCAAAGCTATGCTACTCTTGCGTCAAAAATCAAACACTGATAAAACTTCAAATGGCCATAACTTCTATACGGTACGTCCTACACCTATCAAAGTTTGCAACATACATATGCTTGTAACTTTTTACTGGAGCGTCATAAAACCTTGAAAGTTTGTAACAATAAAGTACTCGAGCCTCTTGTCAATTTAAGCTATCGCTCAAAGCTATGCTAGCCTTGAGTCCCAAATAAAACACTGATAAAACTTCAAATGGCCCTAACATCTATACGGTACGTCCTACACCTATCAAAGTTTGCAACATACAAATGCTTGTAACTTTTTACTGGAGCGTCATAAAACCTTGAAATTTTGTAACAATAAAGTACTCGAGCCTCTTGTCAATTTAAGTTATCGCTCAAAGCTATGCTACCCTTGAGTCTCAAGTCAATCACTGATGAAACTTCAAATGGCCCTAACTTCTATACGGTACGTCATACACCTACCATAGTTTGCAACATACAAATGCTTGTAACTTTTTACTGGAGCGTCATAAAACCTTGAAATTTTGTACCAATAAAGTACTCGAGCCTCTTGTGAATTTAATCTATCGCTCAAAGCTATGCTACCCTTGAGTCCCAAATCAAACACTGATAAAACTTCAAATGGCCCTAACTTCTATACGGTACGTCCTACATTTACAAAGTTTGCAACATACAAATGCTTGTAACTTTTTACTGGAGCGTCATAAAACCTTGAAATTTTGTAACAATAAAGTACTCGAGCCTCTTGTCAGTTTAAGCTATCGCTCAAAGCTATGCTACTCTTGCGTCAAAAATCAAACACTGATAAAACTTCAAATGGCCATAACTTCTATACGGTACGTCCTACACCTATCAAAGTTTGCAACATACATATGCTTGTAACTTTTTACTGGAGCGTCATAAAACCTTGAAATTTTGTAACAATAAAGTACTCGAGCCTCTTGTCAATTTAAGCTATCGCTCAAAGCTATGCTACCCTTGAGTCCCAAATAAAGCACTGATAAAACTTCAAATGGCCCTAACTTCTATACGGTACGTCCTACACCTATCAAAGTTTGCAACATACAAATGCTTGTAACTTTTTACTGGAGCGTCCTAAAAACTTGAAAGTTTGTAACAATAAAGTACTCGAGCCTCTTGTCAATTTAAGCTATCGCTCAAAGCTATGCTACGCTTGAGTCCCAAATCAAACACTGATAAAACTTCAAATGGCCCTAACATCTATACGGTACGTCCTACACCTATCAAAGTTTGCAACATACAAATGCTTGTAACTTTTTACTGGAGCGTCATAAAACCTTGAAATTTTGTAACAATAAAGTACTCGAGCCTCTTGTCAATTTAAGTTATCGCTCAAAGCTATGCTACCCTTGAGTCTCAAGTCAATCACTGATAAAACTTCAAATGGCCCTAACTTCTATACGGTACGACATACACCTACCATAGTTTGCAACAAACAAATGCTTGTAACTTTAAACTTCAAAGCGTCATAAAACCTTGAAATTTTGTAACAATAAAGTACTCGAGCCTCTTGTCAATTTAAGGTATCGCTCAAAGCTATGCTACCCTTGAATCCCAAATCAAACACTGATAAAACTTCAAATGGCCCTAACTTTTATATGGTACGTCCTACACCTATCAAAGTTTGCAACATACAAATGCTTGTAACTTTTTACTGGAGCCTCATAAAACCTTTTTGTAGCAATAAAGTACTCGAGCCTCTTGTCAATTTAAGCTATCGCTCAAAGCTATGTTACCCTTGAGTCCCAAATCAAACACTGATAAAACTTCAAATGGCCCTAAATTCTATACGGTACGTGCTACACCTATCAAAGTTTGCAACATACAAATGCTTGCAACTTTTTACTGGAGCGTCATAAAACCTTGAAATTTTGTAACAATAAAGTACTCGAGCCTCTTCTCAATTTAAGCTTTCGCTCAAAGCTATGCTACCCTTGAGTTCCAAATCAAACACTGATAAATCTTCAAATGGCCCTAACTTCTATACGGTATGTCCTACAGTTCTCAAAGTTTGCAACATACAAATGCTTGTAACTTTTTATTGGAGTGTCATAAAACCTTGAAATTTTGTAACAAAGTACTCGATTGTAATAAAGTACTCGAGCCTCTTGTCAATTTAAGCTATCGCTCAAAGCTATGCTACCCTTGAGTCCCAAATCAAACACTGATAAAACTTCAAATGGCCCTAACTTCTATACGGTACGTCCTACACCTATCAAAGTTTGTAACATACAAATGCTTGCAACTTTTTACTGGAGCGTCATAAAACCTTGAAATTTTGTAGCAATAAAGTTCTCGAGCCTCTTCTCAATTTAAGCTATCGCTCAAAGCTATGCTGCCCTTGAGTCCCAAATCAAACACTGATAAATCTTCAAATGTCCCTAACTTCTATACGGTACGTCCTACACCTATCAAAGTTTGCAACATACAAATGCTTGTAACTTTTTACTGGAGCGTCATAAAACCTTGAAATTTTGTAACAATAAAGTATTCGAGCCTCGTGTCAATTTAAGCTATCGCTCAAAGCTATGCAACCCTTGAGTCCCAAATCAAACACTGGGAAAACTTCAAATGGCCCTAACTTCTATACGGTACGTCCTACACTTATCAAAGTTTGCAACATACAAATGCTTGTAACTTTTTACTGGAGCGTCATAAAACCTTGAAATTTTTTAACAATAAAGTACTCGAGCCTCTTGTCAATTTAAGCTATCGCTCAAAGCTATGCTACCCTTGAGTCCTAAATCAAACACTGATAAAACTTCAAATGGCCCTAACTTCTATACGGTACGTCCTACACTTATCAAAGTTTGCAACATACAAATGCTTGTAACTTTTTACAGGAGCGTCATAAAACCTTGAAATTTTGTAACAATAAAGTACTCGAGCCTGTTGTGAATTTAAGCTATCGCTCAAAGCTGTGCTACCCTTGAGTCCCACATCAAACACTGATAAAACTTCAAATGGCCCTAACTTCTATACGGTACGTCATACACCGATTAAAGTTTGCAACATACAAATGCTTGTAACTTTTTACATATTGGAGAGTCATAAAACCTTGAAATTTTGTAACAATAAAGTATTCGAGCCTCTTGTCAATTTAAGCTATCGCTCAAAGCTATGCAACCCTTGAGTCCCAAATCAAACACTGATAAAACTTCAAATGGCCCTAACTTCTATACGGTACGTCCTACACTTATCAAAGTTTGCAACATACAAATGCTTGCAACTTTTTACTGGAGAGTCATAAAACCTTGAAATTTTGTAAGAATAAAGTACTCGAGCCTCTTGTCAATTTAAGCTATCGCTCAAAGCTATGCTACCCTTGAGTCGCAAATTAAACACTGATAAATCTTCAAATGGCCCTAACTTCTATACGGTACGTCCTACACCTATCAAAGTTTGCAAAATACAAATGTTTGTAACTTTTTACTGGAGCGTCATAAAACCTTGAAATTTTGTAACAATAAAGTACTCGAGCCTCGCTCAAAGCTATGCTACCCTTGAGTCCCACATCAAACACTGATAAAACTTCAAATGGCCCTAACTTCTATACGGTACGTCATACACCTACCAAAGTTTGCAAAATACAAATGTTTGTAACTTTTTACTGGAGCGTCATAAAACCTTGAAATTTTGTAACAATAAAGTACTCGAGCCTCTTGTAAATTTAAGCTATCGCTCAAAGCTATGCTACCCTTGAGTCCCAAATCAAACACTGATAAAACTTCAAATGGCCCTAACTTCTATATGGTACGCCCTACACCTATCAAAGTTTGCAACATACAAATGCTTGTAAATTTTTACTGGTGCGTCATAAAACCTTGAAATTTTGTAACAATAAAGTACTCGAGCCTCTTGTCAATTTAAGCTATCGCTCAAAGCTATGCTACCCTTGAGTCCCAAATCAAACACTGATAAAGCTTCAAATGGCCCTAACTTCTATACGGTACGTCCTACACCTATCAAAGTTTGTAACATACAAATGCTTGCAACTTTTTACTGGAGCGTCATAAAACCTTGAAATTTTGTAACAATAAAGTTCTCGAGCCTCTTCTCAATTTCAGATATCGCTCAAAGCTATGCTACCCTTGAGTCCCAAATCAAACACTGATAAATCTTCAAATGGCCCTAACTTTTATAGGGTACGTCCTACACCTATCAAAGTTTGCAGCATACAAATGCTTGTAACTTTTTACTGGAGCGTCATAAAACCTTGAAATTTTGTAACAATAAAGTATTCGAGCCTCTTGTCAATGTAAGCTATCGCTCAAAGCTATGCAACCCTTGAGTCCCAAATCAAACACTGAGAAAACTTCAAATGGCCCTAACTTCTATACGGTAAGTCCTACACTTATCAAAGTTTGAAACATACAAATGCTTGTAACTTTTTACTGGAGCGTCATAAAACCTTGAAGTTTTGTAACAATAAAGTACTCGAGCCTCTTGTCAATTTAAGCTATCGCTCAAAGCTATGCTACCCTTGAGTCCTAAATCAAACACTGATAAAACTTCAAATGGCCCTAACTTCTATACGGTACGTCCTACACTTATCAAAGTTTGCAACATACAAATGCTTGTAACTTTTTACAGGTGCGTCATAAAACCTTGAAATTTTGTAACAATAAAGTACTCGAGCCTCTTGCGAATTTAAGCTATCGCTCAAAGCTATGCTACCCTTGATCCCAAATAAAACACTGATAAAACTTCAAATGGCCCTAACTTCTATACGGTACGTCCTACACCTATCAAAGTTTGCAACATACAAATGCTTGTAACTTTTTACTGGAGCGTCATAAAACCTTGAAATTTTGTAACAATAAAGTACTCGAGCCTCTTGTGAATTTAAGCTATCGCTCAAAGCTATGCTACCCTTGAGTCCCAAATCAAACACTGATAAAACTTCAAATGGCCCTAACTTCTATATGGTACGTCCTACATTTACAAAGTTTGCAACATACAAATGCTTGTAACTTTTTACTGGAGCGTCATAAAACCTTGAAATTTTGTAACAATAAAGTACTCGAGCCTCTTGTCAATTTAAGCTATCGCTCAAAGCTATGCTACTCTTGCGTCAAAAATCAAACACTGATAAAACTTCAAATGGCCATAACTTCTATACGGTACGTCCTACACCTATCAAAGTTTGCAACATACATATGCTTGTAACTTTTTACTGGAGCGTCATAAAACCTTGAAAGTTTGTAACAATAAAGTACTCGAGCCTCTTGTCAATTTAAGCTATCGCTCAAAGCTATGCTACCCTTGAGTCCCAAATAAAACACTGATAAAACTTCAAATGGCCCTAACATCTATACGGTACGTCCTACACCTATCAAAGTTTGCAACATACAAATGCTTGTAACTTTTTACTGGAGCGTCATAAAACCTTGAAATTTTGTAACAATAAAGTACTCGAGCCTCTTGTCAATTTAAGTTATCGCTCAAAGCTATGCTACCCTTGAGTCTCAAGTCAATCACTGATGAAACTTCAAATGGCCCTAACTTCTATACGGTACGTCATACACCTACCATAGTTTGCAACATACAAATGCTTGTAACTTTTTACTGGAGCGTCATAAAACCTTGAAATTTTGTACCAATAAAGTACTCGAGCCTCTTGTGAATTTAATCTATCGCTCAAAGCTATGCTACCCTTGAGTCCCAAATCAAACACTGATAAAACTTCAAATGGCCCTAACTTATATACGGTACGTCCTACATTTACAAAGTTTGCAACATACAAATGCTTGTAACTTTTTACTGGAGCGTCATAAAACCTTGAAATTTTGTAACAATAAAGTACTCGAGCCTCTTGTCAGTTTAAGCTATCGCTCAAAGCTATGCTACTCTTGCGTCAAAAATCAAACACTGATAAAACTTCAAATGGCCATAACTTCTATACGGTACGTCCTACACCTATCAAAGTTTGCAACATACATATGCTTGTAACTTTTTACTGGAGCGTCATAAAACCTTGAAATTTTGTAACAATAAAGTACTCGAGCCTCTTGTCAATTTAAGCTATCGCTCAAAGCTATGCTACCCTTGAGTCCCAAATAAAGCACTGATAAAACTTCAAATGGCCCTAACTTCTATACGGTACGTCCTACACCTATCAAAGTTTGCAACATACAAATGCTTGTAACTTTTTACTGGAGCGTCCTAAAAACTTGAAAGTTTGTAACAATAAAGTACTCGAGCCTCTTGTCAATTTAAGCTATCGCTCAAAGCTATGCTACCCTTGAGTCCCAAATCAAACACTGATAAAACTTCAAATGGCCCTAACATCTATACGGTACGTCCTACACCTATCAAAGTTTGCAACATACAAATGCTTGTAACTTTTTACTGGAGCGTCATAAAACGTTGAAATTTTGTAACAATAAAGTACTCGAGCCTCTTGTCAATTTAAGTTATCGCTCAAAGCTATGCTACCCTTGAGTCTCAAGTCAATCACTGATAAAACTTCAAATGGCCCTAACTTCTATACGGTACGACATACACCTACCATAGTTTGCAACAAACAAATGCTTGTAACTTTAAACTTCAAAGCGTCATAAAACCTTGAAATTTTGTAACAATAAAGTACTCGAGCCTCTTGTCAATTTAAGGTATCGCTCAAAGCTATGCTACCCTTGAATCCCAAATCAAACACTGATAAAACTTCAAATGGCCCTAACTTTTATATGGTACGTCCTACACCTATCAAAGTTTGCAACATACAAATGCTTGTAACTTTTTACTGGAGCCTCATAAAACCTTTTTGTAGCAATAAAGTACTCGAGCCTCTTGTCAATTTAAGCTATCGCTCAAAGCTATGTTACCCTTGAGTCCGAAATCAAACACTGATAAAACTTCAAATGGCCCTAAATTCTATACGGTACGTGCTACACCTATCAAAGTTTGCAACATACAAATGCTTGCAACTTTTTACTGGAGCGTCATAAAACCTTGAAATTTTGTAACAATAAAGTACTCGAGCCTCTTCTCAATTTAAGCTTTCGCTCAAAGCTATGCTACCCTTGAGTTCCAAATCAAACACTGATAAATCTTCAAATGGCCCTAACTTCTATACGGTATGTCCTACAGTTCTCAAAGTTTGCAACATACAAATGCTTGTAACTTTTTATTGGAGTGTCATAAAACCTTGAAATTTTGTAACAAAGTACTCGATTGTAATAAAGTACTCGAGCCTCTTGTCAATTTAAGCTATCGCTCAAAGCTATGCTACCCTTGAGTCCCAAATCAAACACGGATAAAACTTCAAATGGCCCTAACTTCTATACGGTACGTCCTACACCTATCAAAGTTTGTAACATACAAATGCTTGCAACTTTTTACTGGAGCGTCATAAAACCTTGAAATTTTGTAGCAATAAAGTTCTCGAGCCTCTTCTCAATTTAAGCTATCGCTCAAAGCTATGCTGCTCTTGAGTCCCAAATCAAACACTGATAAATCTTCAAATGTCCCTAACTTCTATACGGTACGTCCTACACCTATCAAAGTTTGCAACATACAAATGCTTGTAACTTTTTACTGGAGCGTCATAAAACCTTGAAATTTTGTAACAATAAAGTATTCGAGCCTCGTGTCAATTTAAGCTATCGCTCAAAGCTATGCAACCCTTGAGTCCCAAATCAAACACTGAGAAAACTTCAAATGGCCCTAACTTCTATACGGTACGTCCTACACTTATCAAAGTTTGCAACATACAAATGCTTGTAACTTTTTACTGGAGCGTCATAAAACCTTGAAATTTTTTAACAATAAAGTACTCGAGCCTCTTGTCAATTTAAGCTATCGCTCAAAGCTATGCTACCCTTGAGTCCTAAATCAAACACTGATAAAACTTCAAATGGCCCTAACTTCTATACGGTACGTCCTACACTTATCAAAGTTTGCAACATACAAATGCTTGTAACTTTTTACAGGAGCGTCATAAAACCTTGAAATTTTGTAACAATAAAGTACTCGAGCCTGTTGTGAATTTAAGCTATCGCTCAAAGCTGTGGTACCCTTGAGTCCCAAATCAAACACTGATAAAACTTCAAATGGCCCTAACTTCTATATGGTACGTCCTACATTTACAAAGTTTGCAACATACAAATGCTTGTAAGTTTTTACTGGAGCGTCATAAAACCTTGAAATTTTGTAACAATAAAGTACTCGAGCCTCTTGTCAATTTAAGCTATCGCTCAAAGCTATGCTACCCTTGAGTCCAAAATCAAACACTGATAAAACTTCAAATGGCCCTAACTTCTTTAGGGTACGTCCTACACCTATCAAAGTTTGCAACATACAAATGCTTGTAACTTTTTACTGGAGCGTCATAAAACCTTGAAATTTTCTAACAATAAAGTATTCGAGCCTCTTGTCAATTTAAGCTATGCTACCCTTGAGTCTCAAATCAAACACTGATAAAACTTCAAATGGCCCTAACTTCTATACGGTATGTCCTACATATATCAAAGTTTGCCACGTACAAATGCTTGTAACTTTTTACTGGAGCGTCATAAAACCTTGAAATTTTGTAACAATAAAGTACTCGAGCCTCTTGTCAATTTAAGCTATCGCTCAAAGCTATGCTACCCTTGAGTCGCAAATCAAACACTGATAAATCTTCAAATGGCCCTAACTTCTACACGGTACGTCCTACACCTATCAAAATTTGCAACATACAAATGCTTGTAACTTTTTACTGGAGCGTCATAAAACCTTGAAATTTTGTAACATAAAGTACTCGAGCCTCTTGTCAATTTAAGCTATCGCTCAAAGCTATGCTACCCTTGAGTCCTAAATCAAACACTGATAAAACTTCAAATGGCCCTAACTTCTATACGGTACGTCCTACACTTATCAAAGTTTGCAACATACAAATGCTTGTAACTTTTTACAGGAGCGTCATAAAACCTTGAAATTTTGTAACAATAAAGTACTCGAGCCTCTTGTGAATTTAAGCTATCGCTCAAAGCTATGCTACCCTTGAGTCCCAAATCAAACACTGATAAAACTTCTAATGGCCCTAACTTCTATACGGTACGTCCTACATTTACAAAGTGTGCAACATACAAAGGCTTGTAACTTTTTACTGGAGCGTCATAAAACCTTGAAATTTTGTAACAATAAAGTACTCGAGCCTCTTGTCAATTTAAGCTATCGCTCAAAGCTATGCTACTCTTGCGTCAAAAATCAAACACTGATAAAACTTCAAATGGCCATCACTTCTATAAGGTACGTCCTACACCTATCAAAGTTTGCAACATACATATGCTTGTAACTTTTTACTGGAGCGTCATAAAACCTTGAAATTTTGTAACAATAAAGTACTCGAGCCTCTTGTCAATTTAAGCTATCGCTCAAAGCTATGCAACTCTTGCGTCAAAAATCAAACACTGATAAAACTAAAAATGGCCATCACTTCTATACGGTACGTCCTACACCTATCAAAGTTTGCAACATACATATGCTTGTAACTTTTTACTGGAGCGTCATAAAACCTTGAAATTTTGTAACAATAAAGTACTCGAGCCTCTTGTCAAGTTAAGCTATCGCTCAAAGCTATGCTACCCTTGCGTCCCAAATCAAACACTGATAAAACTTCAAATGGCCCTAACTTCTATAGGGTACGTCCTACACCTATCAAAGTTTGCAACATACAAATGCTTGTAACTTTTTACTGGAGCGTCATAAAACCTTGAAATTTTGTAACAATAAAGTATTCGAGCCTCTTGTCAATTTAAGCTAAGCATACCCTTGAGTCTCAAATCAAACACTGATAAAACTTCAAATGGCCCTAACTTCTATACGGTAAGTCCTACACTTATCAAAGTTTGCAACATACAAATGCTTGTAACTTTTTACTGGAGCGTCATAAACCCTTGAAGTTTTGTAACAATAAAGTACTCGAGCCTCTTCTCAATTTATGCTATCGCTCAAAGCTATGCTACCCTTGAGTCCTAAATCAAACACTGATAAAACTTCAAATGGGCCTAACTTCTATACGGTACGTCCTACACTTATCAAAGTTTGCAACATACAAATGCTTGTAACTTTTTACAGGAGCGTCATAAAACCTTGAAATTTTGTAACAATAAAGTACTCGAGCCTCTTGTGAATTTAAGCTATCGCTCAAAGCTATGCTACCCTTGAGTCCCAAATCAAACACTGATAAAACTTCAAATGGCCCTAACTTCTATACGGTACGTCCTACATTTACAAAGTTTGCAACATACAAATGCTTGTAACTTTTTACTGGAGCGTCATAAAACCTTGAAATTTTGTAACAATAAAGTACTCGAGCCTCTTGTCAATTTAAGCTATCGCTCAAAGCTATGCTACTCTTGCTTCAAAAATCAAACACTGATAAAACTTCAAATGACCATAACTTCTATACGGTACGTCCTACACCTATCAAAGTTTGCAACATACATATGCTTGTAACTTTTTACTGGAGCGTCATAAAACCTTGAAATTTTGTAACAATAAAGAACTCGATTTTCTTGTCAATTTAAGCTATCGCTCAAAGCTATGCTACCCTTGAGTCCCAAATAAAACACTGATAAAACTTCAAATGGCCCTAACTTCTATAGGGTACGTCCTACACCTATCAAAGTTTGCAACATACAAATGCTTGTAACTTTTTACTGGAGCGTCATAAAACCTTGAAATTTTGTAACAATAAAGTACTCGAGCCTCTTGTGAATTTAAGCCTATCGCTCAAAGCTATGCTACCCTTGAGTCCCAAATCAAACACTGATAAAACTTCAAATGGCCCTAACTTCTATACGGTACGTCCTACATTTACAAAGTTTGCAACATACAAATGCTTGTAACTTTTTACTGGAGCGTCATAAAACCTTGAAATTTTGTAACAATAAAGTACTCGAGCCTCTTGTCAATTTAAGCTATCGCTCAAAGCTATGCTACTCTTGCGTCAATAATCAAACACTGATAAAACTTCAAATGGCCATAACTTCTATACGGTACGTCCTACACCTATCAAAGTTTGCAACATACATATGCTTGTAACTTTTTACTGGAGCGTCATAAAACCTTGAAAGTTTGTAACAATAAAGTACTCGAGCCTCTTGTCAATTTAAGCTATCGCTCAAAGCTATGCTACCCTTGAGTCGCAAATCAAACACTGATAAATCTTCAAATGACCCTATCTTCTACACGGTACGTCCTACACCTATCAAAATTTGCAACAAATAAATGCTTGTAACTTTTTACTGGAGCGTCATAAAACCTTGAAATTTTGTAACAATAAAGTACTCGAGCCTCTTGTCAATTTAAGCTACCGCTCAAAGCTATGCTACCCTTGAGTCCTAAATCAAACACTGATAAAACTTCAAATGGCCCTAACTTCTATACGGTACGTCCTACACCTATCAAAGTTTGCAACATACAAATGCTTGTAACTTTTTACTGGAGCGTCATAAAACCTTGAAATTTTGTAACAATAAAGTACTCGAGCCTCTTGTGAATTTAAGCTATCGCTCAAAGCTATGCTACCCTTGAGTCCCAAATCAAACACTGATAAAACTTCAAATGGCCCTAACTTCTATACGGTACGTCCTACATTTACAAAGTTTGCAACATACAAATGCTTGTAACTTTTTACTGGAGCGTCATAAAACCTTGAAATTTTGTAACAATAAAGTACTCGAGCCTCTTGTCCATTTAAGCTATCGCTCAAAGCTATGCTACTCTTGCGTCAATAATCAAACACTGATAAAACTTCAAATGGCCATAACTTCTATACGGTACGTCCTACACCTATCAAAGTTTGCAACATACATATGCTTGTAACTTTTTACTGGAGCGTCATAAAACCTTGAAAGTTTGTAACAATAAAGTACTCGATCCTCTTGTCAATTTAAGCTATCGCTCAAAGCTATGCTACCCTTGAGTCGCAAATCAAACACTGATAAATCTTCAAATGACCCTATCTTCTACACGGTACGTCCTACACCTATCAAAGTTTGCAACATATAAATGCTTGTAACTTTTTACTGGAGCGTCATAAAACCTTGAAATTTTGTAACAATAAAGTACTCGAGCCTCTTGTCAATTTAAGCTACCGCTCAAAGCTATGCTACCCTTGAGTCCTAAATCAAACACTGATAAAACTTCAAATGGCCCTAACTTCTATACGGTACGTCCTACATTTACAAAGTGTGCAACATACAAAGGCTTGGAACTTTTTACTGGAGCGTCATAAAACCTTGAAATTTTGTAACAATAAAGTACTCGAGCCTCTTGTCAATTTAAGCTACCGCTCAAAGCTATGCTACTCTTGCGTCAAAAATCAAACACTGATAAAACTTCAAATGGCCATCACTTCTATACGGTACGTCCTACACCTATCAAAGTTTGCAACATACATATGCTTGTAACTTTTTACTGGAGCGTCATAAAACCTTGAAATTTTGTAACAATAAAGTACTCGAGCCTCTTGTGAATTTAAGCTATCGCTCAAAGCTATGCTACCCTTGAGTCCCAAATCAAACACTGATAAAACTTCAAATGGCCCTAACTTCTATACGGTACGTCCTACATTTACAAAGTTTGCAACATACAAATGCTTGTAACTTTTTACTGGAGCGTCATAAAACCTTGAAATTTTGTAACAATAAAGTACTCGAGCCTCTTGTCAATTTAAGCTATCGCTCAAAGCTATGCTACTCTTGCGTCAATAATCAAACACTGATAAAACTTCAAATGGCCATAACTTCTATACGGTACGTCCTACACCTATCAAAGTTTGCAACATACATATGCTTGTAACTTTTTACTAGAGCGTCATAAAACCTTGAAAGTTTGTAACAATAAAGTACTCGAGCCTCTTGTCAATTTAAGCTATCGCTCAAAGCTATGCTACCCTTGAGTCGCAAATCAAACACTGATAAATCTTCAAATGACCCTATCTTCTACACGGTACGTCCTACACCTATCAAAGTTTGCAACATATAAATGCTTGTAACTTTTTACTGGAGCGTCATAAAACCTTGAAATTTTGTAACAATAAAGTACTCGAGCCTCTTGTCAATTTAAGCTACCGCTCAAAGCTATGCTACCCTTGAGTCCTAAATCAAACACTGATAAAACTTCAAATGGCCCTAACTTCTATACGGTACGTCCTACACTTATCAAAGTTTGCAACATACAAATGCTTGTAACTTTTTACAGGAGCGTCATAAAACCTTGAAATTTTGTAACAATAAATTACTCGAGCCTCTTGTGAATTTAAGCTATCGCTCAAAGCTATGCTACCCTTGAGTCCCAAATCAAACACTGATAAAACTTCAAATAGCCCTAACTTCTATACGGTACGTCCTACATTTACAAAGTGTGCAACATACAAAGGCTTGTAACTTTTTACTGGAGCGTCATAAAACCTTGAAATTTTGTAACAATAAAGTACTCGAGCCTCTTGTCAATTTAAGCTATCGCTCAAAGCTATGCTACTCTTGCGTCAAAAATCAAACACTGATAAAACTTCAAATGGCCATCACTTCTATACGGTACGTCCTATACCTATCAAAGTTTGCAACATACATATGCTTGTAACTTTTTACTGGAGCGTCATAAAACCTTGAAATTTTGTAACAATAAAGTACTCGAGCCTCTTGTCAATTTAAGCTATCGCTCAAAGCTATGCTACCCTTGCGTCCCAAATCAAACACTGATAAAACTTCAAATGGCCCTAACTTCTATAGGGTACGTCCTACACCTATCAAAGTTTGCAACATACAAATGCTTGTAACTTTTTACTGGAGCGTCATAAAACCTTGAAATTTTGTAACAATAAAGTATTCGAGCCTCTTGTCAATTTAAGCTAAGCATACCCTTGAGTCTCAAATCAAACACTGATAAAACTTCAAATGGCCCTAACTTCTATACGGTAAGTCCTACACTTATCAAAGTTTGCAACATACAAATGCTTGTAACTTTTTACTGGAGCGTCATAAAACCTTGAAGTTTTGTAACAATAAAGTACTCGAGCCTCTTGTCAATTTAAGCTATCGCTCAAAGCTATGCTACCCTTGAGTCCCAAATAAAACACTGATAAAACTTCAAATGGCCCTAACTTCTATAGGGTACGTCCTATACCTATCAAAGTTTGCAACATACAAATGCTTGTAACTTTTTACTGGAGCGTCATAAAACCTTGAAATTTTGTAACAATAAAGTACTCGAGCCTCTTGTGAATTTAAGCTATCGCTCAAAGCTATGCTACCCTTGAGTCCCACATCAAACACTGATAAAACTTCAAATGGCCCTAACTTCTATACGGTACGTCCTACATTTACAAAGTTTGGAACATACAAATGCTTGTAACTTTTTACTGGAGCGTCATAAAACCTTGAAATTTTGTAACAATAAAGTACTCGAGCCTCTTGTCAATTTAAGCTATCGCTCAAAGCTATGCTACTCTTGCGTCAATAATCAAACACTGATAAAACTTCAAATGGCCATAACTTCTATACGGTACGTCCTACACCTATCAAAGTTTGCAACATACATATGCTTGTAACTTTTTACTGGAGCGTCATAAAACCTTGAAAGTTTGTAACAATAAAGTACTCGAGCCTCTAGTCAATTTAAGCTATCGCTCAAAGCTATGCTACCCTTGAGTCCCAAATAAAACACTGATAAAACTTTAAATGGCCCTAACTTCTATACGGTACGTCCTACACCTATCAAAGTTTGCAACATACAAATGCTTGTAACTTTTTACTGGAGCGTCATAAAACCTTGAAATTTTGTAACAATAAAGTACTCAAGCCTCTTGTCAATTTAAGCTATCGCTCAAAGCTATGCTACTCTTGCGTCAAAAATCAAACACTGATAAAACTTCAAATGGCCATAACTTCTATACGGTACGTCCTACACCTATCAAAGTTTGCAACATACAAATGCTTGTAACTTTTTACTGGAGCGTCATAAAACCTTGAAATTTTGTAACAATAAAGTACTCGAGCCTCTTGTCAATTTAAGCTATCGCTCAAAGCTATGCTACCCTTGAGTCCCAAATAAAACACTGATAAAACTTCAAATGGCCCTAACTTCTATACGGTACGTCCTACACCTATCAAAGTTTGCAACATACAAATGCTTGTAACTTTTTACTGGAGCGTCCAAAAACTTGAAATTTTGTAACAATAAAGTACTCGAGCCTCTTGTCAATTTAAGCTATCGCTCAAAGCTATGCTACCCTTGAGTCCCAAATCAAACACTGATAAAACTTCAAATGGCCCTAACATCTATACGGTACGTCCTACACCTATCAAAGTTTGCAACATACAAATGCTTGTAACTTTTTACTGTAGCGTCATAAAACCTTGAAATTTTGTAACAATAAAGTACTCGAGCCTCTTGTCAATTTAAGTTATCGCTCAAAGCTATGCTACTCTTGAGCCTCAAGTCAATCACTGATAAAACTTCAAATGGCCCTAACTTCTATACGGTACGTCATACACCTAGCATAGTTTGCAACATACAAATGCTTGTAACTTTTTACTGGAGCGTCATAAAACCTTGAAATTTTTGTAACAATAAAGTACTCGAGCCTCTTGTCAATTTAAGGTATCGCTCAAAGCTATGCTACCCTTGAGTCCCAAATCAAACACTGATAAAACTTCAAATGGCCCTAACTTTTATATGGTACGTCCTACACCTATCAAAGTTTGCAACATACAAATGCTTGTAACTTTTTACTGGAGCCTCATAAAACCTTGAAATTTTGTAACAATAAAGTACTCGAGCCTCTTGTCAATTTAAGCTATCGCTCAAAGCTATGTTACCCTTGAGTCCCAAATCAAACACTGATAAAACTTCAAATGGCCCTAAATTCTATACGCTACGTGCTACACCTATCAAAGTTTGCAACATACAAATGCTTGCAACTTTTTACTGGAGCGTCATAAAACCTTGAAATTTTGTAACAATAAAGTACTCGAGCCTCTTCTCAATTTAAGCTTTCGCTCAAAGCTATGCTACCCTTGAGTCACAAATCAAACACTGATAAATCTTCAAATGGCCCTAACTTCTATACGGTATGTCCTACAGCTCTCAAAGTTTGCAACATACAAATGCTTGTAACTTTTTATTGGAGAGTCATAAAACCTTGAAATTTTGTAACAATAAAGTACTCGAGCCTCTTGTCAATTTAAGCTATCGTTCAAAGCTATGCTACCCTTGAGTCCCAAATCAAACACTGATAAAACTTCAAATGGCCTTAACTTTTATACGGTACGTCCTACACCTATCAAAGTTTGTAACATACAAATGCTTGCAACTTTTTACTGGAGCGTCATAAAACCTTGAAATTTTGTAGCAATAAAGTTCTCGAGCCTCTTCTCAATTTAAGCTATCGCTCAAAGCTATGCTACCCTTGAGTCCCAAATCAAACACTGATAAATCTTCAAATGTCCCTAACTTCTATACGGTACGTCCTACACCTATCAAAGTTTGCAACATACAAATGCTTGTAACTTTTTACTGGAGCGTCATAAAACCTTGATATTTTGTAACAATAAAGTATTCAAGCCTCGTGTCAATTTAAGCTATCGCTCAAAGCTATGCAACCCTTGAGTCCCAAATCAAACACTGAGAAAACTTCAAATGGCCCTAACTTCTATACGGTACGTCCTACACTTATCAAAGTTTGCAACATACAAATGCTTGTAACTTTTTACTGGAGCGTCATAAAACCTTGAAATTTTGTAACAATAAAGTACTCGAGCCTCTTGTCAATTTAAGCTATCGCTCAAAGCTATGCTACCCTTGAGTCCTAAATCAAACACTGATAAAACTTCAAATGGCCCTAACTTCTATACGGTACGTCCTACACTTATCAAAGTTTGCAACATACAAATGCTTGTAACTTTTTACAGGAGCGTCATAAAACCTTGAAATTTTGTAACAATAAAGTACTCGAGCCTCTTGTCAATTTAAGCTATCGCTCAAAGCTATGCTACCCTTGAGTCCCAAATAAAACACTGATAAAACTTCAAATGGCCCTAACTTCTATAGGGTACGTCCTATACCTATCAAAGTTTGCAACATACAAATGCTTGTAACTTTTTACTGGAGCGTCATAAAACCTTGAAATTTTGTAACAATAAAGTACTCGAGCCTCTTGTGAATTTAAGCTATCGCTCAAAGCTATGCTACCCTTGAGTCCCACATCAAACACTGATAAAACTTCAAATGGCCCTAACTTCTATACGGTACGTCCTACATTTACAAAGTTTGCAACATACAAATGCTTGTAACTTTTTACTGGAGCGTCATAAAACCTTGAAATTTTGTAACAATAAAGTACTCGAGCCTCTTGTCAATTTAAGCTATCGCTCAAAGCTATGCTACTCTTGCGTCAATAATCAAACACTGATAAAACTTCAAATGGCCATAACTTCTATACGGTACGTCCTACACCTATCAAAGTTTGCAACATACATATGCTTGTAACTTTTTACTGTAGCGTCATAAAACCTTGAAAGTTTGTAACAATAAAGTACTCGAGCCTCTTGTCAATTTAAGCTATCGCTCAAAGCTTTACTACCCATGAGTCCCAAATAAAACACTGATAAAACTTTAAATGGCCCTAACTTCTATACGGTACGTCCTACACCTATCAAAGTTTGCAACATACAAATGCTTGTAACTTTTTACTGGAGCGTCATAAAACCTTGAAATTTTGTAACAATAAAGTACTCAAGCCTCTTGTCAATTTAAGCTATCGCTCAAAGCTATGCTACTCTTGCGTCAAAAATCAAACACTGATAAAACTTCAAATGGCCATAACTTCTATACGGTACGTCCTACACCTATCAAAGTTTGCAACATACATATGCTTGTAACTTTTTACTGGAGCGTCATAAAACCTTGAAATTTTGTAACAATAAAGTACTCGAGCCTCTTGTCAATTTAAGCTATCGCTCAAAGCTATGCTACCCTTGAGTCCCAAATAAAACACTGATAAAACTTCAAATGGCCCTAACTTCTATACGGTACGTCCTACACCTATCAAAGTTTGCAACATACAAATGCTTGTAACTTTTTACTGGAGCGTCCAAAAACTTGAAATTTTGTAACAATAAAGTACTCGAGCCTCTTGTCAATTTAAGCTATCGCTCAAAGCTATGCTACCCTTGAGTCCAAAATCAAACACTGATAAAACTTCAAATGGCCCTAACATCTATACGGTACGTCCTACACCTATCAAAGTTTGCAACATACAAATGCTTGTAACTTTTTACTGGAGCGTCATAAAACCTTGAAATTTTGTAACAATAAAGTACTCGAGCCTCTTGTCAATTTAAGCTATCGCTCAAAGCTATGCTACCCTTGAGTCCCAAATAAAACACTGATAAAACTTCAAATGGCCCTAACTTCTATAGGGTACGTCCTATACCTATCAAAGTTTGCAACATACAAATGCTTGTAACTTTTTACTGGAGCGTCATAAAACCTTGAAATTTTGTAACAATAAAGTACTCGAGCCTCTTGTGAATTTAAGCTATCGCTCAAAGCTATGCTACCCTTGAGTCCCACATCAAACACTGATAAAACTTCAAATGGCCCTAACTTCTATACGGTACGTCCTACATTTACAAAGTTTGCAACATACAAATGCTTGTAACTTTTTACTGGAGCGTCATAAAACCTTGAAATTTTGTAACAATAAAGTACTCGAGCCTCTTGTCAATTTAAGCTATCGCTCAAAGCTATGCTACTCTTGCGTCAATAATCAAACACTGATAAAACTTCAAATGGCCATAACTTCTATACGGTACGTCCTACACCTATCAAAGTTTGCAACATACATATGCTTGTAACTTTTTACTGGAGCGTCATAAAACCTTGAAAGTTTGTAACAATAAAGTACTCGAGCCTCTTGTCAATTTAAGCTATCGCTCAAAGCTATGCTACCCTTGAGTCCCAAATAAAACACTGATAAAACTTTAAATGGCCCTAACTTCTATACGGTACGTCCTACACCTATCAAAGTTTGCAACATACAAATGCTTGTAACTTTTTACTGGAGCGTCATAAAACCTTGAAATTTTGTAACAATAAAGTACTCAAGCCTCTTGTCAATTTAAGCTATCGCTCAAAGCTATGCTACTCTTGCGTCAAAAATCAAACACTGATAAAACTTCAAATGGCCATAACTTCTATACGGTACGTCCTACACCTATCAAAGTTTGCAACATACATATGCTTGTAACTTTTTACTGGAGCGTCATAAAACCTTGAAATTTTGTAACAATAAAGTACTCGAGCCTCTTGTCAATTTAAGCTATCGCTCAAAGCTATGCTACCCTTGAGTCCCAAATAAAACACTGATAAAACTTCAAATGGCCCTAACTTCTATACGGTACGTCCTACACCTATCAAAGTTTGCAACATACAAATGCTTGTAACTTTTTACTGGAGCGTCCAAAAACTTGAAATTTTGTAACAATAAAGTACTCGAGCCTCTTGTCAATTTAAGCTATCGCTCAAAGCTATGCTACCCTTGAGTCCAAAATCAAACACTGATAAAACTTCAAATGGCCCTAACATCTATACGGTACGTCCTACACCTATCAAAGTTTGCAACATACAAATGCTTGTAACTTTTTACTGGAGCGTCATAAAACCTTGAAATTTTGTAACAATAAAGTACTCGAGCCTCTTGTCAATTTAAGTTATCGCTCAAAGCTATGCTACTCTTGAGCCTCAAGTCAATCACTGATAAAACTTCAAATGGCCCTAACTTCTATACGGTACGTCATACACCTAGCATAGTTTGCAACATACAAATGCTTGTAACTTTTTACTGGAGCGTCATAAAACCTTGAAATTTTTGTAACAATAAAGTACTCGAGCCTCTTGTCAATTTAAGGTATCGCTCAAAGCTATGCTACCCTTGAGTCCCAAATCAAACACTGATAAAACTTCAAATGGCCCTAACTTTTATATGGTACGTCCTACACCTATCAAAGTTTGCAACATACAAATGCTTGTAACTTTTTACTGGAGCCTCATAAAACCTTGAAATTTTGTAACAATAAAGTACTCGAGCCTCTTGTCAATTTAAGCTATCGCTCAAAGCTATGTTACCCTTGAGTCCCAAATCAAACACTGATAAAACTTCAAATGGCCCTAAATTCTATACGGTACGTGCTACACCTATCAAAGTTTGCAACATACAAATGCTTGCAACTTTTTACTGGAGCGTCATAAAACCTTGAAATTTTGTAACAATAAAGTACTCGAGCCTCTTCTCAATTTAAGCTTTCGCTCAAAGCTATGCTACCCTTGAGTCACAAATCAAACACTGATAAATCTTCAAATGGCCCTAACTTCTATACGGTACGTCCTACAGCTCTCAAAGTTTGCAACATACAAATGCTTGTAACTTTTTATTGGAGAGTCATAAAACCTTGAAATTTTGTAACAATAAAGTACTCGAGCCTCTTGTCAATTTAAGCTATCGTTCAAAGCTATGCTACCCTTGAGTCCCAAATCAAACACTGATAAAACTTCAAATGGCCTTAACTTTTAGACGGTACGTCCTACACCTATCAAAGTTTGTAACATACAAATGCTTGCAACTTTTTACTGGAGCGTCATAAAACCTTGAAATTTTGTAGCAATAAAGTTCTCGAGCCTCTTCTCAATTTAAGCTATCGCTCAAAGCTATGCTACCCTTGAGTCCCAAATCAAACACTGATAAATCTTCAAATGTCCCTAACTTCTATACGGTACGTCCTACACCTATCAAAGTTTGCAACATACAAATGCTTGTAACTTTTTACTGGAGCGTCATAAAACCTTGATATTTTGTAACAATAAAGTATTCAAGCCTCGTGTCAATTTAAGCTATCGCTCAAAGCTATGCAACCCTTGAGTCCCAAATCAAACACTGAGAAAACTTCAAATGGCCCTAACTTCTATACGGTACGTCCTACACTTATCAAAGTTTGCAACATACAAATGCTTGTAACTTTTTACTGGAGCGTCATAAAACCTTGAAATTTTGTAACAATAAAGTACTCGAGCCTCTTGTCAATTTAAGCTATCGCTCAAAGCTATGCTACCCTTGAGTCCCAAATCAAACACTGATAAAACTTCAAATGGCCCTAACTTCTATACGGTACGTCCTACACTTATCAAAGTTTGCAACATACAAATGCTTGTAACTTTTTACAGGAGCGTCATAAAACCTTGAAATTTTGTAACAATAAAGTACTCGAGCCTCTTGTGAATTTAAGCTATCGCTCAAAGCTATGCTACCCTTGAGTCCCAAATCAAACACTGATAAAACTTCAAATGGCCCTAACTTCTATATGGTACGTCCTACATTTACAAAGTTTGCAACATACAAATGCTTGTAACTTTTTACTGGAGCGTCATAAAACCTTGAAATTTTGTAACAATAAAGTACTCGAGCCTCTTGTCAATTTAAGCTATCGCTCAAAGCTATGCTACCCTTGAGTCCCAAATCAAACACTGATAAAACTTCAAATGGCCCTAACTTCTATATGGTACGTCCTACATTTACAAAGTTTGCAACATACAAATGCTTGTAACTTTTTACTGGAGCGTCATAAAACCTTGAAATTTTCTAACAATAAAGTATTCGAGCCTCTTGTCAATTTAAGCTATGCTACCCTTGAGTCTCAAATCAAACACTGATAAAACTTCAAATGGCCCTAACTTCTATACGGTATGTCCTACACATATCAAAGTTTGCAACGTACAAATGCTTGTAACTTTTTACTGGAGCGTCATAAAACCTTGAAATTTTGTAACAATAAAGTACTCGAGCCTCTTGTCAATTTAAGCTATCGCTCAAAGCTATGCTACCCTTGAGTCGCAAATCAAACACTGATAAATCTTCAAATGGCTCTAACTTCTATACGGTACATCCTACACCTATCAAAGTTTGCAACATACAAATGCTTGTAACTTTTTACTGGAGCGTCATAAAACCTTGAAATTTTGTAACAATAAAGTACTCGAGCCTCTTGTCAATTTAAGCTATCGCTCAAAGCTATGCTACCCTTGAGTCCTAAATCAAACACTGATAACACTTCAAATGATCCTAACTTCTATACGGTACGTCCTACACTTATCAAAGTTTGCAACATACAAATGCTTGTAACTTTTTACAGGAGCGTCATAAAACCTTGAAATTTTGTAACAATAAAGTACTCGAGCCTCTTGTGAATTTAAGCTATCGCTCAAAGCTATGCTACCCTTGAGTCCCAAATCAAACACTGATAAAACTTCAAATGGCCCTAACTTCTATACGGTACGTCCTACATTTACAAAGTGTGCAACATACAAATGCTTGTAACTTTTTACTGGAGCGTCATAAAACATTGAAATTTTGTAACAATAAAGTACTCGATCCTCTTGTCAATTTAAGCTATCGCTCAAAGCTATGCTACCCTTGAGTCCCGAATCAAACACTGAAAAAATTTCAAATGGCCCTAACTTCTATACGGAACGTCCTACACCGATCAAAGTTTGCAACATACAAATGCTTGTAACTTTTTACTGGAGCGTCATAAATCCTTGAAATTTTGTAACAATAAAGTACTCGAGCCTCTTGTCAATTTAAGCTATCGCTCAAAGCTATGCTACCCTTGAGTCGCAAATCAAACACTGATAAATCTTCAAATGGTCCTAACTTCTATACGGTACGTCCTACACTTATCAAAGTTTGCAACATACAAATGCTTGTAACTTTTTACAGGAGCGTCATAAAACCTTGAAATTTTGTAACAATAAAGTACTCGAGCCTCTTGTGAATTTAAGCTATCGCTCAAAGCTATGCTACCCTTGAGTCCCAAATCAAACACTGATAAAACTTCAAATGGCCCTAACTTCTATACGGTACGTCCTACATTTACAAAGCGTGCAACATACAAATGCTTGTAACTTTTTACTGGAGCGTCATAAAACCTTGAAATTTTGTAACAATAAAGTACTCGAGCCTCTTGTCAATTTAAGCTATCGCTCAAAGCTATGCTACACTTGCGTCAAAAATCAAACACTGATAAAACTTCAAATGGCCATCACTTCTATACGGTACGTCCTACACCTATCAAAGTTTGCAACATACATATGCTTGTAACTTTTTACTGGAGCGTCATAAAACCTTGAAATTTTGTAACAATAAAGTACTCGAGCCTCTTGTCAATTTAAGCTATCGCTCAAAGCTATGCTACCCTTGCGTCCCAAATCAAACACTGATAAAACTTCAAATGGCCCTAACTTCTATAGGGTACGTCCTACACCTATCAAAGTTTGCAACATACAAATGCTTGTAACTTTTTACTGGAGCGTCATAAAACCTTGAAATTTTGTAACAATAAAGTATTCGAGCCTCTTGTCAATTTAAGCTAAGCATACCCTTGAGTCTCAAATCAAACACTGATAAAACTTCAAATGGCCCTAACTTCTATACGGTATGTCCTACACATATCAAAGTTTGCAACGTACAAATGCTTGTAACTTTTTACTGGAGCGTCATAAATCCTTGAAATTTTGTAACAATAAAGTACTCGAGCCTCTTGTCAATTTAAGCTATCGCTCAAAGCTATGCTACCCTTGAGTCGCAAATCAAACACTGATAAATCTTCAAATGGCCCTAACTTCTATACGGTACGTCCTACACCTATCAAAGTTTGCAACATACAAATGCTTGTAACTTTTTACTGGAGCGTCATAAAACCTTGAAATTTTGTAACAATAAAGTACTCGATCCTCTTGTCAATTTAAGCTCTCGCTCAAAGCTATGCTACCCTTGAGTCCCGAATCAAACACTGAAAAAATTTCAAATGGCCCTAACTTCTATACGGAACGTCCTACACCGATCAAAGTTTGCAACATACAAATGCTTGTAACTTTTTACTGGCGCGTCATAGAACCTTGAAATTTTGTAACAATAAAGTACTCGATCCTCGTGTCAATTTAAGCTATTGCTCAAAGCCATGCTACCCTTGAGTCCCAAATCAAACACTGATAAAACTTCAAATGGCCCTAACTTCTATACGGTACCGTCCTACAGCTATCAAAGTTTGCAACATACAAATGCTTGCAACTTTTTACTGGAGCGTCATAAAACCTTGACATTTTTTTACAATAAAGTACTCGAGCCTCTTGTCAATTTAAGCTATCGCTCAAAGCTATGCTACCCTTGAGTCGCAATTCAAACACTGATAAATCTTCAAATGGCCCTAACTTCTATGAGGTACGTCCTACAACTGTCAAAGTTTGCAACATACAAATGCTTGTAACTTTTTACTGGAGCGTCATAAAACCTTGAAATTTTGTAACAATAAAGTACTCGAGCCTCTTGTCAATTTAAGCTATCGCTCAAAGCTATGCTACCCTTGAATCCCAAATCAATCACTGATAAAACTTCAAATGGCCCTAACTTCTATACGGTACGTCCTACACCTATCAAAGTTTGCAGCATACAAATGCTTGTAACTTTTTAATGGATCATCATAAAACCCTGAAATTTTGTAACAATAAAGTACTCGAGCCTCTTGTCAATTTAAGCTATCGCTCAAAGCTATGCTACCCTTGAGTCCCAAATCAAACACTGATAAAACTTTAAATGGCCCTAACTTCTATGCGGTACGTCCTACACCTATCAAAGTTTGCAACACACAAATGCTTGTAACTTTTTACTGGAGCGTCATAACACCTTGAAATTTTGTAACAATAAAGTACTCGAGCCTCTTGTCAATTTAAGCTATTCCTCAAAGCTATGCTACCCTTGAGTTCCAAATCAAACACTGATAAAGCTTCAAATGGCCCTAACTTATATACGGTATGTTTTACAGCTATCAAAGTTTGCAACATACAAAAGCTTGCAACTTTTTACTGGAGCGTCATAAAACCTTGAAATTTTGTAACACTAAAGTACTCGAGCCTCTTGTCAATTTAACCTATCGCTCAACGCTATGCTACCCTTGACTCGCAAATCAAACACTGATAAATCTTCAAATGGCCCTAACTTCTATACGGTACTTCCTACACCTATCAAAGTTTGCAACATACAAATTCTTGTAACTTTTTACTGGAGCGTCATAAAACCTTGCAATTTTGTAACAATAAAGTACTCGAGCCTCTTGTCAATTTAAGCTATCGCTCAAAGCTATGCTACCCTTGAGTCCCGAATCAAACACTGATAAAATTTCAAATGGCCCTAACTTCTATACGGTACGTCCTACACCTATCAAAGTTTGCAACATACAAATGCTTCCAACTTTTTACTGGAGCGTCATAAAACCTTGAAATTTTGTAACAATAAAGTATTCGAGCCTCTTGTCAATTGAAGCTATCGCTCAAAGCTATGCTACCCTTGTGTCCCAATTCAAACACTGATAAAACTTCAAATGGCCCTAACTTCTATATGGTACGTCCTACACCTATCAAAGTTTGCAACATACAAATGCTTGTAACTTTTTACTGGAGCGTTATAAAACCTTGAAATTTTGTAACAATAAAGTACTCGAGCCTCTTGTCAATTTAAGCTATCGCTCAAAGCTATGCTACCCTTGTGTCCCAATTCAAACACTGATAAAACTTCAAATGGCCCTAACTTCTATACGGTACGTCCTACACCTATCAAAGTTTGCAACATACAAATGCTTGTAACTTTTTACTGGAGCGTCATATAACCTTGAAATTTTGTAACAATAAAGTATTCGAGCCTCTCGTCAATTGAAGCTATCGCTCAAAGCTATGCTACCCTTGTGTCCCAATTCAAACACTGATAAAACTTCAAATGGCCCTAACTTCTATACGGTACGTCCTACACCTATCAAAGTTTGCAACATACAAATGCTTGTAACTTTTTACTGGAGCGTTATAAAACCTTGAAATTTTGTAACAATAAAGTACTCGAGCCTCTTGTCAATTTAATCTATCGCTCAAAGCTATGCTACCCTTGAGTCCCAAATCAAACATTGATAAAACTCCAAATGGACCTAACTTCTATACGGTACGTCCTACACCTATCAAAGTTTGCAACATACAAATGCTTGTAACTTTTTACTGGAGCGTCATAAAACCTTGAAATTTTGTAACAATAAAGTACTCGAGCCTCTTGTCAATTTAAGCTATCGCTCAAAGCTATGCTACCCTTGAGTCCCAAAAAAACACTGATAAAATTTCAAATGGGCCTAACTTCTATACGGTACGTCCTACACCTATCAATCTTTGCAACATACAAATGCTTGTAACTTTTTACAGGAGCGTCATAAAATCTTGAAATTTTGTAACAATAAAGTACCCAAGCCTCTTGTCAATTTAAGCTATCGCTCAAAGCTATGGTACCCTTGAGTCTCAAATCAATCACTGATAAAACTTCAAATGGCCCTAACTTCTATACGGTACGTCCTACACCTATCAAAGTTTGCAACATACAAATGCTTGTAACTTTTTACTGGAGCGTCATAAAACCTTGAAATTTTGTAACAATAAAGTACTCGATCCTCTTGTCAATTTAAGCTATCGCTCAAAGCTATGCTACCCTTGAGTCCCGAATCAAACACTGAAAAAATTTCAAATGGCCCTAACTTCTATACGGAACGTCCTACACCGATCAAAGTTTGCAACATACAAATGCTTGCAACTTTTTACTGGCGCGTCATAGAACCTTGAAATTTTGTAACAATAAAGTACTCGATCCTCTTGTCAATTTAAGCTATTGCTCAAAGCCATGCTACCCTTGAGTCCCAAATCAAACACTGATAAAACTTCAAATGGCCCTAACTTCTATACGGTACCGTCCTACAGCTATCAAAGTTTGCAACATACAAATGCTTGCAACTTTTTACTGGAGCGTCATAAAACCTTGAAATTTTGTAACAATAAAGTACTCGAGCCTCTTGTCAATTTAAGCCATCGCTCAAAGCTATGCTACCCTTGAGTCGCAAATCAAACACTGATAAATCTTCAAATGGCTCTAACTTCTATACGGTACGTCCTACAACTATCAAAGTTTGCAACATACAAATGCTTGTAACTTTTTACTGGAGCGTCATAAAACCTTGAAATTTTGTAACAATAAAGTACTCGAGCCTCTTGTCAATTTAAGCTATCGCTCAAAGCTATGCTACCCTTGAATCCCAAATCAATCACTGATACAACTTCAAATGGCCCTAACTTCTATACGGTACGTCCTACACCTATCAAAGTTTGCAACATACAAATGCTTGTAACTTTTTAATGGATCGTCATAAAACGTTGAAATTCAGTAACAATAAAGTACTCGACCCTCTTGTCAATTTAAGCTATCGCTCAAAGCTATGCTAGCCTCGAGTGCCAAATCAAACACTGATAAAACTTTAAATGGCCCTAACTTCTATGCGATACGTCCTACACCTATCAAAGTTTGCAACACACAAATGCTTGTAACTTTTTACTGGAGCGTCATAAAACCTTGAAATTTTGTAACAATAAAGTACTCGAGCGTCTTGTCAATTTAAGCTATTGCTCAAAGCTATACTACCCTTGAGTTCCAAATCAAACACTGATAAAGCTTCAAATGGCCCTAACTTCTATACGGTATGTCGTACAGCTATCAAAGTTTGCAACATACAAAAGCTTGCAACTTTTTACTGGAGCGTCATAAAACCTTGAAATTTTGTAACACTAAAGTACTCGAGCCTCTTGTCAATTTAACCTATCGCTCAACGCTATGCTACCCTTGACTCGCAAATCAAACACTGATAAATCTTCAAATGGCCCTAACTTCTATACGGTACGTCCTAAACCTATCAAAGTTTGCAACATACAAATTCTTGTAACTTTTTACTGGAGCGTCATAAAACCTTGCAATTTTGTAACAATAAAGTACTCGAGCCTCTTGTCAATTTAAGCTATCGCTCAAAGCTATGCTACCCTTGAGTCCCGAATCAAACACTGATAAAATTTCAAATGGCCCTAACTTCTATACAGTACGTCCTACACCTATCAAAGTTTGCAACATACAAATGCTTGGAACTTTTTACTGGAGCGTCATAAAACCTTTAAATTTTGTAACAATAAAGTATTCGAGCCTCTTGTCAATTGAAGCTATCGCTCAAAGCTATGCTACCCTTGTGTCCCAATTCAAACACTGATAAAACTTCAAATGGCCCTAACTTCTATACGGTACGTCCTACACATATCAAAGTTTGCAACATACAAATGCTTGTAACTTTTTACTGGAGCGTTATAAAACCTTGAAATTTTGTAACAATAAAGTACTCGAGCCTCTTGTCAATTTAAGCTATCGCTCAAAGCTATGCTACCCTTGTGTCCCAATTCAAACACTGATAAAACTTCAAATGGCCCTAACTTCTTTACGGTACGTCCTACACCTATCAAAGTTTGCAACATACAAATGCTTGTAACTTTTTACTGGAGCGTCATAAAACCTTGAAATTTTGTAACAATGAAGTATTCGAGCCTCTTGTCAATTGAAGCTATCGCTCAAAGCTATGCTACCCTTGTGTCCCAATTCAAACACTGATATAACTTCAAATGGCCCTATCTTCTATACGGTACATCCTACACCTATCAAAGTTTGCAACATACAAATCCTTGTAACTTTTTACTGGAGCGTTATAAAACCTTGAAATTTTGTAACAATAAAGTACTCGAGCCTCTTGTCAATTTAAGCTATCGCTCAAAGATATGCTACCCTTGAGTCCCAAATCAAACATTGATAAAACTTCAAATGGCCCTAACTTCTATACGGTACGTCCTACACCTATCAAAGTTTGCAACATACAAATGCTTGTAACTTTTTACTGGAGCGTCATAAAACCTTGCAATTTTGTAACAATAAAGTACTCGAGCCTCTTATCAATTTAAGCTATCGCTCAAAGCTATGCTACCCTTGAGTCCCAAAAAAACACTGATAAAATTTCAAATGGCCCTAACTTCTATACGGTACGTCCTACACCTATCAAAGTTTGCAACATACAAATGCTTGTAACTTTTTACAGGAGCGTCATAAAATCTTGAAATTTTGTAACAATAAAGTACCCAAGCCTCTTGTCAATTTAAGCTATCGCTCAAAGCTATGGTACGCTTGAGTCTCAAATCAATCACTGATAAAACTTCAAATGGCCCTAACTTCTATACGGTATGTCCTACAGCTATCAAAGTTTGCAACTTACAAATGCTTGCAACTTTTTACTGGAGGGTCATAAAACCTTGAAATTTTGTAACAATAGAGTACTCGAGCCTCTTGTCAATTTAACCTATCGCTCGAAGCTATGCTACCCTTGAGTCGCAAATCAAACACTGATAAATCTTCAAATGGCCCTAACTTCTATATGGTACATCCTACACCTATCAAAGTTTGCAACATACAAATGCTTGTAACTTTTTACTGGAGCGTCATAAAACCTTGAAATTTTGTAACAATAAAGTACTCGAGCCTCTTGTCAATTTAAGCTATCGCTCAAACCTATGCTACCCTTGAGTCCCAAATCAAACACTGATAAAACTTCAAATGGCCCTAACATCTACACGGTACGTCCTACAGCTATCAAAGTTTCCAACATACAAATGCTTGCAGCTTTTTACTGGAGCGTCATAAAACCTTGAAATTTTGTAACAATAAAGTACTCGAGCCTCTTGTCAATTTAAGCTATCGCTCAAAGCTATGCTACCCTTGAGTCGCTAATCAAACACTGATAAATCTTCAAATGGCCCTAACTTCTATACGGTACGTCCTACACCTATCAAAGTTTGCAACATACAAATGCTTGTAACTTTTTACTGGAGCGTTATAAAACCTTGAAATTTTGTAACAATAAAGTACTCGAGCCTCTTGTCAATTTAAGCTATCGCTGAAAGCTATGCTACCCTTGAGTCCCAAATCAAACATTGATAAAACTTCAAATGGCCCTAACTTCTATACGGTACGTCCTACACCTATCAAAGTTTGCAACATACAAATGCTTGTAACTTTTTACTGGAGCGTCATAAAACCTTGAAATTTTGTAACAATAAAGTACTCGAGCCTCTTGTCAATTTAAGCTATCGCTCAAAGCTATGCTACCCTTGAGTCCCAAAAAAACACTGATAAAATTTCAAATGGCCCTAACTTCTATACGGTACGTCCTACACCTATCAAAGTTTGCAACATACAAATGCTTGTAACTTTTTACAGGAGCGTCATAAAATCTTGAAATTTTGTAACAATAAAGTACCCAAGCCTCTTGTCAATTTAAGCTATCGCTCAAAGCTATGGTACCCTTGAGTCTCAAATCAATCACTGATAAAACTTCAAATGGCCCTAACTTCTATACGGTACGTCCTACACCTATCAAAGTTTGCAACATGCAAATGCTTGTAACTTTTTACTGGAGCGTCATAAAACCTTGAAATTTTGTAACAATAAAGTACTCTACCTCTTGTCAATTTAACCTATCGCTCGAAGCTATGCTACCCTTGAGTCGCAAATCAAACACTGATAAATCTTCAAATGGCCCTAACTTCTATATGGTACGTCCTACACCTATCAAAGTTTGCAACATACAAATGCTTGTAACTTTTTACTGGAGCGTCATAAAACCTTGAAATTTTGTAACAATAAAGTACTCGAGCCTCTTGTCAATTTAAGCTATCGCTCAAACCTATGCTACCCTTGAGTTCCAAATCAAACACTGATAAAACTTCAAATGGCCCTAACTTCTACACGGTACGTCCTACAGCTATCAAAGTTTCCAACATACAAATGCTTGCAGCTTTTTACTGGAGCGTCATAAAACCTTGAAATTTTGTAACAATAAAGTACTCGAGCCTCTTGTCAACTTAAGCTATCGCTCAAAGCTATGCTACCCTTGAGTCCCAAATCAAACACTGATAAATCTTCAAATGGCCCTAACTTCTATACGGTACGTCCTATACCTATCAAAGTTTGCAACATACAAATACTTGTTACTTTTTACTGGAACGTCATAAAACCTTGAAATTTTGCAACAATAAAGTACTCGAGCCTCTTGTCAATTTAAGCTATCGCTCAAAGCTATGCTACCCTTAAGTCCCAAATCAAACACTGATAAAACTTCAAATGGCCCTAACTTCTATACGGTATGTCCTACATTTACAAAGTTTGCAACATACAAATGCTTTAACTTTTTACTGGAGCGTCATAAAACCTTGAAATTTTGTAACAATAAAGTATTCGAGCCTCTTGTCAATTGAAGCTATCGCTCACAGCTATGCTACCCTTGTGTCCCAATTCAAACACTGATAAAACTTCAAATGGCCCTAACTTCTATACGGTACGTCCTACACCTATCAAAGTTTGCAACATACAAATGCTTGTAACTTTTTACTGGAGCGTTATAAAACCTTGAAATTTTGTAACAATAAAGTACTCGAGCCTCTTGTCAATTTAAGCTATCGCTGAAAGCTATGCTACCCTTGAGTCCCAAATCAAACATTGATAAAACTTCAAATGGCCCTAACTTCTATACGGTACGTCCTACACCTATCAAAGTTTGCAACATACAAATGCTTGTAACTTTTTACTGGAGCGTCATAAAACCTTGAAATTTTGTAACAATAAAGTACTCGAGCCTCTTGTCAATTTAAGCTATCGCTCAAAGCTATGCTACCCTTGAGTCCCAAAAAAACACTGATAAAATTTCAAATGGCCCTAACTTCTATACGGTACGTCCTACACCTATCAAAGTTTGCAACATACAAATGCTTGTAACTTTTTACAGGAGCGTCATAAAATCTTGAAATTTTGTAACAATAAAGTACCCAAGCCTCTTGTCAATTTAAGCTATCGCTCAAAGCTATGGTACCCTTGAGTCTCAAATCAATCACTGATAAAACTTCAAATGGCCCTAACTTCTATACGGTACGTCCTACACCTATCAAAGTTTGCAACATGCAAATGCTTGTAACTTTTTACTGGAGCGTCATAAAACCTTGAAATTTTGTAACAATAAAGTACTCTACCTCTTGTCAATTTAACCTATCGCTCGAAGCTATGCTACCCTTGAGTCGCAAATCAAACACTGATAAATCTTCAAATGGCCCTAACTTCTATATGGTACGTCCTACACCTATCAAAGTTTGCAACATACAAATGCTTGTAACTTTTTACTGGAGCGTCATAAAACCTTGAAATTTTGTAACAATAAAGTACTCGAGCCTCTTGTCAATTTAAGCTATCGCTCAAACCTATGCTACCCTTGAGTTCCAAATCAAACACTGATAAAACTTCAAATGGCCCTAACTTCTACACGGTACGTCCTACAGCTATCAAAGTTTCCAACATACAAATGCTTGCAGCTTTTTACTGGAGCGTCATAAAACCTTGAAATTTTGTAACAATAAAGTACTCGAGCCTCTTGTCAATTTAAGCTATCGCTCAAAGCTATGCTACCCTTGAGTCCCGAATCAAACACTGATAAAATTTCAAATGGCCCTAACTTCTATACGGTACGTCCTACACCTATCAAAGTTTGCAACATACAAATGCTTGCAACTTTTTACTGGAGCGTCATAAAACCTTGAAATTTTGTAACAATAAAGTACTCGAGCCTCTTGTCAACTTAAGCTATCGCTCAAAGCTATGCTACCCTTGAGTCCCAAATCAAACACTTGTTGGGGTATTGTCCTTGTTTGACGGGGGACGTCCTTCTTTGGCAAAACTGCGCAAGTACTCGGCCAAAGGTCGATGACTACGTTCCAATGAGCCATTCGCCTGTGGATGATATGATGTTATGTGCAACTTCTTGATTCCCAGCATTTTACACGTTTCTGAGAATAGTTTTGATACGAAATTTGAACCATTGTCGGTTATCAAAACGTTAGGTATGTTGTAAAGTGCTATAATTTCATCAAACAATGCTTTGGCTACCGTACCTGCTTCCGCATCAGGTATAGCCACGCACGCCATATACTTTGAAAAATCATCTTGGAACGTCAAGATGTATTTATTGCCCGAAACAGTCTCAGGTAAAATACCTACAATATCCATATGAACTTTATCAAATGGCTGTTTTGGTGTGTCAGTTAGTACCATGGGCATCTTGGTTAGCCTTGAACTTTTGTTGGCCTGGCACTTTGGGCAACTTCTTACATATTTTTTATATCTTTGAGCATACCTTTCCATCCGTATACTCGCCTAATCCTATCATGGGTTTTCCAGAATCCCTGGTGTCCTCCTAGAGGCGAATCATGGAAACCCTTTAACACAGCCTGGATATCCTTTATATCCTCCAGCCATTCCACACTGCTGGCTCTATGTTCGTGGGCATCTTCACCCGTCTTGCTAACATCTGTTGTAGCATCAACTTTATCCTTTTGCATTCTCTCGGCCTTCTCCTTATCTGACCGTGCTTTGGACCTCGTTTGCACTACTGATACTTTCTGTGCCTGCGGTACTCTGCTGAGTGCATCGGCATTCAGATTCTTTTTCCCAGGTTTGTATATGATTTCAAAATCATACTCAGACAATTTGTGTCTGAACCTGGCTAGCCTAGACGTTTGGTCTTTCAAATTGGCTATGCCTCTTAACGGCTGGTGATCAGTGTATATCTTGAATGGGCGTCCTAGCAGATATGCCCTAAAATTCTTTGTAGCCCACACTATGGCTAGAAATTCCTTTTCTATTGTGGAGTATCTCTTTTCCGTGTCGCTAAGCGCTCTGCTTGCGAATGCTATTGGTCGGTCACTACCGACTTCCCCTTGTGACAATACTGCCAATGCTTCATTGCTACCATCAGTGGTCAACAAAAAGGTTTGCTCAAAGTCGGGGTATGCCAAAATCGGTGGCGAGCTAATTATTTATTTTAGCCCCTCGAATGCCTGCTGACATCTCTCTGTCCATTCGAACTTTGCCTCTTTTCGTAGCAACTTGTTAATTGGCAACGCAATTCCGGCTAGTCCTTCCACGAACTTTCTATAATAGTTCACTAGTCCTAGGAATGCTTGCACTTCCTTTCTGTTTCTCGGAATCGCTAGATTTTTAACGCATTCCACCTTCTGCGGGTCAGGCAGTGCTCCTGCTTCTGAGCAACGATGGCCTAAATAAACCACATCTCTTCGCAAAAATTTACACTTCTCCGTGTTAAATTTCAAATTGTGTTCTCGTAATTTCTGGAGCACCTTGCACAGGCGTTGCGAATGCTGCTGCAAGTTCTTCCCATAAATTACAATATCATCGAGATACACAAAACAATCTAACCCTTGTAAGCCTGTTAGCACATGGTTCATTAGCCGTTGGAAGGTAGACGGTGCTCCTGTTAATCCAAACGGCATTCTATTAAACTCATAATGCCCTAAACCGGTGCTGAACGCGGTTTTCTGCTTATCTTGGGTATCCACCAGAACTTGGTGGTAGCCACTCGCTAAATCAAGTGTAGAAAAATATCTACTGTGTCCCAATTGATCCAGTATCTCTTCTATCCTTGGTATTGGGAACACCTGCTTGATAGTGGCGTCGTTCAATTTCCTAAAATCAACGACCATTCTCCACTTCTTCTGACCCTGAGCACCTCCCTTCTTTGGCACCAAAATTATTGGTGAATTCCAAGGCGAGATACTCGGCGAAATAATGTTATCTTTCAACATTCCCTCCACTTGCCTATTTACCTCATCTTTGTGAGCTTGCGGCAATCTGTACTGTTTCTGGTTAATTGGTGCTTGATCCACTCTAGTAGGTATTTCATGCTCTACCTCTGGTGTATATGTTAACTGGTCTCCTTCCAGCAAAAATATGTCATGGAATGACGCACAAATGGCTTCTATTGATGCCTTCTCTTCTGAATTCACGCTTGGGTCTAACTTCAAGGATTCTAGCACCCTCTCCATTCTTTTTCTTATATCTACCTGCTTAATCTGATTCACCGATCTATAATTCGGTTCCTTAAAATTATCATAGCTAGTGAACTTGGGCCTAAAATCCTCCTCCATCAAGTAGTCCTTTTCCGATGCATTGAGTACGCAAGCGTATACCTTACCCTTGTCAACGTGCGTTATGGTTTCCCCCATATATACGCCTTCCGCTAGCTGCTCCTTGTGTAAAACAACAGTCCTAAGTTTCGTATTTACATGCATAGTAACTACTCTGGTTGACCTTGCATTCACTACCTCCATACAATTCTTAACCTTACTCACGGTTCCTTCCTGCCATGACATTAATGGAAAAGTAAGGATTCTATGCTTATTATTATCGTAAAACGATAACTGCTTGTCGAGTGCATCCAGTATGGTGCGTCCCCAAAGATTATCGCGGCCAATTATTCCATCAGCCGGGATACCTTTCCTATCCACTTCCACTGCGTGCACTCTAAAACTCATACCTTTAACTCCACTGTGCCCTATTCTGAGCGACCCCAAAGTCCTAATGCACCCTCCAAACGCTCCGTTAAGCGTTCTTAAGTCCCTTTGATTAATGTCTAGCCCCTTTCGTAAAACACTAGATTTTACGAGGCTAGTGACCGCTCCTGAATCTACTAATAGCACTAGCTTTCCACTAGCAGCCTCCTCGCAGGGTATCTCGATGAAGGCATCACCTATCCTGCTCATAGCGAAGCAACCTCCTTTTGTTCCCAATATGGACGTGTATCCATTCCCTAACTCTTCGTGATACTGGAGAGCCTCCTGCTCCTCCTTCTCCTGGACTGTAGTTCCTACATTACTATTCCCACGTATTTCCGGCCTTATTATTACTCTCTTTCTTTTGGCTTTCCAGTCTACTGGCCTCGACTGGGCCGCTGGAAGTTTCCCTGGTTCCTTTGTTGGGATTGTCTATCCCTGCATTCCGCTGCCCGATGTCCCATCTGTCCACATGAGAAGCATCTCAACCCCTGTTGGGTGTTGCGTATTTTTGATTCACTTTTGGAATTCCAATTTGGTTGCTGCTGACCACTCCCAGTTTTGAAAGGATTTCTTCCTTGGTTAATTCCTTCTGTTGAATTTACTTGGGGACTACTGAAGTTACCCCTGCTGTCCCTCAAGGGTGGAACCGGCCGCCTCGTAGCTGGCTGCCTTTTATTCTGATTTCATACCGTGCCTCCTTGGCACTGTCTACTTGTTTCATGAACATATGTTTGGCACTCCATACAGTAGGGCGTGTTTTTGCGTGTAATGCACTCATCCCTTGTGTGGCCATGCTTACGGCAGAACGAACATTTGGGTGCCCTCCGTACAAAGCCCCTGTACGGATTTCTCGGATTCGCGGCTCTGTTGTCGGAGACACCGGGATTATGTGCTCCTCTGTATATGTGTGGGACGTAATTACTTCCATCTCTGTTCAGGACAGCGGCGGTGAACATGTCCTGTCTATTTTCCAACATGTGTACCTCACCTAACCCAGCCGTACTCCGTTCCACGAGAACTTGTGCTCTAATCGATTCCTCTACTAATTTCTCCAGAGATCCTGTTCTGCTGTTCAGCATATGAATCTTTAGAACCGAGTTGCGGAGCCCCACCACGAAAGTTGTCAACACCGACTCGTCAACTTCGTGTAATAACGCTGTATCTCCAATGCCATTGTACTTATTCCTGATTATTTCCTGGGCCATCATCTGAAGTGACTCTAAACGCCTGGCAAATGCACGTATGTCTTCACTTGCCAGCTACTTCCCGACTCTTATTTCTTGGGTTATATCTTCCAAAGATCTCTCCTTCAGATAAGTTCTCCTTATAAGACTGTAAAGCTCGTCCACACTGGCGAATTGCTTTGGCAACACAAGGTTGTACGCGTCTCCAAATAACCTTTGCTTAACACAGTCGAAGAAATCCTGCAACTCATCAGGGCTTATGCTTCGCTTTGCAAGCTCACAACCTTGAATGAATCTGTTAACTTCTGACCGTAAATCTTCTGAAGCTGCACCAGTAAACACAGGTATTAGCCTGGCCACTGTCTTTGAAATCTCCTCTACACCCATTTTGCGTATTTTTGTTTTACTTATGACCGGTAAAACTTGAGCGCTATCTTTATGAGTGGTTCCTAGCTTCACTTCTCCCGGATCTGAGAGGTAATTGACCAATGACGGACTCAAACTAATTAGTCTTCGATCGTTTGTTCGTACAGGCGAAATACTGTCCACAGTATTGGGCCTTTCCTGTACCGTTACTGCTTCTGGCTCCTTTGGCGGATATCCCTTATTTTTATTAGTTATCGGACTTCCTGGAGAAAAAGGCTTGACAACGATTTCAGATGCGCCAAACAAAAATCCCGCTTCCCTCTCTTCACTCAATACTAATCTGGGCTTTACCACTCGGTTTATCCCTTCTGGTGTTAGATACTCCGGCCAGCGCACTTCTGGTGGAAATGTCAATACCGTCTGTGTAAAGCCAGCCGATGCTGATTTTGATCTCTCCCTATTCAGTGAGACCCTATTGGTCGCCCGTCCTCTTTTTAATTCCGCACACTCCTTTTCCAACAGCGATGCTGCTTCCTCTGTCTCCGTCAATCTCCGAGAAAGTTCCTTTACCCTATTCTCGAGATACTCTTTTTGTGCTCTCAAATCTTCTGTTTTCTCCTGAGATCTAAATAACTTTTCTTCTGTCCTTTTTTGGATTGCCGTTAAGGCTTGATCCGCTACTTCTAATGGTGACACAGCTCCTCCGGCGTTCGCCTGCCTCCACAATTCCTGAGCTTCTTCCCTGCTCGTACTCGCTTCGAACTGGTCAACTATTTTCCCAGTAAACAGTTTCACCTCTGACTGTATTGATTTCAATCTGTTCCTTATTTCCTCGTCTGGCGAAACCAAACTCACAATCTCTTGTCCTAGTCCCTCTAATTCAGAACTAAATGTATCTGCCCATTCGTTGACCAGACTATTTATGTAGTATGCGTAATTTTCCGCAAAATATTTTCCCTTGCCGTACTCAACTGCGTGAGGCAACAACAGTCCGTGATTATTGTTGAACTCTCTCCCTAGATTTTGCAACTGTGTTATTCGCTTGCGGTAATACATGTTGTCCTTACGTAACCTGCCGTCTTTCTTAAAATTACGGACCAGTTCTTCAATCGCTTCGCCAATTTGCTCCTGCCTCAGCAGTAATCCTTGCGCTTCCTTTGTCATATCCCAAATGCCCGAACTGATGGCGTATCCCAATTACAAATAAAAATCCAATAATTATTAAAACTTGTTACAATATTTTATTCTGTCTTACTTAATACAAATTTATTTAAAAAAAACATTCCACCGTAAATTCTATCTTAATATTCCTTTAACTTCCATCATAAGTTCTATGTTCGCTGTCTACCGGCGTCCATTAAGTCCTTCCTTCAATGCAAATTGGTCCTTGACTTCCTCACCAATACTCCTTGTTTTCCTCTCACCATCTTTAATAAATCCATAGAAAAGGCCAATGTTTGTAAAAACCGAAATTTGATTTACCGGCAAAAGTGTCTTGATTCATTCCCGGAAATTTGAATCCATATTTAAAAATAAACCCGTAAAGTATGCGCCACATAATAATAGCATTTAAATGTTTTCTTCAACATTGCTACGCAAATCGTAGTTTCCGAACTACAAAAAAAAACTTTGATGCACCTCTTCACCTAATACCCTAAGCTAAAATGCCAATCATTTAAAGCAAACCACAAAAATTCAGAACTTCAGAATTTAAACAATACAAAATAATTTAATTATTTCCAAAATAGATGGCATGGCTCAATAGATAATACAAATGTCCCTCACGACAAACAAACTCAAAACCCCTACCAAAAAAATCCTCACAGCTAGGATGAACATACATAGACCGTCCGATCATACTGACGGTTTATGGTTGCCATTCAAAGCTGCGTGCAACAGCGCAAACGCGCCTGTAGGTTGCAACTTCTTTGACCAGCGCTACGGCGCCTTCAGGGTCGCAGAAGTATCTACTTAGATTACGCTATTATACATTCTACTCACCCAAATTTTTTTTCGATGACATCTTTATTCCACAGTGTCCTTCGATGAGGTCCTTCGAATTCGTTGCAGGATGCCTCTCTGCTTCAGGGTTCCTTGCCCTGGGATGCCCGGCTGCGCCAAAATGTTGGGGTATTGTCCTTGTTTGACGGGGGACGTCCTTCTTTGGCAAAACTGCGCAAGTACTCGGCCAAAGGTCGATGACTACGTTCCAATGAGCCATTCGCCTGTGGATGATATGGTGTTATGTGCTACTTCTTGATTCCCAGCATTTTACACGTTTCTGAGAATAGTTTTGATACGAAATTTGAACCATTGTCGGTTATCAAAACCTTAGGTATGTTGTAACGTGCTATAATTTCATCAAAGAATGCTTTGGCTACCGTACCTGCTTCCGCATCAGGTATAGCCACGCACGCCATATACTTTGAGAAATCATCTTTGAACGTCAAGATGTATTTATTGCCCGAAACAGTCTCAGGTAAAATACCTACAATATCCATATGAACTTTATCAAATGGCTGTTTTGGTGTGTCAGTTAGCACCATGGGCATCTTGGTTAGCTTTGAACTTTTGTTGGCCTGGCACTTTGGGCAACTTCTTTTGCCAAAGAAGACGGCTCGAATTGGGATCAAAGGTTGACGAATAAAGTGAAAAAGTATCAGCTACAGCGAGCGCATGAGTTGGTCAGAGAAAACCAGGATTGCGCTAAACGAGTAGCCAGGGAGGCCTATAACAAGGTACTAAACCCAGTCGTTTTGAACGTGGGTGATCAGGTACTCATGAGGAATCATCAGAAATAAATTCTCACCTGTGTGGATAGGTCCGTATATGGTAGCAGAGATCCGAAGCCCAGTTACAACAGTCGTAACGATTAAGGGCAAGAATAAAAAGCTACATAATAATTTGTTAAAATTATTCCATAAAAGACGACACAACTAAAGACATGTGTTGACAGTGTTTTACAAGTGTAAACACAAGAATAACAACGTAAACATGTACGTGTGTATATCGGATAACACACAGCTCCGATTCTCAAAGTCAAGGCCAGTAGAAGTGTGCCAATTAAACTCGAGCAAGTAAAGTTGACGCAATAAAAAATGTGCTTATTATGCACTATGTCCGAACGAAGCACAGTAGGGAAAAATATTTTTTAAATATTAAATGATAAATATTGCACGTAATTTAAAAATAAAATAAGATAGTAAGACAGTCGTGGGTAAGCAATATAAAACTTCGAATATGTACATACATACATACGGCAGTGTATGCACTGAAGTTCGATGCATGAGCGTTAACGCCAGGCAACGGAACTGCTGGTGAAGTAAGTACATATATATACGAGTATGTATATATGTGTATAGGATAAAGAATGAATGTACGAATGTATATTTAAAGAAGTAAGTATTCTAGGTAAGAGGAATGGGTATATGCGTATGTATATTTTTGCAGATACTGCAGTCGGCTATATGTAAATTTACTCGTACATAGGTTTTTACTGTTTATTGATTAGGAAATTAGCGTATGGAAATTTGAATAAATGTATATGTCGGGATATAAAAAATAAATGTATAGTTAATTGGGAAAATAACGTTAGTAATTAATTCTAGGTAATTTAAAGCGCCTCGAATGTATGTATGTAGCCATATACGAGCTAATTACAGGATGGAAAATAGAAACGTTAATGGATATATACATATCAGGCTAGAAGTAAATTTAAATAAAAAGTAATTGTATGCGATGAAAGATATAGTCATGCAATGGACAAAGTTTTGACACAAACGGGATTATTTTATATAATCTGGTTTTTGTCGGAGGACAAATGAATTTGTTCAAAAAAGAGCACGAAAAATTAATCGAAGCGAAACTAATGCCCTATATGGCTATGAAAACACATAGTCCAGTCCTCTTTTCCTCTAGGATACGGTAGCGAATCCGATAATGTAAGGGGAAAAGACGAGTGGATGCAAATTGAATGATATAGCATTCAATTATAGAATAAACATGTTGTATAAATATTGTTTTGTTTATGTATATTCAGGAATAGCGCATGTTTAAGAAAAGTTAAAATTAAAAAAAAAATAAATTATAATCTGTGCAAAGTGCACATTAGAAACAAAAGTAGTTTAGAAAAAATTAGAGTTCAAAATTAATTGTTTAAAATCTAACTTTATAATGAAATAAGTGTTAAAAACAAAAATCATACTAAATTGGGAAATTATACCCAAGAGTATGTATAGTACTTATAGTGTATTTATTCAAAATTCATTTATTAAATTGACTTATGAGAGGTTCGACAAAATTAAACATAGAAGAAATACCAAACTAAAATATATACTAGGAATTAAGAAAATTATTATAGGTGTTCTCTATATAGCTCTGATGATCTGAAGCGAAGCAGGAAGTTCCGGGAAGAACGGATATCGGAAGGCGGTGCGGACTAAGGGACCAACATAGTATTCGGAAAGATGCGTTTTTGAAAAACAGAGATTTTTGGCAGTTATCTAAGGTTTGTGACCCCAAGGATGCCAACATATTAGATTGGGGATGAATGGCGACGGATGTAATTTTAATTTTGCGAAACAGCATATGGCCGCAGCATTTGAACGCGTTGTGGATGAGTTATTGACAAGCAACGAAAAATAAACAAGTTTCCTTGCGGAGTCATGTTTTGAATTGGACAATTATAGTACAATGTCCACCGAGTGTATCACAATCTCAACAGAATCGATTTTGGAGAAGTTGAAGATGGGTAAAAGCTTAAGGTGGGTGACTGAAACCACCACCAAATATAATAAGCAGAGGAAATTTGGCTCACGGAAGTTAATTGCTTCATTGAAGTGTATGTCCAATCTAGAGTATGAACATATGGAATATGATTTACATAGGAAATATGATTTAATACAAGAGGACACACAGACTGGTTACCGATCAGAGTACACAAATTACGTCATTAAATGTGTGTCTCAGAGAAATACCGATTGTCTCCACATCAAAGCCAAACGATGTCAAATACCATTATGAGGAAGCTCAAGAGAAACACTTCCACCATAAAACGCATTGCTACAAAGGAAGAAGGTGTATTGTAATCTCTCATGTATTCCAAATGTTTTTTTTTTACAAGTTGAATACTATAAGCAGAGGCAGTACCACTTACAGCCGTGGGGCACACTACATAAATGGATAGAAGAAGGCCACTAAAAGCAAAGTTTTAATGGCAAACCAGATCGCCAACCTATAACATCTTTGTACGTACTGATCCAGAAAGACGGGAGGGGTATGCAGAGTTCATCGAGGGATTTCACTCCCTCAACGGCAGCCGTCAACCGGATCAGCAGATAGCAGAAGTATAACGTAATATTTTAGATATAAATCTCATAGTAGAATATAAGATCTTAAGTATAGGATTAATTGTATTATCGCTAGTTGTTGAAAATTGTATATACGCCAATGAGAAAAGAGTCGATGAAAGACCAAATATAAAAAGGGGAATATAAAAAAAAGAGATAGAAATAAAAGAAGAGAATAAAACAAAGAAAAAAAAAGAAGAAAAAAAAGATAGAAATAAAGGAACAAAATAAAACAAAAGAGGAAAAAAGAAAAGAACACAAAAGTAAAAAGAAAAGAATACAACAATTGAACCCAAATAAGGCGAATTTGAAAAAAGAAAAAAAATATACATATGTACTATAGGTTGAAGAAAATGCACAGATAGTTTAAAGTGCAGAAAAGAGAAAAATATTGTAAAGATTCATTAGAAGTTAGTTGCACTAACTTCTTTTAGAAGGAGGGGAGGGATGTTGTGAGCTAGAATCAAGCTGCCTGCGCGTAGTGTCTCACATCATCGACTCCTAACAGATGCCACATATTCTGTGTGATTAGCATGTGTTAAAGTTACTTAAGAAAGCACATATTTTTAGGGTGCGAGTACTTAGAATTAATATTACCTATGTAATATTTATTATGTAAACTTTTAGGGTGCTACAGTTTTGCAGTCGAGTCACCGAAGGGCATTCAAAGTTAGAATGCACCATCAACATTTCAGATTGGCGTAGGTCAGTTGGCTTGACCAACTGACACCAACTAACAGGTGCGAAACTGGAACACCAGAAAGGTCAGTTTTTGTATTGTAATTATGAATTGTAAATAGTATATAAGAGTTAGTATTCTAAGTAATAAAGGCTGGTTATTTTTAAAACGTAAAAAGAGTGCAGTGATTATTTAACGAAGTGGCTTAGGCTTTTCAGATACACGCGCGCAGCAGAAGGACGTCCCCCGTCAAACAAGGACAATACCCCAACATTTCCTACCGGCTGCGCCAAAATGTTGGGGTATTGTCCTTGTTTGACGGGCGACGTCCTTCTGCTGCGCGCGTGTATCTGAAAAGCCTAAGCCACTTCGTTAAATAATCACTGCACTCTTTTTACGTTTTAAAAATAACCAGCCTTTATTACTTAGAATACTAACTCTTATATACTATTTACAATTCATAATTACAATACAAAAACTGACCTTTCTGGTGTTCCAGTTTCGCACCTGTTAATTGGTGTCAGTTGGTCAAGCCAACTGACCTACGCCAATCTGAAATGTTGATGGTGCATTTTAACTTTGAATGCCCTTCGGTGCCTCGACTGCAAAACTGTAGCACCCTAAAAGTTTACATAATAAATATTACATAGGTAATATTAATTCTAAGTACTCGCACCTTAAAAATATGTGCTTTCTTAAGTAACTTTAACACATGCTAATCACACAGAATGTGTGGCATCTGTTAGGAGTCGATGACGCGCAGGCAGCTTGATTCTAGCTCACAACACACTGATAAATCTTCAAATGGCCCTAACTTCTATACGGTACGTCCTACACCTATCAAAGTTTGCAACATACAAATACTTGTAACTTTTTACTGGAACGTCATAAAACCTTGAAGTTATGCAACAATAAAGTACTCGAGCCTCTTGTCAATTTAAGCTATCGCTCAAAGCTATGCTACCCTTGAGTCCCAAATCAAACATTGATAAAACTTCAAATGGCCCTAACTTCTATACGGTACGTCCTACACCTATCAAAGTTTGCAACATACAAATGCTTGTAACTTTTTACTGGAGCGTTATAAAACCTTGAAATTTTGTAACAATAAAGTACTCGTGCCTCTTGTCAATTTAAGCTATCGCTCAAAGCTATGCTACCCTTGAGTCCCAAAAAAACACTGATAAAATTTCAAATGGCCCTAACTTCTATACGGTACGTCCTACACCTATCAAAGTTTGCAACATACAAATGCTTCTAACTTTTTACAGGAGCGTCATAAAATCTTGAAATTTTGTAACAATAAAGTACCCAAGCCTCTTGTCCATTTAAGCTATCGCTCAAAGCTATGTTACTCTTGAGTCTCAAATCAATCACTGATAAAACTTCAAATGGCCCTAACTTCTATACGGTACGTCCTACACCTATCAAAGTTTGCAACATACAAATGCTTGTAACTTTTTACTGGAGCGTCATAAAACCTTGAAATTTTGTAACAAAAAAGTACTCGAGCCTCTTGTCAATTTAAGTTATCGCTCAAAGCTATGCTACCCTTGCGTCCCAAATCAAACACTGATAAAACTTCAAATGGCCCTAACTTCTATACGGTACGTCCTACACCTATCAAAGTTTGCAACATACAAATACTTGTAACTTTTTACTGGAACGTCATAAAACCTTGAAATTATGCAACAATAAAGTACTCGAGCCTCTTGTCAATTTAAGCTATCGCTCAAAGCTATGCTACCCTTGAGTCCCAAATCAAACATTGATAAAACTTCAAATGGCCCTAACTTCTATACGGTACGTCCTACACCTATCAAAGTTTGCAACATACAAATGCTTGTAACTTTTTACTGGAGCGTTATAAAACCTTGAAATTTTGTAACAATAAAGTACTCGTGCCTCTTGTCAATTTAAGCTATCGCTCAAAGCTATGCTACCCTTGAGTCCCAAAAAAACACTGATAAAATTTCAAATGGCCCTAACTTCTATACGGTACGTCCTACACCTATCAAAGTTTGCAACATACAAATGCTTCTAACTTTTTACAGGAGCGTCATAAAATCTTGAAATTTTGTAACAATAAAGTACCCAAGCCTCTTGTCAATTTAAGCTATCGCTCAAAGCTATGGTACTCTTGAGTCTCAAATCAATCACTGATAAAACTTCAAATGGCCCTAACTTCTATACGGTACGTCCTACACCTATCAAAGTTTGCAACATACAAATGCTTGTAACTTTTTACTGGAGCGTCATAAAACCTTGAAATTTTGTAACAATAAAGTACTCGAGCCTCTTGTCAATTTAAGCTATCGCTCAAAGCTATGCTACCCTTGAGTCCCAATTCAAACACTGATAAAACTTCAAATGGCCCTAACTTCTATACGGTACGTCCTACACCTATCAAAGTTTGCAACATACAAATGCTTGTAACTTTTTACAGGAGCGTCATAAAACCTTGAAATTTTGTAACAAAAAAGTACTCGAGCCTCTTGTCAATTTAAGTTATCGCTCAAAGCTATGCTACCCTTGCGTCCCAAATCAAACACTGATAAAACTTCAAATGGCCCTAACTTCTATACGGTACGTCCTACACCTATCAAAGTTTGCAACATACAAATGCTTGTAACTTTTTACAGGAGCGTCATAAAACCTTGAAATTTTGTAACAAAAAAGTACTCGAGCCTCTTGTCAATTTAAGTTATCGCTCAAAGCTATGCTACCCTTGAGTCCCAAATCAAACACTGATAAAACTTCAAATGGCCCTAACTTCTATACGGTACGTCCTACACCTATCAAAGTTTGCAACATACAAATACTTGTAACTTTTTACTGGAACGTCATAAAACCTTGAAATTATGCAACAATAAAGTACTCGAGCCTCTTGTCAATTTAAGCTATCGCTCAAAGCTATGCTACCCTTGAGTCCCAAATCAAACATTGATAAAACTTCAAATGGCCCTAACTTCTATACGGTACGTCCTACACCTATCAAAGTTTGCAACATACAAATGCTTGTAACTTTTTACTGGAGCGTTATAAAACCTTGAAATTTTGTAACAATAAAGTACTCGTGCCTCTTGTCAATTTAAGCTATCGCTCAAAGCTATGCTACCCTTGAGTCCCAAAAAAACACTGATAAAATTTCAAATGGCCCTAACTTCTATACGGTACGTCCTACACCTATCAAAGTTTGCAACATACAAATGCTTCTAACTTTTTACAGGAGCGTCATAAAATCTTGAAATTTTGTAACAATAAAGTACCCAAGCCTCTTGTCAATTTAAGCTATCGCTCAAAGCTATGGTACTCTTGAGTCTCAAATCAATCACTGATAAAACTTCAAATGGCCCTAACTTCTATACGGTACGTCCTACACCTATCAAAGTTTGCAACATACAAATGCTTGTAACTTTTTACTGGAGCGTCATAAAACCTTGAAATTTTGTAACAATAAAGTACTCGAGCCTCTTGTCAATTTAAGCTATCGCTCAAAGCTATGCTACCCTTGAGTCCCAATTCAAACACTGATAAAACTTCAAATGGCCCTAACTTCTATACGGTACGTCCTACACCTATCAAAGTTTGCAACATACAAATGCTTGTAACTTTTTACAGGAGCGTCATAAAACCTTGAAATTTTGTAACAAAAAAGTACTCGAGCCTCTTGTCAATTTAAGTTATCGCTCAAAGCTATGCTACCCTTGCGTCCCAAATCAAACACTGATAAAACTTCAAATGGCCCTAACTTCTATACGGTACGTCCTACACCTATCAAAGTTTGCAACATACAAATGCTTGTAACTTTTTACTGGAGCGTCATAAAACCTTGAAATTTTGTAACAATAAAGTACTCGAGCCTCTTGTCAATTTAAGCTATCGCTCAAAGCTATGCTATCCTTGAGTCCCAATTCAAACACTGATAAAACTTCAAATGGCCCTAACTTCTATACGATACGTCCTACACCTATCAAAGTTTGCAACATACAAATGCGTGTAACTTTTTGCTGGAGCGCCATAAAACCTTGAAATATTGTAACAATAAAGTACTCGAGCCTCTTGTCAATTTAAGCTACAGCTCAAAGCTATGCTACCCTTGAGTCCCAAATCTAACAGTGATAAAACTTCAAATGGCCCTAACTTCTATACGGTACGTCCTACACCTATCAAAGTTTGCAACATACAAATGCTTGTAACTTTTTACTGGAGCGTCATAAAACCTTGAGATTTTGTAACAATAAAGTACTCGAGCCTCTTGTCAATTTAAGCTATCGCTCAAAGCTATGCTACCCTTGAGTCCCAAAAAAACACTGATAAAATTTCAAATGGCCCTAACTTCTATACGGTACGTCCTACACCTATCAAAGTTTGCAACATACAAATGCTTGTAACTTTTTACAGGAGCGTCATAAAATCTTGAAATTTTGTAACAATAAAGTACCCAAGCCTCTTGTCAATTTAAGCTATCGCTCAAAGCTATGGTACTCTTGAGTCTCAAATCAATCACTGATAAAACTTCAAACGACCCTAACTTCTATACGGTACGTCCTACACCTATCAAAGTTTGCAACATACAAATGCTTGTAACTTTTTACTGGAGCGTCATAAAACCTTGAAATTTTGTAACAATAAAGTACTCGAGCCTCTTGTCAAATTAAGCTATCGCTCAAAGCTATGCTACCCTTGAGTCCCAATTCAAACACTGATAAAACTTCAAATGGCCCTAACTTCCATACGGTACGTCCTACACCTATCAAAGTTTGCAACATACAAATGCTTGTAACTTTTTACAGGAGCGTCATAAAACCTTGAAATTTTGTAACAAAAAAGTACTCGAGCCTCTTGTCAATTTAAGTTATCGCTCAAAGCTATGCTACCCTTGCGTCCCAAATCAAACACTGATAAAACTTCAAATGGCCCTAACTTCTATACGGTACGTCCTACACCTATCAAAGTTTGCAACATACAAATGCTTGTAACTTTTTACTGGAGCGTCATAAAACCTTGAAATTTTGTAACAATAAAGTACTCGAGCCTCTTGTCAATTTAAGCTATCGCTCAAAGCTATGCTACCCTTGAGTCCCAATTCAAACACTGATAAAACTTCAAATGGCCCTTACTTCTATACGATATGTCCTACACCTATCAAAGTTTGCAACATACAAATGCGTGTAACTTTTTACTGGAGCGCCATAAAACCTTGAAATTTTGTACCAATAAAGTACTCGAGCCTCTTGTCAATTTAAGCTACCGCTCAAAGCTATGCTACCCTTGAGTCCCAAATCTAACAGTTATAAAACTTCAAATGGCCCTAACTTCTATACGGTACGTCCTACACCTATCAAAGTTTGCAACATACAAATGCTTGTAACTTTTTACTGGAGCGCCATAAAACTTTGAAATTTGTAACAATAAAGTACACGAGCCTCTTGTAAATTTAAGCTATCGCTCAAAGCTATGCTATCCTTGAGTCCCAAATCAAACACTGATAAAACTTCAAATGTCCCTAACTTCTATACGGTACGTCCTACACCTATCAAAGTTAGTAACATACAAATGCTTGTAACTTTTTACTGGAGCGTCATAAAACCTTGAAATTTTGTAACAATAAAGTACTCGAGGCTCTTGTCAATTTAAGCTATCGCTCAAAGCTATGCTACCCTTGAGTCCCAAATCAAACACTGATAAATCTTCAAATGGCCCTAACTTCTATACGGTACGTCCTACACCTATCAAAGTTTGCAACATACAAATGCTTGTAATTTGTTACTGTAGCGCCATAAAACCTTGAAATTATGTAACAATAAAGTACTGGACCTCTTGTCAATTTAAGCTATCGCTCAAAGCTATGCTACGCTTGAGTCCCAAATCAAACACTGATAAAACTTCAAATGGCCCTATCTTCTATACGGCACGTCCTACACCTATCAAAGTTTGCAACATACAAATGCTTGTAACTTGTTACTGGAGCGCCATAAAACCTTGAAATTTTGTAACAATAAAGTACTCGAGCCTCTTGTCAATTTAAGCTATCACTCAAAGCTATGCTACCCTTGAGTCCCAAATCAAACACTGATAAAACTTGAAATGGCCCTAACTTCTATACGGTACGTCGTACACCTATCAAAGTTTGCAACATACAAATGCTTGTAACTTTTTACTGGAACGTCATAAAACCTTGAAATTTTGTAACAATAAAGTTCTCGAGCCTCTTGTCAATTTAAGCTATCGCTCAAAGCCACGCTACCCTTGAGTCCCAAATCAAACACTGATAAAACTTCAAATGGCCCTAACTTCTATACGGTACGTCCTACACTTATCAAAGTTTGCAAAATACAAATGCTTGTAACTTTTTACTGGAGAGTCATAAAACGTTGAAATTTTGTAACAATAAAGTACTCGAGCCTCTTGTCAATTTAAGCTATCGCTCAAAGCTATGCTACCCTTGACTCCCAAATCAAACACTGATAAAACTTCAAATGGCCCTAACTGCTATACAGTACGTCCTACACCTATCAAAGTTTGCAACATACAAATGCTTGTATCTTTTTACTGGAGCGTCATAAAACCTTGAAATTTTGTAACAATAAAGTACTCGAGCCTCTTGTCAATTTAAGCTATCGCTCAAAGCTATGCTACCCTTGAGTCCCAAATCAAACACTGATAAAACTTCAAATGCCCCTAACTTCTATACGGTACGTCCTACACCTATCAAAATTTGCAACATACAAAAGCTTGTAACTTTTTGCTGGAGCGTCATAAAACCTTGCAATTTTGTAACAATAAAGTATCCGAGCCTCTTGTCAATTTAAGCTATCGCTCAAAGCTATGCTACCCTTGAGTCCCCATTCAAACACTGATAAAACTTCAAATGGCCCTAACTTCTATACGATACGTCCTACACCTATCAAAGTTTGCAACATACAAATGCGTGTAACTTTTTACTGGAGCGCCATAAAACCTTGAATTTTTGTAACAATAAAGTACTCGAGCCTCTTGTCAATTTAAGCTACCGCTCAAAGCTATGCTACCCTTGAGTCCCAAATCTAACACTGATAAAACTTCAAATGGCCCTAACTTCTATACGGTGCGTCCTACACCTATCAAAGTTTGCAACATACAAATGCTTGTAACTTTTTACTGGAGCGTCATAAAACCTTGAAATTTTGTAACAATAAAGTACTCGAGCCTCTTGTCAATTTAAGCTATCGCTCAAAGCTATGCTACCCTTGAGTCCCAAATCAAACACTGATAAAACTTCAAATGGCCCTAACTTCTATACGGTACGTCCTACACTTATCAAAGTTAGTAACATCAAATGCTTGTAACTTTTTACTGGAGCGTCATAAAACCTTGAAATTTTGTAACAATAAAGTACTCGAGCCTCTTGTCAATTTAAGCTATCGCACAAAGCTATGCTACCCTTGAGTCCCAAATCTAACACTGATAAAACTTCAAATGGCCCTAACTTCTATACGGTGCGTCCTACACCTATCAAAGTTTGCAACATACAAATGCTTGTAACTTTTTACTGGAGCGTCATAAAACCTTGAAATTTTGTAACAATAAAGTACTCGAGCCTCTTGTCAATTTAAGCTATCGCTCAAAGCTATGCTACCCTTGAGTCCCAAATCAAACACTGATAAAACTTCAAATGGCCCTAACTTCTATACGGTACGTCCTACACCTATCAAAGTTAGTAACATCAAATGCTTGTAACTTTTTACTGGAGCGTCATAAAACCTTGAAATTTTGTAACAATAAAGTACTCGAGCCTCTTGTCAATTTAAGCTATCGCTCAAAGCTATGCTACCCTTGAGTCCCAAATCAAACACTGATAAAACTTCAAATGGCCCTAACTTCTATACGGTACGTCCTACACCTATCAAAGTTTGCAACATACAAATGCTTGTAATTTGTTACTGGAGCGCCATAAAACCTTGAAATTTTGTAACAATAAAGTACTCGAGCCTCTTGTCAATTTAAGCTATCGCTCAAAACTATGCTAAACTTGAGTCCCAAATCCAACACTGATAAAACTTCAAATGGCCCTAACTTCTATACGGTACGTCCTACACCTATCAAAGTTAGTAACATCAAATGCTTGTAACTTTTTACTGGAGCGTCATAAAACCTTGAAATTTTGTAACAATAAAGTACTCGAGCCTCTTGTCAATTTAACCTATCGCTCAAAGCTATGCTACCCTTGAGTCCCAAATCAAACACTGATAAAACTTCAAATGGCCCTAACTTCTATACGGTACGTCCTACACCTATCAAAATTTGCAACATACAAATGCTTGTAACTTGTTACTGGAGCGCCATAAAACCTTGAAATTTTGTAACAATAAAGTACTCGAGCCTCTTGTCAATTTAAGCTATCGCTCAAAGCTATGCTACCCTCGAGTCCCAAATCTAACACTGATAAAACTTCAAATGGCCCTAACTTCTATACGGTGCGTCCTACACCTATCAAAGTTTGCAACATACAAATGCTTGTAACTTTTTACTGGAGCGTCATAAAACCTTGAAATTTTGTAACAATAAAGTACTCGAGCCTCTTGTCAATTTAAGCTATCGCTCAAAGCTATGCTACCCTTGAGTCCCAAATCAAACACTGATAAAACTTCAAATGGCCCTAACTTCTATACGGTACGTCCTACACTTATCAAAGTTAGTAACATCAAATGCTTGTAACTTTTTACTGGAGCGTCATAAAACCTTGAAATTTTGTAACAATAAAGTACTCGAGCCTCTTGTCAATTTAAGCTATCGCTCAAAGCTATGCTACCCTTGAGTCCCAAATCTAACACTGATAAAACTTCAAATGGCCCTAACTTCTATACGGTGCGTCCTACACCTATCAAAGTTTGCAACATACAAATGCTTGTAACTTTTTACTGGAGCGTCATAAAACCTTGAAATTTTGTAACAATAAAGTACTCGAGCCTCTTGTCAATTTAAGCTATCGCTCAAAGCTATGCTACCCTTGAGTCCCAAATCAAACACTGATAAAACTTCAAATGGCCCTAACTTCTATACGGTACGTCCTACACCTATCAAAGTTAGTAACATCAAATGCTTGTAACTTTTTACTGGAGCGTCATAAAACCTTGAAATTTTGTAACAATAAAGTACTCGAGCCTCTTGTCAATTTAAGCTATCGCTCAAAGCTATGCTACCCTTGAGTCCCAAATCAAACACTGATAAAACTTCAAATGGCCCTAACTTCTATACGGTACGTCCTACACCTATCAAAGTTTGCAATATACAAATGCTTGTAATTTGTTACTGGAGCGCCATAAAACCTTGAAATTTTGTAACAATAAAGTACTCGAGCCTCTTGTCAATTTAAGCTATCGCTCAAAGCTATGCTACCCTTGAGTCCCAAATCCAACACTGATAAAACTTCAAATGGCCCTAACTTCTATACGGTACGTCCTACACCTATCAAAGTTAGTAACATCAAATGCTTGTAACTTTTTACTGGAGCGTCATAAAACCTTGAAATTTTGTAACAATAAAGTACTCGAGCCTCTTGTCAATTTAAGCTATCGCTCAAAGCTATGCTACCCTTGAGTCCCAAATCAAACACTGATAAAACTTCAAATGGCCCTAACTTCTATACGGTACGTCCTACACCTATCAAAGTTTGCAATATACAAATGCTTGTAATTTGTTACTGGAGCGTCGTAAAACCTTGAAATTTTGTAACAATAAAGTACTCGAGCCTCTTGTCAATTTAAGCTATCGCTCAAAACTATGCTACCCTTGAGTCCCAAATCCAACACTGATAAAACTTCAAATGGCCCTAACTTCTATACGGTACGTCCTACACCTATCAAAGTTAGTAACATCAAATGCTTGTAACTTTTTACTGGAGCGTCATAAAACCTTGAAATTTTGTAACAATAAAGTACTCGAGCCTCTTGTCAATTTAACCTATCGCTCAAAGCTATGCTACCCTTGAGTCCCAAATCAAACACTGATAAAACTTCAAATGGCCCTAACTTCTATACGGTACGTCCTACACCTATCAAAGTTTGCAACATACAAATGCTTGTAACTTGTTACTGGAGCGCCATAAAACCTTGAAATTTTGTAACAATAAAGTACTCGAGCCTCTTGTCAATTTAAGCTATCGCTCAAAGCTTTGCTACCCTTGAGTCCCAAATCAAACACTGATAAAACTTCAAATGGCCCTAACTTCTATACGGCACGTCCTACACCTATCAAAGTTAGTAACATCAAATGCTTGTATCTTTTTACTGGAGCGTCATAAAACATTGAAATTTTGTAACAATAAAATACTCGAGCCTCTTGTCAATTTAAGCTATCGCTCAAAGCTATGCTACCCTTGAGTCCCAAATCAAACACTGATAAAACTTCAAATGCCCCTAACTTCTATACGGTACGTCCTACACCTATCAAAGTTAGTAACATCAAATGCTTGTAACTTTTTACTGGAGCGTCATAAAACCTTGAAATTTTGTAACAATAAAGTACTCCAGCCTCTTGTCAATTTAACCTATCGCTCAAAGCTATGCTACCCTTGAGTCCCAAATCAAACACTGATAAAACTTCAAATGGCCCTACCTTCTATACGGTACGTCCTACACCTATCAAAGTTTGCAACATACAAATGCTTGTAACTTGTTACTGGAGCGCCATAAAACCTTGAAATTTTGTAACAATAAAGTACTCGAGCCTCTTGTCAATTTTAGCTATCGCTCAAAGCTATGCTACCCTTGAGTCCCAAATCAAACACTGATAAAATTTCAAATGGCCCTAACTTCTATACGGCACGTCCTACACCTATCAAAGTTTGCAACATACAAATGCTTGTAACTTTTTACTGGAACGTCATAAAACCTTGAAATTTTGTAACAATAAAGTTCGCGAGCCTCTTGTCAATTTAAGCTATCGCTCAAAGCCATGCTACCCTTGAGTCCCAAATCAAACACTGATAAAACTTCAAATGGCCCTAACTTCTATACGGTACGTCCTACGCCTATCAAAGTTTGCAACATACAAATGCTTGTAACTTTTTACTGGAGAGTCATAAAACGTTGAAATTTTGTAACAATAAAGTACTCGAGCCTCTTGTCAATTGAAGCTATCGCTCAAAGCTATGCTACCCTTGAGTCCCAAATCAAACACTGATAAAACTTCAAATGGCCCTAACTGCTATACGGTACGTCCTACACCTATCAAAGTTTGCAACATACAAATGCTTGTATCTTTTTACTGGAGCGTCATAAAACCTTGAAATTTTGTAACAATAAAGTACTCGAGCCTCTTGTCAATTTAAGCTATCGCTCAAAGCTATGCTACCCTTGAGTCCCAAATCAAACACTGATAAAACTTCAAATGGCCCTAACTTCTATACGGTACGTCCTACACCTATCAAAGTTTGCAACATACAAATGCTTGTAACTTTTTACTGGAACGTCATAAAACCTTGAAATTTTGTAACAATAAAGTTCTCGAGCCTCTTGTCAATTTAAGCTATCGCTCAAAGCTATGCTACCCTTGAGTCCCAAATCAAACACTGATAAAACTTCAAATGGCCCTAACTTCTATACGGTACGTCCTACACCTATCAAAGTTAGTAACATCAAATGCTTGTATCTTTTTACTGGAGCGTCATAAAACATTGAAATTTTGTAACAATAAAATACTCGAGCCTCTTGTCAATTTAAGCTATCGCTCAAAGCTATGCTACCCTTGAGTCCCAAATCAAACACTGATAAAACTTCAAATGCCCCTAACTTCTATACGGTACGTCCTACACCTATCAAAATTTGCAACATACAAAAGCTTGTAACTTTTTACTGGAGCGTCATAAAACCTTGGAATTTTGTAACAATAAAGTACTCGAGCCTCTTGTCAATTTAAGCTACCGCTCAAAGCTATGCTACCCTTGAGTCCCAAATCTAACACTGATAAAACTTCAAATGGCCCTAACTTCTATACGGTGCGTCTTACACCTATCAAAGTTTGCAACATACAAATGCTTGTAACTTTTTACTGGAGCGTCATAAAACCTTGAAATTTTGTAACAATAAAGTACTCGAGCCTCTTGTCAATTTAAGCTATCGCTCAAAGCTATGCTACCCTTGAGTCCCAAATCAAACACTGATAAAACTTCAAATGGCCCTAACTTCTATACGGTACGTCCTACACCTATCAAAGTTAGTAACATCAAATGCTTGTAACTTTTTACTGGAGCGTCATAAAACCTTGAAATTTTGTAACAATAAAGTACTCCAGCCTCTTGTCAATTTAACCTATCGCTCAAAGCTATGCTACCCTTGAGTCCCAAATCAAACACTGATAAAACTTCAAATGGCCCTACCTTCTATACGGTACGTCCTACACCTATCAAAGTTTGCAACATACAAATGCTTGTAACTTGTTACTGGAGCGCCATAAAACCTTGAAATTTTGTAACAATAAAGTACTCGAGCCTCTTGTCAATTTTAGCTATCGCTCAAAGATATGCTACCCTTGAGTCCCAAATCAAACACTGATAAAATTTCAAATGGCCCTAACTTCTATACGGCACGTCCTACACCTATCAAAGTTTGCAACATACAAATGCTTGTAACTTTTTACTGGAACGTCATAAAACCTTGAAATTTTGTAACAATAAAGTTCGCGAGCCTCTTGTCAATTTAAGCTATCGCTCAAAGCCATGCTACCCTTGAGTCCCAAATCAAACACTGATAAAACTTCAAATGGCCCTAACTTCTATACGGTACGTCCTACGCCTATCAAAGTTTGCAACATACAAATGCTTGTAACTTTTTACTGGAGAGTCATAAAACGTTGAAATTTTGTAACAATAAAGTACTCGAGCCTCTTGTCAATTGAAGCTATCGCTCAAAGCTATGCTACCCTTGAGTCCCAAATCAAACACTGATAAAACTTCAAATGGCCCTAACTGCTATACGGTACGTCCTACACCTATCAAAGTTTGCAACATACAAATGCTTGTATCTTTTTACTGGAGCGTCATAAAACCTTGAAATTTTGTAACAATAAAGTACTCGAGCCTCTTGTCAATTTAAGCTATCGCTCAAAGCTATGCTACCCTTGAGTCCCAAATCAAACACTGATAAAACTTCAAATGCCCCTAACTTCTATACGGTACGTCCTACACCTATCAAAATTTGCAACATACAAAAGCTTGTAACTTTTTACTGGAGCGTCATAAAACCTTGCAATTTTGTAACAATAAAGTATCCGAGCCTCTTGTCAATTTAACCTATCGGTCAAAGCTATGCTACCCTTGAGTCCCAAATCAAACACTGATAAAACTTCAAATGGCCCTAACTTCTATACGGTACGTCCTACACCTATCAAAGTTTGCAACATACAAATGCTTGTAACTTTTTACTGGAGAGTCATAAAACGTTGAAATTTTGTAACAATAAAGTATTCGAGCCTCTTGTCAATTTAAGCTATCGCTCAAAGCTATGCTACCCTTGACTCCCAAATCAAACACTGATAAAACTTCAAATGGCCCTAACTGCTATACGGTACGTCCTACACCTATCAAAGTTTGCAACATACAAATGCTTGTATCTTTTTACTGGAGCGTCATAAAACATTGAAATTTTGTAACAATAAAGTACTCGAGCCTCTTGTCAATTTAAGCTATCGCTCAAAGCTATTCTACCCTTGAGTCCCAAATCAAACACTGATAAAACTTCAAATGCCCCTAACTTCTATACGGTACGTCCTACACCTATCAAAATTTGCAACATACAAAAGCTTGTAACTTTTTACTGGAGCGTCATAAAACCTTGGAATTTTGTAACAATAAAGTACTCGAGCCTCTTGTCAATTTAAGCTACCGCTCAAAGCTATGCTACCCTTGAGTCCCAAATCTAACACTGATAAAACTTCAAATGGCCCTAACTTCTATACGGTGCGTCCTACACCTATCAAAGTTTGCAACATACAAATGCTTGTAACTTTTTACTGGAGCGTCATAAAACCTTGAAATTTTGTAACAATAAAGTACTCGAGCCTCTTGTCAATTTAAGCTATCGCTCAAAGCTATGCTACCCTTGAGTCCCAAATCAAACACTGATAAAACTTCAAATGGCCCTAACTTCTATACGGTACGTCCTACACCTATCAAAGTTTGCAACAAACAAATGCTTGTAATTTGTTACTGGAGCGCCATAAAACCTTGAAATTTTGTAACAATAAAGTACTCGAGCCTCTTGTCAATTTAAGCTATCGCTCAAAGCTATGCTACCCTTGAGTCCCAAATCAAACACTGATAAAACTTCAAATGGCCCTAACTGCTATACGGTACGTCCTACACCTATCAAAGTTTGCAACATACAAATGCTTGTATCTTTTTACTGGAGCGTCATAAAACCTTGAAATTTTGTAACAATAAACTACTCGAGCCTCTTGTCAATTTAAGCTATCGCTCAAAGCTATGCTACCCTTGAGTCCCAAATCAAACACTGATAAAACTTCAAATGCCCCTAACTTCTATACGGTACGTCCTACACCTATCAAAGTTTGCAACATACAAATGCTTGTAACTTTTTACTGGAGCGTCATAAAACCTTGAAATTTTGTAACAATAAAGTACTCGAGCCTCTTGTCAATTTAAGCTATCGCTCAAAGCTATGCTACCCTTGAGTCCCAAACCAAACACTGATAAAACTTCAAATGGCCCTAACTTCTATACGGTACGTCCTACACCTATCAAAGTTAGTAACATCAAATGCTTGTAACTTTTTACTGGAGCGTCATAAAACCTTGAAATTTTGTAACAATAAAGTACTCCAGCCTCTTGTCAATTTAACCTATCGCTCAAAGCTATGCTACCCTTGAGTCCCAAATCAAACACTGATAAAACTTCAAATGGCCCTACCTTCTATACGGTACGTCCTACACCTATCAAAGTTTGCAACATACAAATGCTTGTAACTTGTTACTGGAGCGCCATAAAACCTTGAAATTTTGTAACAATAAAGTACTCGAGCCTCTTGTCAATTTTAGCTATCGCTCAAAGCTATGCTACCCTTGAGTCCCAAATCAAACACTGATAAAATTTCAAATGGCCCTAACTTCTATACGGTACGTCCTACACCTATCAAAGTTTGCAACATACAAATGCTTGTAACTTTTTACTGGAACGTCATAAAACCTTGAAATTTTGTAACAATAAAGTTCGCGAGCCTCTTGTCAATTTAAGCTATCGCTCAAAGCCATGCTACCCTTGAGTCCCAAATCAAACACTGATAAAACTTCAAATGGCCCTAACTTCTATACGGTACGTCCTACGCCTATCAAAGTTTGCAACATACAAATGCTTGTAACTTTTTACTGGAGAGTCATAAAACGTTGAAATTTTGTAACAATAAAGTACTCGAGCCTCTTGTCAATTGAAGCTATCGCTCAAAGCTATGCTACCCTTGAGTCCCAAATCAAACACTGATAAAACTTCAAATGGCCCTAACTGCTATACGGTACGTCCTACACCTATCAAAGTTTGCAACATACAAATGCTTGTATCTTTTTACTGGAGCGTCATAAAACCTTGAAATTTTGTAACAATAAAGTACTCGAGCCTCTTGTCAATTTAAGCTATCGCTCAAAGCTATGCTACCCTTGAGTCCCAAATCAAACACTGATAAAACTTCAAATGCCCCTAACTTCTATACGGTACGTCCTACACCTATCAAAATTTGCAACATACAAAAGCTTGTAACTTTTTACTGGAGCGTCATAAAACCTTGCAATTTTGTAACAATAAAGTATCCGAGCCTCTTGTCAATTTAACCTATCGGTCAAAGCTATGCTACCCTTGAGTCCCAAATCAAACACTGATAAAACTTCAAATGGCCCTAACTTCTATACGGTACGTCCTACACCTATCAAAGTTTGCAACATACAAATGCTTGTAACTTTTTACTGGAGAGTCATAAAACGTTGAAATTTTGTAACAATAAAGTATTCGAGCCTCTTGTCAATTTAAGCTATCGCTCAAAGCTATGCTACCCTTGACTCCCAAATCAAACACTGATAAAACTTCAAATGGCCCTAACTGCTATACGGTACGTCCTACACCTATCAAAGTTTGCAACATACAAATGCTTGTATCTTTTTACTGGAGCGTCATAAAACATTGAAATTTTGTAACAATAAAGTACTCGAGCCTCTTGTCAATTTAAGCTATCGCTCAAAGCTATGCTACCCTTGAGTCCCAAATCAAACACTGATAAAACTTCAAATGCCCCTAACTTCTATACGGTACGTCCTACACCTATCAAAATTTGCAACATACAAAAGCTTGTAACTTTTTACTGGAGCGTCATAAAACCTTGGAATTTTGTAACAATAAAGTACTCGAGCCTCTTGTCAATTTAAGCTACCGCTCAAAGCTATGCTACCGTTGAGTCCCAAATCTAACACTGATAAAACTTCAAATGGCCCTAACTTCTATACGGTGCGTCCTACACCTATCAAAGTTTGCAACATACAAATGCTTGTAACTTTTTACTGGAGCGTCATAAAACCTTGAAATTTTGTAACAATAAAGTACTCGAGCCTCTTGTCAATTTAAGCTATCGCTCAAAGCTATGCTACCCTTGAGTCCCAAATCAAACACTGATAAAACTTCAAATGGCCCTAACTTCTATACGGTACGTCCTACACCTATCAAAGTTTGCCACAAACAAATGCTTGTAATTTGTTACTGGAGCGCCATAAAACCTTGAAATTTTGTAACAATAAAGTACTCGAGCCTCTTGTCAATTTAAGCTATCGCTCAAAGCTATGCTACCCTTGAGTCCCAAATCAAACACTGATAAAACTTCGAATGGCCCTAACTTCTATACGGTACGTCCTACACCTATCAAAGTTAGTAACATCAAATGCTTGTAACTTTTTACTGGAGCGTCATAAAACCTTGAAATTTTGTAACAATAAAGTACTCCAGCCTCTTGTCAATTTAACCTATCGCTCAAAGCTATGCTACCCTTGAGTCCCAAATCAAACACTGATAAAACTTCAAATGGCCCTAACTTCTATACGGTACGTCCTACACCTATCAAAGTTTGCAACATACAAATGCTTGTAACTTGTTACTGGAGCGCCATAAAACCTTGAAATTTTGTAACAATAAAGTACTCAAGCCTCATGTCAATTTAAACTATCGCTCAAAGCCATGCTACCCTTGAGTCCCAAATCAAACACTGATAAAACTTCAAATGGCCCTAACTTCTATACGGTACGTCCTACACCTATCAAAGTTTGCAACATACAAATGCTTGTAACTTTTTACTGGAGAGTCATAAAACGTTGAAATTTTGTAACAATAAAGTACTCGAGCCTCTTGCCAATTGAAGCTATCGCTCAAAGCTATGCTACCCTTGAGTCCCAAATCAAACACTGATAAAACTTCAAATGGCCCTAACTGCTATACGGTACGTCCTACACCTATCAAAGTTTGCAACATACAAATGCTTGTATCTTTTTACTGGAGCGTCATAAAACCTTGAAATTTTGTAACAATAAACTACTCGAGCCTCTTGTCAATTTAAGCTATCGCTCAAAGCTATGCTACCCTTGAGTCCCAAATCAAACACTGATAAAACTTCAAATGCCCCTAACTTCTATACGGTACGTCCTACACCTATCAAAATTTGCAACATACAAAAGCTTGTAACTTTTTACTGGAGCGTCATAAAACCTTGCAATTTTTTAACAATAAAGTATCCGAGCCTCTTGTCAATTTAACCTATCGCTCAAAGCTATGCTACCCTTGAGTCCCAAATCAAACACTGATAAAACTTCAAATGGCCCTAACTTCTATACGGTACGTCCTACACCTATCAAAGTTTGCAACATACAAATGCTTGTAACTTTTTACTGGAGAGTCATAAAACGTTGAAATTTTGTAACATTAAAGTACTCGAGCCTCTTGTCAATTTAAGCTATCGCTCAAAGCTATGCTACCCTTGACTCCCAAATCAAACACTGATAAAACTTCAAATGGCCCTAACTGCTATACGGTACGTCCTACACCTATCAAAGTTTGCAACATACAAATGCTTGTATCTTTTTACTGGAGCGTCATAAAACATTGAAATTTTGTAACAATAAAGTACTCGAGCCTCTTGTCAATTTAAGCTATCGCTCAAAGCTATGCTACCCTTGAGTCCCAAATCAAACACTGATAAAACTTCAAATGCCCCTAACTTCTATACGGTACGTCCTACACCTATCAAAATTTGCAACATACAAAAGCTTGTAACTTTTTACTGGAGCGTCATAAAACCTTGAAATTTTGTAACAATAAAGTACTCGAGCCTCTTGTCAATTTAAGCTATCGCTCAAAGCTATGCTACCCTTGAGTCCCAAATCTAACACTGATAAAACTTCAAATGGCCCTAACTTCTATACGGTGCGTCCTACACCTATCAAAGTTTGCAACATACAAATGCTTGTAACTTTTTACTGGAGCGTCATAAAACCTTGAAATTTTGTAACAATAAAGTACTCGAGCCTCTTGTCAATTTAAGCTATCGCTCAAAGCTATGCTACCCTTGAGTCCCAAATCAAACACTGATAAAACTTCAAATGGCCCTAACTTCTATACGGTACGTCCTACACCTATCAAAGTTTGCAACATACAAATGCTTGTAATTTGTTACTGGAGCTCCATAAAACCTTGAAATTTTGTAACAATAAAGTACTCGAGCCTCTTGTCAATTTAAGCTATCGCTCAAAACTATGCTACCCTTGAGTCCCAAATCAAACACTGATAAAACTTCGAATGGCCCTAACTTCTATACGGTACGTCCTACACCTATCAATGTTAGTAACATCAAATGCTTGTCACTTTTTACTGGAGCGTCATAAAACCTTGAAATTTTGTAACAATAAAGTACTCCAGCCTCTTGTCAATTTAACCTATCGCTCAAAGCTATGCTACCCTTGAGTCCCAAATCAAACACTGATAAAACTTCAAATGGCCCTAACTTCTATACGGTACGTCCTACACCTATCAAAGTTTGCAACATACAAATGCTTGTAACTTGTTACTGGAGCGCCATAAAACCTTGAAATTTTGTAACAATAAAGTACTCGAGCCTCTTGTCAATTTAAGCTATCGCTCAAAGCTATGTTACCCTTGAGTCCCAAATCAAACACTGATAAAACTTCAAATGGCCCTAACTTCTATACGGTACGTCCTACACCTATCAAAGTTTGCAACATACAAATGCTTGTAACTTTTTACTGGAACGTCATAAAACCTTGAAATTTTGTAACAATAAAGTTCTCGAGCCTCTTGTCAATTTAAGCTATCGCTCAAAGCCATGCTACCCTTGAGTCCCAAATCAAACACTGATAAAACTTCAAATGGCCTTAACTTCTATACGGTACGTCCTATACCTATCAAAGTTTGCAACATACAAATGCTTGTAACTTTTTACTGGAGAGTCATAAAACGTTGAAATTTTGTAACAATAAAGTACTCGAGCCTCTTGTCAATTTAAGCTATCGCTCAAATCTATGCTACCCTTGAGTCCCAAATCAAACACTGATAAAACTTCAAATGGCCCTACCTTCTATACGGTACGTCCTACACCTATCAAAATTTGCAACATACAAATGCTTGTATCTTTTTACTGGAGCGTCATAAAACCTTGAAATTTTGTAACAATAAAGTACTCGAGCCTCTTGTCAATTTAAGCTATCGCTCAAAGCTATGCTACCCTTGAGTCCCAAATCAAACACTGATAAAACTTCAAATGCCCCTAACTTCTATACGGTACGTCCTACACCTATCAAAATTTGCAACATACAAAAGCTTGTAACTTTTTACTGGAGCGTCATAAAACCTTGCAATTTTGTAACAATAAAGTATCCGAGCCTCTTGTCAATTTAACCTATCGCTCAAAGCTATGCTACCCTTGAGTCCCAAATCAAACACTGATAAAACTTCAAATGGCCCTAACTTCTATACGGTGCGTCCTACACCTATCAAAGTTTGCAACATACAAATGCTTGTAACTTTTTACTGGAGCGTCATAAAACCTTGAAATTTTGTAACAATAAAGTACTCCAGCCTCTTGTCAATTTAACCTATCGCTCAAAGCTATGGTACCCTTGAGTCCCAAATCAAACACTGATAAAACTTCAAATGGCCCTAACTTCTATACGGTACGTCCTACACCTATCAAAGTTTGCAACATACAAATGCTTGTAACTTGTTACTGGAGCGCCATAAAACCTTGAAATTTTGTAACAATAAAGTACTCAAGCCTCATGTCAATTTAAACTATCGCTCAAAGCCATGCTACCCTTGAGTCCCAAATCAAACACTGATAAAACTTCAAATGGCCCTAACTTCTATACGGTACGTCCTACACCTATCAAAGTTTGCAACATACAAATGCTTGTAACTTTTTACTGGAGAGTCATAAAACGTTGAAATTTTGTAACAATAAAGTACTCGAGCCTCTTGTCAATTGAAGCTATCGCTCAAAGCTATGCTACCCTTGAGTCCCAAATCAAACACTGATAAAACTTCAAATGGCCCTAACTGCTATACGGTACGTCCTACACCTATCAAAGTTTGCAACATACAAATGCTTGTATCTTTTTACTGGAGCGTCATAAAACCTTGAAATTTTGTAACAATAAACTACTCGAGCCTCTTGTCAATTTAAGCTATCTCTCAAAGCTATGCTACCCTTGAGTCCCAAATCAAACACTGATAAAACTTCAAGTGCCCCTAACTTCTATACGGTACGTCCTACACCTATCAAAATTTGCAACATACAAAAGCTTGTAACTTTTTACTGGAGCGTCATAAAACCTTGCAATTTTTTAACAATAAAGTATCCGAGCCTCTTGTCAATTTAACCTATCGCTCAAAGCTATGCTACCCTTGAGTCCCAAATCAAACACTGATAAAACTTCAAATGGCCCTAACTTCTATACGGTACGTCCTACACCTATCAAAGTTTGCAACATACAAATGCTTGTAACTTTTTACTGGAGAGTCATAAAACGTTGAAATTTTGTAACAATAAAGTACTCGAGCCTCTTGTCAATTTAAGCTATCGCTCAAAGCTATGCTACCCTTGACTCCCAAATCAAACACTGATAAAACTTCAAATGGCCCTAACTGCTATACGGTACGTCCTACACCTATCAAAGTTTGCAACATACAAATGCTTGTATCTTTTTACTGGAGCGTCATAAAACATTGAAATTTTGTAACAATAAAGTACTCGAGCCTCTTGTCAATTTAAGCTATCGCTCAAAGCTAGGCTACCCTTGAGTCCCAAATCAAACACTGATAAAACTTCAAATGCCCCTTACTTCTATACGGTACGTCCTACACCTATCAAAGTTTGCAACATACAAATGCTTGTATCTTTTTACTGGAGCGTCATAAAACATTGAAATTTTGTAACAATAAAGTACTCGAGCCTCTTGTCAATTTAAGCTATCGGTCAAAGCTATGCTACCCTTGAGTCCCAAATCAAACACTGATAAAACTTCAAATGCCCCTAACTTCTATACGGTACGTCCTACACCTATCAAAATTTGCAACATACAAAAGCTTGTAACTTTTTACTGGAGCGTCATAAAACCTTGGAATTTTGTAACAATAAAGTACTCGAGCCTCTTGTCAATTTAAGCTACCGCTAAAAGCTATGCTACCCTTGAGTACCAAATCAAACACTGATAAAACTTCAAATGGCCCTAACTTCTATACGGTGCGTCCTACACCTATCAAAGTTTGCAACATACAAATGCTTGTAACTTTTTACTGGAGCGTCATAAAACCTTGAAATTTTGTAACAATAAAGTACTCGAGCCTCTTGTCAATTTAAGCTATCGCTCAAAGCTATGCTACCCTTGAGTCCCAAATCAAACACTGATAAAACTTCAAATGGCCCTAACTTCTATACGGTACGTCCTACACCTATCAAAGTTTGCAACATACAAATGCTTGTAATTTGTTACTGGAGCTCCATAAAACCTTGAAATTTTGTAACAATAAAGTACTCGAGCCTCTTGTCAATTTAAGCTATCGCTCAAAGCTATGCTACCCTTCAGTCCCAAATCAAACACTGATAAAACTTCGAATGGCCCTAACTTCTATACGGTACGTCCTACACCTATCAATGCTAGTAACATCAAATGCTTGTCACTTTTTACTGGAGCGTCATAAAACCTTGAAATTTTGTAACAATAAAGTACTCCAGCCTCTTGTCAATTTAACCTATCGCTCAAAGCTATGCTACCCTTGAGTCCCAAATCAAACACTGATAAAACTTCAAATGGCCCTAACTTCTATACGGTACGTCCTACACCTATCAAAGTTTGCAACATACAAATGCTTGTAACTTGTTACTGGAGCGCCATAAAACCTTGAAATTTTGTAACAATAAAGTACTCTAGCCTCTTGTCAATTTAAGCTATCGCTCAAAGCTATGTTACCCTTGAGTCCCAAATCAAACACTGATAAAACTTCAAATGGCCCTAACTTCTATACGGTACGTCCTACACCTATCAAAGTTTGCAACATACAAATGCTTGTAACTTTTTACTGGAACGTCATAAAACCTTGAAATTTTGTAACAATAAAGTTCTCGAGCCTCTTGTCATTTTAAGCTATCGCTCAAAGCCATGCTACCCTTGAGTCCCAAATCAAACACTGATAAAACTTCAAATGGCCCTAACTTCTATACGGTACGTCCTATACCTATCAAAGTTTGCAACATACAAATGCTTGTAACTTTTTACTGGAGCGTCATAAAACCTTGCAATTTTTTAACAATAAAGTATCCGAGCCTCTTGTCAATTTAACCTATCGCTCAAAGCTATGCTACCCTTGAGTCCCAAATCAAACACTGATAAAACTTCAAATGGCCCTAACTTCTATACGGTACGTCCTACACCTATCAAAGTTTGCAACATACAAATGCTTGTAACTTTTTACTGGAGAGTCATAAAACGTTGAAATTTTGTAACAATAAAGTACTCGAGCCTCTTGTCAATTTAAGCTATCGCTCAAAGCTATGCTACCCTTGACTCCCAAATCAAACACTGATAAAACTTCAAATGGCCCTAACTGCTATACGGTACGTCCTACACCTATCAAAGTTTGCAACATACAAATGCTTGTATCTTTTTACTGGAGCGTCATAAAACATTGAAATTTTGTAATAAAGTAATCGATCCTCTTGTCAATTTAAGCTATCGCTCAAAGCTATGCTACCCTTGAGTCCCAAATCAAACACTGATAAAACTTCAAATGCCCCTAACTTCTATACGGTACGTCCTACACCTATCAAAATTTGCAACATACAAAAGCTTGTAACTTTTTACTGGAGCGTCATAAAACCTTGGAATTTTGTAACAATAAAGTACTCGAGCCTCTTGTCAATTTAAGCTACCGCTCAAAGCTATGCTACCCTTGAGTCCCAAATCTAACACTGATAAAACTTCAAATGGCCCTAACTTCTATACGGTGCGTCCTACACCTATCAAAGTTTGCAACATACAAATGCTTGTAACTTTTTACTGGAGCGTCATAAAACCTTGAAATTTTGTAACAATAAAGTACTCGAGCCTCTTGTCAATTTAAGCTATCGCTCAAAGCTATGCTACCCTTGAGTCCCAAATCAAACACTGATAAAACTTCAAATGGCCCTAACTTCTATACGGTACGTCCTACACCTATCAAAGTTTGCAACATACAAATGCTTGTAATTTGTTACTGGAGCTCCATAAAACCTTGAAATTTTGTAACAATAAAGTACTCGAGCCTCTTGTCAATTTAAGCTATCGCTCAAAGCTATGCTACCCTTCAGTCCCAAATCAAACACTGATAAAACTTCGAATGGCCCTAACTTCTATACGGTACGTCCTACACCTATCAATGTTAGTAACATCAAATGCTTGTCACTTTTTACTGGAGCGTCATAAAACCTTGAAATTTTGTAACAATAAAGTACTCCAGCCTCTTGTCAATTTAACCTATCGCTCAAAGCTATGCTACCCTTGAGTCCCAAATCAAACACTGATAAAACTTCAAATGGCCCTAACTTCTATACGGTACGTCCTACACCTATCAAAGTTTGCAACATACAAATGCTTGTAACTTGTTACTGGAGCGCCATAAAACCTTGAAATTTTGTAACAATAAAGTACTCGAGCCTCTTGTCAATTTAAGCTATCGCTCAAAGCTATGTTACCCTTGAGTCCCAAATCAAACACTGATAAAACTTCAAATGGCCCTAACTTCTATACGGTACGTCCTACACCTATCAAAGTTTGCAACATACAAATGCTTGTAACTTTTTACTGGAACGTCATAAAACCTTGAAATTTTGTAACAATAAAGTTCTCGAGCCTCTTGTCAATTTAAGCTATCGCTCAAAGCCATGCTACCCTTGAGTCCCAAATCAAAAACTGATAAAACTTCAAATGGCCCTAACTTCTATACGGTACGTCCTATACCTATCAAAGTTTGCAACATACAAATGCTTGTAACTTTTTACTGGAGAGTCATAAAACGTTGAAATTTTGTAACAATAAAGTACTCGAGCCTCTTGTCAATTTAAGCTATCGCTCAAATCTATGCTACCCTTGAGTCCCAAATCAAACACTGATAAAACTTCAAATGTCCCTAACTTCTATACGGTACGTCCTACACCTATCAAAATTTGCAACATACAAAAGCTTGTAACTTTTTACTGGAGCGTCATAAAACCTTGGAATTTTGTAACAATAAAGTACTCGAGCCTCTTGTCAATTTAAGCTACCGCTCAAAGCTATGCTACCCTTGAGTCCCAAATCTAACACTGATAAAACTTCAAATGGCCCTAACTTCTATACGGTGCGTCCTACACCTATCAAAGTTTGCAACATACAAATGCTTGTAACTTTTTACTGGAGCGTCATAAAACCTTGAAATTTTGTAACAATAAAGTACTCGAGCCTCTTGTCAATTTAAGCTATCGCTCAAAGCTATGCTACCCTTGAGTCCCAAATCAAACACTGAAAAAACTTCAAATTGCCCTAACTTCTATACGGTACGTCCTACACCTATCAAAGTTTGCAACATACAAATGCTTGTAATTTGTTACTGGAGCGCCATAAAACCTTGAAATTTTGTAACAATAAAGTACTCGAGCCTCTTGTCAATTTAAGCTATCGCTCAAAGCTATGCTACCCTTGAGTCCCAAATCAAACACTGATAAAACTTCGAATGGCCCTAACTTCTATACGGTACGTCCTACACCTATCAAAGTTAGTAACATCAAATGCTTGTAACTTTTTACTGGAGCGTCATAAAACCTTGAAATTTTGTAACAATAAAGTACTCCAGCCTCTTGTCAATTTAACCTATCGCTCAAAGCTATGCTACCCTTGAGTCCCAAATCAAACACTGATAAAACTTCAAATGGCCCTAACTTCTATACGGTACGTCCTACACCTATCAAAGTTTGCAACATACAAATGCTTGTAACTTGTTACTGGAGCGCCATAAAACCTTGAAATTTTGTAACAATAAAGTACTCGAGCCTCTTGTCAATTTAAGCTATCGCTCAAAGCCATGCTACCCTTGTGTCCCCAATCAAACACTGATAAAACTTCAAATGGCCCTAACTTCTATACGGTACGTCCTACACCTATCAAAGTTTGCAACATACAAATGCTTGTAACTTTTTACTGGAGAGTCATAAAACGTTGAAATTTTGTAACAATAAAGTACTCGAGCCTCTTGTCAATTGAAGCTATCGCTCAAAGCTATGCTACCCTTGAGTCCCAAATCAAACACTGATAAAACTTCAAATGGCCCTAACTGCTATACGGTACGTCCTACACCTATCAAAGTTTGCAACATACAAATGCTTGTATCTTTTTACTGGAGCGTCATAAAACCTTGAAATTTTGTAACAATAAAGTACTCGAGCCTCTTGTCAATTTAAGCTATCGCTCAAAGCTATGCTACCCTTGAGTCCCAAATCAAACACTGATAAAACTTCAAATGCCCCTAACTTCTATACGGTACGTCCTACACCTATCAAAATTTGCAACATACAAAAGCTTGTAACTTTTTACTGGAGCGTCATAAAACCTTGCAATTTTGTAACAATAAAGTATCCGAGCCTCTTGTCAATTTAACATATCGCTCAAAGCTATGCTACCCTTGAGTCCCAAATCAAACACTGATAAAACTTCAAATGGCCCTAACTTCTATACGGTACGTCCTACACCTATCAAAGTTTGCAACATACAAATGCTTGTAACTTTTTACTGGAGAGTCATAAAACGTTGAAATTTTGTAACAATAAAGTACTCGAGCCTCTTGTCAATTTAAGCTATCGCTCAAAGCTATGCTACCCTTGACTCCCAAATCAAACACTGATAAAACTTCAAATGGCCCTAACTGCTATACGGTACGTCCTACACCTATCAAAGTTTGCAACATACAAATGCTTGTATCTTTTTACTGGAGCGTCATAAAACATTGAAATTTTGTAACAATAAAGTACTCGAGCCTCTTGTCAATTTAAGCTATCGCTCAAAGCTATGCTACCCTTGAGTCCCAAATCAAACACTGATAAAACTTCAAATGCCCCTAACTTCTATACGGTACGTCCTACACCTATCAAAATTTGCAACATACAAAAGCTTGTAACTTTTTACTGGAGCGTCATAAAACCTTGGAATTTTGTAACAATAAAGTACTCGAGCCTCTTGTCAATTTAAGCTACCGCTCAAAGCTATGCTACCCTTGAGTCCCAAATCTAACACTGATAAAACTTCAAATGGCCCTAACTTCTATATGGTGCGTCCTACACCTATCAAAGTTTGCAACATACAAATGCTTGTAACTTTTTACTGGAGTGTCATAAAACCTTGAAATTTTGTAACAATAAAGTACTCGAGCCTCTTGTCAATTTAAGCTATCGCTCAAAGCTATGCTACCCTTGAGTCCCAAATCAAACAATGATAACACTTCAAATGGCCCTAACTTCTATACGGTACGTCCTACACCTATCAAAGTTTGCAACATACAAATGCTTGTAATTTGTTACTGGAGCTCCACAAAACCTTGAAATTTTGTAACAATAAAGTACTCGAGCCTCTTGTCAATTTAAGCTATCGCTCAAAGCTATGCTACCCTTGAGTCCCAAATCAAACACTGATAAAACTTCGAATGGCCCTAACTTCTATACGGTACGTCCTACACCTATCAAAGCTAGTAACATCAAATGCTTGTCACTTTTTACTGGAGCGTCATAAAACCTTGAAATTTTGTAACAATAAAGTACTCCAGCCTCTTGTCAATTTAACCTATCGCTCAAAGCTATGCTACCCTTGAGTCCCAAATCAAACACTGATAAAACTTCAAATGTCCCTAACTTCTATACGGTACGTCCTAAACCTATCAAAGTTTGCAACATACAAATGCTTGTAACTTGTTACTGGAGCGCCATAAAACCTTGAAATTTTGTAACAATAAAGTACTCGAGCCTCTTGTCAATTTAAGCTATCGCTCAAAGCTATGTTACTCTTGAGTCCCAAATCAAACACTGATAAAACTTCAAATGGCCCTAACTTCTATGCGGTACGTCTTACACCTATCAAAGTTTGCAACATACAAATGCTTGTAACTTTTTACTGGAACGTCATAAAACCTTGAAATTTTGTAACAATAAAGTTCTCGAGCCTCTTGTCAATTTAAGCTATCGCTCAAAGCCATGCTAACCTTGAGTCCCAAATCAAACACTGATAAAACTTCAAATGGCCCTAACTTCTATACGGTACGTCCTATACCTATCAAAGTTTGCAACATACAAATGCTTGTAACTTTTTACTGGAGAGTCATAAAACGTTGAAATTTTGTAACAATAAAGTACTCGAGCCTCTTGTCAATTTAAGCTATCGCTCAAAGCTATGCTACCCTTGAGTCCCAATTCAAACACTGATAAAACTTCAAATGGCCCTAACTTCTATACGATACGTCCTACACCTATCAAAGTTTGCAACATACAAATGCGTGTAACTTTTTACTGGAGCGCCATAAAACCTTGAAATTTTGTAACAATAAAGTACTCGAGCCTCTTGTCAATTTAAGCTACCGCTCAAAGCTATGCTACCCTTGAGTCCCAAATCTAACACTGATAAAACTTCAAATGGCCCTAACTTCTATATGGTGCGCCCTACACCTATCAAAGTTTGCAACATACAAATGCTTGTAACTTTTTACTGGAGCGTCATAAAACCTTGAAATTTTGTAACAATAAAGTACTCGAGCCTCTTGTAAATTTAAGCTATCGCTCAAAGCCATGCTACCCTTGAGTCCCAAATCAAACACTGATAAAACATCAAATGGCCCTAACTTCTATAGGTACGTCCTACACCTATCAAAGTTTGCAACATACAAATGCTTGTAACTTTTTACTGGAACGTCATAAAACCTTGAAATTTTGTAACAAAAAAGTTCTCGAGCCTTTTGTCAATTTAAGCTATCGCTCAAAGCCATGCTACCCTTGAGTCCCAAATCAAACACTGATAAAACTTCAAATGGAACTAACTTCTATACGGTACGTCCTACACCTATCAAAGTTTGCAACATACAAATGCTTGTAACTTTTTACTGGAGCATCATAAAACGTTGAGATTTTGTAACAATAAAGTACTCGAGCCTCTTGTCAATTTAAGCTATCGCTCAAAGCTATGCTACCCTTGACTCCCAAATCAAACACTGATAAAACTTCAAAGGGCCCTAACTTCTATACGGTACGTCCTACACCTATCAAAGTTAGTAACATCAAATGCTTCTAACTTTTTACTGGAGCGTCATAAAACCTTGAAATTTTGTAACAATAAAGTACTCCAGCTTCTTGTCAATTTAACCTATCGCTCAAAGCTATGCTACCCTTGAGTCCCAAATCAAACACTGATAAAACTTCAAATGGCCCTAACTTCTATACGGTACGTCCTACACCTATTAAAGTTTGCAACATACAAATGCTTGTAACTTTTTACTGGAACGTCATAAAACCTTGAAATTTTGTAACAATAAAGTTCTCGAGCCTCTTGTCAATTTAAGCTATCGCTCAAAGCCATGCTACCCTTGAGTCCCAAATCAAACACTGATAAAACTTTAAATGGCCCTAACTTCTATACGGTACGTCCTACACCTATCAAAGTTTGCAAAATACAAATGCTTGTAACTTTTTACTGGAGAGTCATAAAACTTTGAAATTTTGTAACAATAAAGTACTCGAGCTTCTTGTCAATTTAAGCTATCGCTCAAAGCTATGCTACCCTTGAGTCCCAAATCAAACACTGATAAAACTTCAAATGCCCCTAACTTCTATACGGTACGTCCTACACCTATCAAAATTTGCAACATACAAAAGCTTGTAACTTTTTACTGGAGCATCATAAAACCTTGCAATTTTGTAACAATAATGTATCCGAGCCTCTTGTCAATTTAACCAATCGCTCAAAGCTATGCTATCATTGAGTCCCAAATCAAACACTGATAAAACTTCAAATAGCCCTAACTGCTATACGGTACGTCCTACACCTATCAAAGTTTGCAACATACAAATGCTTGTATCTTTTTACTGGAGCGTCATAAAACCTTGAAATTTTGTAACAATAAAGTACTCGAGCCTCTTGTCAATTTAAGCTATCGCTCAAAGCTATGCTACCCTTGAGTCCCAAATCAAACACTGATAAAACTTCAAATGCCCCTAACTTCTATACGGTACGTGCTACACCTATCAAAATTTGCAACATACAAAAGCTTGTAACTTTTTACTGGAGCGTCATAAAACCTTGCAATTTTGTAACAATAAAGTATCCGAGCCTCTTGTCAATTTAACCTATCGCTCAAAGCTATGCTATCCTTGAGTCCCAAATCAAACACTGATAAAACTTCAAATGACCCTAGACTCCCAAATCAAACACTGATAAAACTTCAAATGGCCGTAACTGCTATACGGTACGTCCTACACCTATCAAAGTTTGCAACATACAAATGCTTGTAACTTTTACTGGAGCGCCATAAAACCTTGAAATTTTGTAACAATAAAGTACTCGAGCCTCTTGTCAATTTAAGCTACCGCTCAAAGCTATGCTACTCTTGAGTCCCAAATCTAACACTGATAAAACTTTAAATGGCCCTAACTTCTATACGGTGCGTCCTACACCTATCAAAGTTTGCAACATACAAATGCTTGTAACTTTTTACTGGAGCGTCATAAAACCTTGAAATTTTGTAACAATAAAGTACTCGAGCCCTTTACAATTTAAGCTATCGCTCATAGCTATGCTACCCTTGAGTCCCAATTCACACACTGATAAAACTTCAAATGCCCCTAACTTCTATACGGTATGTCCTACACCTATCAAAGTTTGCAACATACAAATGCTTGTAACTTTTTACAGGAGCGTCATAAAACCTTGAAATTTTGTAACAATAAAGTACTCGAGCCTCTTGTCAATTTAAGCTATCGCTCAAAGCTATGCTACCCTTGAGTCCCAAATCAAACAATGATAACACTTCAAATGGCCCTAACTTCTATACGGTACGTCCTACACCTATCAAAGTTTGCAACATACAAATGCTTGTAATTTGTTACTGGAGCTCCACAAAACCTTGAAATTTTGTAACAATAAAGTACTCGAGCCTCTTGTCAATTTAAGCTATCGCTCAAAGCTATGTTACTCTTGAGTCCCAAATCAAACACTGATAAAACTTCAAATGGCCCTAACTTCTATACGGTACGTCCTACACCTATCAAAGTTTGCAACATACAAATGCTTGTAACTTGTTACTGGAGCGCCATAAAACCTTGAAATTTTGTAACAATAAAGTACTCGAGCCTCTTGTCAATTTAAGCTATCGCTCAAAGCTATGTTACTCTTGAGTCCCAAATCAAACACTGATAAAACTTCAAATGGCCCTAACTTCTATACGGTACGTCTTACACCTATCAAAGTTTGCAACATACAAATGCTTGTAACTTTTTACTGGAACGTCATAAAACCTTGAAATTTTGTAACAATAAAGTTCTCGAGCCTCTTGTCAATTTAAGCTATCGCTCAAAGCCATGCTAACCTTGAGTCCCAAATCAAACACTGATAAAACTTCAAATGGCCCTAACTTCTATACGGTACGTCCTATACCTATCAAAGTTTGCAACATACAAATGCTTGTAACTTTTTACTGGAGAGTCATAAAACGTTGAAATTTTGTAACAATAAAGTACTCGAGCCTCTTGTCAATTTAAGCTATCGCTCAAAGCTATGCTACCCTTGAGTCCCAATTCAAACACTGATAAAACTTCAAATGGCCCTAACTTCTATACGATACGTCCTACACCTATCAAAGTTTGCAACATACAAATGCGTGTAACTTTTTACTGGAGCGCCATAAAACCTTGAAATTTTGTAACAATAAAGTACTCGAGCCTCTTGTCAATTTAAGCTACCGCTCAAAGCTATGCTACCCTTGAGTCCCAAATCTAACACTGATAAAACTTCAAATGGCCCTAACTTCTATATGGTGCGCCCTACACCTATCAAAGTTTGCAACATACAAATGCTTGTAACTTTTTACTGGAGCGTCATAAAACCTTGAAATTTTGTAACAATAAAGTACTCGAGCCTCTTGTAAATTTAAGCTATCGCTCAAAGCCATGCTACCCTTGAGTCCCAAATCAAACACTGATAAAACTTCAAATGGCCCTAACTTCTATAGGTACGTCCTACACCTATCAAAGTTTGCAACATACAAATGCTTGTAACTTTTTACTGGAACGTCATAAAACCTTGAAATTTTGTAACAAAAAAGTTCTCGAGCCTTTTGTCAATTTAAGCTATCGCTCAAAGCCATGCTACCCTTGAGTCCCAAATCAAACACTGATAAAACTTCAAATGGCCCTAACTTCTATACGGTACGTCCTACACCTATCAAAGTTTGCAACATACAAATGCTTGTAACTTTTTACTGGAGCATCATAAAGCGTTGAGATTTTGTAACAATAAAGTACTCGAGCCTCTTGTCAATTTAAGCTATCGCTCAAAGCTATGCTACCCTTGACTCCCAAATCAAACACTGATAAAACTTCAAAGGGCCCTAACTTCTATACGGTACGTCCTACACCTATCAAAGTTAGTAACATCAAATGCTTCTAACTTTTTACTGGAGCGTCATAAAACCTTGAAATTTTGTAACAATAAAGTACTCCAGCCTCTTGTCAATTTAACCTATCGCTCAAAGCTATGCTACCCTTGAGTCCCAAATCAAACACTGATAAAACTTCAAATGTCCCTAACTTCTATACGGTACGTCCTACACCTATCAAAGTTTGCAACATACAAATGCTTGTAACTTGTTACTGGAGCGCCATAAAACCTTGAAATTTTGTAACAATAAAGTACTCGAGCCTCTTGTCAATTTAAGCTATCGCTCAAAGCTATGTTACTCTTGAGTCCCAAATCAAACACTGATAAAACTTCAAATGCCCCTAACTTCTATACGGTACGTCTTACACCTATCAAAGTTTGCAACATACAAATGCTTGTAACTTTTTACTGGAACGTCATAAAACCTTGAAATTTTGTAACAATAAAGTTCTCGAGCCTCTATTCAATTTAAGCTATCGCTCAAAGCCATGCTAACCTTGAGTCCCAAATCAAACACTGATAAAACTTCAAATGGCCCTAACTTCTATACGGTACGTCCTATACCTATCAAAGTTTGCAACATACAAATGCTTGTAACTTTTTACTGGAGAGTCATAAAACGTTGAAATTTTGTAACAATAAAGTACTCGAGCCTCTTGTCAATTTAAGCTATCGCTCAAAGCTATGCTACCCTTGAGTCCCAATTCAAACACTGATAAAACTTCAAATGGCCCTAACTTCTATACGATACGTCCTACACCTATCAAAGTTTGCAACATACAAATGCGTGTAACTTTTTACTGGAGCGCCATAAAACCTTGAAATTTTGTAACAATAAAGTACTCGAGCCTCTTGTCAATTTAAGCTACCGCTCAAAGCTATGCTACCCTTGAGTCCCAAATCTAACACTGATAAAACTTCAAATGGCCCTAACTTCTATATGGTGCGCCCTACACCTATCAAAGTTTGCAACATACAAATGCTTGTAACTTTTTACTGGAGCGTCATAAAACCTTGAAATTTTGTAACAATAAAGTACTCGAGCCTCTTGTAAATTTAAGCTATCGCTCAAAGCCATGCTACCCTTGAGTCCCAAATCAAACACTGATAAAACTTCAAATGGCCCTAACTTCTATAGGTACGTCCTACACCTATCAAAGTTTGCAACATACAAATGCTTGTAACTTTTTACTGGAACGTCATAAAACCTTGAAATTTTGTAACAAAAAAGTTCTCGAGCCTTTTGTCAATTTAAGCTATCGCTCAAAGCCATGCTACCCTTGAGTCCCAAATCAAACACTGATAAAACTTCAAATGGCCCTAACTTCTATACGGTACGTCCTACACCTATCAAAGTTTGCAACATACAAATGCTTGTAACTTTTTACTGGAGCATCATAAAACGTTGAGATTTTGTAACAATAAAGTACTCGAGCCTCTTGTCAATTTAAGCTATCGCTCAAAGCTATGCTACCCTTGACTCCCAAATCAAACACTGATAAAACTTCAAAGGGCCCTAACTTCTATACGGTACGTCCTACACCTATCAAAGTTAGTAACATCAAATGCTTCTAACTTTTTACTGGAGCGTCATAAAACCTTGAAATTTTGTAACAATAAAGTACTCGAGCTTCTTGTCAATTTAACCTATCGCTCAAAGCTATGCTACCCTTGAGTCCCAAATCAAACACTGATAAAACTTCAAATGGCCCTAACTTCTATACGGTACGTCCTACACCTATTAAAGTTTGCAACATACAAATGCTTGTAACTTTTTACTGGAACGTCATAAAACCTTGAAATTTTGTAACAATAAAGTTCTCGAGCCTCTTGTCAATTTAAGCTATCGCTCAAAGCTATGCTACCCTTGAGTCCCAAATCAAACACTGATAAAACTTTAAATGGCCCTAACTTCTATACGGTACGTCCTACACCTATCAAAGTTTGCAAAATACAAATGCTTGTAACTTTTTACTGGAGAGTCATAAAACTTTGAAATTTTGTAACAATAAAGTACTCGAGCTTCTTGTCAATTTAAGCTATCGCTCAAAGCTATGCTACCCTTGAGTCCCAAATCAAACACTGATAAAACTTCAAATGCCCCTAACTTCTATACGGTACGTCCTACACCTATCAAAATTTGCAACATACAAAAGCTTGTAACTTTTTACTGGAGCATCATAAAACCTTGCAATTTTGTAACAATAAAGTATCCGAGCCTCTTGTCAATTTAACCAATCGCTCAAAGCTATGCTATCCTTGAGTCCCAAATCAAACACTGATAAAACTTCAAATAGCCCTAACTGCTATACGGTACGTCCTACACCTATCAAAGTTTGCAACATACAAATGCTTGTAACTTTTTACTGGAGCGTCATAAAACCTTGAAATTTTGTAACAATAAAGTACTCGAGCCTCTTGTCAATTTAAGCTACCGCTCAAAGCTATGCTACTCTTGAGTCCCAAATCTAACACTGATAAAACTTTAAATGGCCCTAACTTCTATACGGTGCGTCCTACACCTATCAAAGTTTGCAACATACAAATGCTTGTAACTTTTTACTGGAGCGTCATAAAACCTTGAAATTTTGTAACAATAAAGTACTCGAGCCTCTTGTCAATTTAAGCTATCGCTCAAAGCTATGCTACCCTTGAGTCCCAATTCACACACTGATAAAACTTCAAATGCCCCTAACTTCTATACGGTATGTCCTACACCTATCAAAGTTTGCAACATACAAATGCTTGTAACTTTTTACAGGAGCGTCATAAAACCTTGAAATTTTGTAACAATAAAGTACTCGAGCCTCTTGTCAATTTAAGCTATCGCTCAAAGCTATGCTACCCTTGAGTCCCAAATCAAACAATGATAACACTTCAAATGGCCCTAACTTCTATACGGTACGTCCTACACCTATCAAAGTTTGCAACATACAAATGCTTGTAATTTGTTACTGGAGCTCCACAAAACCTTGAAATTTTGTAACAATAAAGTACTCGAGCCTCTTGTCAATTTAAGCTATCGCTCAAAGCTATGCTACCCTTGAGTCCCAAATCAAACACTGATAAAACTTCGAATGGCCCTAACTTCTATACGGTACGTCCTACACCTATCAAAGCTAGTAACATCAAATGCTTGTCACTTTTTACTGGAGCGTCATAAAACCTTGAAATTTTGTAACAATAAAGTACTCCAGCCTCTTGTCAATTTAACCTATCGCTCAAAGCTATGCTACCCTTGAGTCCCAAATCAAACACTGATAAAACTTCAAATGTCCCTAACTTCTATACGGTACGTCCTACACCTATCAAAGTTTGCAACATACAAATGCTTGTAACTGGTTACTGGAGCGCCATAAAACCTTGAAATTTTGTAACAATAAAGTACTCGAGCCTCTTGTCAATTTAAGCTATCGCTCAAAGCTATGTTACTCTTGAGTCCCAAATCAAACACTGATAAAACTTCAAATGGCCCTAACTTCTATACGGTACGTCTTACACCTATCAAAGTTTGCAACATACAAATGCTTGTAACTTTTTACTGGAACGTCATAAAACCTTGAAATTTTGTAACAATAAAGTACTCGAGCCTCTTGTCAATTTAAGCTACCGCTCAAAGCTATGCTACCCTTGAGTCCCAAATCTAACACTGATAAAACTTCAAATGGCCCTAACTTCTATATGGTGCGCCCTACACCTATCAAAGTTTGCAACATACAAATGCTTGTAACTTTTTACTGGAGCGTCATAAAACCTTGAAATTTTGTAACAATAAAGTACTCGAGCCTCTTGTAAATTTAAGCTATCGCTCAAAGCCATGCTACCCTTGAGTCCCAAATCAAACACTGATAAAACTTCAAATGGCCCTAACTTCTATAGGTACGTCCTACACCTATCAAAGTTTGCAACATACAAATGCTTGTAACTTTTTACTGGAGCGTCATAAAACCTTGAAATTTTGTAACAATAAAGTACTCGAGCCTCTTGTAAATTTAAGCTATCGCTCAAAGCCATGCTACCCTTGAGTCCCAAATCAAACACTGATAAAACTTCAAAGGGCCCTAACTTCTATACGGTACGTCCTACACCTATCAAAGTTAGTAACATCAAATGCTTCTAACTTTTTACTGGAGCGTCATAAAACCTTGAAATTTTGTAACAATAAAGTACTCGAGCTTCTTGTCAATTTAACCTATCGCTCAAAGCTATGCTACCCTTGAGTCCCAAATCAAACACTGATAAAACTTCAAATGGCCCTAACTTCTATACGGTACGTCCTACACCTATTAAAGTTTGCAACATACAAATGCTTGTAACTTTTTACTGGAACGTCATAAAACCTTGAAATTTTGTAACAATAAAGTTCTCGAGCCTCTTGTCAATTTAAGCTATCGCTCAAAGCCATGCTACCCTTGAGTCCCAAATCAAACACTGATAAAACTTTAAATGGCCCTAACTTCTATACGGTACGTCCTACACCTATCAAAGTTTGCAAAATACAAATGCTTGTAACTTTTTACTGGAGAGTCATAAAACTTTGAAATTTTGTAACAATAAAGTACTCGAGCTTCTTGTCAATTTAAGCTATCGCTCAAAGCTATGCTACCCTTGAGTCCCAAATCAAACACTGATAAAACTTCAAATGCCCCTAACTTCTATACGGTACGTCCTACACCTATCAAAATTTGCAACATACAAAAGCTTGTAACTTTTTACTGGAGCATCATAAAACCTTGCAATTTTGTAACAATAAAGTATCCGAGCCTCTTGTCAATTTAACCAATCGCTCAAAGCTATGCTATCCTTGAGTCCCAAATCAAACACTGATAAAACTTCAAATAGCCCTAACTGCTATACGGTACGTCCTACACCTATCAAAGTTTGCAACATACAAATGCTTGTATCTTTTTACTGGAGCGTCATAAAACCTTGAAATTTTGTAACAATAAAGTACTCGAGCCTCTTGTCAATTTAAGCTACCGCTCAAAGCTATGCTACTCTTGAGTCCCAAATCTAACACTGATAAAACTTTAAATGGCCCTAACTTCTATACGGTGCGTCCTACACCTATCAAAGTTTGCAACATACAAATGCTTGTAACTTTTTACTGGAGCGTCATAAAACCTTGAAATTTTGTAACAATAAAGTACTCGAGCCTCTTGTCAATTTAAGCTATCGCTCAAAGCTATGCTACCCTTGAGTCCCAATTCACACACTGATAAAACTTCAAATGCCCCTAACTTCTATACGGTATGTCCTACACCTATCAAAGTTTGCAACATACAAATGCTTGTAACTTTTTACAGGAGCGTCATAAAACCTTGAAATTTTGTAACAATAAAGTACTCGAGCCTCTTGTCAATTTAAGCTATCGCTCAAAGCTATGCTACCCTTGAGTCCCAAATCAAACAATGATAACACTTCAAATGGCCCTAACTTCTATACGGTACGTCCTACACCTATCAAAGTTTGCAACATACAAATGCTTGTAATTTGTTACTGGAGCTCCACAAAACCTTGAAATTTTGTAACAATAAAGTACTCGAGCCTCTTGTCAATTTAAGCTATCGCTCAAAGCTATGCTACCCTTGAGTCCCAAATCAAACACTGATAAAACTTCGAATGGCCCTAACTTCTATACGGTACGTCCTACACCTATCAAAGCTAGTAACATCAAATGCTTGTCACTTTTTACTGGAGCGTCATAAAACCTTGAAATTTTGTAACAATAAAGTACTCCAGCCTCTTGTCAATTTAACCTATCGCTCAAAGCTATGCTACCCTTGAGTCCCAAATCAAACACTGATAAAACTTCAAATGTCCCTAACTTCTATACGGTACGTCCTACACCTATCAAAGTTTGCAACATACAAATGCTTGTAACTTGTTACTGGAGCGCCATAAAACCTTGAAATTTTGTAACAATAAAGTACTCGAGCCTCTTGTCAATTTAAGCTATCGCTCAAAGCTATGTTACTCTTGAGTCCCAAATCAAACACTGATAAAACTTCAAATGGCCCTAACTTCTATACGGTACGTCTTACACCTATCAAAGTTTGCAACATACAAATGCTTGTAACTTTTTACTGGAACGTCATAAAACCTTGAAATTTTGTAACAATAAAGTTCTCGAGCCTCTTGTCAATTTAAGCTATCGCTCAAAGCCATGCTAACCTTGAGTCCCAAATCAAACACTGATAAAACTTCAAATGGCCCTAACTTCTATACGGTACGTCCTATACCTATCAAAGTTTGCAACATACAAATGCTTGTAACTTTTTACTGGAGAGTCATAAAACGTTGAAATTTTGTAACAATAAAGTACTCGAGCCTCTTGTCAATTTAAGCTATCGCTCAAAGCTATGCTACCCTTGAGTCCCAATTCAAACACTGATAAAACTTCAAATGGCCCTAACTTCTATACGATACGTCCTACACCTATCAAAGTTTGCAACATACAAATGCGTGTAACTTTTTACTGGAGCGCCATAAAACCTTGAAATTTTGTAACAATAAAGTACTCGAGCCTCTTGTCAATTTAAGCTACCGCTCAAAGCTATGCTACCCTTGAGTCCCAAATCTAACACTGATAAAACTTCAAATGGCCCTAACTTCTATATGGTGCGCCCTACACCTATCAAAGTTTGCAACATACAAATGCTTGTAACTTTTTACTGGAGCGTCATAAAACCTTGAAATTTTGTAACAATAAAGTACTCGAGCCTCTTGTAAATTTAAGCTATCGCTCAAAGCCATGCTACCCTTGAGTCCCAAATCAAACACTGATAAAACTTCAAATGGCCCTAACTTCTATAGGTACGTCCTACACCTATCAAAGTTTGCAACATACAAATGCTTGTAACTTTTTACTGGAACGTCATAAAACCTTGAAATTTTGTAACAAAAAAGTTCTCGAGCCTTTTGTCAATTTAAGCTATCGCTCAAAGCCATGCTACCCTTGAGTCCCAAATCAAACACTGATAAAACTTCAAATGGCCCTAACTTCTATACGGTACGTCCTACACCTATCAAAGTTTGCAACATACAAATGCTTGTAACTTTTTACTGGAGCATCATAAAACGTTGAGATTTTGTAACAATAAAGTACTCGAGCCTCTTGTCAATTTAAGCTATCGCTCAAAGCTATGCTACCCTTGACTCCCAAATCAAACACTGATAAAACTTCAAAGGGCCCTTACTTCTATACGGTACGTCCTACACCTATCAAAGTTAGTAACATCAAATGCTTCTAACTTTTTACTGGAGCGTCATAAAACCTTGAAATTTTGTAACAATAAAGTACTCCAGCCTCTTGTCAATTTAACCTATCGCTCAAAGCTATGCTACCCTTGAGTCCCAAATCAAACACTGATAAAACTTCAAATGTCCCTAACTTCTATACGGTACGTCCTACACCTATCAAAGTCTGCAACATACAAATGCTTGTAACTTGTTACTGGAGCGCCATAAAACCTTGAAATTTTGTAACAATAAAGTACTCGAGCCTCTTGTCAATTTAAGCTATCGCTCAAAGCTATGTTACTCTTGAGTCCCAAATCAAACACTGATAAAACTTCAAATGGCCCTAACTTCTATACGGTACGTCTTACACCTATCAAAGTTTGCAACATACAAATGCTTGTAACTTTTTACTGGAACGTCATAAAACCTTGAAATTTTGTAACAATAAAGTTCTCGAGCCTCTTGTCAATTTAAGCTATCGCTCAAAGCCATGCTAACCTTGAGTCCCAAATCAAACACTGATAAAACTTCAAATGGCCCTAACTTCTATACGGTACGTCCTATACCTATCAAAGTTTGCAACATACAAATGCTTGTAACTTTTTACTGGAGAGTCATAAAACGTTGAAATTTTGTAACAATAAAGTACTCGAGCCTCTTGTCAATTTAAGCTATCGCTCAAAGCTATGCTACCCTTGAGTCCCAATTCAAACACTGATAAAACTTCAAATGGCCCTAACTTCTATACGATACGTCCTACACCTATCAAAGTTTGCAACATACAAATGCGTGTAACTTTTTACTGGAGCGCCATAAAACCTTGAAATTTTGTAACAATAAAGTACTCGAGCCTCTTGTCAATTTAAGCTACCGCTCAAAGCTATGCTACCCTTGAGTCCCAAATCTAACACTGATAAAACTTCAAATGGCCCTAACTTCTATATGGTGCGCCCGACACCTATCAAAGTTTGCAACATACAAATGCTTGTAACTTTTTACTGGAGCGTCATAAAACCTTGAAATTTTGTAACAATAAAGTACTCGAGCCTCTTGTAAATTTAAGCTATCGCTCAAAGCCATGCTACCCTTGAGTCCCAAATCAAACACTGATAAAACTTCAAATGGCCCTAACTTCTATAGGTACGTCCTATCAAAGTTTGCAACATACAAATGCTTGTAACTTTTTACTGGAACGTCATAAAACCTTGAAATTTTGTAACAAAAAAGTTCTCGAGCCTTTTGTCAATTTAAGCTATCGCTCAAAGCCATGCTACCCTTGAGTCCCAAATCAAACACTGATAAAACTTCAAATGGCCCTAACTTCTATACGGTACGTCCTACACCTATCAAAGTTTGCAACATACAAATGCTTGTAACTTTTTACTGGAGCATCATAAAACGTTGAGATTTTGTAACAATAAAGTACTCGAGCCTCTTGTCAATTTAAGCTATCGCTCAAAGCTATGCTACCCTTGACTCCCAAATCAAACACTGATAAAACTTCAAAGGGCCCTAACTTCTATACGGTACGTCCTACACCTATCAAAGTTAGTAACATCAAATGCTTCTAACTTTTTACTGGAGCGTCATAAAACCTTGAAATTTTGTAACAATAAAGTACTCGAGCTTCTTGTCAATTTAACCTATCGCTCAAAGCTATGCTACCCTTGAGTCCCAAATCAAACACTGATAAAACTTCAAATGGCCCTAACTTCTATACGGTACGTCCTACACCTATTAAAGTTTGCAACATACAAATGCTTCTAACTTTTTACTGGAACGTCATAAAACCTTGAAATTTTGTAACAATAAAGTTCTCGAGCCTCTTGTCAATTTAAGCTATCGCTCAAAGCCATGCTACCCTTGAGTCCCAAATCAAACACTGATAAAACTTTAAATGGCCCTAACTTCTATACGGTACGTCCTACACCTATCAAAGTTTGCAAAATACAAATGCTTGTAACTTTTTACTGGAGAGTCATAAAACTCTTTGAAATTTTGTAACAATAAAGTACTCGAGCCTCTTGTCAATTTAAGCTATCGCTCAAAGCTATGCTACCCTTGAGTCCCAAATCAAACACTGATAAAACTTCAAATGCCCCTAACTTCTATACGGTACGTCCTACACCTATCAAAATTTGCAACATACAAAAGCTTGTAACTTTTTACTGGAGCATCATAAAACCTTGCAATTTTGTAACAATAAAGTATCCGAGCCTCTTGTCAATTTAACCAATCGCTCAAAGCTATGCTATCCTTGAGTCCCAAATCAAACACTGATAAAACTTCAAATAGCCCTAACTGCTATACGGTACGTCCTACACCTATCAAAGTTTGCAACATACAAATGCTTGTATCTTTTTACTGGAGCGTCATAAAACCTTGAAATTTTGTAACAATAAAGTACTCGAGCCTCTTGTCAATTTAAGCTATCGCTCAAAGCTATGCTACCCTTGAGTCCCAAATCAAACACTGATAAAACTTCAAATGCCCCTAACTTCTATACGGTACGTGCCACACCTATCAAAATTTGCAACATACAAAAGCTTGTAACTTTTTACTGGAGCGTCATAAAACCTTGCAATTTTGTAACAATAAAGTATCCGAGCCTCTTGTCAATTTAACCTATCGCTCAAAGCTATGCTATCCTTGAGTCCCAAATCAAACACTGATAAAACTTCAAATGACCCTAGACTCCCAAATCAAACACTGATAAAACTTCAAATGGCCGTAACTGCTATACGGTACGTCCTACACCTATCAAAGTTTGCAACATACAAATGCTTGTAACTTTTACTGGAGCGCCATAAAACCTTGAAATTTTGTAACAATAAAGTACTCGAGCCTCTTGTCAATTTAAGCTACCGCTCAAAGCTATGCTACTCTTGAGTCCCAAATCTAACACTGATAAAACTTTAAATGGCCCTAACTTCTATACGGTGCGTCCTACACCTATCAAAGTTTGCAACATACAAATGCTTGTAACTTTTTACTGGAGCGTCATAAAACCTTGAAATTTTGTAACAATAAAGTACTCGAGCCTCTTGTCAATTTAAGCTATCGCTCAAAGCTATGCTACCCTTGAGTCCCAATTCACACACTGATAAAACTTCAAATGCCCCTAACTTCTATACGGTATGTCCTACACCTATCAAAGTTTGCAACATACAAATGCTTGTAACTTTTTACAGGAGCGTCATAAAACCTTGAAATTTTGTAACAATAAAGTACTCGAGCCTCTTGTCAATTTAAGTTATCGCTCAAAGCTATGCTACCCTTGAGTCCCAAATCAAACACTGATAAAACTTCAAATGGCCCTAACTTCTACACGGTACGTCCTACACCTATCAAAGTTTGCAAAATACAAATGCTTGTAACTTTTTACTGGAGAGTCATAAAACTTTGAAATTTTGTAACAATAAAGTACTCGAGCTTCTTGTCAATTTAAGCTATCGCTCAAAGCTATGCTACCCTTGAGTCCCAAATCAAACACTGATAAAACTTCAAATGCCCCTAACTTCTATACGGTACGTCCTACACCTATCAAAATTTGCAACATACAAAAGCTTGTAACTTTTTACTGGAGCATCATAAAACCTTGCAATTTTGTAACAATAAAGTATCCGAGCCTCTTGTCAATTTAACCAATCGCTCAAAGCTATGCTATCCTTGAGTCCCAAATCAAACACTGATAAAACTTCAAATAGCCCTAACTGCTATACGGTACGTCCTACACCTATCAAAGTTTGCAACATACAAATGCTTGTATCTTTTTACTGGAGCGTCATAAAACCTTGAAATTTTGTAACAATAAAGTACTCGAGCCTCTTGTCAATTTAAGCTATCGCTCAAAGCTATGCTACCCTTGAGTCCCAAATCAAACACTGATAAAACTTCAAATGCCCCTAACTTCTATACGGTACGTGCCACACCTATCAAAATTTGCAACATACAAAAGCTTGTAACTTTTTACTGGAGCGTCATAAAACCTTGCAATTTTGTAACAATAAAGTATCCGAGCCTCTTGTCAATTTAACCTATCGCTCAAAGCTATGCTATCCTTGAGTCCCAAATCAAACACTGATAAAACTTCAAATGACCCTAGACTCCCAAATCAAACACTGATAAAACTTCAAATGGCCGTAACTGCTATACGGTACGTCCTACACCTATCAAAGTTTGCAACATACAAATGCTTGTAACTTTTACTGGAGCGCCATAAAACCTTGAAATTTTGTAACAATAAAGTACTCGAGCCTCTTGTCAATTTAAGCTACCGCTCAAAGCTATGCTACTCTTGAGTCCCAAATCTAACACTGATAAAACTTTAAATGGCCCTAACTTCTATACGGTGCGTCCTACACCTATCAAAGTTTGCAACATACAAATGCTTGTAACTTTTTACTGGAGCGTCATAAAACCTTGAAATTTTGTAACAATAAAGTACTCGAGCCTCTTGTCAATTTAAGCTATCGCTCAAAGCTATGCTACCCTTGAGTCCCAATTCACACACTGATAAAACTTCAAATGCCCCTAACTTCTATACGGTATGTCCTACACCTATCAAAGTTTGCAACATACAAATGCTTGTAACTTTTTACAGGAGCGTCATAAAACCTTGAAATTTTGTAACAATAAAGTACTCGAGCCTCTTGTCAATTTAAGTTATCGCTCAAAGCTATGCTACCCTTGAGTCCCAAATCAAACACTGATAAAACTTCAAATGGCCCTAACTTCTACACGGTACGTCCTACACCTATCAAAGTTTGCAACATACAAATGCTTGTAACTTGTCACTGGAGCGCCATAAAACCTTGAAATTTTGTAACAATAAAGTACTCGAGCCTCTTGTCAATTTAAGCTATCGCTCAAAGCTATGCTACCCTTGAGTCCCAAATCAAACACTGATAAAACTTCAAATGGCCCTAACTTCTAAACGGTACGTACTACACCTATCAAAGTTTGCAACATACAAATGCTTGTAACTTTTTACTGGAACGTCATAAAACCTTGAAATTTTGTAACAATAAAGTTCTCGAGCCTCTTGTCAATTTAAGCTATCGCTCAAAGCCATGCTACCCTTGAGTCCGAAATCAAACACTGATAAAACTTCAAATGGCCCTAACTTCTATACGGTACGTCCTACACCTATCAAAGTTTGCAACATACAAATGCTTGTAACTTTTTACTGGAGAGTCATAAAACGTTGAAATTTTGTAACAATAAAGTACTCGAGCCTCTTGTCAATTTAAGCTATCGCTCAAAGCTATGCTACCCGTGACTCCCAAATCAAACACTGATAAAACTTCAAATGGCCCTAACTGCTATACGGTACGTCCTACACCTATCAAAGTTTGCAACATACAAATGCTTGTAACTTTTTACTGGAGAGTCATAAAACGTTGAAATTTTGTAACAATAAAGTACTCGAGCCTCTTGTCAATTTAAGCTATCGCTCAAAGCTATTCTACCCTTGAGTCCCAAATCAAACACTGATAAAACTTCAAATGCCCCTAACTTCTATACGGTACGTCCTACACCTATCAAAATTTGCAACATACAAAAGCTTGTAACTTTTTACTGGAGCATCATAAAACCTTGCAATTTTGTAACAATAAAGTATCCGAGCCTCTTGTCAATTTAACCAATCGCTCAAAGCTATGCTATCCTTGAGTCCCAAATCAAACACTGATAAAACTTCAAATAGCCCTAACTGCTATACGGTACGTCCTACACCTATCAAAGTTTGCAACATACAAATGCTTGTATCTTTTTACTGGAGCGTCATAAAACCTTGAAATTTTGTAACAATAAAGTACTCGAGCCTCTTGTCAATTTAAGCTATCGCTCAAAGCTATGCTACCCTTGAGTCCCAAATCAAACACTGATAAAACTTCAAATGCCCCTAACTTCTATACGGTACGTGCTACACCTATCAAAATTTGCAACATACAAAAGCTTGTAACTTTTTACTGGAGCGTCATAAAACCTTGCAATTTTGTAACAATAAAGTATCCGAGCCTCTTGTCAATTTAACCTATCGCTCAAAGCTATGCTATCCTTGAGTCCCAAATCAAACACTGATAAAACTTCAAATGACCCTAGACTCCCAAATCAAACACTGATAAAACTTCAAATGGCCCTAACTGCTATACGGTACGTCCTACACCTATCAAAGTTTGCAACATACAAATGCTTGTAACTTTTACTGGAGCGCCATAAAACCTTGAAATTTTGTAACAATAAAGTACTCGAGCCTCTTGTCAATTTAAGCTACCGCTCAAAGCTATGCTACTCTTGAGTCCCAAATCTAACACTGATAAAACTTTAAATGGCCCTAACTTCTATACGGTGCGTCCTACACCTATCAAAGTTTGCAACATACAAATGCTTGTAACTTTTTACTGGAGCGTCATAAAACCTTGAAATTTTGTAACAATAAAGTACTCGAGCCTCTTGTCAATTTAAGCTATCGCTCAAAGCTATGCTACCCTTGAGTCCCAATTCACACACTGATAAAACTTCAAATGCCCCTAACTTCTATACGGTATGTCCTACACCTATCAAAGTTTGCAACATACAAATGCTTGTAACTTTTTACAGGAGCGTCATAAAACCTTGAAATTTTGTAACAATAAAGTACTCGAGCCTCTTGTCAATTTAAGTTATCGCTCAAAGCTATGCTACCCTTGAGTCCCAAATCAAACACTGATAAAACTTCAAATGGCCCTAACTTCTACACGGTACGTCCTACACCTATCAAAGTTTGCAACATACAAATGATTGTAACTTGTCACTGGAGCGCCATAAAACCTTGAAATTTTGTAACAATAAAGTACTCGAGCCTCTTGTCAATTTAAGCTATCGCTCAAAGCTATGCTACCCTTGAGTCCCAAATCAAACACTGATAAAACTTCAAATGGCCCTAACTTCTAAACGGTACGTACTACACCTATCAAAGTTTGCAACATACAAATGCTTGTATCTTTTTACTGGAGCGTCATAAAACCTTGAAATTTTGTAACAATAAAGTACTCGAGCCTCTTGTCAATTTAAGCTATCGCTCAAAGCTATTCTACCCTTGAGTCCCAAATCAAACACTGATAAAACTTCAAATGCCCCTAACTTCTATACGGTACGTCCTACACCTATCAAAATTTGCAACATACAAAAGCTTGTATCTTTTTACTGGAGCGTCATAAAACCTTGCAATTTTGTAACAATAAAGTATCCGAGCCTCTTGTCAATTTAACCTATCGCTCAAGGCTATGCTATCCTTGAGTCCCAAATCAAACACTGATAAAACTTCAAATGGCCCTAACTGCTATACGGTACGTCCTACACCTATCAAAGTTTGCAACATACAAATGCTTGTATCTTTTTACTGGAGCGTCATAAAACCGTGAAATTTTGTAACAATAAAGTACTCGAGCCTCTTGTCAATTTAAGCTATCGCTCAAAGCTATGTTACACTTGAGTCCCAAATCAAACACTGATAAAACTTCAAATGCCCCTAACTTCTATACGGTACGTCCTACACCTATCAAAATTTGCAACATACAAAAGCTTGTAACTTTTTACTGGAGCGTCATAAAACCTTGCAATTTTGTAACAATAAAGTATCCGAGCCTCTTGTCAATTTAACCTATCGCTCAAAGCTATGCTATCCTTGAGTCCCAAATCAAAGACTGATAAAACTTCAAATGGCCCTAACTTCTATACGGTACGTCCTACACCTATCAAAGTTTGCAACATACAAATGCTTGTAACTTTTTACTGGAGAGTCATAAAACGTTGAAATTTTGTAACAATAAAGTACTCGAGCCTCTTGTCAATTTAAGCTATCGCTCAAAGCTATGCTACCCTTGACTCCCAAATCAAACACTGATAAAACTTCAAATGGCCCTAACTGCTATACGGTACGTCCTACACCTATCAAAGTTTGCAACATACAAATGCTTGTATCTTTTTACTGGAGCGTCATAAAACCTTGAAATTTTGTAACAATAAAGTACTCGAGCCTCTTGTCAATTTAAGCTATCGCACAAAGCTATGCTACCCTTGAGTCCCAATTCAAACACTGATAAAACTTCAAATGGCCCTAACTTCTATACGATACGTCCTACACCTATGAAAGTTTGCAACATATAAATGCGTGTAACTTTTACTGGAGCGCCATAAAACCTTGAAATTTTGTAACAATAAAGTACTCGAGCCTCTTGTCAATTTAAGCTATCGCTCAAAGCTATGCTACCCTTGAGTCCCAATTCAAACACTGATAAAACTTCAAATGGCCCTAACTTCTATATGGTACGTCCTACACCTATCAAAGTTTGCAACATACAAATGCTTGTAACTTTTTACAGGAGCGTCATAAAACCTTGAAATTTTGTAACAATAAAGTACTCGAGCCTCTTGTCAATTTAAGTTATCGCTCAAAGATATGCTACCCTTGCGTCCCAAATCAAACACTGATAAAACTTCAAATGGCCCTAACTTCTATACGGTACGTCCTACACCTATCAAAGTTTGCAACATACAAATGCTTGTAACTTGTTACTGGAGCGCCATAAAACCTTGAAATTTTGTAACAATAAAGTACTCGAGCCTCTTGTCAATTTAAGCTATCGCTCAAAGCTATGCTACCCTTGAGTCCCAAATCAAACACTGATAAAACTTCAAATGGCCCTAACTTCTATACGGTACGTACTACACCTATCAAAGATTGCAACATACAAATGCTTGTAACTTTTTACTGGAACGTCATAAAACCTTGAAATTTTGTAACAATAAAGTTCTCGAGCCTCTTGTCAATTTAAGCTATCGCTCAAAGCCATGCTACACTTGAGTCCGAAATCAAACACTGATAAAACTTCAAATGGCCCTAACTTCTATACGGTACGTCCTACACCTATCAAAGTTTGCAACATACAAATGCTTGTAACTTTTTACTGGAGAGTCATAAAACGTTGAAATTTTGTAACAATAAAGTACTCGAGCCTCTTGTCAATTTAAGCTATCGCTCAAAGCTATGCTACGCGTGACTCCCAAATCAAACACTGATAAAACTTCAAATGGCCCTAACTGCTATACGGTACGTCCTACACCTATCAAAGTTTGCAACATACAAATGCTTGTATCTTTTTACTGGAGCGTCATGAAACCTTGAAATTTTGTAACAATAAAGTACTCGAGCCTCTTGTCAATTTAAGCTATCGCTCAAAGCTATGCTACCCTTGAGTCCCAAATCAAACACTGATAAAACTTCAAATGCCCCTAACTTCTATACGGTACGTCCTACACCTATCAAAATTTGCAACATACAAAAGCTTGTAACTTTTTACTGGAGCGTCATAAAACCGTGCAATTTTGTAACAATAAAGTATCCGAGCCTCTTCTCAATTTAACCTATCGCTCAAGGCTATGCTATCCTTGAGTCCCAAATCAAACACTGATAAAACTTCAAATGGCCCTAACTGCTATACGGTACGTCCTACACCTATCAAAGTTTGCAACATACAAATGCTTGTATCTTTTTACTGAAGCGTCATAAAACCTTGAAATTTTGTAACTATAAAGTACTCGAGCCTCTTGTCAATTTAAGCTATCGCTCAAAGCTATGCTACCCTTGAGTCCCAAATCAAACACTGATAAAACTTCAAATGCCCCTAACTTCTATACGGTACGTCCTACACCTATCAAAATTTGCAACATACAAAAGCTTGTAACTTTTTACTGGAGCGTCATAAAACCTTGCAATTTTGTAACAATAAAGTATCCGAGCCTCTTGTCAATTTAACCTATCGCTCAAAGCTATGCTATCCTTGAGTCCCAAATCAAACACTGATAAAGCTTCAAATGGCCCTAACTTCTATACGGTACGTCCTACACCTATCAAAGTTTGCAACATACAAATGCTTGTAACTTTTTACTGGAGAGTCATAAAACGTTGAAATTTTGTAACAATAAAGTACTCGAGCCTCTTGTCAATTTAAGCTATCGCTCAAAGCTATGCTACCCTTGACTCCCAAATCAAACACTGATAAAACTTCAAATGGCCCTAACTGCTATACGGTACGTCCTACACCTATCAAAGTTTGCAACATACAAATGCTTGTATCTTTTTACTGGAGCGTCATAAAACCTTGAAATTTTGTAACAATAAAGTACTCGAGCCTCTTGTCAATTTAAGCTATCGCTCAAAGCTATGCTACCCTTGAGTCCCAATTCAAACACTGATAAAACTTCAAATGGCCCTAACTTCTATACGATACGTCCTACACCTATGAAAGTTTGCAACATACAAATGCGTGTAACTTTTACTGGAGCGCCATAAAACCTTGAAATTTTGTAACAATAAAGTACTCGAGCCTCTTGTCAATTTAAGCTACCGCTCAAAGCTATGCTACTCTTGAGTCCCAAATCTAACACTGATAAAACTTCAAATGGCCCTAACTTCTATACGGTGCGTCCTACACCTATCAAAGTTTGCAACATACAAATGCTTGTAACTTTTTACTGGAGCGTCATAAAACCTTGAAATTTTGTAACAACAAAGTACTCGAGCCTCTTGTCAATTTAAGCTATCGCTCAAAGCTATGCTACCCTTGAGTCCCAAATCAAACACTGATAAAACTTCAAATGCCCCTAACTTCTATACGGTACGTCCTACACCTATCAAAATTTGCAACATACAAAAGCTTGTAACTTTTTACTGGAGCGTCATAAAACCGTGCAATTTTGTAACAATAAAGTATCCGAGCCTCTTCTCAATTTAACCTATCGCTCAAGGCTATGCTATCCTTGAGTCCCAAATCAAACACTGATAAAACTTCAAATGGCCCTAACTTCTATACGGTACGTCCTACACCTATCAAAATTTGCAACATACAAAAGCTTGTAACTTTTTACTGGAGCGTCATAAAACCGTGCAATTTTGTAACAATAAAGTATCCGAGCCTCTTCTCAATTTAACCTATCGCTCAAGGCTATGCTATCCTTGAGTCCCAAATCAAACACTGATAAAACTTCAAATGGCCCTAACTGCTATACGGTACGTCCTACACCTATCAAAGTTTGCAACATACAAATGCTTGTATCTTTTTACTGAAGCGTCATAAAACTTTGAAATTTTGTAACTATAAAGTACTCGAGCCTCTTGTCAATTTAAGCTATCGCTTTAAATTGACAAGAGGCTCGAGTACTTTATTGTTACAAAATTTCAACGTTTTATGACTCTCCAGTAAAAAGTTACAAGCATTTGTATGTAAAGCTATGCTACCCTTGACTCCCAAATCAAACACTGATAAAACTTCAAATGGCCCTAACTGCTATACGGTACGTCCTACACCTATCAAAGTTTGCAACAAACCAAAGCTTGTATCTTTTTACTGGAGCGTCATAAAACCTTGAAATTTTGTAACAATAAAGTACTCGAGCCTCTTGTCAATTTAAGCTATCGCACAAAGCTATGCTACCCTTGAGTCCCAATTCAAACACTGATAAAACTTCAAATGGCCCTAACTTCTATACGATACGTCCTACACCTATGAAAGTTTGCAACATACAAATGCGTGTAACTTTTACTGGAGCGCCATAAAACCTTGAAATTTTGTAACAATAAAGTACTCGAGCCTCTTGTCAATTTAAGCTACCGCTCAAAGCTATGCTACTCTTGAGTCCCAAATGTAACACTGATAAAACTTCAAATGGCCCTAACTTCTATACGGTGCGTCCTACACCTATCAAAGTTTGCAACATACAAATGCTTGTAACTTTTTACTGGAGCGTCATAAAACCTTGAAATTTTGTAACAATAAAGTACTCGAGCCTCTTGTCAATTTAAGCTATCGCTCAAAGCTATGCTACCCTTGAGTCCCAATTCAAACACTGATAAAACTTCAAATGGCCCTAACTTCTATATGGTACGTCCTACACCTATCAAAGTTTGCAACATACAAATGCTTGTAACTTTTTACAGGAGCGTCATAAAACCTTGAAATTTTGTAACAATAAAGTACTCGAGCCTCTTGTCAATTTAAGTTATCGCTCAAAGATATGCTACCCTTGCGTCCCAAATCAAACACTGATAAAACTTCAAATGGCCCTAACTTCTATACGGTACGTCCTACACCTATCAAAGTTTGCAACATACAAATGCTTGTAACTTGTTACTGGAGCGCCATAGAACCTTGAAATTTTGTAACAATAAAGTTCTCGAGCCTCTTGTCAATTTAAGCTATCCCTCAAAGCCATGCTACACTTGAGTCCGAAATCAAACACTGATAAAACTTCAAATGGCCCTAACTTCTATACGGTACGTCCTACACCTATCAAAGTTTGCAACATACAAATGCTTGTAACTTTTTACTGGAGAGTCATAAAACGTTGAAATTTTGTAACAATAAAGTACTCGAGCCTCTTGTCAATTTAAGCTATCGCTCAAAGCTATGCTACCCGTGACTCCCAAATCAAACACTGATAAAACTTCAAATGGCCCTAACTGCTATACGGTACGTCCTACACCTATCAAAGTTTGCAACATACAAATGCTTGTATCTTTTTACTGGAGCGTCATAAAACCTTGAAATTTTGTAACAATAAAGTACTCGAGCCTCTTGTCAATTTAAGCTATCGCTCAAAGCTATGCTACCCTTGAGTCCCAAATCAAACACTGATAAAACTTCAGATGCCCCTAACTTCTATACGGTACGTCCTACACCTATCAAAATTTGCAACATACAAAAGCTTGTAACTTTTTACTGGAGCGTCATAAAACCGTGCAATTTTGTAACAATAAAGTATCCGAGCCTCTTCTCAATTTAACCTATCGCTCAAGGCTATGCTATCCTTGAGTCCCAAATCAAACACTGATAAAACTTCTAATGGCCCTAACTGCTATACGGTACGTCCTACACCTATCAAAGTTTGCAACATACAAATGCTTGTATCTTTTTACTGAAGCGTCATAAAACCTTGAAATTTTGTAACTATAAAGTACTCGAGCCTCTTGTCAATTTAAGCTATCGCTCAAAGCTATGCTACCCTTGAGTCCCAAGTCAAACACTGATAAAACTTCAAATGCCCCTAACTTCTATACGGTACGTCCTACACCTATCAAAATTTGCAACATACAAAAGCTTGTAACTTTTTACTGGAGCGTCATAAAACCTTGCAATTTTGTAACAATAAAGTATCCGAGCCTCTTGTCAATTTAACCTATCGCTCAAAGCTATGATATCCTTGAGTCCCAAATCAAACACTGATAAAACTTCAAATGGCCCTAACTTCTATACGGTACGTCCTACACCTATCAAAGTTTGCAACATACAAATGCTTGTGACTTTTTACTGGAGAGTCATAAAACGTTGAAATTTTGTAACAATAAAGTACTCGAGCCTCTTGTCAATTTAAGCTATCGCTCAAAGCTATGCTACCCTTGACTCCCAAATCAAACACTGATAAAACTTCAAATGGCCCTAACTGCTATACGGTACGTCCTACACCTATCCAAGTTTGCAACATACAAATGCTTGTATCTTTTTACTGGAGCGTCATAAAACCTTGAAATTTTGTAACAATAAAGTACTCGAGCCTCTTGTCAATTTAAGCTATCGCTCAAAGCTATGCTACCCTTGAGTCCCAATTCAAACACTGATAAAACTTCAAATGGCCCTAACTTCTATACAATACGTCCTACACCTATGAAAGTTTGCAACATACAAATGCGTGTAACTTTTACTGGAGCGCCATAAAACCTTGAAATTTTGTAACAATAAAGTACTCGAGCCTCTTGTCAATTTAAGCTACCGCTCAAAGCTATGCTACTCTTGAGTCCCAAATCTAACACTGATAAAACTTCAAATGGCCCTAACTTCTATACGGTGCGTCCTACACCTATCAAAGTTTGCAACATACAAAAGCTTGTAACTTTTTACTGGAGCGTCATAAAACCTTGAAATTTTGTAACAACAAAGTACTCGAGCCTCTTGTCAATTTAAGCTATCGCTCAAAGCTATGCTACCCTTGACTCCCAAATCAAACACTGATAAAACTTCAAATGGCCCTAACTGCTATACGGTACGTCCTACACCTATCAAAGTTTGCAACATACAAATGCTTGTAACTTTTTACTGGAGCGTCATAAAACCTTGAAATTTTGTAACAATAAAGTACTCGAGCCTCTTGTCAATTTAAGCTATCGCTCAAAGCTATGCTACCCTTGAGTCCCAATTCAAACACTGATAAAACTTCAAATGGCCCTAACTTCTATACGATACGTCCTACACCTATGAAAGTTTGCAACATACAAATGCGTGTAACTTTTACTGGAGCGCCATAAAACCTTGAAATTTTGTAACAATAAAGTACTCGAGCCTCTTGTCAATTTAAGCTACCGCTCAAAGCTATGCTACTCTTGAGTCCCAAATCTAACACTGATAAAACTTCAAATGGCCCTAACTTCTATACGGTGCGTCCGACACCTATCAAAGTTTGCAACATACAAATGCTTGTAACTTTTTACTGGAGCGTCATAAAACCTTGAAATTTTGTAACAACAAAGTACTCGAGCCTCTTGTCAATTTAAGCTATCGCTCAAAGCTATGCTACCCTTGACTCCCAAATCAAACACTGATAAAACTTCAAATGGCCCTAACTGCTATACGGTACGTCCTATACCTATCAAAGTTTGCAACATACAAATGCTTGTATCTTTTTACTGGAGCGTCATAAAACCTTGAAATTTTGTAACAATAAAGTACTCGAGCCGCTTGTCAATTTAAGCTATCGCTCAAAGCTATGCTACCCTTGAGTCCCAATTCAAACACTGATAGAACTTCAAATGGCCCTAACTTCTATACGATACGTCCTACACCTATGAAAGTTTGCAACATACAAATGCGTGTAACTTTTACTGGAGCGCCATAAAACCTTGAAATTTTGTAACAATAAAATACTCGAGCCTCTTGTCAATTTAAGCTACCGCTCAAAGCTATGCTACTCTTGAGTCCCAAATCTAACACTGATAAAACTTCAAATGGCCCTAACTTCTATACGGTGCGTCCTACACCTATCAAAGTTTGCAACATACAAATGCTTGTAACTTTTTACTGGAGCGTCATAAAACCTTGAAATTTTGTAACAATAAAGTACTCGAGCCTCTTGTCAATTTAAGCTATCGCTCAAAGCTATGCTACCCTTGAGTCCCAATTCAAACACTGATAAAACTTCAAATGGCCCTAACTTCTATACGGTACGTCCTACACCTATCAAAGTTTGCAACATACAAATGCTTGTAACTTTTTACAGGAGCGTCATAAAACCTTGAAATTTTGTAACAATAAAGTACTCGAGCCTCTTGTCAATTTAAGTTATCGCTCAAAGATATGCTACCCTTGCGTCCCAAATCAAACACTGATAAAACTTCAAATGGCCCTAACTTCTATACGGTACGTCCTACACCTATCAAAGTTTGCAACATACAAATGCTTGTAACTTTTTACTGGAGCGTCATAAAACGTTGAAATTTTGTAACAATAAAGTACTCGAGCCTCTTGTCAATTTAAGCTATCGCTCAAAGCTATGCTACCCTTGAGTCCCAATTCAAACACTGATAAAACTTCAAATGGCCCTAACTTCTATACGATACGTCCTACACCTATCAAAGTTTGCAACATACAAATGCGTGTAACTTTTTACTGGAGCGCCGTAAAACATTGAAATTTTGTAACAATAAAGTACTCGAGCCTCTTGTCAATTTAAGCTACCGGTCAAAGCTATGCTACCCTTGAGTCCCAAATCTAACACTGATAAAACTTCAAATGGCCCTAACTTCTATACGGTACGTCCTACACCTATCAAAGTTTGCAACATACAAATGCTTGTAACTTTTTACTGGAGCGCCATAAAACCTTGAAATTTGTAACAATAAAGTACACGAGCCTCTTGTAAATTTAAGCTATCGCTCAAAGCTATGCTACCCTTGAGTCCCAAATCAAACACTGATAAAACTTCAAATGGCCCTAACTTCTATTCGGTACGTCCTACACCTATCAAAGTTTGCAACATACAAATGCTTGTATCTTTTTACTGGAGCGTCATAAAACCGTGAAATTTTGTAACAATAAAGTACTCGAGCCTCTTGTCAATTTAAGCTATCGCTCAAAGCTATGCTACCCTTGACTCCCAAATCAAACACTGATAAAACTTCAAATGGCCCTAACTGCTATACGGTACGTCCTACACCTATCAAAGTTTGCAACATACAAATGCTTGTATCTTTTTACTGGAGAGTCATAAAACCTTGAAATTTTGTAACAATAAAGTACTCGAGCCTCTTGTCAATTTAAGCTATCGCTCAAAGCTATGCTACCCTTGAGTCCCAAATCAAACACTGATAAAACTTCAAATGCCCCTAACTTCTATACGGTACGTCCTACACCTATCAAAATTTGCAACATACAAAAGCTTGTAACTTTTTACTGGAGCGTCATAAAACCTTGCAATTTTGTAACAATAAAGTATCCGAGCCTCTTGTCAATTTAAGCTACCGCTCAAAGCTATGCTACCCTTGAGTGCCAATTCAAACACTGATAAAACTTCAAATGGCCCTAACTTCTATACGATACGTCCTACACCTATGAAAGTTTGCAACATACAAATGCGTGTAACTTTTTACTGGAGCGCCATAAAACCTTGAAATTTTGTAACAATAAAGTACTCGAGCCTCTTGTCAATTTAAGTTACCGCGCAAAGCTATGCTACTCTTGAGTCCCAAATCTAACATTGATAAAACTTCAAATGGCCCTAACTTCTATACGGTGCGTCCTACACCTATCAAAGTTTGCAACATACAAATGCTTGTAACTTTTTACTGGAGCGTCATAAAACCTTGAAATTTTGTAACAATAAAGTACTCGAGCCTCTTGTCAATTTAAGCTATCGCTCAAAGCTATGCTACCCTTGAGTCCCAATTCAAACACTGATAAAACTTCAAATGGCCCTAACTTCTATACGGTACGTCCTACACCTATCAAAGTTTGCAACATACAAATGCTTGTAACTTTTTACAGGAGCGTCATAAAACCTTGAAATTTTGTGACATTAAAGTACTCGAGCCTCTTGTCAATTTAAGTTATCGCTCAAAGTTATGCTACCCTTGCGTCCCAAATCAAACACTGATAAAACTTCAAATGGCCCTAACTTCTATACGGTACGTCATACACCTATCAAAGTTTGCAACATACAAATGCTTGTAACTTTTTACTGGAGCGTCATAAAACCTTGAAATTTTGTAACAATAAAGTACTCGAGCCTCTTGTCAATTTAAGCTATCGCTGAAAGCTATGCTACCCTTGAGTCCCAATTCAAACACTGATAAAACTTCCAGTGGCCCTAACTTCTATACGATACGTCCTACACCTATCAAAGTTTGCAACATACAAATGCGTGTAACTTTTTACTGGAGCGCCATAAAACATTGAAATTTTGTAACAATAAAGTACTCGAGCCTCTTGTCAATTTAAGCTACCGGTCAAAGCTATGCTACCCTTGAGTCCTAGATCAAACACTGATAAAACTTCAAATGGCCCTAACTGCTATACGGTACGTCCTACACCTATCAAAGTTTGCAACATACAAATGCTTGTATCTTTTTACTGGAGCGTCATAAAACCTTGAAATTTTGTAACAATAAAGTACTCGAGCCTCTTGTTAATTTAAGCTATCGCTCAAAGCTATGCTACCCTTGAGTCCCAAATCAAACACTGATAATACTTCAAATGCCCCTAACTTCTATACGGTACGTCCTACACCTATCAAAATTTGCAACATACAAAATCTTGTTACTTTTTACTGGAGCGTCATAAAACCTTGCTATTTTGTAACAATAAAGTATCCGAGCCTCTTGTCAATTAACCTATCGCTCAAAGCTATGCTACCCTTGAGTCCCAAATCAAACGCTGATAAAACTTCAAATGGCCCTAACTTCTATACGGTATGTCCTACACCTATCAAAGTTTGCAACATACAAATGCTTGTAACTTTTTACTGGAGAGTCATAAAACGTTGAAATTTTGTAACAATAAAGTACTCGAGCCTCTTGTCAATTTAAGCTATCGCTCAAAGCTATGCTACCCTTGACTCCCAAATCAAACACTGATAAAACTTCAAATGGCCCTAACTGCTATACGGTACGTCCTACACCTATCAAAGTTTGCAACATACAAATGCTTGTATCTTTTTACTGGAGCGTCATAAAACCTTGAAATTTTGTAACAATAAAGTACTCGAGCCTCTTGTCAATTTAAGCTATCGCTCAAAGCTATGCTACCCTTGAGTCCCAAATCAAACACTGATAAAACTTCAAATGCCCCTAACTTCTATACGGTACGTCCTACACCTATCAAAATTTGCAACATACAAAAGCTTGTAACTTTTTAATGGAGCGTCATAAAACCTTGCAATTTTGTAACAATAAAGTATCCGAGCCTCTTGTCAATTTAAGCTACCGCTCAAAGCTATGCTACCCTTGAGTGCCAATTCAAACACTGATAAAACTTCAAATGGCCCTAACTTCTATACGATACGTCCTACACCTATGAAAGTTTGCAACATACAAATGCGTGTAACTTTTTACTGGAGCGCCATAAAACCTTGAAATTTTGTAACAATAAAGTACTCGAGCCTCTTGTCAATTTAAGCTACCGCGCAAAGCTATGCTACTCTTGAGTCCCAAATCTAACATTGATAAAACTTCATATGGCCCTAACTTCTATACGGTGCGTCCTACACCTATCAAAGTTTGCAACATACAAATGCTTGTAACTTTTTACTGGAGCGTCATAAAACCTTGAAATTTTGTAACAATAAAGTACTCGAGCCTCTTGTCAATTTAAGCTATCGCTCAAAGCTATGCTACCCTTGAGTCCCAATTCAAACACTGATAAAACTTCAAATGGCCCTAACTTCTATACGGTACGTCCTACACCTATCAAAGTTTGCAACATACAAATGCTTGTAACTTTTTACAGGAGCGTCATAAAACCTTGAAATTTTGTAACAATAAAGTACTCGAGCCTCTTGTCAATTTAAGTTATCGCTCAAAGATATGCTACCCTTGCGTCCCAAATCAAACACTGATAAAACTTCAAATGGCCCTAACTTCTATACGGTACGTCCTACACCTATCAAAGTTTGCAACATACAAATGCTTGTAACTTTTTACTGGAGCGTCATAAAACGTTGAAATTTTGTAACAATAAAGTACTCGAGCCTCTTGTCAATTTAAGCTATCGCTCAAAGCTATGCTACCCTTGAGTCCCAATTCAAACACTGATAAAACTTCAAATGGCCCTAACTTCTATACGATACGTCCTACACCTATCAAAGTTTGCAACATACAAATGCGTGTAACTTTTTACTGGAGCGCCGTAAAACATTGAAATTTTGTAACAATAAAGTACTCGAGCCTCTTGTCAATTTAAGCTACCGGTCAAAGCTATGCTACCCTTGAGTCCCAAATCTAACACTGATAAAACTTCAAATGGCCCTAACTTCTATACGGTACGTCCTACACCTATCAAAGTTTGCAACATACAAATGCTTGTAACTTTTTACTGGAGCGCCATAAAACCTTGAAATTTGTAACAATAAAGTACACGAGCCTCTTGTAAATTTAAGCTATCGCTCAAAGCTATGCTACCCTTGAGTCCCAAATCAAACACTGATAAAACTTCAAATGGCCCTAACTTCTATTCGGTACGTCCTACACCTATCAAAGTTTGCAACATACAAATGCTTGTATCTTTTTACTGGAGCGTCATAAAACCTTGAAATTTTGTAACAATAAAGTACTCGAGCCTCTTGTCAATTTAAGCTATCGCTCAAAGCTATGCTACCCTTGACTCCCAAATCAAACACTGATAAAACTTCAAATGGCCCTAACTGCTATACGGTACGTCCTACACCTATCAAAGTTTGCAACATACAAATGCTTGTATCTTTTTACTGGAGAGTCATAAAACCTTGAAATTTTGTAACAATAAAGTACTCGAGCCTCTTGTCAATTTAAGCTATCGCTCAAAGCTATGCTACCCTTGAGTCCCAAATCAAACACTGATAAAACTTCAAATGCCCCTAACTTCTATACGGTACGTCCTACACCTATCAAAATTTGCAACATACAAAAGCTTGTAACTTTTTACTGGAGCGTCATAAAACCTTGCAATTTTGTAACAATAAAGTATCCGAGCCTCTTGTCAATTTAAGCTACCGCTCAAAGCTATGCTACCCTTGAGTGCCAATTCAAACACTGATAAAACTTCAAATGGCCCTAACTTCTATACGATACGTCCTACACCTATGAAAGTTTGCAACATACAAATGCGTGTAACTTTTTACTGGAGCGCCATAAAACCTTGAAATTTTGTAACAATAAAGTACTCGAGCCTCTTGTCAATTTAAGTTACCGCGCAAAGCTATGCTACTCTTGAGTCCCAAATCTAACATTGATAAAACTTCAAATGGCCCTAACTTCTATACGGTGCGTCCTACACCTATCAAAGTTTGCAACATACAAATGCTTGTAACTTTTTACTGGAGCGTCATAAAACCTTGAAATTTTGTAACAATAAAGTACTCGAGCCTCTTGTCAATTTAAGCTATCGCTCAAAGCTATGCTACCCTTGAGTCCCAATTCAAACACTGATAAAACTTCAAATGGCCCTAACTTCTATACGGTACGTCCTACACCTATCAAAGTTTGCAACATACAAATGCTTGTAACTTTTTACAGGAGCGTCATAAAACCTTGAAATTTTGTGACATTAAAGTACTCGAGCCTCTTGTCAATTTAAGTTATCGCTCAAAGTTATGCTACCCTTGCGTCCCAAATCAAACACTGATAAAACTTCAAATGGCCCTAACTTCTATACGGTACGTCATACACCTATTAAAGTTTGCAACATACAAATGCTTGTAACTTTTTACTGGAGCGTCATAAAACCTTGAAATTTTGTAACAATAAAGTACTCGAGCCTCTTGTCAATTTAAGCTATCGCTGAAAGCTATGCTACCCTTGAGTCCCAATTCAAACACTGATAAAACTTCCAGTGGCCCTAACTTCTATACGATACGTCCTACACCTATCAAAGTTTGCAACATACAAATGCGTGTAACTTTTTACTGGAGCGCCATAAAACATTGAAATTTTGTAACAATAAAGTACTCGAGCCTCTTGTCAATTTAAGCTACCGGTCAAAGCTATGCTACCCTTGAGTCCTAGATCAAACACTGATAAAACTTCAAATGGCCCTAACTGCTATACGGTACGTCCTACACCTATCAAAGTTTGCAACATACAAATGCTTGTATCTTTTTACTGGAGCGTCATAAAACCTTGAAATTTTGTAACAATAAAGTACTCGAGCCTCTTGTCAATTTAAGCTATCGCTCAAAGCTATGCTACCCTTGAGTCCCAAATCAAACACTGATAATACTTCAAATGCCCCTAACTTCTATACGGTACGTCCTACACCTATCAAAATTTGCAACATACAAAATCTTGTTACTTTTTACTGGAGCGTCATAAAACCTTGCTATTTTGTAACAATAAAGTATCCGAGCCTCTTGTCAATTAACCTATCGCTCAAAGCTATGCTACCCTTGAGTCCCAAATCAAACGCTGATAAAACTTCAAATGGCCCTAACTTCTATACGGTATGTCCTACACCTATCAAAGTTTGCAACATACAAATGCTTGTAACTTTTTACTGGAGAGTCATAAAACGTTGAAATTTTGTAACAATAAAGTACTCGAGCCTCTTGTCAATTTAAGCTATCGCTCAAAGCTATGCTACCCTTGACTCCCAAATCAAACACTGATAAAACTTCAAATGGCCCTAACTGCTATACGGTACGTCCTACACCTATCAAAGTTTGCAACATACAAATGCTTGTATCTTTTTACTGGAGCGTCATAAAACCTTGAAATTTTGTAACAATAAAGTACTCGAGCCTCTTGTCAATTTAAGCTATCGCTCAAAGCTATGCTACCCTTGAGTCCCAAATCAAACACTGATAAAACTTCAAATGCCCCTAACTTCTATACGGTACGTCCTACACCTATCAAAATTTGCAACATACAAAAGCTTGTAACTTTTTAATGGAGCGTCATAAAACCTTGCAATTTTGTAACAATAAAGTATCCGAGCCTCTTGTCAATTTAAGCTACCGCTCAAAGCTATGCTACCCTTGAGTGCCAATTCAAACACTGATAAAACTTCAAATGGCCCTAACTTCTATACGATACGTCCTACACCTATGAAAGTTTGCAACATACAAATGCGTGTAACTTTTTACTGGAGCGCCATAAAACCTTGAAATTTTGTAACAATAAAGTACTCGAGCCTCTTGTCAATTTAAGCTACCGCGCAAAGCTATGCTACTCTTGAGTCCCAAATCTAACATTGATAAAACTTCATATGGCCCTAACTTCTATACGGTGCGTCCTACACCTATCAAAGTTTGCAACATACAAATGCTTGTAACTTTTTACTGGAGCGTCATAAAACCTTGAAATTTTGTAACAATAAAGTACTCGAGCCTCTTGTCAATTTAAGCTATCGCTCAAAGCTATGCTACCCTTGAGTCCCAATTCAAACACTGATAAAACTTCAAATGGCCCTAACTTCTATACGGTACGTCCTACACCTATCAAAGTTTGCAACATACAAATGCTTGTAACTTTTTACAGGAGCGTCATAAAACCTTGAAATTTTGTGACATTAAAGTACTCGAGCCTCTTGTCAATTTAAGTTATCGCTCAAAGATATGCTACCCTTGCGTCCCAAATCAAACACTGATAAAACTTCAAATGGCCCTAACTTCTATACGGTACGTCATACACCTATCAAAGTTTGCAACATACAAATGCTTGTAACTTTTTACTGGAGCGTCATAAAACCTTGAAATTTTGTAACAATAAAGTACTCGAGCCTCTTGTCAATTTAAGCTATCGCTCAAAGCTATGCTACCCTTGAGTCCCAATTCAAACACTGATAAAACTTCAAATGGCCCTAACTTCTATACGGTACGTCCTACACCTATCAAAGTTTGCAACATACAAATGCTTGTAACTTTTTACAGGAGCGTCATAAAACCTTGAAATTTTGTGACATTAAAGTACTCGAGCCTCTTGTCAATTTAAGTTATCGCTCAAAGATATGCTACCCTTGCGTCCCAAATCAAACACTGATAATACTTCAAATGCCCCTAACTTCTATACGGTACGTCCTACACCTATCAAAATTTGCAACATACAAAATCATGTTACTTTTTACTGGAGCGTCATAAAACCTTGCTATTTTGTAACAATAAAGTATCCGAGCCTCTTGTCAATTAACCTATCGCTCAAAGCTATGCTACCCTTGAGTCCCAAATCAAACGCTGATAAAACTTCAAATGGCCCTAACTTCTATACGGTATGTCCTACACCTATCAAAGTTTGCAACATACAAATGCTTGTAACTTTTTACTGGAGAGTCATAAAACGTTGAAATTTTGTAACAATAAAGTACTCGAGCCTCTTGTCAATTTAAGCTATCGCTCAAAGCTATGCTACCCTTGACTCCCAAATCAAACACTGATAAAACTTCAAATGGCCCTAACTGCTATACGGTACGTCCTACACCTATCAAAGTTTGCAACATACAAATGCTTGTATCTTTTTACTGGAGCGTCATAAAACCTTGAAATTTTGTAACAATAAAGTATCCGAGCCTCTTGTCAATTTAAGCTACCGCTCAAAGCTATGCTACCCTTGAGTGCCAATTCAAACACTGATAAAACTTCAAATGGCCCTAACTTCTATACGATACGTCCTACACCTATGAAAGTTTGCAACATACAAATGCGTGTAACTTTTTACTGGAGCGCCATAAAACCTTGAAATTTTGTAACAATAAAGTACTCGAGCCTCTTGTCAATTTAAGCTACCGCGCAAAGCTATGCTACTCTTGAGTCCCAAATCTAACATTGATAAAACTTCATATGGCCCTAACTTCTATACGGTGCGTCCTACACCTATCAAAGTTTGCAACATACAAATGCTTGTAACTTTTTACTGGAGCGTCATAAAACCTTGAAATTTTGTAACAATAAAGTACTCGAGCCTCTTGTCAATTTAAGCTATCGCTCAAAGCTATGCTACCCTTGAGTCCCAATTCAAACACTGATAAAACTTCAAATGGCCCTAACTTCTATACGGTACGTCCTACACCTATCAAAGTTTGCAACATACAAATGCTTGTAACTTTTTACAGGAGCGTCATAAAACCTTGAAATTTTGTGACATTAAAGTACTCGAGCCTCTTGTCAATTTAAGTTATCGCTCAAAGATATGCTACCCTTGCGTCCCAAATCAAACACTGATAAAACTTCAAATGGCCCTAACTTCTATACGGTACGTCATACACCTATCAAAGTTTGCAACATACAAATTCTTGTAACTTTTTACTGGAGCGTCATAAAACCTTGAAATTTTGTAACAATAAAGTACTCGAGCCTCTTGTCAATTTAAGCTATCGCTCAAAGCTATGCTACCCTTGAGTCCCAATTCAAACACTGATAAAACTTCAAGTGGCCCTAACTTCTATACGATACGTCCTACACCTATCAAAGTTTGCAACATACAAATGCGTGTAACTTTTTACTGGAGCGCCATAAAACATTGAAATTTTGTAACAATAAAGTACTCGAGCCTCTTGTCAATTTAAGCTACCGGTCAAAGCTATGCTACCCTTGAGTCCCAAATCTAACACTGATAAAATTTCAAATGGCCCTAACTTCTATACGGTACGTCCTACACCTATCAAAGTTTGCAACATACAAATGCTTGTAACTTTTTACTGGAGCGCCATAAAACCTTGAAATTTGTAACAATAAAGTACACGAGCCTCTTGTAAATTTAAGCTATCGCTCAAAGCTATGCTACCCTTGAGTCCCAAATCAAACACTGATAAAACTTCAAATGGCCCTAACTTCTATACGGTACGTCCTACACCTATCAAAGTTAGTAACATACAAATGCTTGTAACTTTTTACTGGAGCGTCATAAAACCTTGAAATTTTGTAACAATAAAGTACTCGAGCCTCTTGTCAATTTAAGCTATCGCTCAAAGCTATGCTACCCTTGAGTCCTAGATCAAACACTGATAAAACTTCAAATGGCCCTATCTTCTATACGGTACGTCCTACACCTATCAAAGTTTGCAACATACAAATGCTTGTAACTTTTTACTGGAATGTCATAAAATCTTGAAATTTTGTAACAATAAAGTACTCGAGCCTCTTGTCAATTTAAGCTATCGCTCAAAGCTATGCTACCCTTGACTCCCAAATCAAACACTGATAAAACTTCAAATGGCCCCAACTGCTATACGGTACGTCCTACACCTATCAAAGTTTGCAACCTACAAATGCTTGTATCTTTTTACTGGAGCGTCATAAAACCTTGAAATTTTGTAACAATAAAGTACTCGAGCCTCTTGTCAATTTAAGCTATCGCTCAAAGCTATGCTACCCTTGAGTCCCAATTCAAACACTGATAGAACTTCAAATGGCCCTAACTTCTATACGATACGTCCTACACCTATGAAAGTTTGCAACATACAAATGCGTGTAACTTTTACTGGAGCGCCATAAAACCTTGAAATTTTGTAACAATAAAGTACTCGAGCCTCTTGTCAATTTAAGCTACCGCTCAAAGCTATGCTACTCTTGAGTCCCAAATCTAACACTGATAAAACTTCAAATGGCCCTAACTTCTATACGGTGCGTCCTACACCTATCAAAGTTTGCAACATACAAATGCTTGTAACTTTTTACTGGAGCGTCATAAAACCTTGAAATTTTGTAACAATAAAGTACTCGAGCCTCTTGTCAATTTAAGCTATCGCTCAAAGCTATGCTACCCTTGAGTCCCAATTCAAACACTGATAAAACTTCAAATGGCCCTAACTTTTATACGGTACGTCCTACACCTATCAAAGTTTGCAACATACAAATGCTTGTAACTTTTTACAGGAGCGTCATAAAACCTTGAAATTTTGTAACAATAAAGTACTCGAGCCTCTTGTCAATTTAAGTTATCGCTCAAAGATATGCTATCCTTGCGTCCCAAATCAAACACTGATAAAACTTCAAATGGCCCTAACTTCTATACGGTACGTCCTACACCTATCAAAGTTTGCAACATACAAATGCGTGTAACTTTTTACTGGAGCGCCATAAAACATTGAAATTTTGTAACAATAAAGTACTCGAGCCTCTTGTCAATTTAAGCTACCGGTCAAAGCTATGCTACCCTTGAGTCCCAAATCTAACACTGATAAAACTTCAAATGGCCCTAACTTCTATACGGTACGTCCTACACCTATCAAAGTTTGCAACATACAAATGCTTGTAACTTTTTACTGGAGCGCCATAAAACCTTGAAATTTGTAACAATAAAGTATACGAGCCTCTTGTAAATTAAAGCTATCGCTCAAAGCTATGCTACCCTTGAGTCCCAAATCAAACACTGATAAAACTTCAAATGGCCCTAACTTCTATACGGTACGTCTTACACCTATCAAAGTTTGCAACATACAAATGCTTGTATCTTTTTACTGGAGCGTCATAAAACCGTGAAATTTTGTAACAATAAAGTACTCGAGCCTCTTGTCAATTTAAGCTATCGCTCAAAGCTATGCTACCCTTGACTCCCAAATCAAACACTGATAAAACTTCAAATGGCCCTAACTGCTATACGGTACGTCCTACACCTATCAAAGTTTGCAACATACAAATGCTTGTATCTTTTTACTGGAGCGTCATAAAACCTTGAAATTTTGTAACAATAAAGTACTCGAGCCTCTTGTCAATTTAAGCTATCGCTCAAAGCTATGCTACCCTTGAGTCCCACATCAAACACTGATAATACTTCAAATGCCCCTAACTTCTATACGGTACGTCCTACACCTATCAAAATTTGCAACATACAAAATCTTGTTACTTTTTACTGGAGCGTCATAAAACCTTGCTATTTTGTAACAATAAAGTATCCGAGCCTCTTGTCAATTAACCTATCGCTCAAAGCTATGCTACCCTTGAGTCCCAAATCAAACGCTGATAAAACTTCAAATGGCCCTAACTTCTATACGGTACGTCCTACACCTATCAAAGTTTGCAACATACAAATGCTTGTAACTTTTTCCTGGAGAGTCATAAAACGTTGAAATTTTGTAACAATAAAGTACTCTTGTCAATTTAAGCTATCGCTCAAAGCTATGCTACCCTTGACTCCCAAATCAAACACTGATAAAACTTCAAATGGCCCTAACTGCTATACGGTACGTCCTACACCTATCAAAGTTTGCAACATACAAATGCTTGTATCTTTTTACTGGAGTGTCATAAAACCTTGAAATTTTGTAACAATAAAGTACTCGAGCCTCTTGTCAATTTAAGCTATCGCTCAAAGCTATGCTACCCTTGAGTCCCAAATCAAACACTGATAAAACTTCAAATGCCCCTAACTTCTATACGGTACGTCCTACACCTATCAAAATTTGCAACATACAAAAGCTTGTAACTTTTTACTGGAGCGTCATAAAACCTTGAAATTTTGTAACAATAAAGTACTCGAGCCTCTTGTCAATTTAAGCTATCGCTCAAAGCTATGCTACCCTTGACTCCCAAATCAAACACTGATAAAACTTCAAATGGCCCTAACTGCTATACGGTACGTCCTACACCTATCAAATTTGCAACATACAAATGCTTGTATCTTTTTACTGGAGTGTCATAAAACCTTGAAATTTTGTAACAATAAAGTACTCGAGCCTCTTGTCAATTTAAGCTATCGCTCAAAGCTATGCTACCCTTGAGTCCCAAATCAAACACTGATAAAACTTCAAATGCCCCTAACTTCTATACGGTACGTCCTACACCTATTAAAGTTTGCAACATACAAATGCTTGTAACTTTTTACAGGAGCGTCATAAAACCTTGAAATTTTGTGACATTAAAGTACTCGAGCCTCTTGTCAATTTAAGTTATCGCTCAAAGATATGCTACCCTTGCGTCCCAAATCAAACACTGATAAAACTTCAAATGGCCCTAACTTCTATACGGTACGTCATACACCTATCAAAGTTTGCAACATACAAATGCTTGTAACTTTTTACTGGAGCGTCATAAAACCTTGAAATTTTGTAACAATAAAGTACTCGAGCCTCTTGTCAATTTAAGCTATCGCTCAAAGCTATGCTACCCTTGAGTCCCAATTCAAACACTGATAAAACTTCAAGTGGCCCTAACTTCTATACGATACGTCCTACACCTATCAAAGTTTGCAACATACAAATGCGTGTAACTTTTTACTGGAGCGCCATAAAACATTGAAATTTTGTAACAATAAAGTACTCGAGCCTCTTGTCAATTTAAGCTACCGGTCAAAGCTATGCTACCCTTGAGTCCCAAATCTAACACTGATAAAACTTCAAATGGCCCTAACTTCTATACGGTACGTCCTACACCTATCAAAGTTTGCAACATACAAATGCTTGTAACTTTTTACTGGAGCGCCATAAAACCTTGAAATTTGTAACAATAAAGTACACGAGCCTCTTGTAAATTTAAGCTATCGCTCAAAGCTATGCTACCCTTGAGTCCTAGATCAAACACTGATAAAACTTCAAATGGCCCTATCTTCTATACGGTACGTCCTACACCTATCAAAGTTTGCAACATACAAATGCTTGTAACTTGTTACTGGAGCGCCATAAAACCTTGAAATTTTGTAACAATAAAGTACTCGAGCCTCTTGTCAATTTAAGCTATCGCTCAAAGCTATGCTACCCTTGATTGCCAAATCAAACACTGATAAAACTTCAAATGGCCCTAACTTCTATACGGTACGTCCTACACCTATCAAAGTTTGCAACATACAAATGTTTGTAACTTTTTACTGGAACGTCATAAAACCTTGAAATTTTGTAACAATAAAGTTCTCCAGCCTCTTGTCAATTTAAGCTATCGCTCAAAGCTATGTTACCCTTGAGTCCCAAATCAAACACTGATAAAACTTCAAATGGCCCTAACTTCTATACGGTACGTTCTACACCTATCAAAGTTTGCAACATACAAATGCTTGTAACTTTTTACTGGAATGTCATAAAATCTTGAAATTTTGTAACAATAAAGTTCTCGACCCTCTTGTCAATTTAAGCTATCGCTCAAAGCCATGCTACCCTTGAGTCCCAAATCAAACACTGATAAAACTTCAAATGGCCCTAACTTCTATACGGTACGTCCTACACCTATCAAAGTTATCAACATACAAATGCTTGTAACTTTTTACTGGAGCGTCATAAAACGTTGAAATTTTGTAACAATAAAGTAATTGAGCCCAAATCAAACACTGATAAAACTTCAAATGCCCCTAACTTCTATACGGTACGTCCTCCACCTATCAAAATTTGCAACATACAAAAGCTTGTAACTTTTTACTGGAGCGTCATAAAACCTTACAATTTTGTAACAATAAAGTATCCGAGCCTCTTGTCAATTTAAGCTATCGCTCAAAGCTATGCTACCCTTGAGTCCCAATTCAAACACTGATAAAACTTCAAATGGCCCTAACTTCTATACGATACGTCCTACACCTATCAAAGTTTGCAACATACAAATGCGTGTAACTTTTTACTGGAGCGCCATAAAACCTTGAAATTTTGTAAAAATAAAGTACTCGAGACTCTTGCCAATTTAAGCTACCGCTCAAAGCTATGCTACCCTTGAGTCCCAAATCTAACACTGATAAAACTTCAAATGGCCCTAACTTCTATACGGTGCGTCCTACACCTATCAAAGTTTGCAACATACAAATGCTTGTAACTTTTTACTGGAGCGTCATAAAACCTTGAAATTTTGTAACAATAAAGTACTCGAGCCTCTTGTCAATTTAAGCTATCGCTCAAAGCTATGCTACCCTTGAGTCCCAATTTAAACACTGATAAAACTTCAAATGGCCCTAACTTCTATACGGTACGTCCTACACCTATCAAAGTTTGCAACATACAAATGCTTGTATTTTTTTACTGGAGCGTCATAAAACCTTGAAATTTTGTAACAATAAAGTACTCGAGCCTATTGTCAATTTAAGCTATCGCTCAAAGCTATGCTACCCTTGAGTCCCTAATCAAACACTGATAAAACTTCAAATGCCCCTAACTTCTATACGGTACGTCCTCCACCTATCAAAATTTGCAACATACAAAAGCTTGTAACTTTTTACTGGAGCGTCATAAAACCTTACAATTTTGTAACAATAAAGTATCCGAGCCTCTTGTCAATTTAAGCTATGCTACCCTTGAGTCCCAATTCAAACACTGATAAAACTTCAAATGGCCCTAACTTCTATACGATACGTCCTACACCTATCAAAGTTTGCAACATACAAATGCGTGTAACTTTTTACTGGAGCGCCATAAAACCTTGAAATTGTGTAACAATAAAGTACTCGAGCCTCTTGTCAATTTAAGCTACCGCTCAAAGCTATGCTACCCTTGAGTCCCAAATCTAACACTGATAAAACTTCAAATGGCCCTAACTTCTATACGGTGCGTCCTACACCTATCAAAGTTTGCAACATACAAATGCTTGTAACTTTTTACTGGAGCGTCATAAAACCTTGAAATTTTGTAACAATAAAGTTCTCGAGCCTCTTGTCAATTTAAGCTATCGCCCAAAGCTATGCTACCCTTGAGTCCCAATTCAAACACTGATAAAACTTCAAATGGCCCTAACTTCTATACGGTACGTCCTACATCTATCAAAGTTTGCAACATACAAATGCTTGTAACTTTTTACTGGAGAGTCATAAAACGTTGAAATTTTGTAACAATAAAGTACTCGAGCCTCTTCTCAATTTAACCTATCGCTCAAGGCTATGCTATCCTTGAGTCCCAAATCAAACACTGATAAAACTTCAAATGGCCCTAACTGCTATACGGTACGTCCTACACCTATCAAAGTTTGCAACATACAAATGCTTGTATCTTTTTACTGAAGCGTCATAAAACTTTGAAATTTTGTAACTATAAAGTACTCGAGCCTCTTGTCAATTTAAGCTATCGCTTTAAATTGACAAGAGGCTCGAGTACTTTATTGTTACAAAATTTCAACGTTTTATGACTCTCCAGTAAAAAGTTACAAGCATTTGTATGTAAAGCTATGCTACCCTTGACTCCCAAATCAAACACTGATAAAACTTCAAATGGCCCTAACTGCTATACGGTACGTCCTACACCTATCAAAGTTTGCAACAAACCAAAGCTTGTATCTTTTTACTGGAGCGCCATAAAACCTTGAAATTTGTAACAATAAAGTACACGAGCCTCTTGTAAATTTAAGCTATCGCTCAAAGCTATGCTACCCTTGAGTCCTAGATCAAACACTGATAAAACTTCAAATGGCCCTATCTTCTATACGGTACGTCCTACACCTATCAAAGTTTGCAACATACAAATGCTTGTAACTTGTTACTGGAGCGCCATAAAACCTTGAAATTTTGTAACAATAAAGTACTCGAGCCTCTTGTCAATTTAAGCTATCGCTCAAAGCTATGCTACCCTTGATTGCCAAATCAAACACTGATAAAACTTCAAATGGCCCTAACTTCTATACGGTACGTCCTACACCTATCAAAGTTTGCAACATACAAATGTTTGTAACTTTTTACTGGAACGTCATAAAACCTTGAAATTTTGTAACAATAAAGTTCTCCAGCCTCTTGTCAATTTAAGCTATCGCTCAAAGCTATGTTACCCTTGAGTCCCAAATCAAACACTGATAAAACTTCAAATGGCCCTAACTTCTATACGGTACGTTCTACACCTATCAAAGTTTGCAACATACAAATGCTTGTAACTTTTTACTGGAATGTCATAAAATCTTGAAATTTTGTAACAATAAAGTTCTCGACCCTCTTGTCAATTTAAGCTATCGCTCAAAGCCATGCTACCCTTGAGTCCCAAATCAAACACTGATAAAACTTCAAATGGCCCTAACTTCTATACGGTACGTCCTACACCTATCAAAGTTATCAACATACAAATGCTTGTAACTTTTTACTGGAGCGTCATAAAACGTTGAAATTTTGTAACAATAAAGTAATTGAGCCCAAATCAAACACTGATAAAACTTCAAATGCCCCTAACTTCTATACGGTACGTCCTCCACCTATCAAAATTTGCAACATACAAAAGCTTGTAACTTTTTACTGGAGCGTCATAAAACCTTACAATTTTGTAACAATAAAGTATCCGAGCCTCTTGTCAATTTAAGCTATCGCTCAAAGCTATGCTACCCTTGAGTCCCAATTCAAACACTGATAAAACTTCAAATGGCCCTAACTTCTATACGATACGTCCTACACCTATCAAAGTTTGCAACATACAAATGCGTGTAACTTTTTACTGGAGCGCCATAAAACCTTGAAATTTTGTAAAAATAAAGTACTCGAGACTCTTGCCAATTTAAGCTACCGCTCAAAGCTATGCTACCCTTGAGTCCCAAATCTAACACTGATAAAACTTCAAATGGCCCTAACTTCTATACGGTGCGTCCTACACCTATCAAAGTTTGCAACATACAAATGCTTGTAACTTTTTACTGGAGCGTCATAAAACCTTGAAATTTTGTAACAATAAAGTACTCGAGCCTCTTGTCAATTTAAGCTATCGCTCAAAGCTATGCTACCCTTGAGTCCCAATTTAAACACTGATAAAACTTCAAATGGCCCTAACTTCTATACGGTACGTCCTACACCTATCAAAGTTTGCAACATACAAATGCTTGTATTTTTTTACTGGAGCGTCATAAAACCTTGAAATTTTGTAACAATAAAGTACTCGAGCCTATTGTCAATTTAAGCTATCGCTCAAAGCTATGCTACCCTTGAGTCCCTAATCAAACACTGATAAAACTTCAAATGCCCCTAACTTCTATACGGTACGTCCTCCACCTATCAAAATTTGCAACATACAAAAGCTTGTAACTTTTTACTGGAGCGTCATAAAACCTTACAATTTTGTAACAATAAAGTATCCGAGCCTCTTGTCAATTTAAGCTATGCTACCCTTGAGTCCCAATTCAAACACTGATAAAACTTCAAATGGCCCTAACTTCTATACGATACGTCCTACACCTATCAAAGTTTGCAACATACAAATGCGTGTAACTTTTTACTGGAGCGCCATAAAACCTTGAAATTGTGTAACAATAAAGTACTCGAGCCTCTTGTCAATTTAAGCTACCGCTCAAAGCTATGCTACCCTTGAGTCCCAAATCTAACACTGATAAAACTTCAAATGGCCCTAACTTCTATACGGTGCGTCCTACACCTATCAAAGTTTGCAACATACAAATGCTTGTAACTTTTTACTGGAGCGTCATAAAACCTTGAAATTTTGTAACAATAAAGTTCTCGAGCCTCTTGTCAATTTAAGCTATCGCCCAAAGCTATGCTACCCTTGAGTCCCAATTCAAACACTGATAAAACTTCAAATGGCCCTAACTTCTATACGGTACGTCCTACATCTATCAAAGTTTGCAACATACAAATGCTTGTAACTTTTTACTGGAGAGTCATAAAACGTTGAAATTTTGTAACAATAAAGTACTCGAGCCTCTTCTCAATTTAACCTATCGCTCAAGGCTATGCTATCCTTGAGTCCCAAATCAAACACTGATAAAACTTCAAATGGCCCTAACTGCTATACGGTACGTCCTACACCTATCAAAGTTTGCAACATACAAATGCTTGTATCTTTTTACTGAAGCGTCATAAAACTTTGAAATTTTGTAACTATAAAGTACTCGAGCCTCTTGTCAATTTAAGCTATCGCTTTAAATTGACAAGAGGCTCGAGTACTTTATTGTTACAAAATTTCAACGTTTTATGACTCTCCAGTAAAAAGTTACAAGCATTTGTATGTAAAGCTATGCTACCCTTGACTCCCAAATCAAACACTGATAAAACTTCAAATGGCCCTAACTGCTATACGGTACGTCCTACACCTATCAAAGTTTGCAACAAACCAAAGCTTGTATCTTTTTACTGGAGCGTCATAAAACCTTGAAATTTTGTAACAATAAAGTACTCGAGCCTCTTGTCAATTTAAGCTATCGCACAAAGCTATGCTACCCTTGAGTCCCAATTCAAACACTGATAAAACTTCAAATGGCCCTAACTTATATACGATACGTCCTACACCTATGAAAGTTTGCAACATACAAATGCGTGTAACTTTTACTGGAGCGCCATAAAACCTTGAAATTTTGTAACAATAAAGTACTCGAGCCTCTTGTCAATTTAAGCTATCGCTCAAAGCTATGCTACCCTTGAGTCCCAATTCAAACACTGATAAAACTTCAAATGGCCCTAACTTCTATATGGTACGTCCTACACCTATCAAAGTTTGCAACATACAAATGCTTGTAATTTTTTACAGGAGCGTCATAAAACCTTGAAATTTTGTAACAATAAAGTACTCGAGCGTCTTGTCAATTTAAGTTATCGCTCAAAGATATGCTACCCTTGCGTCCCAAATCAAACACTGATAAAACTTCAAATGGCCCTAACTTCTATACGGTACGTCCTACACCTATCAAAGTTTGCAACATACAAATGCTTGTAACTTGTTACTGGAGCGCCATAAAACCTTGAAATTTTGTAACAATAAAGTACTCGAGCCTCTTGTCAATTTAAGCTATCGCTCAAAGCTATGCTACCCTTGAGTCCCAAATCAAACACTGATAAAACTTCAAATGGCCCTAACTTCTATACGGTACGTACTACACCTATCAAAGTTTGCAACATACAAATGCTTGTAACTTTTTACTGGAACGTCATAAAACCTTGAAATTTTGTAACAATAAAGTTCTCGAGCCTCTTGTCAATTTAAGCTATCGCTCAAAGCCATGCTACACTTGAGTCCGAAATCAAACACTGATAAAACTTCAAATGGCCCTAACTTCTATACGGTACGTCCTACACCTATCAAAGTTTGCAACATACAAATGCTTGTAACTTTTTACTGGAGAGTCATAAAACGTTGAAATTTTGTAACAATAAAGTACTCGAGCCTCTTGTCAATTTAAGCTATCGCTCAAAGCTATGCTACCCGTGACTCCCAAATCAAACACTGATAAAACTTCAAATGGCCCTAACTGCTATACGGTACGTCCTACACCTATCAAAGTTTGCAACATACAAATGCTTGTATCTTTTTACTGGAGCGTCATAAAACCTTGAAATTTTGTAACAATAAAGTACTCGAACCTCTTGTCAATTTAAGCTATCGCTCAAAGCTATGCTACCCTTGAGTCCCAAATCAAACACTGATAAAACTTCAGATGCCCCTAACTTCTATACGGTACGTCCTACACCTATCAAAATTTGCAACATACAAAAGCTTGTAACTTTTTACTGGAGCGTCATAAAACCGTGCAATTTTGTAACAATAAAGTATCCGAGCCTTTTCTCAATTTAACCTATCGCTCAAGGCTATGCTATCCTTGAGTCCCAAATCAAACACTGATAAAACTTCTAATGGCCCTAACTGCTATACGGTACGTCCTACACCTATCAAAGTTTGCAACATACAAATGCTTGTATCTTTTTACTGAAGCGTCATAAAACCTTGAAATTTTGTAACTATAAAGTACTCGAGCCTCTTGTCAATTTAAGCTATCGCTCAAAGCTATGCTACCCTTGAGTCCCAAGTCAAACACTGATAAAACTTCAAATGCCCCTAACTTCTATACGGTACGTCCTACACCTATCAAAATTTGCAACATACAAAAGCTTGTAACTTTTTACTGGATCGTCATAAAACCTTGCAATTTTGTAACAATAAAGTATCCGAGCCTCTTGTCAATTTAACCTATCGCTCAAAGCTATGCTATCCTTGAGTCCCAAATCAAACACTGATAAAACTTCAAATGGCCCTAACTTCTATACGGTACGTCCTACACCTATCAAAGTTTGCAACATACAAATGCTTGTGACTTTTTACTGGAGAGTCATAAAACGTTGAAATTTTGTAACAATAAAGTACTCGAGCCTCTTGTCAATTTAAGCTATCGCTCAAAGCTATGCTACCCTTGACTCCCAAATCAAACACTGATAAAACTTCAAATGGCCCTAACTGCTATACGGTACGTCCTACACCTATCCAAGTTTGCAACATACAAATGCTTGTATCTTTTTACTGGAGCGTCATAAAACCTTGAAATTTTGTAACAATAAAGTACTCGAGCCTCTTGTCAATCTAAGCTATCGCTCAAAGCTATGCTACCCTTGAGTCCCAATTCAAACACTGATAAAACTTCAAATGGCCCTAACTTCTATACGATACGTCCTACACCTATGAAAGTTTGCAACATACAAATGCGTGTAACTTTTACTGGAGCGCCATAAAACCTTGAAATTTTGTAACAATAAAGTACTCGAGCCTCTTGTCAATTTAAGCTACCGCTCAAAGCTATGCTACTCTTGAGTCCCAAATCTAACACTGATAAAACTTCAAATGGCCCTAACTTCTATACGGTGCGTCCGACACCTATCAAAGTTTGCAACATACAAATGCTTGTAACTTTTTACTGGAGCGTCATAAAACCTTGAAATTTTGTAACAACAAAGTACTCGAGCCTCTTGTCAATTTAAGCTATCGCTCAAAGCTATGCTACCCTTGACTCCCAAATCAAACACTGATAAAACTTCAAATGGCCCTAACTGCTATACGGTACGTCCTATACCTATCAAAGTTTGCAACATACAAATGCTTGTATCTTTTTACTGGAGCGTCATAAAACCTTGAAATTTTGTAACAATAAAGTACTCGAGCCTCTTGTCAATTTAAGCTATCGCTCAAAGCTATGCTACCCTTGAGTCCCAATTCAAACACTGATAGAACTTCAAATGGCCCTAACTTCTATACGATACGTCCTACACCTATGAAAGTTTGCAACATACAAATGCGTGTAACTTTTACTGGAGCGCCATAAAACCTTGAAATTTTGTAACAATAAAATACTCGAGCCTCTTGTCAATTTAAGCTACCGCTCAAAGCTATGCTACTCTTGAGTCCCAAATCTAACACTGATAAAACTTCAAATGGCCCTAACTTCTATACGGTGCGTCCTACACCTATCAAAGTTTGCAACATACAAATGCTTGTAACTTTTTACTGGAGCGTCATAAAACCTTGAAATTTTGTAACAATAAAGTACTCGAGCCTCTTGTCAATTTAAGCTATCGCTCAAAGCTATGCTACCCTTGAGTCCCAATTCAAACACTGATAAAACTTCAAATGGCCCTAACTTCTATACGGTACGTCCTACACCTATCAAAGTTTGCAACATACAAATGCTTGTAACTTTTTACAGGAGCGTCATAAAACCTTGAAATTTTGTAACAATAAAGTACTCGAGCCTCTTGTCAATTTAAGTTATCGCTCAAAGATATGCTACCCTTGAGTCCCAAATCAAACACTGATAAAACTTCAAATGGCCCTAACTTCTATACGGTACGTCCTACACCTATCAAAGTTTGCAACATACAAATGCTTGTAACTTTTTACTGGAGCGTCATAAAACGTTGAAATTTTGTAACAATAAAGTATCCGAGCCTCTTGTCAATTTAAGCTATCGCTCAAAGCTATGCTACCCTTGAGTCCCAATTCAAACACTGATAAAACTTCAAATGGCCCTAACTTCTATACGATACGTCCTACACCTATCAAAGTTTGCAACATACAAATGCGTGTAACTTTTTACTGGAGCGCCGTAAAACATTGAAATTTTGTAACAATAAAGTACTCGAGCCTCTTGTCAATTTAAGCTACCGGTCAAAGCTATGCTACCCTTGAGTCCCAAATCTAACACTGATAAAACTTCAAATGGCCCTAACTTCTATACGGTACGTCCTACACCTATCAAAGTTTGCAACATACAAATGCTTGTAACTTTTTACTGGAGCGCCATAAAACCTTGAAATTTGTAACAATAAAGTACACGAGCCTCTTGTAAATTTAAGCTATCTCTCAATGCTATGCTACCCTTGAGTCCCAAATCAAACACTGATAAAACTTCAAATGGCCCTAACTTCTATACGGTACGTCCTACACCTATCAAAGTTTGCAACATACAAATGCTTGTATCTTTTTACTGGAGCGTCATAAAACCGTGAAATTTTGTAACAATAAAGTACTCGAGCCTCTTGTCAATTTAAGCTATCGCTCAAAGCTATGCTACCCTTGACTCCCAAATCAAACACTGATAAAACTTCAAATGGCCCTAACTGCTATACGGTACGTCCTACACCTATCAAAGTTTGCAACATACAAATGCTTGTATCTTTTTACTGGAGCGTCATAAAACCTTGAAATTTTGTAACAATAAAGTACTCGAGCCTCTTGTCAATTTAAGCTATCGCTCAAAGCTATGCTACCCTTGAGTCCCAAATCAAACACTGATAAAACTTTAAATGCCCCTAACTTCTATACGGTACGTCCTACACCTATCAAAGTTTGCAACATACAAATGCTTGTAACTTTTTACTGGAGCGTCATAAAACCTTGAAATTTTGTAACAATAAAGTACTCGAGCCTCTTGTCAATTTAAGCTATCGCTCAAAGCTATGCTACCCTTGAGTCCCAATTCAAACACTGATAAAACTTCAAATGGCCCTAACTTCTATACGGTACGTCCTACACCTATCAAAGTTTGCAACATACAAATGCTTGTAACTTTTTACAGGAGCGTCATAAAACCTTGAAATTTTGTGACATTAAAGTACTCGAGCCTCTTGTCAATTTAAGTTATCGCTCAAAGATATGCTACCCTTGCGTCCCAAATCAAACACTGATAAAACTTCAAATGGCCCTAACTTCTATACGGTACGTCATACACCTATCAAAGTTTGCAACATACAAATGCTTGTAACTTTTTACTGGAGCGTCATAAAACCTTGAAATTTTGTAACAATAAAGTTCTCGAGCCTCTTGTCAATTTAAGCTATCGCTCAAAGCTATGCTACCCTTGAGTCCCAATTCAAACACTGATAAAACATTGAAATTTTGTAACAATAAAGTACTCGAGCCTCTTGTCAATTTAAGCTACCGGTCAAAGCTATGCTACCCTTGAGTCCCAAATCTAACACTGATAAAATTTCAAATGGCCCTAACTTCTATACGGTACGTCCTACACCTATCAAAGTTTGCAACATACAAATGCTTGTAACTTTTTACTGGAGCGCCATAAAACCTTGAAATTTGTAACAATAAAGTACACGAGCCTCTTGTAAATTTAAGCTATCGCTCAAAGCTATGCTACCCTTGAGTCCCAAATCAAACACTGATAAAACTTCAAATGGCCCTAACTTCTATACGGTACGACCTACACCTATCAAAGTTAGTAACATACAAATGCTTGTAACTTTTTACTGGAGCGTCATAAAACCTTGAAATTTTGTAACAATAAAGTACTCGAGCCTCTTGTCAATTTAAGCTATCGCTCAAAGCTATGCTACCCGTGAGTCCCAATTCAAACACTGATAAAACTTCAAATGGCCCTAACTTCTATACGATACGTCCTACACCTATCAAAGTTTGCAACATACAAATGCGTGTAACTTTTTACTGGAGCGCCGTAAAACCTTGAAATTTTGTAACAATAAAGTACTCGAGCCTCTTGTCAATTTAAGCTACCGGTCAAAGCTATGCTACCCTTGAGTCCCAAATCTAACACTGATAAAACTTCAAATGGCCCTAACTTCTATATGGTACGTCCTACACCTATCAAAGTTTGCAACATACAAATGCTTGTATCTTTTTACTGGAGCGTCATAAAACCTTGAAATTTTGTAACAATAAAGTACTCGAGCCTCTTGTCAATTTAAGCTATCGCTCAAAGCTATGCTACCCTTGAGTGCCAAATCAAACACTGATAAAACTTCAAATGGCCCTAACTTCTATACGGTACGTCCTACACCTATCAAAGTTTGCAACATACAAATGTTTGTAACTTTTTACTGGAACGTCATAAAACCTTGAAATTTTGTAACAATAAAGTTCTCCAGCCTCTTGTCAATTTAAGCTATCGCTCAAAGCTATGTTACCCTTGAGTCCCAAATCAAACACTGATAAAACTTCAAATGGCCCTAACTTCTATACGGTACGTCCTACACCTATCAAAGTTTGCAACATACAAATGCTTGTAACTTTTTACTGGAATGTCATAAAATCTTGAAATTTTGTAACAATAAAGTACTCGAGCCTCTTGTCAATTTAAGCTATCGCTCAAAGCTATGCTACCCTTGACTCCCAAATCAAACACTGATAAAACTTCAAATGGCCCCAACTGCTATACGGTACGTCCTACACCTATCAAAGTTTGCAACATACAAATGCTTGTATCTTTTTACTGGAGCGTCATAAAACCTTGAAATTTTGTAACAATAAAGTACTCGAGCCTCTTGTCAATTTAAGCTATCGCTCAAAGATATGCTACCCTTGCGTCCCAAATCAAACACTGATAAAACTTCAAATGGCCCTAACTTCTATACGGTACGTCATACACCTATCAAAGTTTGCAACATACAAATGCTTGTAACTTTTTACTGGAGCGTCATAAAACCTTGAAATTTTGTAACAATAAAGTACTCGAGCCTCTTGTCAATTTAAGCTATCGCTCAAAGCTATGCTACCCTTGAGTCCCAATTCAAACACTGATAAAACTTCAAGTGGCCCTAACTTCTATACGATACGTCCTACACCTATCAAAGTTTGCAACATACAAATGCGTGTAACTTTTTACTGGAGCGCCATAAAACATTGAAATTTTGTAACAATAAAGTACTCGAGCCTCTTGTCAATTTAAGCTACCGGTCAAAGCTATGCTACCCTTGAGTCCCAAATCTAACACTGATAAAATTTCAAATGGCCCTAACTTCTATACGGTACGTCCTACACCTATCAAAGTTTGCAACATACAAATGCTTGTAACTTTTTACTGGAGCGCCATAAAACCTTGAAATTTGTAACAATAAAGTACACGAGCCTCTTGTAAATTTAAGCTATCGCTCAAAGCTATGCTACCCTTGAGTCCCAAATCAAACACTGATAAAACTTCAAATGGCCCTAACTTCTATACGGTACGTCCTACACCTATCAAAGTTAGTAACATACAAATGCTTGTAACTTTTTACTGGAGCGTCATAAAACCTTGAAATTTTGTAACAATAAAGTACTCGAGCCTCTTGTCAATTTAAGCTATCGCTCAAAGCTATGCTACCCTTGAGTCCTAGATCAAACACTGATAAAACTTCAAATGGCCCTATCTTCTATACGGTACGTCCTACACCTATCAAAGTTTGCAACATACAAATGCTTGTAACTTGTTACTGGAGCGCCATAAAACCTTGAAATTTTGTAACAATAAAGTACTCGAGCCTCTTGTCAATTTAAGCTATCGCTCAAAGCTATGCTACCCTTGAGTCCCACATCAAACACTGATAATACTTCAAATGCCCCTAACTTCTATATGGTACGTCCTACACCTATCAAAATTTGCAACATACAAAATCTTGTTACTTTTTACTGGAGCGTCATAAAACCTTGCTATTTTGTAACAATAAAGTATCCGAGCCTCTTGTCAATTAACCTATCGCTCAAAGCTATGCTACCCTTGAGTCCCAAATCAAACGCTGATAAAACTTCAAATGGCCCTAACTTCTATACGGTACGTCCTACACCTATCAAAGTTTGCAACATACAAATGCTTGTAACTTTTTACTGGAGAGTCATAAAACGTTGAAATTTTGTAACAATAAAGTACTCGAGCCTCTTGTCAATTTAAGCTATCGCTCAAAGCTATGCTACCCTTGACTCCCAAATCAAACACTGATAAAACTTCAAATGGCCCTAACTGCTATACGGTACGTCCTACACCTATCAAAGTTTGCAACATACAAATGCTTGTATCTTTTTACTGGAGTGTCATAAAACCTTGAAATTTTGTAACAATAAAGTACTCGAGCCTCTTGTCAATTTAAGCTATCGCTCAAAGCTATGCTACCCTTGAGTCCCAAATCAAACACTGATAAAACTTCAAATGCCCCTAACTTCTATACGGTACGTCCTACACCTATCAAAATTTGCAACATACAAAAGCTTGTAACTTTTTACTGGAGCGTCATAAAACCTTGAAATTTTGTAACAATAAAGTACTCGAGCCTCTTGTCAATTTAAGCTATCGCTCAAAGCTATGCTACCCTTGACTCCCAAATCAAACACTGATAAAACTTCAAATGGCCCTAACTGCTATACGGTACGTCCTACACCTATCAAAGTTTGCAACATACAAATGCTTGTATCTTTTTACTGGAGTGTCATAAAACCTTGAAATTTTGTAACAATAAAGTACTCGAGCCTCTTGTCAATTTAAGCCTTCGCTCAAAGCTATGCTACCCTTGAGTCCCAAATCAAACACTGATAAAACTTCAAATGCCCCTAACTTCTATACGGTACGTCCTACACCTATTAAAGTTTGCAACATACAAATGCGTGTAACTTTTTACAGGAGCGTCATAAAACCTTGAAATTTTGTGACATTAAAGTACTCGAGCCTCTTGTCAATTTAAGTTATCGCTCAAAGATATGCTACCCTTGCGTCCCAAATCAAACACTGATAAAACTTCAAATGGCCCTAACTTCTATACGGTACGTCATACACCTATCAAAGTTTGCAACAAACAAATGCTTGTAACTTATTACTGGAGCGTCATAAAACCTTGAAATTTTGTAGCAATAAAGTACTCGAGCCTCTTGTCAATTTAAGCTATCGGTCAAAGCTATGCTACCCTTGAGTCCCAATTCAAACACTGATAAAACTTCAAGTGGCCCTAACTTCTATACGATACGTCCTACACCTATCAAAGTTTGCAACATACAAATGCGTGTAACTTTTTACTGGAGCGCCATAAAACATTGAAATTTTGTAACAATAAAGTACTCGAGCCTCTTGTCAATTTAAGCTACCGGTCAAAGCTATGCTACCCTTGAGTCCCAAATCTAACACTGATAAAACTTCAAATGGCCCTAACTTCTATACGGTACGTCCTACACCTATCAAAGTTTGCAACATACAAATGCTTGTAACTTTTTACTGGAGCGCCATAAAACCTTGAAATTTGTAACAATAAAGTACACGAGCCTCTTGTAAATTTAAGCTATCGCTCAAAGCTATGCTACCCTTGAGTCCTAGATCAAACACTGATAAAACTTCAAATGGCCCTATCTTCTATACGGTACGTCCTACACCTATCAAAGTTTGCAACATACAAATGCTTGTAACTTGTTACTGGAGCGCCATAAAACCTTGAAATTTTGTAACAATAAAGTACTCGAGCCTCTTGTCAATTTAAGCTATCGCTCAAAGCTATGCTACCCTTGATTGCCAAATCAAACACTGATAAAACTTCAAATGGCCCTAACTTCTATACGGTACGTCCTACACCTATCAAAGTTTGCAACATACAAATGTTTGTAACTTTTTACTGGAACGTCATAAAACCTTGAAATTTTGTAACAATAAAGTTCTCCAGCCTCTTGTCAATTTAAGCTATCGCTCAAAGCTATGTTACCCTTGAGTCCCAAATCAAACACTGATAAAACTTCAAATGGCCCTAACTTCTATACGGTACGTTCTACACCTATCAAAGTTTGCAACATACAAATGCTTGTAACTTTTTACTGGAATGTCATAAAATCTTGAAATTTTGTAACAATAAAGTTCTCGACCCTCTTGTCAATTTAAGCTATCGCTCAAAGCCATGCTACCCTTGAGTCCCAAATCAAACACTGATAAAACTTCAAATGGCCCTAACTTCTATACGGTACGTCCTACACCTATGAAAGTTATCAACATACAAATGCTTGTAACTTTTTACTGGAGCGTCATAAAACGTTGAAATTTTGTAACAATAAAGTAATTGAGCCCAAATCAAACACTGATAAAACTTCAAATGCCCCTAACTTCTATACGGTACGTCCTCCACCTAGCAAAATTTGCAACATACAAAAGCTTGTAACTTTTTACTGGAGCGTCATAAAACCTTACAATTTTGTAACAATAAAGTATCCGAGCCTCTTGTCAATTTAAGCTATCGCTCAAAGCTATGCTACCCTTGAGTCCCAATTCAAACACTGATAAAACTTCAAATGGCCCTAACTTCTATACGATACCTCCTACACCTATCAAAGTTTGCAACATACAAATGCGTGTAACTTTTTACTGGAGCGCCATAAAACCTTGAAATTTTGTAACAATAAAGTACTCGAGCCTCTTGCCAATTTAAGCTACCGCTCAAAGCTATGCTACCCTTGAGTCCCAAATCGAACACTGATAAAACTTCAAATGGCCCTAACTTCTATACGGTGCGTCCTACACCTATCAAAGTTTGCAACATACAAATGCTTGTAACTTTTTACTGGAGCGTCATAAAACCTTGAAATTTTGTAACAATAAAGTACTCGAGCCTCTTGTCAATTTAAGCTATCGCTCAAAGCTATGCTACCCTTGAGTCCCAATTCAAACACTGATAAAACTTCAAATGGCCCTAACTTCTATACGGTACGTCCTACACCTATCAAAGTTTGCAACATACAAATGCTTGTATTTTTTTACTGGAGCGTCATAAAACCTTGAAATTTTGTAACAATAAAGTACTCGAGCCTATTGTCAATTTAAGCTATCGCTCAAAGCTATGCTACCCTTGAGTCCCTAATCAAACACTGATAAAACTTCAAATGCCCCTAACTTCTATACGGTACGTCCCCCACCTATCAAAATTTGCAACATACAAAAGCTTGTAACTTTTTACTGGAGCGTCATAAAACCTTACAATTTTGTAACAATAAAGTATCCGAGCCTCTTGTCAATTTAAGCTATGCTACCCTTGAGTCCCAATTCAAACACTGATAAAACTTCAAATGGCCCTAACTTCTATACGATACGTCCTACACCTATCAAAGTTTGCAACATACAAATGCGTGTAACTTTTTACTGGAGCGCCATAAAACCTTGAAATTGTGTAACAATAAAGTACTCGAGCCTCTTGTCAATTTAAGCTACCGCTCAAAGCTATGCTACCCTTGAGTCCCAAATCTAACACTGATAAAACTTCAAATGGCCCTAACTTCTATACGGTGCGTCCTACACCTATCAAAGTTTGCAACATACAAATGCTTGTAACTTTTTACTGGAGCGTCATAAAACCTTGAAATTTTGTAACAATAAAGTTCTCGAGCCTCTTGTCAATTTAAGCTATCGCCCAAAGCTATGCTACCCTTGAGTCCCAATTCAAACACTGATAAAACTTCAAATGGCCCTAACTTCTATACGGTACGTCCTACATCTATCAAAGTTTGCAACATACAAATGCTTGTAACTTTTTACTGGAGAGTCATAAAACGTTGAAATTTTGTAACAATAAAGTACTCGAGCCTCTTGTCAATTTAAGCTATCGCTCAAAGCTATGCTACCCTTGACTCCCACATCAAACACTGATAAAACTTCAAATGGCCCTAACTGCTATACGGTACCTCCTACACCTATCAAAGTTTGCAACATACAAATGCTTGTATCTTTTTACTGGAGCGTCATAAAACCTTGAAATTTTGTAACAATAAAGTACTCGAGCCTCTTGTCAATTTAACCTATCGCTCAAAGCTATGCTACCCTTGAGTCCCAAATCAAACACTGATAAACCTTAAAATGCCCCTAACTTTTATACGGTACGTCCTACACCTATCAAAATTTGCAACATACAAAAGCTTGTAACTTTTTACTGGAGCGTCATAAAACCTTGCAATTTTGTAACAATAAAGTATCCGAGCCTCTTGTCAATTTAAGCTATCGCTCAAAGCTATGCTACCCTTGAGTCTCAATTCAAACACTGATAAAACTTCAAATGGCCCTAACTTCTATACGATACGTCCTACACCTATCAAAGTTTGCAAAATACAAATGCGTCTAACTTTTTACTGGAGCGCCATAAAACCTTGAAATTTTGTAACAATAAAGTACTCGAGCCTCTTGTCAATTTAAGCTACCGCTCAAAGCTATGCTAACCTTGAGTCCCAAATCTAACACTGATAAAACTTCAAATGGCCCTAACTTCTATACGGTACGTCCTACACCTATCAAAGTTTGCAACATACAAATGCTTGTAACTTTTTACTGGAGCGTCATAAAACGTTGAAATTTTGTAACAATAAAGTACTCGAGCCTCTTGTCAATTTAAGCTATCGCTCAAAGCTATGCTACCCTTGACTCCCAAATCAAACACTGATAAAACTTCAAATGGCCCTAACTGCTATACGGTACGTCCTACACCTATCAAAGTTTGCAACATACAAATGCTTGTATCTTTTTACTGGAGCGTCATAAAACCTTGAAATTTTGTAACAATAAAGTACTCGAGCCTCTTGTCAATTTAAGCTATCGCTCAAAGCTATGCTACCCTTGACTCCCAAATCAAACACTGATAAAACTTCAAATGGCCCTAACTGCTATACGGTACGTCCTACACCTATCAAAATTTGCAACATACAAAAGCTTGTAACTTTTTACTGGAGCGTCATAAAATCTTGCAATTTTGTAACAATAAAGTATCCGAGCCTCTTGTCAATTTAAGCTATCGCTCAAAGCTATGCTACCCTTGAGTCCCAATTCAAACACTGATAAAACTTCAAATGGCCCTAATTTCTATACGATAAGTCCTACACCTATCAAAGTTTGCAACATACAAATGCGTGTAACTTTTTACTGGAGCGCCATAAAACCTTGAAATTTTGTAACAATAAAGTACTCGAGCCTCTTGTCAATTTAAGCTACCGTTCAAAGCTATGCTACCCTTGAGTCCCAAATCTAACACTGATAAAACTTCAAATGGCAATAACTTCTATACGGTGCGTCCTACACCTATCAAAGTTTGCAACATACAAATGCTTGTAATTTTTTTAAGGAGCGTCATAAAACCTTGAAATTTTGGAACAATAAAGTACTCGAGCCTCTTGTCAATTTAAGCTATCGCTCAAAGCTATGTTACCGTTGAGTCCCAATTCAAACACTGATAAAACTTGAAATGGCCCTAACTTCTATACGGTACGTCCTACACCTATCAAAGTTTGCAACATACAAATGCTTGTAACTTTTTACAAGAGCGTCATAAAACCTTGAAATTTTGTAACAATAAAGTACTCGAGCCTCTTGTCAATTTAAGTTATCGCTCAAAGCTATGCTACCCTTGCGTACCAAATCAAACACTGATAAAACTTCAAATGGCCCTAACTTCTTTACGGTACGTCCTACACCTATCAAAGTTTGCAACATACAAATGCTTGTAACTTTTTACTGGAGCGTCATAAAACCTTGAAATTTTGTAACAATAAAGTTCTCGAGCCTCTTGTCAATTTAAGCTATCGCTCAAAGCTATGCTACCCTTGAGTCCCAATTGAAACACTGATAAAACTTCAAATGGCCCTAACTTCTATACGATACGTCCTACACCTATCAAAGTTTGCAACATACAAATGCGTGTAACTTTTTACTGGAGCGCCATAAAACCTTGAAATTTTGTAACAATAAAGTACTCGAGCCTCTTGTAAATTTAAGCGATCGCTCAAAGCTATGCTACCCTTGAGTCCCAAATCAAACACTGATAAAACTTCAAATGGCCCTAACTTCTATACGGTACGTCCTACACCTATCAAAGTTAGTAACATACAAATGCTTGTAACTTTTTACTGGAGCGTCATAAAACCTTGAAATTTTGTAACAATAAAGTACTCGAGCCTCTTGTCAATTTAAGCTATCGCTCAAAGCTATGCTACCCTTGAGTCCCAGATCAAACACTGATAAAACTTCAAATGGCCCTAACTTCTATACGGTACGTCCTACACCTATCAAAGTTTGCAAAATACAAATGCTTGTAACTTTTTACTGGAGCGCCATAAAACGTTGAAATTTTGTAACAATAAAGTACTCGAGCCTCTTGTCAATTGAAGCTATCGCTCAAAGCTATGCTACCCTTGAGTCCCAGATCAAACACTGATAAAACTTCAAATGGCCCTAACTTCTATACGGTACGTCCTACACCTATCAAAGTTTGCAAAATACAAATGCTTGTAACTTTTTACTGGAGCGTCATAAAACCTTGAAATTTTGTAACAATAAAGTACTCGAGCCTCTTGTCAATTTAAGCTATCGCTCAAAGCTATGCTACCCTTGAGTCCCAGATCAAACACTGATAAAACTTCAAATGGCCCTAACTTCTATACGGTGCGTCCTACACCTATCAAAGTTTGCAACATACAAATGCTTGTAATTTTTTTAAGGAGCGTCATAAAACCTTGAAATTTTGGAACAATAAAGTACTCGAGCCTCTTGTCAATTTAAGCTATCGCTCAAAGCTATGTTACCGTTGAGTCCCAATTCAAACACTGATAAAACTTCAAATGGCCCTAACTTCTATACGGTACGTCCTACACCTATCAAAGTTTGCAACATACAAATGCTTGTAACTTTTTACTGGAGCGCCATAAAACCTGGAAATTTGTAACAATAAAGTACACGAGCCTCTTGTAAATTTAACCTATCGCTCAAAGCTATGCTACCCTTGAGTCCCAAATCAAACACTGATAAACCTTCAAATGCCCCTAACTTCTATACGGTACGTCCTACACCTATCAAAATTTGCAACATACAAAAGCTTGTAACTTTTTACTGGAGCGTCATAAAACCTTGCAATTTTGTAACAATAAAGTATCCGAGCCTCTTGTCAATTTAAGCTATCGCTCAAAGCTATGCTACCCTTGAGTCCCAATTCAAACACTGATAAAACTTCAAATGGCCCTAACTTCTATACGATAAGTCCTACACCTATCAAAGTTTGCAACATACAAATGCGTGTAACTTTTTACTGGAGCGCCATAAAACCTTGAAATTTTGTAACAATAAAGTACTCGAGCCTCTTGTCAATTTAAGCTACCGTTCAAAGCTATGCTACCCTTGAGTCCCAAATCTAACACTGATAAAACTTCAAATGGCAATAACTTCTATACGGTGCGTCCTACACCTATCAAACTTTGCAACATACAAATGCTTGTAATTTTTTTAAGGAGCGTCATAAAACCTTGAAATTTTGGAACAATAAAGTACTCGAGCCTCTTGTCAATTTAAGCTATCGCTCAAAGCTATGTTACCGTTGAGTCCCAATTCAAACACTGATAAAACTTGAAATGGCCCTAACTTCTATACGGTACGTCCTACACCTATCAAAGTTTGCAACATACAAATGCTTGTAACTTTTTACAAGAGCGTCATAAAACCTTGAAATTTTGTAACAATAAAGTACTCGAGCCTCTTGTCAATTTAAGTTATCGCTCAAAGCTATGCTACCCTTGCGTACCAAATCAAACACTGATAAAACTTCAAATGGCCCTAACTTCTATACGGTACGTCCTACACCTATCAAAGTTTGCAACATACAAATGCTTGTAACTTTTTACTGGAACGTCATAAAACCTTGAAATTTTGTAACAATAAAGTTCTCGAGCCTCTTGTCAATTTAAGCTATTGCTCAAAGCTATGCTACCCTTGAGTCCCAATTGAAACACTGATAAAACTTCAAATGGCCCTAACTTCTATACGATACGTCCTACACCTATCAAAGTTTGCAACATACAAATGCGTGTAACTTTTTACTGGAGCGCCATAAAACCTTGAAATTTTGTAACAATAAAGTACTCGAGCCTCTTGTAAATTTAAGCGATCGCTCAAAGCTATGCTACCCTTGAGTCCCAAATCAAACACTGATAAAACTTCAAATGGCCCTAACTTCTATACGGTACGTCCTACACCTATCAAAGTTAGTAACATACAAATGCTTGTAACTTTTTACTGGAGCGTCATAAAACCTTGAAATTTTGTAACAATAAAGTACTCGAGCCTCTTGTCAATTTAAGCTATCGCTCAAAGCTATGCTACCCTTGAGTCCCAGATCAAACACTGATAAAACTTCAAATGGCCCTAACTTCTATACGGTACGTCCTACACCTATCAAAGTTTGCAACATACAAATGCTTGTAACTTTTTACTGGAGCGCCATAAAACGTTGAAATTTTGTAACAATAAAGTACTCGAGCCTCTTGTCAATTGAAGCTATCGCTCAAAGCTATGCTCCCCTTCACTCCCAAATCAAACACTGATAAAACTTCAAATGGCCCTAACTGCTATACGGTACGTCCTACACCTATAAAAGTTTGCAATATACAAATGCTTGTATCTTTTTACTGGAGCGTCATACAACCTTGAAATTATGTAACAATAAAGTACACGAGCCTCTTGTCAATTTAAGCTATCGCTCAAAGCTAAGCTACCCTTGAATCCCAAATCTAACACTGATAAAACTTCAAATGGCCCTAACTTCTATACGGTACGTCCTACACCTATCAAAGTTTGCAACATACAAATGCTTGTAACTTTTCACTGGAGCGCCATAAAACCTGGAAATTTGTAACAATAAAGTACACGAGCCTCTTGTAAATTTAAGCTATCGCTCAAAGCTATGCTACCCTTGAGTCCCAAATCAAACACTGATAAAACTTCAAATGGCCCTAACTTCTATACGATACGTCCTACACCTATCAAAGTTTGCAACATACAAATGCTTGTAACTTTTTACTGGAGCGCCATAAAACCTGGAAATTTGTAACAATAAAGTACACGAGCCTCTTGTAAATTTAACCTATCGCTCAAAGCTATGCTACCCTTGAGTCCCAAATCAAACACTGATAAACCTTCAAATGCCCCTAACTTCTATACGGTACGTCCTACACCTATCAAAATTTGCAACATACAAAAGCTTGTAACTTTTTACTGGAGCGTCATAAAACCTTGCAATTTTGTAACAATAAAGTATCCGAGCCTCTTGTCAATTTAAGCTATCGCTCAAAGCTATGCTACCCTTGAGTCCCAATTCAAACACTGATAAAACTTCAAATGGCCCTAACTTCTATACGATAAGTCCTACACCTATCAAAGTTTGCAACATACAAATGCGTGTAACTTTTTACTGGAGCGCCATAAAACCTTGAAATTTTGTAACAATAAAGTACTCCAGCCTCTTGTCAATTTAAGCTACCGTTCAAAGCTATGCTACCCTTGAGTCCCAAATCTAACACTGATAAAACTTCAAATGGCAATAACTTCTATACGGTGCGTCCTACACCTATCAAAGTTTGCAACATACAAATGCTTGTAATTTTTTTAAGGAGCGTCATAAAACCTTGAAATTTTGGAACAATAAAGTACTCGAGCCTCTTGTCAATTTAAGCTATCGCTCAAAGCTATGTTACCGTTGAGTCCCAATTCAAACACTGATAAAACTTGAAATGGCCCTAACTTCTATACGGTACGTCCTACACCTATCAAAGTTTGCAACATACAAATGCTTGTAACTTTTTACAAGAGCGTCATAAAACCTTGAAATTTTGTAACAATAAAGTACTCGAGCCTCTTGTCAATTTAAGTTATCGCTCAAAGCTATGCTACCCTTGCGTACCAAATCAAACACTGATAAAACTTCAAATGGCCCTAACTTCTATACGGTACGTCCTACAATTATCAAAGTTTGCAACATACAAATGCTTGTAACTTTTTACTGGAGCGTCATAAAACCTTGAAATTTTGTAACAATAAAGTTCTCGAGCCTCTTGTCAATTTAAGCTATCGCTCAAAGCTATGCTACCCTTGAGTCCCAATTGAAACACTGATAAAACTTCAAATGGCCCTAACTTCTATACGATACGTCCTACACCTATCAAAGTTTGCAACATACAAATGCGTGTAACTTTTTACTGGAGCGCCATAAAACCTTGAAATTTTGTAACAATAAAGTACTCGAGCCTCTTGTAAATTTAAGCGATCGCTCAAAGCTATGCTACCCTTGAGTCCCAAATCAAACACTGATAAAACTTCAAATGGCCCTAACTTCTATACGGTACGTCCTACACCTATCAAAGTTAGTAACATACAAATGCTTGTAACTTTTTACTGGAGCGTCATAAAACCTTGAAATTTTGTAACAATAAAGTACTCGAGCCTCTTGTCAATTTAAGCTATCGCTCAAAGCTATGCTACCCTTGAGTCCCAGATCAAACACTGATAAAACTTCAAATGGCCCTAACTTCTATACGGTACGTCCTACACCTATCAAAGTTTGCAACATACAAATGCTTGTAACTTTTTACTGGAGCGCCATAAAACGTTGAAATTTTGTAACAATAAAGTACTCGAGCCTCTTGTCAATTGAAGCTATCGCTCAAAGCTATGCTCCCCTTCACTCCCAAATCAAACACTGATAAAACTTCAAATGGCCCTAACTGCTATACGGTACGTCCTACACCTATAAAAGTTTGCAATATACAAATGCTTGTATCTTTTTACTGGAGCGTCATAAAACCTTGAAATTATGTAACAATAAAGTACACGAGCCTCTTGTCAATTTAAGCTATCGCTCAAAGCTAAGCTACCCTTGAATCCCAAATCTAACACTGATAAAACTTCAAATGGCCCTAACTTCTATACGGTACGTCCTACACCTATCAAAGTTTGCAACATACAAATGCTTGTAACTTTTCACTGGAGCGCCATAAAACCTGGAAATTTGTAACAATAAAGTACACGAGCCTCTTGTAAATTTAAGCTATCGCTCAAAGCTATGCTACCCTTGAGTCCCAAATCAAACACTGATAAAACTTCAAATGGCCCTAACTTCTATACGATACGTCCTACACCTATCAAAGTTTGCAACATACAAATGCTTGTAACTTTTTACTGGAGCGCCATAAAACCTGGAAATTTGTAACAATAAAGTACACGAGCCTCTTGTAAATTTAAGCTATCGCTCAAAGCTATGCTACCCTTGAGTCCCAAATCAAACACTGATAAAACTTCAAATGGCCCTAACTTCTATACGGTACGCCCTACACCTATCAAAGTTTGCAACATACAAATGCTTGTAACTTTTTACTGGAGCGCTATAAAACCTTAAAATTTTGTAACAATAAAGTACTCGAGCCTCTTGTCAATTTAAGCTATCGCTCAAAGCTATGCTACCCTTGAGTCCCAATTCACACACTGATAAAACTTCAAATGGCCCTAACTTCTATACGGTACGTCCTACACCTATCAAAGTTTGCAACATACAAATGCTTGTAACTTTTTACTGGAGCGCCATAAAACCTGGAAATTTGTAACAATAAAGTACACGAGCCTCTTGTAAATTTAAGCTATAGCTCAAAGCTATGCTACCCTTGAGTCCCAAATCAAAAACTGATAAAACTTCAAATGGCCCTAACTTCTATACGGCACGTCCTACACCTATCAAAGTTTGCAACATACAAATGCTTGTAACTTTTTACTGGAACGTCATAAAACCTTGAAATTTTGTAACAATAAAGTTCTCGAGCCTCTTGTCAATTTAAGCTAACGCTCAAAGCCATGCTACCCTTGAGTCCCAAATCAAACACTGATAAAACTTCAAATGGCCCTAACTTCTATACGGTACGTCCTACACCTATCAAAGTTTGCAACATCCAAATGCTTGTAACTTTTTAATGGAGCGTCATAAAACGTTGAAATTTTGTAACAATAAAGTAATCGAGCCTCTTGTCAATTTAAGCTATCGCTCAAAGCTATGCTACCCTTGACTCCCAAATCAAACACTGATAAAACTTCAAATGGCCCTAACTTCTATACGGTACGTCCTACACCTATCAAAGTTAGTAACATACAAATGCTTGTAACTTTTTACTGGAGCGTCATAAAACCTTGAAATTTTGTAACAATAAAGTACTCGAGCCTCTTCTCAATTTAAGCTATCGCTCAAAGCTATGCTACCATTGAGTCCCAAATCAAACACTGATAAAACTTCAAATGGCCCTAACTTCTACACGGTACGTCCTACACCTATCAAAGTTTGCAACATACAAATGCTTGTAACTTTTTACTGGAGCGCTATAAAACCTTAAAATTTTGTAACAATAAAGTACTCGAGCCTCTTGTCAATTTAGGCTATCGCTCAAAGCTATGCTACCCTTGATTCCCAATTCACACACTGATAAAACTTCAAATGGCCCTAACTTATATACGATACGTCCTACACCTATCAAAGTTTGCAACATACAAATGCATGTAACTTTTTACAGGAGCGTCATAAAACCTTGAAATTTTGTAACAATAAAGTACTCGAGCCTCTTGTCAATTTAAGTTATCGCTCAAAGCTATGCTACCCTTGCGTCCCAAATCAAACACTGATAAAACTTCAAATGGCCCTAACTTCTATACGGTACGTCCTACACCTATCAAAGTTTGCAACATACAAATGCTTGTAACTTTTTACTGGAGCGCCATAAAACCTTGAAATTTTGTAACAATAAAGTACTCGAGCCTCTTGTCAATTTAAGCTATCGCTCAAAGCTATGCTACCCTTGAGTCCCAATTCAAACACTGATAAAACTTCAAATGGCCCTAACTTCTATACGATACGTCCTACACCTATCAAAGTTTGCAACATACAAATGCGTGTAACTTTTTACTGGAGCGCCATAAAACCTTGAAATTTTGTAACAATAAAGTACTCGAGCCTCTTGTCCATTTAAGCTACCGCTCAAAGCTATGCTACCCTTGAATCCCAAATCTAACACTGATAAAACTTCAAATGGCCCTAACTTCTATACGGTACGTCCTACACCTATCAAAGTTTGCAACATACAAATGCTTGTAACTTTTTACTGGAGCGCCATAAAACCTGGAAATTTGTAACAATAAAGTACACGAGCCTCTTGTAAATTTAAGCTATCGCTCAAAGCTATGTATGCTACCCTTGAGTCCCAAATCAAACACTGATAAAACTTCAAATGGCCCTAACTTTTATACGGTACGTCCTACACCTATCAAAGTTTGCAACATACAAATGCTTGTAACTTTTTACTGGAACGTCATAAAACCTTGAAATTTTGTAACAATAAAGTTCTCGAGCCTCTTGTCAATTTAAGCTATCGCTCAAAGCTATGCTACCCTTGACTCCCAAATCAAACACTGATAAAACTTCAAATGGCCCTAACTGCTATACGGTACGTCCTACACCTATCAGAGTTTGCAACATACAAATGCTTGTATCTTTTTACTGGAGCGTCATAAAACCTTGAAATTTTGTAACAATAAAGTACTCGAGCCTCTTGTCAATTTAAGCTATCGCTCAAAGCTATGCTACCCTTGAGTCCCAAATCAAACACTGATAAAACTTCAAATGCCCCTAACTTCTATACGGTACGCCCTACACCCATCAAAATTTGCAACATACAAATGCTTGTAACTTTTTACTGGAGCGTCATAAAACCTTGAAATTTTGTAACAATAAAGTACTCGAGCCTCTTGTCAATTTAAGCTATCGCTCAAAGCTATGCTACCCTTGAGTCCCAAATCAAACACTGATAAAACTTCAAATGGCCCTAACTTCTATACGGTACGTCCTACACCTATCAAAGTTTGCAACATACAAATGCTTGTAACTTTTTACTGGAGTGCTATAAAACCTTAAAATTTTGTAGCAATAAAGTACTCGAGCCTCTTGTCAATTTAAGCTATCGCTCAAAGCTATGCTACCCTTGAGTCCCAATTCAAACACTGATAAAACTTCAAATGGCCCTAACTTCTATACGATACGTCCTACACCTATCAAAGTTTGCAACATACAAATGCGTGTAACTTTTTACTGGAGCGCCATAAAACCTTGAAATTTTGTAACAATAAAGTACTCGAGCCTCTTGTCAATTTAAGCTACCGCTCAAAGCTATGCTACCCTTGAGTCCCAAATCTAACACTGATGAAACTTCAAATGGCCCTAACTTCTATACGGTACGTCCTACACCTATCAAAGTTTGCAACATACAAATGCTTGTAACTTTTTACTGGAGCCCCATAAAACCTTGAAATTTGTAACAATAAAGTACACGAGCCTCTTGTCAATTTAAGCTATCGCTCAAAGCTATGCTACCCTTGAGTCCCAAATCAAACACTGATAAAACTTCAAATGGCCCTAACTTCTATACGGTACGTCCTACACCTATCAAAGTTAGTAACATACAAATGCTTGTAACTTTTTACTGGAGCGTCATAAAACCTTAAAATTTTGTAACAATAAAGTACTCGAGCCTCTTGTCAATTTAAGCTATCGCTCAAAGCTATGCTACCCATGAGTCCCAAATCAAACACTGATAAAACTTCAAATGGCCCTAACTTCTATACGGTACGTCCTACACCTATCAAAGTTTGCAACATACAAATGCTTGTAACTTTTTACTGGAGCGCCATAAAACCTCGAAATTTTGTAACAATAAAGTACTCGAGCCTCTTGTCAATTTAAGCTATCGCTCAAAGCTATGCTACCCTTGAGTCTCAAATCAAACACTGATAAAACTTCATATGGCCCTAACTTCTATACGGTATGTCCTACACCTATCAAAGTTTGCAACATACAAATGCTTGTAACTTTTTACTGGAACGTCATAAAACCTTGAAATTTTGTAACAATAAAGTACTCGAGCCTCTTGTCAATTTAAGCTATCGCTCAAAGCCATGCTACCCTTGAGTCCCAAATCAAACACAGATAAAACTTCAAATGGCCCTAACTTCTATACGGTACGTCCTAAACATATCAAAGTTTGCAACATACAAATGCTTGTAACTTTTTACTGGAGCGTCATAAAACCTTGAAATTTTGTAACAATAAAGTACTCGAGCCTCTTGTCAATTTAAGCTATCGCTCAAAGCTATGAGTCTCAAACCAAACACTGATAAAACTTCAAATGGCCCTAATTTCTATACGGTACGTCCTACACCTATCAAAGTTTGCAACATACAAATGCTTGTAACTTTTTACTGGAACGTCATAAAAGTTTGAAATTTTGTAACAATAAAGTACTCGAGCCTCTTGTCAATTTAAACTATCGCGCAAAGCTATGCTACCCTTGAGTCCCAAATCAAACACTGATAAAACTTCAAATGGCCCTAACTTCTAAACGGTACGTCCTACACTTATCAAAGTTTACAACATACAAATGCTTGTAACTTTTTACTGGAGCGTCATAAAAACTTGAACTTTTGTAACAATAAAGAACTCAAGCCTCTTGTCAATTTAAGTTATCGCCCAAAGCGATGCTACCCTTGAGTCCCAAATCAAACACCGATAAAACTTCAAATGGCCCTCGCTTCTATACGCTAGGACCTACAACTATCAAAGTTTGCAACATACAAATGCTTGTAACTTTTTACAGGAGCGTCATAAAACCTTGAAATTTTGTAACAATAAAGTACCCGAGCCTCTTGTCAATTTAAGCTATCGCTCAAAGCCATGCTACCCTTGAGTCCCAAATCAAACACTGATAAAACTTCAAATGGCCCTAACTTCTATACGGAACGTCCTACACCTATCAAAGTTTACAACATACAAATGCTTGTAACTTTTTACTGGAGCGTCATAAAAGTTGAAATTTTGTAACAATAAAGTACTCGAGCCTGTTGTCAATTTAAGCAATTGCTCAAAGCTATGTTACCCTTGACTCCCAAATCAAACACTGATAAAACTTCAAATGGCCCTAACTGCTATACGGTACGTCCTACACCTATCAAAGTTTGCAACATACAAATGCTTGTAACTTTTTACTGAAGCGTCATAAAACCTTGCAATTTTTTAACAATAAAGTACTCGAGCCTCTTGTCAATTTAAGCTATCGCTCAAAGCTATGACTCTCAAACCAAACACTGATAAAACTTCAAATGGCCCTAACTTCTATACGGTACGTCCTACACCTATCAAAGTTTGTAACATACAAATGCTTGTAACTTTTTACTGGAGCGTCATAAAAGCTTGAAATTTTGTAACAATAATGTACTCGAGCCTCTTGTCAATTTAAGCTATCGCTCAAAGCTATGCTACCGTTGCGTCCCAAATCAAAAACTGATAAAACTTCAAATGGCCCTAACTTCTAAACGGTACGTCCTACACCTATCAAAGTTTGCAACATACAAATGCTTGTAACTTTTTACTGGAGCGTCATAAAAGCTTGAAATTTTGTAACAATAAAGTACTCGAGCCTCTTGTCAATTTAAGCTATCGCCCAAAGCTATGCTACCCTTGAGTTCCAAATCAAACATTGATAAAACTTCAAATGGCCCTAACTTCTATACGGTAGGTCCTACACCTATCAAAGTTTGCAACATACAAATGCTTGTAACTTTTTACAGGAGCGTCATAAAACCTTGAAATTTTGTAACAATAAAGTACCCGAGCCTCTTGTCAATTTAAGCTATCGCTCAAAGCTATGGTACCATTGAGTCCCAAATCAATCACTGATAAAACTCAAAATGGCCCTAACTTCTATACGGTACGTCCTACACCTATCAAAGTTTGCAACATACAAATGCTTGTAACTTTTTACAGGAGCGTCATAAAACCTTGAAATTTTGTAACAATAGAGTACCCGAGCCTCTTGTCAATTTAAGCTATCGCTCAAAGCTATGCTACCCTTGAGTCCCAATTCAAACACTGATAAAACTTCAAATGGCCCTAACTTCTATACGATAAGTCCTACACCTATCAAAGTTTGCAACATACAAATGCGTGTAACTTTTTACTGGAGCGCCATAAAACCTTGAAATTTTGTAACAATAAAGTACTCGAGCCTCTTGTCAATTTAAGCTACCGTTCAAAGCTATGCTACCCTTGAGTCCCAAATCTAACACTGATAAAACTTCAAATGGCAATAACTTCTATACGGTGCGTCCTACACCTATCAAAGTTTGCAACATACAAATGCTTGTAATTTTTTTAAGGAGCGTCATAAAACCTTGAAATTTTGGAACAATAAAGTACTCGAGCCTCTTGTCAATTTAAGCTATCGCTCAAAGCTATGTTACCGTTGAGTCCCAATTCAAACACTGATAAAACTTGAAATGGCCCTAACTTCTATACGGTACGTCCTACACCTATCAAAGTTTGCAACATACAAATGCTTGTAACTTTTTACAAGAGCGTCATAAAACCTTGAAATTTTGTAACAATAAAGTACTCGAGCCTCTTGTCAATTTAAGTTATCGCTCAAAGCTATGCTACCCTTGCGTACCAAATCAAACACTGATAAAACTTCAAATGGCCCTAACTTCTATACGGTACGTCCTACACCTATCAAAGTTGGCAACATACAAATGCTTGTAACTTTTTACTGGAGCGCCATAAAACCTTGAAATTTTGTAACAATAAAGTACTCGAGCCTCTTGTCAATTTAAGCTATCGCTCAAAGCTATGCTTCCCTTGAGTCCCAATTCAAACACTGATAAAACTTCAAATGGCCCTAACTTCTATACGATCCGTCCTACACCTATCAAAGTTTGCAACATACAAATGCGTGTAACTTTTTACTGGAGCGCCATAAAACCTTGAAATTTTGTAACAATAAAGTACTCGAGCCTCTTGTCAATTTAAGCTACCGCTCAAAGCTATGCTACCCTTGAGTCCCAAATCTAACACTGATAAAACTTCAAATGGCCCTAACTTCTATACGGTACGTCCTACACCTATCAAAGTTTGCAACATACAAATGCTTGTAACTTTTTACTGGAGCGCCATAAAACCTTGAAATTTGTAACAATAAAGTAAACGAGCCTCTTGTCAATTTAAGCTATCGCTCAAAGCTATGCTACCCTTGAGTCCCAAATCAAACACTGATAAAACTTCAAATGGCCCTAACTTCTATACGGTACGTCCTACACCTATCAAAGTTAGTAACATACAAATGCTTGTAACTTTTTACTGGAGCGTCATAAAACCTTGAAATTTTGTAACAATAAAGTACTCGAGCCTCTTGTCAATTTAAGCTATCGCTCAAAGCTATGCTACCCTTGAGTCCCAAATCAAACACTGATAAAACTTCAAATGGCCCTAACTTCTATACGGTACGTCCTACACCTATCAAAGTTTGCAACATACAAATGCTTGTAACTTTTTACTGGAGCGCCATAAAACCTTGAAATTTTGTAACAATAAAGTACTCGAACCTCTTGTCAATTTAAGCTATCGCTCAAAGCGGTGCTACCCTTGAGTCCCAAATCAAACACTGATAAAACTTCATATGGCCCTAACTTCTATACGGTATGACCTACACCTATCAAAGTTTGCAACATACAAATGCTTGTAACTTTTGACTGGATCGTCCTAAAACTTTGAAATTTTGTAACACTAAAGTACTCGAGCCTCTTGTCAATTTAAGCTATCGCTCAAAGCCATGCTACCCTTGAGTCCCAAATCAAACACAGATAAAACTTCAAATGGCCCTAACTTCTATACGGTACGTCCTACACCTATCAAAGTTGGCAACATACAAATGCTTGTAACTTTTTACTGGAGCGTCATAAAACGTTGAAATTTTGTATCAATAAAGTACTCGAGCATCTTGTCAATTTAAGCTATCGCTCAAAGCTATGCTACCCTTGAGTCCCAAATAAAACCCTGATAAAACTTCAAATGGCCCTAACTTCTATACGGTACGTCCTACACCTATCAAAATTTGCAACATACAAATGCTTGTAACTTTTTACTGGAGCGTCATAAAACCTTGAAATTTTGTAACAATAAAGTACTCGAGCCTCTTGTCAATTTAAGCTATCGCTCAAAGCTATGAGTCTCAAACCAAACACTGATAAAACTTCAAATGGCCCTAACTTCTATACGGTACGTCCTACACCTATCAAAGTTTGCAACATACAAATGCTTGTAACTTTTTACTGGAGCGTCATAAAACCTTGAAATTTTGTATCAATAAAGTACTCGAGCATCTTGTCAATTTAAGCTATCGCTCAAAGCTATGCTACCCTTGAGTCCCAAATAAAACCCTGATAAAACTTCAAATGGCCCTAACTTCTATACGGTACGTCCTACACCTATCAAAATTTGCAACATACAAATGCTTGTAACTTTTTACTGGAGCGTCATAAAACCTTGAAATTTTGTAACAATAAAGTACTCGAGCCTCTTGTCAATTTAAGCTATCGCTCAATTTAAGGAGCGCCATAAAATCTTGAAATTTGTAACAATAAAGTACACGAGCCTCTTGTCAATTTAAGTTATCGCTCAAAGCTATGCTACCCTTGAGTCCCAAATCAAACACTGATAAAACTTCAAATGGCCCTAACTTCTATACGGTACGTCCTACACCTATCAAAGTTAGTAACATACAAATGCTTGTAACTTTTTACTGGAGCGTCATAAAACCTTGAAATTTTGTAACAATAAAGTACTCGAGCCTCTTGTCAATTTAAGCTATCGCTCAAAGCTATGCTACCCTTGAGTCCCAAATCAAACACTGATAAAACTTCAAATGGCCCTAACTTCTATACGGTACGTCCTACACCTATCAAAGTTTGCAACATACAAATGCTTGTAACTTTTTACTGGAGCGCCATAAAACCTTGAAATTTTGTAACAATAAAGTACTCGAACCTCTTGTCAATTTAAGCTATCGCTCAAAGCTATGCTACCCTTGAGTCCCAAATCAAACACTGATAAAACTTCATATGGCCCTAACTTCTATACGGTATGTCCTACACCTATCAAAGTTTGCAACATACAAATGCTTGTAACTTTTTACTGGAACGTCATAAAACCTTGAAATTTTGTAACACTAAAGTACTCGAGCCTCTTGTCAATTTAAGCTATCGCTCAAAGCCATGCTACCCTTGAGTCCCAAATCAAACACAGATAAAACTTCAAATGGCCCTAACTTCTATACGGTACGTCCTACACCTATCAAAGTTGGCAACATACAAATGCTTGTAACTTTTTACTGGAGCGTCATAAAACGTTGAAATTTTGTAACAATAAAGTGCTCGAGCCTCTTGTCAATTTAAGCTATCGCTCAAAGCTATGCTACCATTGACTCCCAAATCAAACACTGATAAAACTTCAAATGGCCCTAACTGCTATACGGTACGTCCTACGCCTATCAAAGTTTGCAACATACAAATGCTTGTAACGTTTTACTGGAGCGCCATAAAACCTTGAAATTTTGTAACAATAAAGTACTCGAGCCTCTTGTCAATTTAAGCTATCGCTCAAAGCTATGCTACCCTTGAGTCCCAAACCAACCACTGATAAAACTTCAAATGGCCCTAACTTCTATACGGTACGTCCTAAACATATCAAAGTTTGCAACATACAAATGCTTGTAACTTTTTACTGGAGCGTCATAAAAGCTTGAAATTTTGTAACAATAAAGTACTCGAGCCTCTTGTCAATTTAAGCTATCGCGCAAAGCTATGCTACTCTTACGTTCCAAATCAAACACTGATAAAACTTCAAATGGCCCTAACTTCTAAACGGTACGTCCTACACTTATCAAAGTTTGCAACATAACTTTTTACTGGAGCGTCATAAAAACTTGAAATTTTGTAACAATAAAGTACTCAAGCCTCTTGTCAATTTAAGCTATCGCCCAAAGCTATGCTACCTTTGAGTCCCAAATCAAACACCGATAAAACTTCATATGGCCCTCGCTTCTATACGCTAGGTCCTACAACTATCAAAGTTTGCAACATACAAATGCTTGTAACTTTTTACTGGAGCGTCATAAAAGTTGAAATTTTGTAACAATAAAGTACTCGAGCCTCTTGTCAATTTAAGCAATTGCTCAAAGCTATGTTACCCTTGACTCCCAAATCAAACACTGATAAAACTTCAAATGGCCCTAACTGCTATACGGTACGTCCTACACCTATCAAAGTTTGCAACATACAAATGCTTGTAACTTTTTACTGAAGCGTCAAAAAACCTTGCAATTTTTTAACAATAAAGTACTCGAGCCTCTTGTCAATTTAAGCTATCGCTCAAAGCTATGAGTCTCAAACCAAACACTGATAAAACTTCAAATGGCCCTAACTTCTATACGGTACGTCCTACACCTATCAAAGTTGGCAACATACAAATGCTTGTAACTTTTTACTGGAGCGCCATAAAACCTTGAAATTTTGTAACAATAAAGTACTCGAGCCTCTTGTCAATTTAAGCTATCGCTCAAAGCTATGCTTCCCTTGAGTCCCAATTCAAACACTGATAAAACTTCAAATGGCCCTAACTTCTATACGATCCGTCCTACACCTATCAAAGTTTGCAACATACAAATGCGTGTAACTTTTTACTGGAGCGCCATAAAACCTTGAAATTTTGTAACAATAAAGTACTCGAGCCTCTTGTCAATTTAAGCTACCGCTCAAAGCTATGCTACCCTTGAGTCCCAAATCTAACACTGATAAAACTTCAAATGGCCCTAACTTCTATACGGTACGTCCTACACCTATCAAAGTTTGCAACATACAAATGCTTGTAACTTTTTACTGGAGCGCCATAAAACCTTGAAATTTGTAACAATAAAGTACACGAGCCTCTTGTCAATTTAAGCTATCGCTCAAAGCTATGCTACCCTTGAGTCCCAAATCAAACACTGATAAAACTTCAAATGGCCCTAACTTCTATACGGTACGTCCTACACCTATCAAAGTTAGTAACATACAAATGCTTGTAACTTTTTACTGGAGCGTCATAAAACCTTGAAATTTTGTAACAATAAAGTACTCGAGCCTCTTGTCAATTTAAGCTATCGCTCAAAGCTATGCTACCCTTGAGTCCCAAATCAAACACTGATAAAACTTCAAATGGCCCTAACTTCTATACGGTACGTCCTACACCTATCAAAGTTTGCAACATACAAATGCTTGTAACTTTTTACTGGAGCGCCATAAAACCTTGAAATTTTGTAACAATAAAGTACTCGAACCTCTTGTCAATTTAAGCTATCGCTCAAAGCTATGCTACCGTTGAGTCCCAAATCAAACACTGATAAAACTTCATATGGCCCTAACTTCTATACGGTATGTCCTACACCTATCAAAGTTTGCAACATACAAATGCTTGTAACTTTTTACTGGAACGTCATAAAACTTTGAAATTTTGTAACACTAAAGTACTCGAGCCTCTTGTCAATTTAAGCTATCGCTCAAAGCCATGCTACCCTTGAGTCCCAAATCAAACACAGATAAAACTTCAAATGGCCCTAACTTCTATACGGTACGTCCTACACCTATCAAAGTTGGCAACATACAAATGCTTGTAACTTTTTACTGGAGCGTCATAAAACGTTGAAATTTTGTATCAATAAAGTACTCGAGCATCTTGTCAATTTAAGCTATCGCTCAAAGCTATGCTACCCTTGAGTCCCAAATAAAACCCTGATAAAACTTCAAATGGCCCTAACTTCTATACGGTACGTCCTACACCTATCAAAATTTGCAACATACAAATGCTTGTAACTTTTTACTGGAGCGTCATAAAACCTTGAAATTTTGTAACAATAAAGTACTCGAGCCTCTTGTCAATTTAAGCTATCGCTCAAAGCTATGAGTCTCAAACCAAACACTGATAAAACTTCAAATGGCCCTAACTTCTATACGGTACGTCCTACACCTATCAAAGTTTGCAACATACAAATGCTTGTAACTTTTTACTGGAGCGTCATAAAACCTTGAAATTTTGTATCAATAAAGTACTCGAGCATCTTGTCAATTTAAGCTATCGCTCAAAGCTATGCTACCCTTGAGTCCCAAATAAAACCCTGATAAAACTTCAAATGGCCCTAACTTCTATACGGTACGTCCTACACCTATCAAAGTTTGCAACATACAAATGCTTGTAACTTTTTACTGGAGCGTCATAAAACCTTGAAATTTTGTAACAATAAAGTACTCGAGCCTCTTGTCAATTTAAGCTATCGCTCAATTTAAGGAGCGCCATAAAATCTTGAAATTTGTAACAATAAAGTACACGAGCCTCTTGTCAATTTAAGTTATCGCTCAAAGCTATGCTACCCTTGAGTCCCAAATCAAACACTGATAAAACTTCAAATGGCCCTAACTTCTATACGGTACGTCCTACACCTATCAAAGTTAGTAACATACAAATGCTTGTAACTTTTTACTGGAGCGTCATAAAACCTTGAAATTTTGTAACAATAAAGTACTCGAGCCTCTTGTCAATTTAAGCTATCGCTCAAAGCTATGCTACCCTTGAGTCCCAAATCAAACACTGATAAAACTTCAAATGGCCCTAACTTCTATACGGTACGTCCTACACCTATCAAAGTTTGCAACATACAAATGCTTGTAACTTTTTACTGGAGCGCCATAAAACCTTGAAATTTTGTAACAATAAAGTACTCGAACCTCTTGTCAATTTAAGCTATCGCTCAAAGCTATGCTACCCTTGAGTCCCAAATCAAACACTGATAAAACTTCATATGGCCCTAACTTCTATACGGTATGTCCTACACCTATCAAAGTTTGCAACATACAAATGCTTGTAACTTTTTACTGGAACGTCATAAAACCTTGAAATTTTGTAACACTAAAGTACTCGAGCCTCTTGTCAATTTAAGCTATCGCTCAAAGCCATGCTACCCTTGAGTCCCAAATCAAACACAGATAAAACTTCAAATGGCCCTAACTTCTATACGGTACGTCCTACACCTATCAAAGTTGGCAACATACAAATGCTTGTAACTTTTTACTGGAGCGTCATAAAACGTTGAAATTTTGTAACAATAAAGTGCTCGAGCCTCTTGTCAATTTAAGCTATCGCTCAAAGCTATGCTACCATTGACTCCCAAATCAAACACTGATAAAACTTCAAATGGCCCTAACTGCTATACGGTACGTCCTACGCCTATCAAAGTTTGCAACATACAAATGCTTGTAACGTTTTACTGGAGCGCCATAAAACCTTGAAATTTTGTAACAATAAAGTACTCGAGCCTCTTGTCAATTTAAGCTATCGCTCAAAGCTATGCTACCCTTGAGTCCCAAACCAACCACTGATAAAACTTCAAATGGCCCTAACTTCTATACGGTACGTCCTAAACATATCAAAGTTTGCAACATACAAATGCTTGTAACTTTTTACTGGAGCGTCATAAAAGCTTGAAATTTTGTAACAATAAAGTACTCGAGCCTCTTGTCAATTTAAGCTATCGCGCAAAGCTATGCTACTCTTACGTTCCAAATCAAACACTGATAAAACTTCAAATGGCCCTAACTTCTAAACGGTACGTCCTACACTTATCAAAGTTTGCAACATAACTTTTTACTGGAGCGTCATAAAAACTTGAAATTTTGTAACAATAAAGTACTCAAGCCTCTTGTCAATTTAAGCTATCGCCCAAAGCTATGCTACCTTTGAGTCCCAAATCAAACACCGATAAAACTTCATATGGCCCTCGCTTCTATACGCTAGGTCCTACAACTATCAAAGTTTGCAACATACAAATGCTTGTAACTTTTTACTGGAGCGTCATAAAAGTTGAAATTTTGTAACAATAAAGTACTCGAGCCTCTTGTCAATTTAAGCAATTGCTCAAAGCTATGTTACCCTTGACTCCCAAATCAAACACTGATAAAACTTCAAATGGCCCTAACTGCTATACGGTACGTCCTACACCTATCAAAGTTTGCAACATACAAATGCTTGTAACTTTTTACTGAAGCGTCAAAAAACCTTGCAATTTTTTAACAATAAAGTACTCGAGCCTCTTGTCAATTTAAGCTATCGCTCAAAGCTATGAGTCTCAAACCAAACACTGATAAAACTTCAAATGGCCCTAACTTCTATACGGTACGTCCTACACCTATCAAAGTTTGCAACATACAAATGCTTGTAACTTTTTACTGGAGCGTCATAAAACCTTGAAATTTTGTATCAATAAAGTACTCGAGCATCTTGTCAATTTAAGCTATCGCTCAAAGCTATGCTACCCTTGAGTCCCAAATAAAACCCTGATAAAACTTCAAATGGCCCTAACTTCTATACGGTACGTCCTACACCTATCAAAATTTGCAACATACAAATGCTTGTAACTTTTTACAGGAGCATCATAAAACCTTGAAATTTTGTAACAATAAAGTACCCGAGCCTCTTGTCAAATTAAGCTATCGCTCAAAGCTATACTACCCTTGAGTCCCAAATCAAACACTGATAAAACTTCAAATGGCCCTAACTTTTATACGGTACGTCCTACACCTATCAAAGTTTGCAACATACAAATGCTTATAACTTTTTACTGGAGCCTCATAAAACCTTGCAATTTTGTAACAATAAAGTACTCGAGCCTCTTGTCAATTTAAGCTATCGCTCAAAGCTATGAGTCCGAAACCAAACACTGATTAAACTTCAAATGGCCCTAACTTCTATACGGTACGTCGTACACCTATCAAAGTTTGCAACATACAAATGCTTGTAACTTTTTACTGGAGCGTCATAAAACCTTGAAATTTTGTATCAATAAAGTACTCGAGCCTCTTGTCAATTTAAGCTATCGCTCAAAGCTATGCGACCCTTGAGTCCCAAATCAATCACTGATAAAACTTCAAATGGCCCTAACCTCTATACGGTACGTGCTACACCTATCAAAGTTGGCAACATACAAATGCTTGTAACTTTTTACTGGAGCGCCATAAAACCTTGAAATTTTGTAACAATAAAGTACTCGAGCCTCTTGTCAATTTAAGCTATCGCTCAAAGCTATGCAACCGTTGAGTCCCAAATCAAACACTGATAAAACTTCAAATGGCCCTAACTTCTAAACGGTACGTCCTACACTTATCAAAGTTTGCAACATACAAATGCTTGTAACTTTTTACTGGAGCGTCATAAAAACTTGAAATTTTGTAACAATAAAGTACTCGAGCCTCTTGTCAATTTAAGCTATCGCCCAAAGCTATGCTACCCTTGAGTCCCAAATCAAACATTGATAAAACTTCAAATGGCCCTAACTTCTATACGGTAGGTCCTACACCTATCAAAGTTTGCAAAATACAAATGCTTGTAACTTTTTACAGGAGCGTCATAAAACCTTGAAATTTTGTTAACAATAAAGTACCCGAGCCTCCTGTCAATTTAAGCTATCGCTCAAAGCTATGGTACCCTTGAGTCCCAAATCAATCACTGATAAAACTCAAAATGGCCCTAACTTCTATACGGTACGTCCTACATCTATCAAAGTTTGCAACATACAAATGCTTGTAACTTTTTACTGGAGCGTCATAAAACCTTTAAATTTTGTAACAATAAAGTACTCGAGCCTCTTGTCAATTTAAGTTATCGCTCAAAGCTATGCTACCCTTGAGTCCCAAATCAAACACTGATAAAACTTCAAATGGCCCTAACTTCTATACGGTAGGTCCTACACCTATCAAAGTTTGCAACATACAAATGCTTGTAACTTTTTACAGGAGCGTCATAAAACCTTGAAATTTTGTAACAATAAAGTACCCGAGCCTCTTGTCAATTTAAGCTATCGCTCAAAGCTATGCGACCTTTGAGTCCCAAATCAATCACTGATAAAACTTCAAATGGCCCTAACTTCTATACGGTACGTCCTACACCTATCAAAGTTGGCAACATACGAATGCTTGTAACTTTTTACTGGAGCGCCATAAAACCTTGAAATTTTGTAACAATAAAGTACTCGAGCCTCTTGTCAATTTAAGCTATCGCTCAAAGCTATGCTTCCCTTGAGTCCCAAATCAAACACTGATAAAACTTCAAATGGCCCTAACTTCTATACGGTACGTCCTACACCTATCAAAGTTAGTAACATACAAATGCTTGTAACTTTTTACTGGAGCGTCATAAAACCTTGAAATTTTGTAACAATAAAGAAATCGAGCCTCTTGTCAATTTAAGCTATCGCTCAAAGCTATGAGTCTCAAACCAAACACTGATAAAACTTCAAATGGCCCTAACTTCTATACGGTACCTCCTACACCTATCAAAGTTTGCAACATACAAATGCTTGTAACTTTTTACTGGAGCGTCATAAAACCTTGAAATTTTGTATCAATAAAGCACTCGAGCATCTTGTCAATTTAAGCTATCGCTCAAAGCTATGCTACCCTTGAGTCCCAAATAAAATCCTTATAAAACTTCAAATGGCCCTAACTTATTTACGGTACGTCCTACACCTATCAAAATTTGCAACATACAAATGCTTGTAACTTTTTACAGGAGCATCATAAAACCTTGAAATTTTGTAACAATAAAGTACCCGAGCCTCTTGTCAATTTAAGCTATCGCTCAAAGCTATACTACCCTTGAGTCCCAAATCAAACACTGATAAAACTTCAAATGGCCCTAACTTCTATACGGTACGTCCTACACCTATCAAAGTTTGCAACATACAAATGCTTGTAACTTTTTACTGGAGCCTCATAAAACCTTGCAATTTTGTAACAATAAAGTACTCGAGCCTCTTGTCAATTTAAGATATCGCTCAAAGCTATGAGTCCAAAACCAAACACTGATAAAACTTCAAATGGCCCTAACTTCTATACGGTACGTCCTACACCTATCAAAGTTTGCAACATACAAATGCTTGGAACTTTTTACTGGAGCGTCATAAAACCTTGAAATTTTGTATCAATAAAGTACTCGAGCCTCTTGTCAATTTAAGCTATCGCTCAAAGCTATGCAACCGTTGAGTCCCAAATCAAACACTGATAAAACTTCAAATGGCCCTAACTTCTATACGGTACGTCCTACACCTATCAAAGTTTGCAACATACAAATGCTTGTAACTTTTTACTGGAGCGTCATAAAAGCTTGAAATTTTGTAACAATAAAGTACTCGAGCCTCTTGTCAATTTAAGCTATCGCCCAAAGCTATGCTACCCTTGAGTCCCAAATCAAACATTGATAAAACTTCAAATGGCCCTAACTTCTATACGGTAGGTCCTACACCTATCAAAGTTTGCAACATACAAATGCTTGTAACTTTTTACAGGAGCGTCATAAAACCTTGAAATTTTGTAACAATAAAGTACCCGAGCCTCTTGTCAATTTAAGCTATCGCTCAAAGCTATGGTACCATTGAGTCCCAAATCAATCACTGAGAAAACTCACAATGGCCCTAACTTCTATACGGTACGTCCTACATCTATCAAAGTTTGCAACATACAAATGCTTGTAACTTTTTACTGGAGCGTCATAAAAGCTTGAAATTTTGTAACAATAAAGTACTCGAGCCTCTTGTCAATTTAAGCTATCGCCCAAAGCTATGCTACCCTTGAGTCCCAAATCAAACATTGATAAAACTTCAAATGGCCCTAACTTCTATACGGTAGGTCCTACACCTATCAAAGTTTGCAACATACAAATGCTTGTAACTTTTTACAGGAGCGTCATAAAACCTTGAAATTTTGTAACAATAAAGTACTCGAGCCTCTTGTCAATTTAAGCTATCGCCCAAAGCTATGCTACCCTTGAGTCCCAAATCAAACACTGATAAAACTTCAAATGGCCCTAAATTCTAAATGGCACGTCCTACACTTATCAAAGTTTGCAACATACAAATGCTTGTAATTTTTTACTGGAGCGTAATAAAAACTTGAAATTTTGTAACAATAAAGTACTCGAGCCTCTTGTCAATTTAAGCTATCGCCCAAAGCTATGCTACCCTTGAGTCCCAAATCAAACACTGATAAAACTTCAAATGGCCCTAACTTCCATACGGTAGGTCCTGCACCTATCAAAGTTTGCAACATACAAATGCTTGTAACTTTTTACAGGAGCGTCATAAAATCTTGAAATTTTGTAACAATAAAGTACCCGAGCCTCTTGTCAATTTAAGCTATCGCTCAAAGCTATGGTACCCTTGAGTCCCAAATCAATCACTGATAAAACTTCAAATGGCCCTAACTTCTATACGGTACGTCCTACATCTATCAAAGTTTGCAACATACAAATGCTTGTAACTTTTTACAGGAGCGTCATAAAATCTTGAAATTTTGTAACAATAAAGTACCCGAGCCTCTTGTCAATTTAAGCTATCGCTCAAAGCTATGCTACCCTTGAGTCCCAAATCAAACACTGATAAAACTTCAAATGGCCCTAAATTCTAAATGGCACGTCCTACACTTATCAAAGTTTGCAACATACAAATGCTTGTAATTTTTTACTGGAGCGTAATAAAAACTTGAAATTTTGTAACAATAAAGTACTCGAGCCTCTTGTCAATTTAAGCTATCGCCCAAAGCTATGCTACCCTTGAGTCCCAAATCAAACACTGATAAAACTTCAAATGGACCTAACTTCCATACGGTAGGTCCTGCACCTATCAAAGTTTGCAACATACAAATGCTTGTAACTTTTTACAGGAGCGTCATAAAATCTTGAAATTTTGTAACAATAAAGTACCCGAGCCTCTTGTCAATTTAAGCTATCGCTCAAAGCTATGCTACCCTTGAGCACCAAATCAAACACTGATAAAACTTCAAATGGCCCTAACTTCTGCATGGTACGTCCTACACCTCTCAAAGTTTGCAACATACAAATGCTTGTAACTTTTTACTGGACCGTCATAAAACCTTGAAATTTTGTAACAATAAAGAACTCGAGCCTCTTGTCAATTTAAGCTATCGCTCAAAGCTAGGCCACCCTTGAGTCCCAAATCAAACACTGATAAAACTTCAAATGGCCCTAACTTCTATACGGTACGTCCTACACCTATCAAAGTTTGCAACATACAAATGCTTGCAACTTTTTACTGGAGCGTCATAAAACCTTGAAAGTTTGTAACAATAAAGTACTCGAGCCTCTTGTCAATTTAAGCTATTGCTCAAAGCTATGCTACCCTTGAGTCCCAAATCAAACACTGATAAAACTTCAAATGGCCCTAACTTCTATACGGTACGTCCTACAACTATCAAAGTTTGCAACATACAAATGCTTGTAACTTTTTACTGGAGCGTCATAAAACCTTGAAATTTTGTAACAATAAAGTACTCGAGCCTCTTGTCAATTTAAGCTATCGCTAAAAGCTATGCTACCCTTGCGTCCCAAATCAAACACTGGTAAAACTTCAAATGGCCCTAACTTCTATACGGTACGTCCTACAACTATCAAAGTTTGCAACATACAAATGCTTGCAACTTTTTACTGGAGCGTCATAAAACCTTGAAAGTTTGTAACAATAAAGTACTCGAGCCTCTTGTCAATTTAAGCTATTGCTCAAAGCTATGCTACCCTTGAGTCCCAAATCAAACACTGATAAAACTTCAAATGGCCCTAACTTCTATACGGTACGTCCTACAACTATCAAAGTTTGCAACATACAAATGCTTGTAACTTTTTACTGGAGCGTCATAAAACCTTAAAATTTTGTAACAATAAAGTACTCGAGCCTCTTGTCAATTTAAGCTATCGCCCAAAGCTATGCTACCCTTGAGACCCAAATCAAACACCGATAAAACTTCAAATGGCCCTAACTTCTATACGGTACGTCCTACACCTATCAAAGTTTGCAACATACAAATGCTTGTATCTTTTTACTTGAGCGTCATAAAACCTTGAAATTTTGTAACAATAAAGTACTCGAGCCTCTTGTCAATTTAAGCTATCGGTCAAAGCCATGCTACCCTTGAGTCCCAAATCAAACACTGATAAAACTTCAAATGGCCCTAACTTCTGTAACTTTTTACTGGAGCGTCATAAAACCTTGAAATTTTGTAACAATAAAGAACTCGAGCCTCTTGTCAATTTAAGATATCGCTCAAAGCTATGCTACCCTTGAATCCCAAATCAAACACTGATAAAACTTCAAATGGCCCTAACTTCTATATGGTACGTCCTACACCTATCAAAGTTTGCAACATACAAATGCTTGTAACTTTTTACTGGAGCGTAATAAAACTTGAAATTTTGTAACAATAAAGTACTCGAGCCTCTTGTCAATTTAAGCTATCGCCCAAAGCTATGCTACCCTTGAGTCCCAAATCAAACACTGATAAAACTTCAAATGGCCCTAACTTCTATACGGTAGGTCCTACACCTATCAAAGTTTGCAACATACAAATGCTTGTAACTTTTTACAGGAGCGTCATAAAACCTTGAAATTTTGTAACAATAAAGTACCCGAGCCTCTTGTCAATTGAAGCTATCGCTCAAAGCTATGGTACCCTAGAGTCCCAAATCAATCACTGATAAAACTTCAAATGGCCCTAACTTCTGTAAGGTACGTCCTACATCTATCCAAGTTTGCAACATACAAATGCTTGTAACTTTTTACTGGAGCGACATAAAACCTTGAAATTTTGTAACAATAAAGTACTCGAGCCTCTTGTCAATTTAAGTTATCGCTCAAAGCTATGCTACCCTTGAGTCCCAATTCCAACACTGATAAAACTTCAAATGGCCCTAACTTCTATACGGTACGTCCTACACCTATCAAAGTTTGAAACATACAAATGCTTGTAACTTTTTGCTGGAGCGTCATAAAACCTTGAAATTTTGTAACAATAAAGAACTCGGGCCTCTTGTCAATTTAAGCTATCGCTCAAAGTTATGATACCCTTGAGTCCCAAATCAAACACCGATAAAACTTCAAATGGCCCTAACTTCTATACGGTACGTCCTACACCTATCAAAGTTTGCAACATACAAATGTTTGTAACTTTTTACTGGAGCGTCATAAAAGCTTGAAATTTTGTAACAATAAAGTACTCGAGCCTCTTGTCAATTTAAGATATCGCTCAAAGCTATGAGTCCAAAACCAAACACTGATAAAACTTCAAATGGCCCTAACTTCTATACGGTACGTCCTACACCTATCAAAGTTTGCAACATACAAATGCTTGGAACTTTTTACTGGAGCGTCATTAAATCTTGAAATTTTGTAACAATAAAGTACCCGAGCCTCTTGTCAATTTAAGCTATCGCTCAAAGCTATGGTACCCTTGAGTCCCAAATCAATCACTGATAAAACTTCAAATGGCCCTAACTTCTATACGGTACGTCCTACATCTATCAAAGTTTGCAACATACAAATGCTTGTAACTTTTTACTGGAGCGTCATAAAACCTTGAAATTTTGTAACAATAATGTACTCGAGCCTCTTGTCAATTTAAGTTATCGCTCAAAGCTATGCTACCCTTGAGTCCCAATTCCAACACTGATAAAACTTCAAATGGCCCTAACTTCTATACGGTACGTCATACACCTATCAAAGTTTTCAACATACAAATGCTTGTAACTTTTTACTGGAGCGTCATAAAACCTTGAAATTTTATAACAATAAAGTACTCGAGCCTCTTGTCAATTTAAGCTATCGCTCAAAGCTATGCTACCCTTGAGCACCAAATCAAACACTGATAAAACTTCAAATGGCCCTAACTTCTGCATGGTACGTCCTACACCTCTCAAAGTTTGCAACATACAAATGCTTGTAACTTTTTACTGGAGCGTCATAAAACCTTGAAATTTTGTAACAATAAAGTACTCGAGCCTCTTGTCAATTTAAGCTATCGCTAAAAGCTATGCTACCCTTGCGTCCCAAATCAAACACTGGTAAAACTTCAAATGGCCCTAACTTCTATACGGTACGTCCTACAACTATCAAAGTTTGCAACATACAAATGCTTGCAACTTTTTACTGGAGCGTCATAAAACCTTGAAAGTTTGTAACAATAAAGTACTCGAGCCTCTTGTCAATTTAAGCTATTGCTCAAAGCTATGCTACCCTTGAGTCCCAAATCAAACACTGATAAAACTTCAAATGGCCCTAACTTCTATACGGTACGTCCTACAACTATCAAAGTTTGCAACATACAAATGCTTGTAACTTTTTACTGGAGCGTCATAAAACCTTAAAATTTTGTAACAATAAAGTACTCGAGCCTCTTGTCAATTTAAGCTATCGCCCAAAGCTATGCTACCCTTGAGACCCAAATCAAACACCGATAAAACTTCAAATGGCCCTAACTTCTATACGGTACGTCCTACACCTATCAAAGTTTGCAACATACAAATGCTTGTATCTTTTTACTTGAGCGTCATAAAACCTTGAAATTTTGTAACAATAAAGTACTCGAGCCTCTTGTCAATTTAAGCTATCGGTCAAAGCCATGCTACCCTTGAGTCCCAAATCAAACACTGATAAAACTTCAAATGGCCCTAACTTCTGTAACTTTTTACTGGAGCGTCATAAAACCTTGAAATTTTGTAACAATAAAGAACTCGAGCCTCTTGTCAATTTAAGATATCGCTCAAAGCTATGCTACCCTTGAATCCCAAATCAAACACTGATAAAACTTCAAATGGCCCTAACTTCTATATGGTACGTCCTACACCTATCAAAGTTTGCAACATACAAATGCTTGTAACTTTTTACTGGAGCGTAATAAAAACTTGAAATTTTGTAACAATAAAGTACTCGAGCCTCTTGTCAATTTAAGCTATCGCCCAAAGCTATGCTACCCTTGAGTCCCAAATCAAACACTGATAAAACTTCAAATGGCCCTAACTTCTATACGGTAGGTCCTACACCTATCAAAGTTTGCAACATACAAATGCTTGTAACTTTTTACAGGAGCGTCATAAAACCTTGAAATTTTGTAACAATAAAGTACCCGAGCCTCTTGTCAATTGAAGCTATCGCTCAAAGCTATGGTACCCTAGAGTCCCAAATCAATCACTGATAAAACTTCAAATGGCCCTAACTTCTGTAAGGTACGTCCTACATCTATCCAAGTTTGCAACATACAAATGCTTGTAACTTTTTACTGGAGCGTCATAAAACCTTGAAATTTTGTAACAATAAAGTACTCGAGCCTCTTGTCAATTTAAGTTATCGCTCAAAGCTATGCTACCCTTGAGTCCCAATTCCAACACTGATAAAACTTCAAATGGCCCTAACTTCTATACGGTACGTCCTACACCTATCAAAGTTTGCAACATACAAATGCTTGTAACTTTTTGCTGGAGCGTCATAAAACCTTGAAATTTTGTAACAATAAAGAACTCTGGCCTCTTGTCAATTTAAGCTATCGCTCAAAGTTATGATACCCTTGAGTCCCAAATCAAACACCGATAAAACTTCAAATGGCCCTAACTTCTATACGGTACGTCCTACACCTATCAAAGTTTGCAACATACAAATGTTTGTAACTTTTTACTGGAGCGTCATAAAAGCTTGAAATTTTGTAACAATAAAGTACTCGAGCCTCTTGTCAATTTAAGCTATCCCTCAAAGCTATGCTACCCTTGCGTCCCAAATCAAACACTGATAAAACTTCAAATGGCCCTAACATCTAAATGGCACGTCCTACACTTATCAAAGTTTGCAACATACAAATGCTTGTAACTTTTTACTGGAGCGTAATAAAAACTTGAAATTTTGTAACAATAAAGTACTCGAGCCTCTTGTCAATTTAAGCTATCGCCCAAAGCTATGCTACCCTTGAGTCCCAAATCAAACACTGATAAAACTTCAAATGGCCCTAACATCTAAATGGCACGTCCTACACCTATCAAAGTTTGCAACATACAAATGCTTGTAACTTTTTACAGGAGCGTCATAAAATCTTGAAATTTTGTAACAATAAAGTACCCGAGCCTCTTGTCAATTTAAGCTATCGCTCAAAGCTATGGTAACCTTGAGTCCCAAATCAATCACTGATAAAACTTCAAATTGCCCTAACTTCTATACGGTACGTCCTACATCTATCAAAGTTTGCAACATACAAATGCTTGTAACTTTTTACTGGAGCGTCATAAAACCTTGAAATTTTGTATCAATAAAGTACTCGAGCCTCTTGTCAATTTAAGTTATCGCTCAAAGCTATGCTACCCTTGAGTCCCAATTCCAACACTGATAAAACTTCAAATGGCCCTAACTTCTATACGGTACGTCCTACACCTATCAAAGTTTGCAACATACAAATGCTTGTAACTTTTTACTGGAGCGTCATAAAAGTTGAAATTTTGTAACAATAAAGTACTCGAGCCTCTTGTCAATTTAAGCAATTGCTCAAAGCTATGTTACCCTTGACTCCCAAATCAAACACTGATAAAACTTCAAATGGCCCTAACTGCTATACGGTACGTCCTACACTTATCAAAGTTTGCAACATACAAATGCTTGTAACTTTTTACTGGAGCGTCATAAAAGCTTGAAATTTTGTAACAATAAAGTACTCGAGCCTCTTGTCAATTTAAGCTATCGCTCAAAGCTATGCTACTGTTGCGTCCCAAATCAAACACTGATAAAACTTCAAATGGCCCTAACTTCTAAACGGTACGTCCTACACTTATCAAAGTTTGCAACATACAAATGCTTGTAACTTTTTACTGGAGCCTCATAAAAACTTGAAATTTTGTAACAATAAAGTACTCGAGCCTCTTGGCAATTTAAGCTATCGCCCAAAGCTATGCTACCCTTGAGTTCCAAATCAAACATTGATAAAACTTCAAATGGCCCTAACTTCTATACGGTAGGTCCTACACCTATCAAAGTTTGCAACATACAAATGCTTGTAACTTTTTACAGGAGCGCCATAAAACCTTGAAATTTTGTAACAATAAAGTGCCCGAGCCTCTTATCAATTTAAGCTATCGCTCAAAGCTATGGTACCATTGAGTCCCAAATCAATCACTGATAAAACTCAAAATGGCCCTAACTTCTATACGGTACGTCCTACATCTATCAAAGTTTGCAACATACAAATGCTTGTAACTTTTTACTGGAGCGTCATAAAACCTTTAAATTTTGTAACAATAAAGTACTCGAGCCTCTTGTCAATTTAAGTTATCGCTAAAAGCTATGCTACCCTTGCGTCCCAAATCAAACACTGGTAAAACTTCAAATGGCCCTAACTTCTATACGGTACGTCCTACAACTATCAAAGTTTGCAACATACAAATGCTTGCAACTTTTTACTGGAGCGTCATAAAACCTTGAAAGTTTGTAACAATAAAGTACTCGAGCCTCTTGTCAATTTAAGCTATTGCTCAAAGCTATGCTACCCTTGAGTCCCAAATCAAACACTGATAAAACTTCAAATGGCCCTAACTTCTATACGGTACGTCCTACAACTATCAAAGTTTGCAACATACAAATGCTTGTAACTTTTTACTGGAGCGTCATAAAACCTTAAAATTTTGTAACAATAAAGTACTCGAGCCTCTTGTCAATTTAAGCTATCGCCCAAAGCTATGCTACCCTTGAGACCCAAATCAAACACCGATAAAACTTCAAATGGCCCTAACTTCTATACGGTACGTCCTACACCTATCAAAGTTTGCAACATACAAATGCTTGTAACTTTTTACTTGAGCGTCATAAAACCTTGAAATTTTGTAACAATAAAGTACTCGAGCCTCTTGTCAATTTAAGCTATCGCCCAAAGCTATGCTACCCTTGAATCCCAAATCAAACACTGATAAAACTTCAAATGGCCCTAACTTCTATACGGTACGTCCTACATCTATCAAAGTTTGCAACATACAAATGCTTGTAACTTTTTACAGGAGCGTCATAAAATCTTGAAATTTTGTAACAATAAAGTACCCGAGCCTCTTGTCAATTTAAGCTATCGCTCAAAGCTATGGTAACCTTGAGTCCCAAATCAATCACTGATAAAACTTCAAATTGCCCTAACTTCTATACGGTACGTCCTACATCTATCAAAGTTTGCAACATACAAATGCTTGTAACTTTTTACTGGAGCGTCTTAAAACCTTGAAATTTTGTATCAATAAAGTACTCGAGCCTCTGTCAATTTAAGTTATCGCTCAAAGCTATGCTACCCTTGAGTCCCAATTCCAACACTGATAAAACTTCAAATGGCCCTAACTTCTATACGGTACTTCCTACACCTATCAAAGTTTGCAACATACAAATGCTTGTAACTTTTTACTGGAGCGTCATAAAACCTTGAAATTTTGTAACAATAAGGTACTCGAGCCTCTTGTCAATTTAAGCTATCGCTCAAAGCTATGCAACCGTTGAGTCCCAAATCAAACACTGATAAAACTTCAAATGGCCCTAACTTCTATACGGTACGTCCTACACCTATCAAAGTTTGCAACATACAAATGCTTGCAACTTTTTACTGGAGCGTCATAAAACCTTGAAAGTTTGTAACAATAAAGTACTCGAGCCTCTTGTCAATTTAAGCTATTGCTCAAAGCTATGCTACCCTTGAGTCTCAAATCAAACACTGATAAAACCTCAAATGGCCCTAACTTCTATACGGTACGTCCTACAACTATCAAAGTTTGCAACATACAAATGCTTGTAACTTTTTACTGGAGCGTCGTAAAACCTTAAAATTTTGTAACAATAAAGTACTCGAGCCTCTTGTCAATTTAAGCTATCGCCCAAAGCTATGCTACCCTTGAGACCCAAATCAAACACCGATAAAACTTCAAATGGCCCTAACTTCTATACGGTACGTCCTACACCTATCAAAGTTTGCAACATACAAATGCTTGTAACTTTTTACTTGAGCGTCATAAAACCTTGAAATTTTGTAACAAGAAAGTACTCGAGCCTCTTGTCAATTTAAGCTATCGGTCAAAGCCATGCTACCCTTGAGTCCCAAATCAAACACTGATAAAACTTCAAATGGCCCTAACTTCTGTAACTTTTTACTGGAGCGTCATAAAACCTTGAAATTTTGTAACAATAAAGAACTCGAGCCTCTTGTCAATTTAAGATATCGCTCAAAGCTATGCTACCCTTGAATCCCAAATCAAACACTGATAAAACTTCAAATGGCCCTAACTTCTATATGGTACGTCCTACACCTATCAAAGTTTGCAACATACAAATGCTTGTAACTTTTTACTGGAGCGTAATAAAAACTTGAAATTTTGTAACAATAAAGTACTCGAGCCTCTTGTCAATTTAAGTTATCGCCCAAAGCTATGCTACCCTTGAGTCCCAAATCAAACACTGATAAAACTTCAAATGGCTCTAACTTCTATACGGTAGGTCCTACACCTATCAAAGTTTGCAACATACAAATGCTTGTAACTTTTTACAGGAGCGTCATAAAATCTTGAAATTTTGTAACAATAAAGTACCCGAGCCTATTGCCAATTTAAGCTATCGCTCAAAGCTATAGTACCCTTGAGTCCCAAATCAATCACTGATAAAACTTCAAATGGCCCTAACTTCTATACGGTACGCCCTACATCTATCAAAGTTTGCAACATACAAATGCTTATAACTTTTTACTGGAGCGTCATAAAACCTTGAAATTTTGTAACAATAATGTACTCGAGCCTCTTGTCAATTTAAGTTATCGCTCAAAGCTATGCTACCCTTGAGTCCCAATTCCAACACTGATAAAACTTCAAATGGCCCTAACTTCTATACGGTACGTCATACACCTATCAAAGTTTTCAATATACAAATGCTTGTAACTTTTTACTGGAGCGTCATAAAACCTTGAAATTTTATAACAATAAAGTACTCGAGCCTCTTGTCAATTTAAGCTATCGCTCAAAGCTATGCTACCCTTGAGCACCAAATCAAACACTGATAAAACTTCAAATGGCCCTAACTTCTGCATGGTACGTCCTACACCTCTCAAAGTTTGCAACATACAAATGCTTGTAACTTTTTACTGGACCGTCATAAAACCTTGAAATTTTGTAACAATAAAGAACTCGAGCCTCTTGTCAATTTAAGCTATCGCTCAAAGCTATGCCACCCTTGAGTCCCAAATCAAACACTGATAAAACTTCAAATGGCCCTAACTTCTATACGGTACGTCCTACACCTATCAAAGTTTGCAACATACAAATGCTTGCAACTTTTTACTGGAGCGTCATAAAACCTTGAAAGTTTGTAACAATAAAGTACTCGAGCCTCTTGTCAATTTAAGCTATTGCTCAAAGCTATGCTACCCTTGAGTCCCAAATCAAACACTGATAAAACTTCAAATGGCCCTAACTTCTATACGGTACGTCCTACAACTATCAAAGTTTGCAACATACAAATGCTTGTAACTTTTTACTGGAGCGTCATAAAACATTGAAATTTTGTAACAATAAAGTACTCGAGCCTCTTGTCAATTTAAGCAATCGCTAAAAGCTATGCTAACCTTGCGTCCCAAATCAAACACTGGTAAAACTTCAAATGGCCCTAACTTCTATACGGTACGTCCTACAACTATCAAAGTTTGCAACATACAAATGCTTGCAACTTTTTACTGGAGCGTCATAAAACCTTTAAAGTTTGTAACAATAAAGTACTCGAGCCTCTTGTCAATTTAAGCTATTGCTCAAAGCTATGCTACCCTTGAGACCCAAATCAAACACTGATAAAACTTCAAATGGCCCTAACTTCTATACGGTACGTCCTACAACTATCAAAGTTTGCAACATACAAATGCTTGTAACTTTTTACTGGAGCGTCATAAAACCTTAAAATTTTGTAACAATAAAGTACTCGAGCCTCTTGTCAATTTAAGCTATCGCCCAAAGCTATGCTACCCTTGAGACCCAAATCAAACACCGATAAAACTTCAAATGGCCCTAACTTCTATACGGTACGTCATACACCTATCAAAGTTTTCAATATACAAATGCTTGTAACTTTTTACTGGAGCGTCATAAAACCTTGAAATTTTATAACAATAAAGTACTCGAGCCTCTTGTCAATTTAAGCTATCGCTCAAAGCTATGCTACCCTTGAGCACCAAATCAAACACTGATAAAACTTCAAATGGCCCTAACTTCTGCATGGTACGTCCTACACCTCTCAAAGTTTGCAACATACAAATGCTTGTAACTTTTTACTGGACCGTCATAAAACCTTGAAATTTTGTAACAATAAAGAACTCGAGCCTCTTGTCAATTTAAGCTATCGCTCAAAGCTATGCCACCCTTGAGTCCCAAATCAAACACTGATAAAACTTCAAATGGCCCTAACTTCTATACGGTACGTCCTACACCTATCAAAGTTTGCAACATACAAATGCTTGCAACTTTTTACTGGAGCGTCATAAAACCTTGAAAGTTTGTAACAATAAAGTACTCGAGCCTCTTGTCAATTTAAGCTATTGCTCAAAGCTATGCTACCCTTGAGTCCCAAATCAAACACTGATAAAACTTCAAATGGCCCTAACTTCTATACGGTACGTCCTACAACTACCAAAGTTTGCAACATACAAATGCTTGTAACTTTTTACTGGAGCGTCATAAAACATTGAAATTTTGTAACAATAAAGTACTCGAGCCTCTTGTCAATTTAAGCTATCGCTAAAAGCTATGCTAACCTTGCGTCCCAAATCAAACACTGGTAAAACTTCAAATGGCCCTAACTTCTATACGGTACGTCCTACAACTATCAAAGTTTGCAACATACAAATGCTTGCAACTTTTTACTGGAGCGTCATAAAACCTTTAAAGTTTGTAACAATAAAGTACTCGAGCCTCTTGTCAATTTAAGCTATTGCTCAAAGCTATGCTACCCTTGAGTCCCAAATCAAACACTGATAAAACTTCAAATGGCCCTAACTTCTATACGGTACGTCCTACAACTATCAAAGTTTGCAACATACAAATGCTTGTAACTTTTTACTGGAGCGTCATAAAACCTTAAAATTTTGTAACAATAAAGTACTCGAGCCTCTTGTCAATTTAAGCAATCGCTAAAAGCTATGCTAACCTTGCGTCCCAAATCAAACACTGGTAAAACTTCAAATGGCCCTAACTTCTATACGGTACGTCCTACAACTATCAAAGTTTGCAACATACAAATGCTTGCAACTTTTTACTGGAGCGTCATAAAACCTTTAAAGTTTGTAACAATAAAGTACTCGAGCCTCTTGTCAATTTAAGCTATTGCTCAAAGCTATGCTACCCTTGAGTCCCAAATCAAACACTGATAAAACTTCAAATGGCCCTAACTTCTATACGGTACGTCCTACAACTATCAAAGTTTGCAACATACAAATGCTTGTAACTTTTTACTGGAGCGTCATAAAACCTTAAAATTTTGTAACAATAAAGTACTCGAGCCTCTTGTCAATTTAAGCTATCGCCCAAAGCTATGCTACCCTTGAGACCCAAATCAAACACCGATAAAACTTCAAATGGCCCTAACTTCTATACGGTACGTCATACACCTATCAAAGTTTTCAATATACAAATGCTTGTAACTTTTTACTGGAGCGTCATAAAACCTTGAAATTTTATAACAATAAAGTACTCGAGCCTCTTGTCAATTTAAGCTATCGCTCAAAGCTATGCTACCCTTGAGCACCAAATCAAACACTGATAAAACTTCAAATGGCCCTAACTTCTGCATGGTACGTCCTACACCTCTCAAAGTTTGCAACATACAAATGCTTGTAACTTTTTACTGGACCGTCATAAAACCTTGAAATTTTGTAACAATAAAGAACTCGAGCCTCTTGTCAATTTAAGCTATCGCTCAAAGCTATGCCACCCTTGAGTCCCAAATCAAACACTGATAAAACTTCAAATGGCCCTAACTTCTATACGGTACGTCCTACACCTATCAAAGTTTGCAACATACAAATGCTTGCAACTTTTTACTGGAGCGTCATAAAACCTTGAAAGTTTGTAACAATAAAGTACTCGAGCCTCTTGTCAATTTAAGCTATTGCTCAAAGCTATGCTACCCTTGAGTCCCAAATCAAACACTGATAAAACTTCAAATGGCCCTAACTTCTATACGGTACGTCCTACAACTATCAAAGTTTGCAACATACAAATGCTTGTAACTTTTTACTGGAGCGTCATAAAACATTGAAATTTTGTAACAATAAAGTACTCGAGCCTCTTGTCAATTTAAGCTATCGCTAAAAGCTATGCTAACCTTGCGTCCCAAATCAAACACTGGTAAAACTTCAAATGGCCCTAACTTCTATACGGTACGTCCTACAACTATCAAAGTTTGCAACATACAAATGCTTGCAACTTTTTACTGGAGCGTCATAAAACCTTTAAAGTTTGTAACAATAAAGTACTCGAGCCTCTTGTCAATTTAAGCTATTGCTCAAAGCTATGCTACCCTTGAGTCCCAAATCAAACACTGATAAAACTTCAAATGGCCCTAACTTCTATACGGTACGTCCTACAACTATCAAAGTTTGCAACATACAAATGCTTGTAACTTTTTACTGGAGCGTCATAAAACCTTAAAATTTTGTAACAATAAAGTACTCGAGCCTCTTGTCAATTTAAGCTATCGCCCAAAGCTATGCTACCCTTGAGACCCAAATCAAACACCGATAAAACTTCAAATGGCCCTAACTTCTATACGGTACGTCCTACACCTATCAAAGTTTGCAACATACAAATGCTTGTAACTTTTTACTTGAGCGTCATAAAACCTTGAAATTTTGTAACAAGAAAGTACTCGAGCCTCTTGTCAATTTAAGCTAGCGGTCAAAGCCATGCTACCCTTGAGTCCCAAATCAAACACTGATAAAACTTCAAATGGCCCTAACTTCTGTAACTTTTTAATGGAGCGTCATAAAACCTTGAAATTTTGTAACAATAAAGAACTCGAGCCTCTTGTCAATTTAAGATATCGCTCAAAGCTATGCTACCCTTGAATCCCAAATCAAACACTGATAAAACTTCAAATGGCCCTAACTTCTATATGGTACGTCCTACACCTATCAAAGTTTGCGACATACAAATGCTTGTAACTTTTTACTGGAGCGTAATAAAAACTTGAAATTTTGTAACAATAAAGTACTCGAGCCTCTTGTCAATTTAAGTTATCGCCCAAAGCTATGCTACCCTTGAGTCCCAAATCAAACACTGATAAAACTTCAAATGGCCCTAACTTCAATACGGTAGGTCCTACACCTATCAAAGTTTGCAACATACAAATGCTTGTAACTTTTTACAGGAGCGTCATAAAACCTTGAAATTTTGTAACAATAAAGTACCCGAGCCTCTTGTCAATTGAAGCTATCGCTCAAAGCTATGGTACCCTAGAGTCCCAAATCAATCACTGATAAAACTTTAAATGGCCCTAACTTCTGTAAGGTACGTCCTACATCTATCCAAGTTTGCAACATACAAATGCTTGTAACTTTTTACTGGAGCGTCATAAAACCTTGAAATTTTGTAACAATAAAGTACTCGAGCCTCTTGTCAATTTAAGTTATCGCTCAAAGCTATGCTACCCTTGAGTCCCAATTCCAACACTGATAAAACTTCAAATGGCCCTAACTTCTATGCGGTACGTCCTACACCTATCAAAGTTTGCAACATACAAATGCTTGTAACTTTTTACTGGAGCGTCATAAAAGCTTGAAATTTTGTAACGATAAAGTACTCGAGCCTCTTGTCAATTTAAGTTATCGCTAAAAGCTATGCTACCCTTGCGTCCCAAATCAAACACTGGTAAAACTTCAAATGGCCCTAACTTCTATACGGTACGTCCTACAACTATCAAAGTTTGCAACATACAAATGCTTGCAACTTTTTACTGGAGCGTCATAAAACCTTGAAAGTTTGTAACAATAAAGTACTCGAGCCTCTTGTCAATTTAAGCTATTGCTCAAAGCTATGCTACCCTTGAGTCCCAAATCAAACACTGATAAAACTTCAAATGGCCCTAACTTCTGTAACTTTTTACTGGAGCGTCATAAAACCTTGAAATTTTGTAACAATAAAGAACTCGAGCCTCTTGTCAATTTAAGATATCGCTCAAAGCTATGCTACCCTTGAATCCCAAATCAAACACTGATAAAACTTCAAATGGCCCTAACTTCTATATGGTACGTCCTACACCTATCAAAGTTTGCAACATACAAATGCTTGTAACTTTTTACTGGAGCGTAATAAAAACTTGAAATTTTGTAACAATAAAGTACTCGAGCCTCTTGTCAATTTAAGCTATCGCCCAAAGCTATGCTACCCTTGAGTCCCAAATCAAACACTGATAAAACTTCAAATGGCCCTAACTTCTATATGGTAGGTCCTACACCTATCAAAGTTTGCAACATACAAATGCTTGTAACTTTTTACAGGAGCGTCATAAAACCTTGAAATTTTGTAACAATAAAGTACCCGAGCCTCTTGTCAATTGAAGCTATCGCTCAAAGCTATGGTACCCTAGAGTCCCAAATCAATCACTGATAAAACTTCAAATGGCCCTAACTTCTGTAAGGTACGTCCTACATCTATCCAAGTTTGCAACATACAAATGCTTGTAACTTTTTACTGGAGCGTCATAAAATCTTGAAATTTTGTAACAATAAAGTACTCGAGCCTCTTGTCAATTTAAGTTATCGCTCAAAGCTATGCTACCCTTGAGTCCCAATTCCAACACTGATAAAACTTCAAATGGCCCTAACTTCTATACGGTACGTCCTACACCTATCAAAGTTTGCAACATACAAATGCTTGTAACTTTTTACTGGGGCGTCATAAAACCTTGAAATTTTGTAACAATAAAGAACTCGGGCCTCTTGTCAATTTAAGCTATCGCTCAAAGCTATGATACCCTTGAGTCCCAAATCAAACACCGATAAAACTTCAAATGGCCCTAACTTCTATACGGTACGTCCTACACCTATCAAAGTTTGCAACATACAAATGTTTATAACTTTTTACTGGAGCGTCATAAAAGCTTGAAATTTTGTAACAATAAAGTAATCGAGCCTCTTGTCAATTTAAGCTATCCCTCAAAGCTATGCTACCCTTGCGTCCCAAATCAAACACTGATAAAACTTCAAATGGCCCTAACTTCTAAATGGCACGTCCTACACTTATCAAAGTTTGCAACATACAAATGCTTGTAACTTTTTACAGGAGCGTCATAAAATCTTGAAATTTTGTAACAATAAAGTACCCGAGCCTCTTGTCAATTTAAGCTATCGCTCAAAGCTATGGTAACCTTGAGTCCCAAATCAATCACTGATAAAACTTCAAATTTCCCTAACTTCTATACGGTACGTCCTACATCTATCAAAGTTTGCAACATACAAATGCTTGTAACTTTTTACTGGAGCGTCATAAAACCTTGAAATTTTGTATCAATAAAGTACTCGAGCCTCTTGTCAATTTAAGTTATCGCTCAAAGCTATGCTACCCTTGAGTCCCAATTCCAACACTGATAAAACTTCAAATGGCCCTAACTTCTATACGGTACTTCCTACACCTATCAAAGTTTGCAACATACAAATGCTTGTAACTTTTTACTGGAGCGTCATAAAACCTTGAAATTTTGTAACAATAAAGTACTCGAGCCTCTTGTCAATTTAAGCTATCGCTCAAAGCTATGCAACCGTTGAGTCCCAAATCAAACACTGATAAAACTTCAAATGGCCCTAACTTCTATACGGTACGTCCTACACCTATCAAAGTTTGCAACATACAAATGTTTGTAACTTTTTACTGGAGCGTCATAAAAGCTTGAAATTTTGTAACAATAAAGTACTCGAGCCTCTTGTCAATTTAAGCTATCCCTCAAAGCTATGCTACCCTTGCGTCCCAAATCAAACACTGATAAAACTTCAAATGGCCCTAACTTCTAAATGGCACGTCCTACACTTATCAAAGTTTGCAACATACAAATGCTTGTAATTTTTTACTGGAGCGTAATAAAAACTTGAAATTTTGTAACAATAAAGTACTCGAGCCTCTTGTCAATTTAAGCTATCGCCCAAAGCTATGCTACCCTTGAGTCCCAAATCAAACACTGATAAAACTTCAAATGGCCCTAACTTCCATACGGTAGTTCCTGGACCTATCAATGTTTGCAACATACAAATGCTTGTAACTTTTTACAGGAGCGTCATAAAATCTTGAAATTTTGTAACAATAAAGTACCCGAGCCTCTTGCCAATTTAAGCTATCGCTCAAAGCTATGCTACCCTTGAGACCCAAATCAAACACCGATAAAACTTCAAATGGCCCTAACTTCTATACGGTACGTCCTACAACTATCAAAGTTTGCAACATACAAATGCTTGCAACTTTTTACTGGAGCGTCATAAAACCTTTAAAGTTTGTAACAATAAAGTACTCGAGCCTCTTGTCAATTTAAGCTATTGCTCAAAGCTATGCTACCCTTGAGTCCCAAATCAAACACTGATAAAACTTCAAATGGCCCTAACTTCTATACGGTACGTCCTACAACTATCAAAGTTTGCAACATACAAATGCTTGTAACTTTTTACTGGAGCGTCATAAAACCTTAAAATTTTGTAACAATAAAGTACTCGAGCCTCTTGTCAATTTAAGCTATCGCCCAAAGCTATGCTACCCTTGAGACCCAAATCAAACACCGATAAAACTTCAAATGGCCCTAACTTCTATACGGTACGTCCTACAACTATCAAAGTTTGCAACATACAAATGCTTGTAACTTTTTACTTGAGCGTCATAAAACCTTGAAATTTTGTAACAAGAAAGTACTCGAGCCTCTTGTCAATTTAAGCTAGCGGTCAAAGCCATGCTACCCTTGAGTCCCAAATCAAACACTGATAAAACTTCAAATGGCCCTAACTTCTGTAACTTTTTAATGGAGCGTCATAAAACCTTGAAATTTTGTAACAATAAAGAACTCGAGCCTCTTGTCAATTTAAGATATCGCTCAAAGCTATGCTACCCTTGAATCCCAAATCAAACACTGATAAAACTTCAAATGGCCCTAACTTCTATATGGTACGTCCTACACCTATCAAAGTTTGCGACATACAAATGCTTGTAACTTTTTACTGGAGCGTAATAAAAACTTGAAATTTTGTAACAATAAAGTACTCGAGCCTCTTGTCAATTTAAGTTATCGCTCAAAGCTATGCTACCCTTGAGTCCCAAATCAAACACTGATAAAACTTCAAATGGCCCTAACTTCAATACGGTAGGTCCTACACCTATCAAAGTTTGCAACATACAAATGCTTGTAACTTTTTACAGGAGCGTCATAAAACCTTGAAATTTTGTAACAATAAAGTACCCGAGCCTCTTGTCAATTGAAGCTATCGCTCAAAGCTATGGTACCCTAGAGTCCCAAATCAATCACTGATAAAACTTTAAATGGCCCTAACTTCTGTAAGGTACGTCCTACATCTATCCAAGTTTGCAACATACAAATGCTTGTAACTTTTTACTGGAGCGTCATAAAACCTTGAAATTTTGTAACAATAAAGTACTCGAGCCTCTTGTCAATTTAAGTTATCGCTCAAAGCTATGCTACCCTTGAGTCCCAATTCCAACACTGATAAAACTTCAAATGGCCCTAACTTCTATACGGTACGTCCTACACCTATCAAAGTTTGCAACATACAAATGCTTGTAACTTTTTACTGGAGCGTCATAAAAGCTTGAAATTTTGTAACGATAAAGTACTCGAGCCTCTTGTCAATTTAAGTTATCGCTAAAAGCTATGCTACCCTTGCGTCCCAAATCAAACACTGGTAAAACTTCAAATGGCCCTAACTTCTATACGGTACGTCCTACAACTATCAAAGTTTGCAACATACAAATGCTTGCAACTTTTTACTGGAGCGTCATAAAACCTTGAAAGTTTGTAACAATAAAGTACTCGAGCCTCTTGTCAATTTAAGCTATTGCTCAAAGCTATGCTACCCTTGAGTCCCAAATCAAACACTGATAAAACTTCAAATGGCCCTAACTTCTGTAACTTTTTACTGGAGCGTCATAAAACCTTGAAATTTTGTAACAATAAAGAACTCGAGCCTCTTGTCAATTTAAGATATCGCTCAAAGCTATGCTACCCTTGAATCCCAAATCAAACACTGATAAAACTTCAAATGGCCCTAACTTCTATATGGTACGTCCTACACCTATCAAAGTTTGCAACATACAAATGCTTGTAACTTTTTACTGGAGCGTAATAAAAACTTGAAATTTTGTAACAATAAAGTACTCGAGCCTCTTGTCAATTTAAGCTATCGCCCAAAGCTATGCTACCCTTGAGTCCCAAATCAAACACTGATAAAACTTCAAATGGCCCTAACTTCTATATGGTAGGTCCTACACCTATCAAAGTTTGCAACATACAAATGCTTGTAACTTTTTACAGGAGCGTCATAAAACCTTGAAATTTTGTAACAATAAAGTACCCGAGCCTCTTGTCAATTGAAGCTATCGCTCAAAGCTATGGTACCCTAGAGTCCCAAATCAATCACTGATAAAACTTCAAATGGCCCTAACTTCTGTAAGGTACGTCCTACATCTATCCAAGTTTGCAACATACAAATGCTTGTAACTTTTTACTGGAGCGTCATAAAATCTTGAAATTTTGTAACAATAAAGTACTCGAGCCTCTTGTCAATTTAAGTTATCGCTCAAAGCTATGCTACCCTTGAGTCCCAATTCCAACACTGATAAAACTTCAAATGGCCCTAACTTCTATACGGTACGTCCTACACCTATCAAAGTTTGCAACATACAAATGCTTGTAACTTTTTACTGGGGCGTCATAAAACCTTGAAATTTTGTAACAATAAAGAACTCGGGCCTCTTGTCAATTTAAGCTATCGCTCAAAGCTATGATACCCTTGAGTCCCAAATCAAACACCGATAAAACTTCAAATGGCCCTAACTTCTATACGGTACGTCCTACACCTATCAAAGTTTGCAACATACAAATGTTTATAACTTTTTACTGGAGCGTCATAAAAGCTTGAAATTTTGTAACAATAAAGTAATCGAGCCTCTTGTCAATTTAAGCTATCGCTCAAAGCTATGCTACCCTTGAGTCCCAAATCAAACACTGATAAAACTTCAAATGGCCCTAACTTCTAAATGGCACGTCCTACACTTATCAAAGTTTGCAACATACAAATGCTTGTAACTTTTTACAGGAGCGTCATAAAATCTTGAAATTTTGTAACAATAAAGTACCCGAGCCTCTTGTCAATTTAAGCTATCGCTCAAAGCTATGGTAACCTTGAGTCCCAAATCAATCACTGATAAAACTTCAAATTTCCCTAACTTCTATACGGTACGTCCTACATCTATCAAAGTTTGCAACATACAAATGCTTGTAACTTTTTACTGGAGCGTCATAAAACCTTGAAATTTTGTATCAATAAAGTACTCGAGCCTCTTGTCAATTTAAGTTATCGCTCAAAGCTATGCTACCCTTGAGTCCCAATTCCAACACTGATAAAACTTCAAATGGCCCTAACTTCTATACGGTACTTCCTACACCTATCAAAGTTTGCAACATACAAATGCTTGTAACTTTTTACTGGAGCGTCATAAAACCTTGAAATTTTGTAACAATAAAGTACTCGAGCCTCTTGTCAATTTAAGCTATCGCTCAAAGCTATGCAACCGTTGAGTCCCAAATCAAACACTGATAAAACTTCAAATGGCCCTAACTTCTATACGGTACGTCCTACACCTATCAAAGTTTGCAACATACAAATGTTTGTAACTTTTTACTGGAGCGTCATAAAAGCTTGAAATTTTGTAACAATAAAGTACTCGAGCCTCTTGTCAATTTAAGCTATCCCTCAAAGCTATGCTACCCTTGCGTCCCAAATCAAACACTGATAAAACTTCAAATGGCCCTAACTTCTAAATGGCACGTCCTACACTTATCAAAGTTTGCAACATACAAATGCTTGTAATTTTTTACTGGAGCGTAATAAAAACTTGAAATTTTGTAACAATAAAGTACTCGAGCCTCTTGTCAATTTAAGCTATCGCCCAAAGCTATGCTACCCTTGAGTCCCAAATCAAACACTGATAAAACTTCAAATGGCCCTAACTTCCATACGGTAGTTCCTGGACCTATCAATGTTTGCAACATACAAATGCTTGTAACTTTTTACAGGAGCGTCATAAAATCTTGAAATTTTGTAACAATAAAGTACCCGAGCCTCTTGCCAATTTAAGCTATCGCTCAAAGCTATGGTACCCTTGAGTCCCAAATCAATCACTGATAAAACTTCAAATGGCCCTAACTTCTATACGGTACGCCCTACATCTATCAAAGTTTGCAACATACAAATGCTTATAAATTTTTACTGGAGCGTCATAAAACCTTGAAATTTTGTAACAATAAAGAACTCGAGCCTCTTGTCAATTTAAGCTATCGCTCAAAGCTATGCCACCCTTGAGTCCCAAATCAAACACTGATAAAACTTCAAATGGCCCTAACTTCTATACGGTACGTCCTACACCTATCAAAGTTTGCAACATACAAATGCTTGCAACTTTTTACTGGAGCGTCATAAAACCTTGAAATTTTATAACAATAAAGTACTCGAGCCTCTTGTCAATTTAAGCTATCGCTCAAAGCAATGCTACCCTTGAGTCCCAAATCAAACACTGATAAAACTTCAAATGGCCCTAACTTCTATACGGTACGTCCTACAACTATCAAAGTTTGCAACATACAAATGCTTGTAACTTTTTACTGGAGCGTCATAAAACCTTGAAATTTTGTAACAATAAAGTACTCGAGCCTCTTGTCAATTTAAGCTATCGCTAAAAGCTATGCTACCCTTGCGTCCCAAATCAAACACTGGTAAAACTTCAAATGGCCCTAACTTCTATACGGTACGTCCTACAACTATCAAAGTTTGCAACATACAAATGCTTGCAACTTTTTACTGGAGCGTCATAAAACCTTGAAAGTTTCTAACAATAAAGTACTCGAGCCTCTTGTCAATTTAAGCTATTGCTCAAAGCTATGCTACCCTTGAGTCCCAAATCAAACACTGATAAAACTTCAAATGGCCCTAACTTCTATACGGTACGTCCTACACCTATCAAAGTTTGCAACATACAAATGCTTGTAACTTTTTACTTGAGCGTCATAAAACCTTGAAATTTTGTAACAAGAAAGTACTCGAGCCTCTTGTCAATTTAAGCTATCGGTCAAAGCCATGCTACCCTTGAGTCCCAAATCAAACACTGATAAAACTTCAAATGGCCCTAACTTCTGTAACTTTTTACTGGAGCGTCATAAAACCTTGAAATTTTGTAACAATAAAGAACTCGAGCCTCTTGTCAATTTAAGATATCGCTCAAAGCTATGCTACCCTTGAATCCCAAATCAAACACTGATAAAACTTCAAATGGCCCTAACTTCTATATGGTACGTCCTACACCTATTAAAGTTTGCAACATACAAATGCTTGTAACTTTTTACTGGAGCGTAATAAAAACTTGAAATTTTGTAACAATAAAGTACTCGAGCCTCTTGTCAATTTAAGTTATCGCCCAAAGCTATGCTACCCTTGAGTCCCAAATCAAACACTGATAAAACTTCAAATGGCCCTAACTTCTATACGGTAGGTCCTACACCTATCAAAGTTTGCAACATACAAATGCTTGTAACTTTTTACAGGAGCGTCATAAAATCTTGAAATTTTGTAACAATAAAGTACCCGAGCCTCTTGCCAATTTAAGCTATCGCTCAAAGCTATGGTACCCTTGAGTCCCAAATCAATCACTGATAAAACTTCAAATGGCCCTAACTTCTATACGGTACGCCCTACATCTATCAAAGTTTGCAACATACAAATGCTTATAACTTTTTACTGGAGCGTCATAAAACCATGAAATTTTGTAACAATAATGTACTCGAGCCTCTTGTCAATTTAAGTTATCGCTCAAAGCTATGCTACCCTTGAGTCCCAATTCCAACACTGATAAAACTTCAAATGGCCCTAACTTCTATACGGTACGTCATACACCTATCAAAGTTTTCAATATACAAATGCTTGTAACTTTTTACTGGAGCGTCATAAAACCTTGAAATTTTATAACAATAAAGTACTCGAGCCTCTTGCCAATTTAAGCTATCGCTCAAAGCTATGCTACCCTTGAGACCCAAATCAAACACCGATAAAACTTCAAATGGCCCTAACTTCTATACGGTACGTCCTACAACTATCAAAGTTTGCAACATACAAATGCTTGCAACTTTTTACTGGAGCGTCATAAAACCTTTAAAGTTTGTAACAATAAAGTACTCGAGCCTCTTGTCAATTTAAGCTATTGCTCAAAGCTATGCTACCCTTGAGTCCCAAATCAAACACTGATAAAACTTCAAATGGCCCTAACTTCTATACGGTACGTCCTACAACTATCAAAGTTTGCAACATACAAATGCTTGTAACTTTTTACTGGAGCGTCATAAAACCTTAAAATTTTGTAACAATAAAGTACTCGAGCCTCTTGTCAATTTAAGCTATCGCCCAAAGCTATGCTACCCTTGAGACCCAAATCAAACACCGATAAAACTTCAAATGGCCCTAACTTCTATACGGTACGTCCTACACCTATCAAAGTTTGCAACATACAAATGCTTGTAACTTTTTACTTGAGCGTCATAAAACCTTGAAATTTTGTAACAAGAAAGTACTCGAGCCTCTTGTCAATTTAAGCTAGCGGTCAAAGCCATGCTACCCTTGAGTCCCAAATCAAACACTGATAAAACTTCAAATGGCCCTAACTTCTGTAACTTTTTAATGGAGCGTCATAAAACCTTGAAATTTTGTAACAATAAAGAACTCGAGCCTCTTGTCAATTTAAGATATCGCTCAAAGCTATGCTACCCTTGAATCCCAAATCAAACACTGATAAAACTTCAAATGGCCCTAACTTCTATATGGTACGTCCTACACCTATCAAAGTTTGCGACATACAAATGCTTGTAACTTTTTACTGGAGCGTAATAAAAACTTGAAATTTTGTAACAATAAAGTACTCGAGCCTCTTGTCAATTTAAGTTATCGCCCAAAGCTATGCTACCCTTGAGTCCCAAATCAAACACTGATAAAACTTCAAATGGCCCTAACTTCAATACGGTAGGTCCTACACCTATCAAAGTTTGCAACATACAAATGCTTGTAACTTTTTACAGGAGCGTCATAAAACCTTGAAATTTTGTAACAATAAAGTACCCGAGCCTCTTGTCAATTGAAGCTATCGCTCAAAGCTATGGTACCCTAGAGTCCCAAATCAATCACTGATAAAACTTTAAATGGCCCTAACTTCTGTAAGGTACGTCCTACATCTATCCAAGTTTGCAACATACAAATGCTTGTAACTTTTTACTGGAGCGTCATAAAACCTTGAAATTTTGTAACAATAAAGTACTCGAGCCTCTTGTCAATTTAAGTTATCGCTCAAAGCTATGCTACCCTTGAGTCCCAATTCCAACACTGATAAAACTTCAAATGGCCCTAACTTCTATACGGTACGTCCTACACCTATCAAAGTTTGCAACATACAAATGCTTGTAACTTTTTACTGGAGCGTCATAAAAGCTTGAAATTTTGTAACGATAAAGTACTCGAGCCTCTTGTCAATTTAAGTTATCGCTAAAAGCTATGCTACCCTTGCGTCCCAAATCAAACACTGGTAAAACTTCAAATGGCCCTAACTTCTATACGGTACGTCCTACAACTATCAAAGTTTGCAACATACAAATGCTTGCAACTTTTTACTGGAGCGTCATAAAACCTTGAAAGTTTGTAACAATAAAGTACTCGAGCCTCTTGTCAATTTAAGCTATTGCTCAAAGCTATGCTACCCTTGAGTCCCAAATCAAACACTGATAAAACTTCAAATGGCCCTAACTTCTGTAACTTTTTACTGGAGCGTCATAAAACCTTGAAATTTTGTAACAATAAAGAACTCGAGCCTCTTGTCAATTTAAGATATCGCTCAAAGCTATGCTACCCTTGAATCCCAAATCAAACACTGATAAAACTTCAAATGGCCCTAACTTCTATATGGTACGTCCTACACCTATCAAAGTTTGCAACATACAAATGCTTGTAACTTTTTACTGGAGCGTAATAAAATCTTGAAATTTTGTAACAATAAAGTACCCGAGCCTCTTGCCAATTTAAGCTATCGCTCAAAGCTATGCTACCCTTGAGACCCAAATCAAACACCGATAAAACTTCAAATGGCCCTAACTTCTATACGGTACGTCCTACAACTATCAAAGTTTGCAACATACAAATGCTTGCAACTTTTTACTGGAGCGTCATAAAACCTTTAAAGTTTGTAACAATAAAGAACTCGAGCCTCTTGTCAATTTAAGATATCGCTCAAAGCTATGCTACCCTTGAATCCCAAATCAAACACTGATAAAACTTCAAATGGCCCTAACTTCTATATGGTACGTCCTACACCTATCAAAGTTTGCGACATACAAATGCTTGTAACTTTTTACTGGAGCGTAATAAAAACTTGAAATTTTGTAACAATAAAGTACTCGAGCCTCTTGTCAATTTAAGTTATCGCCCAAAGCTATGCTACCCTTGAGTCCCAAATCAAACACTGATAAAACTTCAAATGGCCCTAACTTCAATACGGTAGGTCCTACACCTATCAAAGTTTGCAACATACAAATGCTTGTAACTTTTTACAGGAGCGTCATAAAACCTTGAAATTTTGTAACAATAAAGTACCCGAGCCTCTTGTCAATTGAAGCTATCGCTCAAAGCTATGGTACCCTAGAGTCCCAAATCAATCACTGATAAAACTTTAAATGGCCCTAACTTCTGTAAGGTACGTCCTACATCTATCCAAGTTTGCAACATACAAATGCTTGTAACTTTTTACTGGAGCGTCATAAAACCTTGAAATTTTGTAACAATAAAGTACTCGAGCCTCTTGTCAATTTAAGTTATCGCTCAAAGCTATGCTACCCTTGAGTCCCAATTCCAACACTGATAAAACTTCAAATGGCCCTAACTTCTATACGGTACGTCCTACACCTATCAAAGTTTGCAACATACAAATGCTTGTAACTTTTTACTGGAGCGTCATAAAAGCTTGAAATTTTGTAACGATAAAGTACTCGAGCCTCTTGTCAATTTAAGTTATCGCTAAAAGCTATGCTACCCTTGCGTCCCAAATCAAACACTGGTAAAACTTCAAATGGCCCTAACTTCTATACGGTACGTCCTACAACTATCAAAGTTTGCAACATACAAATGCTTGCAACTTTTTACTGGAGCGTCATAAAACCTTGAAAGTTTGTAACAATAAAGTACTCGAGCCTCTTGTCAATTTAAGCTATTGCTCAAAGCTATGCTACCCTTGAGTCCCAAATCAAACACTGATAAAACTTCAAATGGCCCTAACTTCTGTAACTTTTTACTGGAGCGTCATAAAACCTTGAAATTTTGTAACAATAAAGAACTCGAGCCTCTTGTCAATTTAAGATATCGCTCAAAGCTATGCTACCCTTGAATCCCAAATCAAACACTGATAAAACTTCAAATGGCCCTAACTTCTATATGGTACGTCCTACACCTATCAAAGTTTGCAACATACAAATGCTTGTAACTTTTTACTGGAGCGTAATAAAAACTTGAAATTTTGTAACAATAAAGTACTCGAGCCTCTTGTCAATTTAAGCTATCGCCCAAAGCTATGCTACCCTTGAGTCCCAAATCAAACACTGATAAAACTTCAAATGGCCCTAACTTCAATACGGTAGGTCCTACACCTATCAAAGTTTGCAACATACAAATGCTTGTAACTTTTTACAGGAGCGTCATAAAACCTTGAAATTTTGTAACAATAAAGTACCCGAGCCTCTTGTCAATTGAAGCTATCGCTCAAAGCTATGGTACCCTAGAGTCCCAAATCAATCACTGATAAAACTTTAAATGGCCCTAACTTCTGTAAGGTACGTCCTACATCTATCCAAGTTTGCAACATACAAATGCTTGTAACTTTTTACTGGAGCGTCATAAAACCTTGAAATTTTGTAACAATAAAGTACTCGAGCCTCTTGTCAATTTAAGTTATCGCTCAAAGCTATGCTACCCTTGAGTCCCAATTCCAACACTGATAAAACTTCAAATGGCCCTAACTTCTATACGGTGCGTCCTACACCTATCAAAGTTTGCAACATACAAATGCTTGTAACTTTTTACTGGAGCGTCATAAAAGCTTGAAATTTTGTAACGATAAAGTACTCGAGCCTCTTGTCAATTTAAGTTATCGCTAAAAGCTATGCTACCCTTGCGTCCCAAATCAAACACTGGTAAAACTTCAAATGGCCCTAACTTCTATACGGTACGTCCTACAACTATCAAAGTTTGCAACATACAAATGCTTGCAACTTTTTACTGGAGCGTCATAAAACCTTGAAAGTTTGTAACAATAAAGTACTCGAGCCTCTTGTCAATTTAAGCTATTGCTCAAAGCTATGCTACCCTTGAGTCCCAAATCAAACACTGATAAAACTTCAAATGGCCCTAACTTCTGTAACTTTTTACTGGAGCGTCATAAAACCTTGAAATTTTGTAACAATAAAGAACTCGAGCCTCTTGTCAATTTAAGATATCGCTCAAAGCTATGCTACCCTTGAATCCCAAATCAAACACTGATAAAACTTCAAATGGCCCTAACTTCTATATGGTACGTCCTACACCTATCAAAGTTTGCAACATACAAATGCTTGTAACTTTTTACTGGAGCGTAATAAAATCTTGAAATTTTGTAACAATAAAGTACCCGAGCCTCTTGCCAATTTAAGCTATCGCTCAAAGCTATGCTACCCTTGAGACCCAAATCAAACACCGATAAAACTTCAAATGGCCCTAACTTCTATACGGTACGTCCTACAACTATCAAAGTTTGCAACATACAAATGCTTGCAACTTTTTACTGGAGCGTCATAAAACCTTTAAAGTTTGTAACAATAAAGTACTCGAGCCTCTTGTCAATTTAAGCTATTGCTCAAAGCTATGCTACCCTTGAGTCCCAAATCAAACACTGATAAAACTTCAAATGGCCCTAACTTCTATACGGTACGTCCTACAACTATCAAAGTTTGCAACATACAAATGCTTGTAACTTTTTACTGGAGCGTCATAAAACCTTAAAATTTTGTAACAATAAAGTACTCGAGCCTCTTGTCAATTTAAGCTATCGCCCAAAGCTATGCTACCCTTGAGACCCAAATCAAACACCGATAAAACTTCAAATGGCCCTAACTTCTATACGGTACGTCCTACACCTATCAAAGTTTGCAACATACAAATGCTTGTAACTTTTTACTTGAGCGTCATAAAACCTTGAAATTTTGTAACAAGAAAGTACTCGAGCCTCTTGTCAATTTAAGCTATCGGTCAAAGCCATGCTACCCTTGAGTCCCAAATCAAACACTGATAAAACTTCAAATGGCCCTAACTTCTGTAACTTTTTAATGGAGCGTCATAAAACCTTGAAATTTTGTAACAATAAAGAACTCGAGCCTCTTGTCAATTTAAGATATCGCTCAAAGCTATGCTACCCTTGAATCCCAAATCAAACACTGATAAAACTTCAAATGGCCCTAACTTCTATATGGTACGTCCTACACCTATCAAAGTTTGCGACATACAAATGCTTGTAACTTTTTACTGGAGCGTAATAAAAACTTGAAATTTTGTAACAATAAAGTACTCGAGCCTCTTGTCAATTTAAGTTATCGCCCAAAGCTATGCTACCCTTGAGTCCCAAATCAAACACTGATAAAACTTCAAATGGCCCTAACTTCAATACGGTAGGTCCTACACCTATCAAAGTTTGCAACATACAAATGCTTGTAACTTTTTACAGGAGCGTCATAAAACCTTGAAATTTTGTAACAATAAAGTACCCGAGCCTCTTGTCAATTGAAGCTATCGCTCAAAGCTATGGTACCCTAGAGTCCCAAATCAATCACTGATAAAACTTTAAATGGCCCTAACTTCTGTAAGGTACGTCCTACATCTATCCAAGTTTGCAACATACAAATGCTTGTAACTTTTTACTGGAGCGTCATAAAACCTTGAAATTTTGTAACAATAAAGTACTCGAGCCTCTTGTCAATTTAAGTTATCGCTCAAAGCTATGCTACCCTTGAGTCCCAATTCCAACACTGATAAAACTTCAAATGGCCCTAACTTCTATACGGTACGTCCTACACCTATCAAAGTTTGCAACATACAAATGCTTGTAACTTTTTACTGGAGCGTCATAAAAGCTTGAAATTTTGTAACAATAAAGTACTCGAGCCTCTTGTCAATTTAAGTTATCGCTAAAAGCTATGCTACCCTTGCGTCCCAAATCAAACACTGGTAAAACTTCAAATGGCCCTAACTTCTATACGGTACGTCCTACAACTATCAAAGTTTGCAACATACAAATGCTTGCAACTTTTTACTGGAGCGTCATAAAACCTTGAAAGTTTGTAACAATAAAGTACTCGAGCCTCTTGTCAATTTAAGCTATTGCTCAAAGCTATGCTACCCTTGAGTCCCAAATCAAACACTGATAAAACTTCAAATGGCCCTAACTTCTGTAACTTTTTACTGGAGCGTCATAAAACCTTGAAATTTTGTAACAATAAAGAACTCGAGCCTCTTGTCAATTTAAGATATCGCTCAAAGCTATGCTACCCTTGAATCCCAAATCAAACACTGATAAAACTTCAAATGGCCCTAACTTCTATATGGTACGTCCTACACCTATCAAAGTTTGCAACATACAAATGCTTGTAACTTTTTACTGGAGCGTAATAAAAACTTGAAATTTTGTAACAATAAAGTACTCGAGCCTCTTGTCAATTTAAGCTATCGCCCAAAGCTATGCTACCCTTGAGTCCCAAATCAAACACTGATAAAACTTCAAATGGCCCTAACTTCTATATGGTAGGTCCTACACCTATCAAAGTTTGCAACATACAAATGCTTGTAACTTTTTACAGGAGCGTCATAAAACCTTGAAATTTTGTAACAATAAAGTACCCGAGCCTCTTGTCAATTGAAGCTATCGCTCAAAGCTATGGTACCCTAGAGTCCCAAATCAATCACTGATAAAACTTCAAATGGCCCTAACTTCTGTAAGGTACGTCCTACATCTATCCAAGTTTGCAACATACAAATGCTTGTAACTTTTTACTGGAGCGTCATAAAATCTTGAAATTTTGTAACAATAAAGTACCCGAGCCTCTTGTCAATTTAAGCTATCGCTCAAAGCTATGCTACCCTTGAGTCCCAATTCCAACACTGATAAAACTTCAAATGGCCCTAACTTCTATACGGTACGTCCTACACCTATCAAAGTTTGCAACATACAAATGCTTGTAACTTTTTACTGGGGCGTCATAAAACCTTGAAATTTTGTAACAATAAAGAACTCGGGCCTCTTGTCAATTTAAGCTATCGCTCAAAGCTATGATACCCTTGAGTCCCAAATCAAACACCGATAAAACTTCAAATGGCCCTAACTTCTATACGGTACGTCCTACACCTATCAAAGTTTGCAACATACAAATGTTTATAACTTTTTACTGGAGCGTCATAAAAGCTTGAAATTTTGTAACAATAAAGTAATCGAGCCTCTTGTCAATTTAAGCTATCCCTCAAAGCTATGCTACCCTTGCGTCCCAAATCAAACACTGATAAAACTTCAAATGGCCCTAACTTCTAAATGGCACGTCCTACACTTATCAAAGTTTGCAACATACAAATGCTTGTAACTTTTTACAGGAGCGTCATAAAATCTTGAAATTTTGTAACAATAAAGTACCCGAGCCTCTTGTCAATTTAAGCTATCGCTCAAAGCTATGGTAACCTTGAGTCCCAAATCAATCACTGATAAAACTTCAAATTTCCCTAACTTCTATACGGTACGTCCTACATCTATCAAAGTTTGCAACATACAAATGCTTGTAACTTTTTACTGGAGCGTCATAAAACCTTGAAATTTTGTATCAATAAAGTACTCGAGCCTCTTGTCAATTTAAGTTATCGCTCAAAGCTATGCTACCCTTGAGTCCCAATTCCAACACTGATAAAACTTCAAATGGCCCTAACTTCTATACGGTACTTCCTACACCTATCAAAGTTTGCAACATACAAATGCTTGTAACTTTTTACTGGAGCGTCATAAAACCTTGAAATTTTGCAACAATAAAGTACTCGAGCCTCTTGTCAATTTAAGCTATCGCTCAAAGCTATGCAACCGTTGAGTCCCAAATCAAACACTGATAAAACTTCAAATGGCCCTAACTTCTATACGGTACGTCCTACACCTATCAAAGTTTGCAACATACAAATGTTTGTAACTTTTTACTGGAGCGTCATAAAAGCTTGAAATTTTGTAACAATAAAGTACTCGAGCCTCTTGTCAATTTAAGCTATCCCTCAAAGCTATGCTACCCTTGCGTCCCAAATCAAACACTGATAAAACTTCAAATGGCCCTAACTTCTAAATGGCACGTCCTACACTTATCAAAGTTTGCAACATACAAATGCTTGTAATTTTTTACTGGAGCGTAATAAAAACTTGAAATTTTGTAACAATAAAGTACTCGAGCCTCTTGTCAATTTAAGCTATCGCCCAAAGCTATGCTACCCTTGAGTCCCAAATCAAACACTGATAAAACTTCAAATGGCCCTAACTTCCATACGGTAGTTCCTGGACCTATCAATGTTTGCAACATACAAATGCTTGTAACTTTTTACAGGAGCGTCATAAAATCTTGAAATTTTGTAACAATAAAGTACCCGAGCCTCTTGCCAATTTAAGCTATCGCTCAAAGCTATGGTACCCTTGAGTCCCAAATCAATCACTGATAAAACTTCAAATGGCCCTAACTTCTATACGGTACGCCCTACATCTATCAAAGTTTGCAACATACAAATGCTTATAAATTTTTACTGGAGCGTCATAAAACCTTGAAATTTTGTAACAATAAAGAACTCGAGCCTCTTGTCAATTTAAGCTATCGCTCAAAGCTATGCCACCCTTGAGTCCCAAATCAAACACTGATAAAACTTCAAATGGCCCTAACTTCTATACGGTACGTCCTACACCTATCAAAGTTTGCAACATACAAATGCTTGCAACTTTTTACTGGAGCGTCATAAAACCTTGAAATTTTATAACAATAAAGTACTCGAGCCTCTTGTCAATTTAAGCTATCGCTCAAAGCAATGCTACCCTTGAGTCCCAAATCAAACACTGATAAAACTTCAAATGGCCCTAACTTCTATACGGTACGTCCTACAACTATCAAAGTTTGCAACATACAAATGCTTGTAACTTTTTACTGGAGCGTCATAAAACCTTGAAATTTTGTAACAATAAAGTACTCGAGCCTCTTGTCAATTTAAGCTATCGCTAAAAGCTATGCTACCCTTGCGTCCCAAATCAAACACTGGTAAAACTTCAAATGGCCCTAACTTCTATACGGTACGTCCTACAACTATCAAAGTTTGCAACATACAAATGCTTGCAACTTTTTACTGGAGCGTCATAAAACCTTGAAAGTTTCTAACAATAAAGTACTCGAGCCTCTTGTCAATTTAAGCTATTGCTCAAAGCTATGCTACCCTTGAGTCCCAAATCAAACACTGATAAAACTTCAAATGGCCCTAACTTCTATACGGTACGTCCTACACCTATCAAAGTTTGCAACATACAAATGCTTGTAACTTTTTACTTGAGCGTCATAAAACCTTGAAATTTTGTAACAAGAAAGTACTCGAGCCTCTTGTCAATTTAAGCTATCGGTCAAAGCCATGCTACCCTTGAGTCCCAAATCAAACACTGATAAAACTTCAAATGGCCCTAACTTCTGTAACTTTTTACTGGAGCGTCATAAAACCTTGAAATTTTGTAACAATAAAGAACTCGAGCCTCTTGTCAATTTAAGATATCGCTCAAAGCTATGCTACCCTTGAATCCCAAATCAAACACTGATAAAACTTCAAATGGCCCTAACTTCTATATGGTACGTCCTACACCTATTAAAGTTTGCAACATACAAATGCTTGTAACTTTTTACTGGAGCGTAATAAAAACTTGAAATTTTGTAACAATAAAGTACTCGAGCCTCTTGTCAATTTAAGTTATCGCCCAAAGCTATGCTACCCTTGAGTCCCAAATCAAACACTGATAAAACTTCAAATGGCCCTAACTTCTATACGGTAGGTCCTACACCTATCAAAGTTTGCAACATACAAATGCTTGTAACTTTTTACAGGAGCGTCATAAAATCTTGAAATTTTGTAACAATAAAGTACCCGAGCCTCTTGCCAATTTAAGCTATCGCTCAAAGCTATGGTACCCTTGAGTCCCAAATCAATCACTGATAAAACTTCAAATGGCCCTAACTTCTATACGGTACGCCCTACATCTATCAAAGTTTGCAACATACAAATGCTTATAACTTTTTACTGGAGCGTCATAAAACCTTGAAATTTTGTAACAATAATGTACTCGAGCCTCTTGTCAATTTAAGTTATCGCTCAAAGCTATGCTACCCTTGAGTCCCAATTCCAACACTGATAAAACTTCAAATGGCCCTAACTTCTATACGGTACGTCATACACCTATCAAAGTTTTCAATATACAAATGCTTGTAACTTTTTACTGGAGCGTCATAAAACCTTGAAATTTTATAACAATAAAGTACTCGAGCCTCTTGTCAATTTAAGCTATCGCTCAAAGCTATGCTACCCTTAAGCACCAAATCAAACACTGATAAAACTTCAAATGGCCCTAACTTCTGCATGGTAAGTCCTACACCTCTCAAAGTTTGCAACATACAAATGCTTGTAACTTTTTACTGGACCGTCATAAAACCTTGAAATTTTGTAACAATAAAGAACTCGAGCCTCTTGTCAATTTAAGCTATCGCTCAAAGCTATGCCACCCTTGAGTCCCAAATCAAACACTGATAAAACTTCAAATGGCCCTAACTTCTATACGGTACGTCCTACACCTATCAAAGTTTGCAACATACAAATGCTTGTAACTTTTTACAGGAGCGTCATAAAATCTTGAAATTTTGTAACAATAAAGTACCCGAGCCTCTTGTCAATTTAAGCTATCGCTCAAAGCTATGGTAACCATGAGTCCCAAATCAATCACTGATAAAACTTCAAATTGCCCTAACTTCTATACGGTACGTCCTACATCTATCAAAGTTTGCAACATACAAATGCTTGTAACTTTTTACTGGAGCGTCATAAAACCTTGAAATTTTGTATCAATAAAGTACTCGAGCCTCTTGTCAATTTAAGTTATCGCTCAAAGCTATGGTACCCTTGAGTCCCAATTCCAACACTGATAAAACTTCAAATGGCCCTAACTTCTATACGGTACTTCCTACACCTATCAAAGTTTGCAACATACAAATGCTTGTAACTTTTTACTGGAGCGTCATAAAACCGTGAAATTTTGGAACAATAAAGTACTCGAGCCTCTTGTCAATTTAAGCTATCGCTCAAAGCTATGCTACCCTTGTGTCCCAAATCAAACACTGGTAAAACTTCAAATGGCCCTAACTTCTAAAAGGTACGTCCTACACTTATCAAAGTTTGCAACATACAAATGCTTGTAACTTTTTACTGGAGCGTCAAACTTGAAATTTTGTAACAAGAAAGTACTCGAGCCTCTTGTCAATTTAAGCTATCGGTCAAAGCCATGCTACCCTTGAGTCCCAAATCAAACACTGATAAAACTTCAAATGGCCCTAACTTCTGTAACTTTTTACTGGAGCGTCATAAAACCTTGAAATTTTGTAACAATAAAGAACTCGAGCCTCTTGTCAATTTAAGATATCGCTCAAAGCTATGCTACCCTTGAATCCCAAATCAAACACTGATAAAACTTCAAACGGCCCTAACTTCTATATGGTACGTCCTACACCTATCAAAGTTTGCAACATACAAATGCTTGTAACTTTTTACTGGAGCGTAATAAAAACTTGAAATTTTGTAACAATAAAGTACTCGAGCCTCTTGTCAATTTAAGTTATCGCCCAAAGCTATGCTACCCTTGAGTCCCAAATCAAACACTGATAAAACTTCAAATGGCCCTAACTTCTATACGGTAGGTCCTACACCTATCAAAGTTTGCAACATACAAATGCTTGTAACTTTTTACAGGAGCGTCATAAAACCTTGAAATTTTGTAACAATAAAGTACCCGAGCCTCTTGTCAATTGAAGCTATCGCTCAAAGCTATGGTACCCTAGAGTCCCAAATCAATCACTGATAAAACTTCAAATGGCCCTAACTTCTGTAAGGTACGTCCTACATCTATCCAAGTTTGCAACATACAAATGCTTGTAACTTTTTACTGGAGCGTCATAAAACCTTGAAATTTTGTAACAATAAAGTACTCGAGCCTCTTGTCAATTTAAGTTATCGCTCAAAGCTATGCTACCCTTGAGTCCCAATTCCAACACTGATAAAACTTCAAATGGCCCTAACTTCTATACGGTACGTCCTACACCTATCAAAGTTTGCAACATACAAATGCTTGTAACTTTTTACTGGAGCGTCATAAAAGCTTGAAATTTTGTAACGATAAAGTACTCGAGCCTCTTGTCAATTTAAGCTATCGCTCAAAGCTATGATACCCTTGAGTCCCAAATCAAACACCGATAAAACTTCAAATGGCCCTAACTTCTATACGGTACGTCCTACACCTATCAAAGTTTGCAACATACAAATGTTTGTAACTTTTTACTGGAGCGTCATAAAAGCTTGAAATTTTGTAACGATAAAGTACTCGAGCCTCTTGTCAATTTAACCTATCGGTCAAAGCTATGCTACCCTTGCGTCCCAAATCAAACACTGATAAAACTTCAAATGGCCCTAACTTCTAAATGGCACGTCCTACACTTATCAAAGTTTGCAACATACAAATGCTTGTAACTTTTTACTGGAGCGTAATAAAAACTTGAAATTTTGTAACAATAAAGTACTCGAGCCTCTTGTCAATTTAAGCTATCGCCCAAAGCTATGCTACCCTTGAGTCCCAAATCAAACACTGATAAAACTTCAAATGGCCCTAACTTCTATACGGTAGGTCCTGCACCTATCAAAGTTTGCAACATACAAATGCTTGTAACTTTTTACAGGAGCGTCATAAAATCTTGAAATTTTGTAACAATAAAGTACCCGAGCCTCTTGTCAATTTAAGCTATCGCTCAAAGCTATGGTAACCTTGAGTCCCAAATCAATCACTGATAAAACTTCAAATTGCCCTAACTTCTATACGGTACGTCCTACATCTATCAAAGTTTGCAACATACAAATGCTTGTAACTTTTTACTGGAGCGTCATAAAACCTTGAAATTTTGTATCAATAAAGTACTCGAGCCTCTTGTCAATTTAAGTTATCGCTCAAAGCTATGCTACACTTGAGTCCCAATTCCAACACTGATAAAACTTCAAATGGCCCTAACTTCTATACGGTACTTCCTACACCTATCAAAGTTTGCAACATACAAATGCTTGTAACTTTTTACTGGAGCGTCATAAAACCGTGAAATTTTGGAACAATAAAGTACTCGAGCCTCTTGTCAATTTAAGCTATCGCTCAAAGCTATGCTACCCTTGCGTCCCAAATCAAAGACTGGTAAAACTTCAAATGGCCCTAACTTCTAAAAGGTACGTCCTACACTTATCAAAGTTTGCAACATACAAATGCTTGTAACTTTTTACTGGAGCGTCAAACTTGAAATTTTGTAACAATAAAGTACTCGAGCCTGTTGTCAATTTAAGCTATCGCTCAAAGCCATGCTACCCTTGAGTCCCAAATCAAACACTGATAAAACTTCAAATGGCCCTAACTTCTATACGGTACGTCCTACACCTATCAAAGTTTGCAACATACAAATGCTTGTAACTTTTTGCTGGAGCGTCATAAAAGTTGAAATTTTGTAACAATAAAGTACTCGAGCCTCTTGTCAATTTAAGCAATTGCTCAAAGCTATGTTACCCTTGACTCCCAAATCAAACACTGATAAAACTTCAAATGGCCCTAACTGCTATACGGTACGTCCTACACCTATCAAAGTTTGCAACATACAAATGCTTGTAACTTTTTACTGAAGCGTCATAAAACCTTGCAATTTTTTAACAATAAAGTACTCGAGCCTCTTGTCAATTTAAGCTATCGCTCAAAGTTATGAGTCTCAAACCAAACACTGGTAAAACTTCAAATGGCCCTAACTTCTATACGGTACGTCCTACACCTATCAAAGTTTGCAACATACAAATGCTTGTAACTTTTTACTGGAGCGTCATAAAAGCTTGAAATTTTGTAACAATAAAGTACTCGAGCCTCTTGTCAATTTAAGCTATCGCTCAAAGCTATGCTACCGTTGCGTCCCAAATCAAACACTGATAAAACTTCAAATGGCCCTAACTTCTAAACGGTACGTCCTACACTTATCAAAGTTTGCAACATACAAATGCTTGTAACTTCTTACTGTAGCGTCATAAAAACTTGAAATTTTGTAACAATAAAGTACTCGAGCCTCTTGTCAATTTAAGCTATCGCCCAAAGCAATGCTACCCTTGAGTTCCAAATCAAACATTGATAAAACTTCAAATGGCCCTAACTTCTATACGGTAGGTCCTACACCTATCAAAGTTTGCAACATACAAATGCTTGTAACTTTTTACAGGAGCGTCATAAAACCTTGAAATTTTGTAACAATAAAGTACCCGAGCCTCTTGTCAATTTAAGCTATCGCTCAAAGCTATGGTACCATTGAGTCCCAAATCAATCACTGATAAAACTCAAAATGGCCCTAACTTCTATACGGTACGTCCTACATCTATCAAAGTTTGCAACATACAAATGCTTGTAACTTTTTACTGGAGCGTCATAAAACCTTTAAATTTTGTAACAATAAAGTACTCGAACCTCTTGTCAATTTAAGTTATCGCTCAAAGCTATGCTACCCTTGAGTCCCAAATCAAACACTGATAAAACTTCCAATGGCCCTAACTTCTATACGGTAGGCCCTACACCTATCAAAGTTTGCAACATACAAATGCTTGTAACTTTTTACAGGAGCGTCATAAAACCTTGAAATTTTGTAACAATAGAGTACCCGAGCCTCTTGTCAATTTAAGCTATCGCTCAAAGCTATGCGACCCTTGAGTCCCAATCAATCACTGATAAAACATCAAATGGCCCTAACTTCTATACGGTACGTCCTACACCTATCAAAGTTGGCAACATACAAATGCTTGTAACTTTTTACTGGAGCGCCATAAAACCTTGAAATTTTGTAACAATAAAGTACTCGAGCCTCTTGTCAATTTAAGCTATCGCTCAAAGCTATGCTTCCCTTGAGTCCCAATTCAAACACTGATAAAACTTCAAATGGCCCTAACTTCTATACGATCCGTCCTACACCTATCAAAGTTTGCAACATACAAATGCGTGTAACTTTTTACTGGAGCGCCATAAAACCTTGAAATTTTGTAACAATAAAGTACTCGAGCCTCTTGTCAATTTAAGCTACCGCTCAAAGCTATGCTACCCTTGAGTCCCAAATCTAACACTGATAAAACTTCAAATGGCCCTAACTTCTATACGGTACGTCCTACACCTATCAAAGTTTGCAACATACAAATGCTTGTAACTTTTTACTGGAGCGCCATAAAACCTTGAAATTTGTAACAATAAAGTACACGAGCCTCTTGTCAATTTAAGCTATCGCTCAAAGCTATGCTACCCTTGAGTCCCAATTCAAACACTGATAAAACTTCAAACGGCCCTAACTTCTATACGATACGTCCTACACCTATCAAAGTTTGCAACATACAGATGCGTGTAAATTTTTACTGGAGCGCCATAAAACCTTGAAATTTTGTAACAATAAAGTACTCGAGCCTCTTGTCAATTTAAGCTACCGCTCAAAGCTATGCTACCCTTGAGTCCCAAATCTAACACTGATAAAACTTCAAATGGCCCTAACTTCTATACGGTACGTCCTACACCTATCAAAGTTTGCAACATACAAATGCTTGTAACTTTTTACTGGAGCGTCATAAAACCTTGAAATTTTTTATCAATAAAGTACTCGAGCATCTTGTCAATTTAAGCTATCGCTCAAAGCTATGCTACCCTTGAGTCCCAAATAAAACCCTGATAAAACTTCAAATGGCCCTAACTTCTATACGGTACGTCCTACACCTATCAAAGTTTGCAACATACAAATGCTTATAACTTTTTACTGGAGCCTCATAAAACCTTGCAATTTTGTAACAATAAAGTACTCGAGCCTCTTGTCAATTTAAGCTATCGCTCAAAGCTATGAGTCCGAAACCAAACACTGATAAAACTTCAAATGGCCCTAACTTCTATACGGTACGTCCTACACCTATCAAAGTTTGCAACATACAAATGCTTGTAACTTTTTGCTGGAGCGTCATAAAAGTTGAAATTTTGTAACAATAAAGTACTCGAGCCTGTTGTCAATTTAAGCTATCGCTCAAAGCCATGCTACCCTTGAGTCCCAAATCAAACACTGATAAAACTTCAAATGGCCCTAACTTCTATACGGTACGTCCTACACCTATCAAAGTTTGCAACATACAAATGCTTGTAACTTTTTGCTGGAGCGTCATAAAAGTTGAAATTTTGTAACAATAAAGTACTCGAGCCTCTTGTCAATTTAAGCAATTGCTCAAAGCTATGTTACCCTTGACTCCCAAATCAAACACTGATAAAACTTCAAATGGCCCTAACTGCTATACGGTACGTCCTACACCTATCAAAGTTTGCAACATACAAATGCTTGTAACTTTTTACTGAAGCGTCATAAAACCTTGCAATTTTTTAACAATAAAGTACTCGAGCCTCTTGTCAATTTAAGCTATCGCTCAAAGTTATGAGTCTCAAACCAAACACTGGTAAAACTTTAAATGGCCCTAACTTCTATACGGTACGTCCTACACCTATCAAAGTTTGCAACATACAAATGCTTGTAACTTTTTACTGGAGCGTCATAAAAGCTTGAAATTTTGTAACAATAAAGTACTCGAGCCTCTTGTCAATTTAAGCTATCGCTCAAAGCTATGCTACCGTTGCGTCCCAAATCAAACACTGATAAAACTTCAAATGGCCCTAACTTCTAAACGGTACGTCCTACACTTATCAAAGTTTGCAACATACAAATGCTTGTAACTTTTTACTGGAGCGTCATAAAAACTTGAAATTTTGTAACAATAAAGTACTCGAGCCTCTTGTCAATTTAAGCTATCGCCCAAAGCTATGCTACCCTTGAGTTCCAAATCAAACATTGATAAAACTTCAAATGGCCCTAACTTCTATACGGTAGGTCCTACACCTATCAAAGTTTGCAACATACAAATGCTTGTAACTTTTTACAGGAGCGTCATAAAACCTTGAAATTTTGTAACAATAAAGTACCCGAGCCTCTTGTCAATTTAAGCTATCGCTCAAAGCTATGGTACCATTGAGTCCCAAATCAATCACTGATAAAACTCAAAATGGCCCTAACTTCTATACGGTACGTCCTACATCTATCAAAGTTTGCAACATACAAATGCTTGTAACTTTTTACTGGAGCGTCATAAAACCTTTAAATTTTGTAACAATAAAGTACTCGAACCTCTTGTCAATTTAAGTTATCGCTCAAAGCTATGCTACCCTTGAGTCCCAAATCAAACACTGATAAAACTTCTAATGGCCCTAACTTCTATACGGTAGGCCCTACACCTATCAAAGTTTGCAACATACAAATGCTTGTAACTTTTTACAGGAGCGTCATAAAACCTTGAAATTTTGTAACAATAGAGTACCCGAGCCTCTTGTCAATTTAAGCTATCGCTCAAAGCTATGCGACCCTTGAGTCCCAATCAATCACTGATAAAACATCAAATGGCCCTAACTTCTATACGGTACGTCCTACACCTATCAAAGTTGGCAACATACAAATGCTTGTAACTTTTTACTGGAGCGCCATAAAACCTTGAAATTTTGTAACAATAAAGTACTCGAGCCTCTTGTCAATTTAAGCTATCGCTCAAAGCTATGCTTCCCTTGAGTCCCAATTCAAACACTGATAAAACTTCAAATGGCCCTAACTTCTATACGATCCGTCCTACACCTATCAAAGTTTGCAACATACAAATGCGTGTAACTTTTTACTGGAGCGCCATAAAACCTTGAAATTTTGTAACAATAAAGTACTCGAGCCTCTTGTCAATTTAAGCTACCGCTCAAAGCTATGCTACCCTTGAGTCCCAAATCTAACACTGATAAAACTTCAAATGGCCCTAACTTCTATACGGTACGTCCTACACCTATCAAAGTTTGCAACATACAAATGCTTGTAACTTTTTACTGGAGCGCCATAAAACCTTGAAATTTGTAACAATAAAGTACACGAGCCTCTTGTCAATTTAAGCTATCGCTCAAAGCTATGCTACCCTTGAGTCCCAATTCAAACACTGATAAAACTTCAAATGGCCCTAACTTCTATACGATACGTCCTACACCTATCAAAGTTTGCAACATACAGATGCGTGTAAATTTTTACTGGAGCGCCATAAAACCTTGAAATTTTGTAACAATAAAGTACTCGAGCCTCTTGTCAATTTAAGCTACCGCTCAAAGCTATGCTACCCTTGAGTCCCAAATCTAACACTGATAAAACTTCAAATGGCCCTAACTTCTATACGGTACGTCCTACACCTATCAAAGTTTGCAACATACAAATGCTTGTAACTTTTTACTGGAGCGTCATAAAACCTTGAAATTTTTTATCAATAAAGTACTCGAGCATCTTGTCAATTTAAGCTATCGCTCAAAGCTATGCTACCCTTGAGTCCCAAATAAAACCCTGATAAAACTTCAAATGGCCCTAACTTCTATACGGTACGTCCTACACCTATCAAAGTTTGCAACATACAAATGCTTATAACTTTTTACTGGAGCCTCATAAAACCTTGCAATTTTGTAACAATAAAGTACTCGAGCCTCTTGTCAATTTAAGCTATCGCTCAAAGCTATGAGTCCGAAACCAAACACTGATAAAACTTCAAATGGCCCTAACTTATATACGGTGCGTCCTACACCTATCAAAATTTGCAACATACAAATGCTTGTAACTTTTTACTGGAGCGTCATAAAACCTTGAAATTTTGTATCAATAAAGTACTCGAGCCTCTTGTCAATTTAAGCTATCGCTCAAAGCTATGCGACCCTTGAGTCCCAAATCAAACACTGATAAAACTTCAAACGGCCCTAACTTCTATACGATACGTCCTACACCTATCAAAGTTTGCAACATACAGATGCGTGTAAATTTTTACTGGAGCGCCATAAAACCTTGAAATTTTGTAACAATAAAGTACTCGAGCCTCTTGTCAATTTAAGCTACCGCTCAAAGCTATGCTACCCTTGAGTCCCAAATCTAACACTGATAAAACTTCAAATGGCCCTAACTTCTATACGGTACGTCCTACACCTATCAAAGTTTGCAACATACAAATGCTTGTAACTTTTTACTGGAGCGTCATAAAACCTTGAAATTTTGTATCAATAAAGTACTCGAGCCTCTTGTCAATTTAAGCTATCGCTCAAAGCTATGCGACCCTTAAGTCCCAAATCAATCACTGATAAAACTTCAAATTGCCCTAACCTCTATACGGTACGTGCTACACCTATCAAAGTTGGCAACATACAAATGCTTGTAACTTTTTACTGGAGCGCCATAAAACCTTGAAATTTTGTAACAATAAAGTACTCGAGCCTCTTGTCAATTTAAGCTATCGCTCAAAGCTATGCAACCGTTGAGTCCCAAATCAAACACTGATAAAACTTCAAATGGCCCTAACTTCTATACGGTACGTCCTACACTTATCAAAATTTGCAACATACAAATGCTTGTAACTTTTTACTGGAGCGTCATAAAAGCTTGAAATTTTGTAACAATAAAGTACTCGAGCCTCTTGTCAATTTAAGCTATCGCTCAAAGCTATGCTACCGTTGCGTCCCAAATCAAACACTAATAAAACTTCAAATGGCCCTAACTTCTGAACGGTACGTCCTACACTTATCAAAGTTTGCAACATACAAATGCTTGTAACTTTTTTCTGGAGCGTCATAAAACCTTGCAATTTTGTAACAATAAAGTACCCGAGCCTCTTGTCAATTTAAGTTATCGCTCAAAGCTATGCTACCCTTGAATCCCAAATCAAACACTGATAAAACTTCAAATGGCCCTAACTTCTATACGGTAGGTCCTACACCTATCAAAGTTTGCAACATACAAATGCTTGTAACTTTTTACAGGAGCGTCATAAAACCTTGAAATTTTGTAACAATAAAGTACCCGAGCCTCTTGTCAATTTAAGCTATCGCTCAAAGCTATGCGACCCTTGAGTCCCAAATCAATCACTGATAAAACTTCAAATGGCCCTAACTTCTATACGGTACGTCCTACACCTATCAAAGTTGGCAACATACGAATGCTTGTAACTTTTTACTGGAGCGCCATAAAACCTTGAAATTTTGTAACAATAAAGTACTCGAGCCTCTTGTCAATTTAAGCTATCGCTCAAAGCTATGCTTCCCTTGAGTCCCAAATCAAACACTGATAAAACTTCAAATGGCCCTAACTTCTATACGGTACGTCCTACACCTATCAAAGTTAGTAACATATAAATGCTTGTAACTTTTTACTGGAGCGTCATAAAACCTTGAAATTTTGTAACAATAAAGAACTCGAGCCTCTTGTCAATTTAAGCTATCGCTCAAAGCTATGAGTCTCAAACCAAACACTGATAAAACTTCAAATGGCCCTAACTTCTATACGGTACCTCCTACACCTATCAAAGTTTGCAACATACAAATGCTTGTAACTTTTTACTGGAGCGTCATAAAACCTTGAAATTTTGTATCAATAAAGTACTCGAGCATCTTGTCAATTTAAGCTATCGCTCAAAGCTATGCTACCCTTGAGTCCCAAATAAAACCCTTATAAAACTTCAAATGGCCCTAACTTCTATACGGTACGTCCTACACCTATCAAAATTTGCAACATACAAATGCTTGTAACTTTTTACAGGAGCATCATAAAACCTTGAAATTTTGTAACAATAAAGTACCCGAGCCTCTTGTCAATTTAAGCTATCGCTCAAAGCTATACTACCCTTGAGTCCCAAATCAAACACTGATAAAACTTCAAATGGCCCTAACTTCTATACGGTACGTCCTACACCTATCAAAGTTTGCAACATACAAATGCTTGTAACTTTTTACTGGAGCCTCATAAAACCTTGCAATTTTGTAACAATAAAGTACTCGAGCCTCTTGTCAATTTAAGCTATCGCTCAAAGCTATGAGTCCGAAACCAAACACTGATAAAACTTCAAATGGCCCTAACTTCTATACGGTACGTCCTACACCTATCAAAGTTTGCAACATACAAATGCTTGTAACTTTTTACTGGAGCGTCATAAAAGCTTGAAATTTTGTAACAATAAAGTACTCGAGCCTCTTGTCAATTTAAGCTATCGCCCAAAGCTATGCTACCCTTGAGTCCCAAATCAAACATTGATAAAACTTCAAATGGCCCTAACTTCTATACGGTAGGTCCTACACCTATCAAAGTTTGCAACATACAAATGCTTGTAACTTTTTACTGGAGCGTCATAAAACCTTGAAATTTTGTAATAATAAAGTACTCGAGCCTCTTGTCAATTTAAGCTATCGCTCAAAGCTATGCTACCCTTGCGTCCCAAATCAAACACTGATAAAACTTCAAATGGCCCTAACTTCTAAATGGCACGTCCTACACTTATCAAAGTTTGCAACATACAAATGCTTGTAATTTTTTACTGGAGCGTAATAAAAACTTGAAATTTTGTAACAATAAAGTACTCGAGCCTCTTGTCAATTTAAGCTATCGCTCAAAGCTATGAGTCCGAAACCCAACACTGATAAAACTTCAAATGGCCCTAACTTCTATACGGTACGTCCTACACCTATCAAAGTTTGCAAAATACAAATGCTTGTAACTTTTTACTGGAGCGTCATAAAAGCTTGAAATTTTGTAACAATAAAGTACTCGAGCCTCTTGTCAATTTAAGCTATCGCCCAAAGCTGTGCTACCCTTGAGTTCCAAATCAAACATTGATAAAACTTCAAATGGCCCTAACTTCTATACGGTAGGTCCTACACCTATCAAAGTTTGCAACATACAAATGCTTGTAACTTTTTACTGGAGCGTCATAAAACCTTGAAATTTTGTATCAATAAAGTACTCGAGCCTCTTGTCAATTTAAGCTATCGCTCAAAGCTATGCAACCGTTAAGTCCCAAATCAAACACTGATAAAATTTCAAATGGCCCTAACTTCTATACGGTACGTCCTACACCTATCAAAGTTTGCAACATACAAATGCTTGTAACTTTTTACTGGAGCGTCATAAAAGCTTGAAATTTTGTAACAATAAAGTACTCGAGCCTCTTGTCAATTTAAGCTATCGCCCAAAGCTATGCTACCCTTGAGTCCCAAATCAAACATTGATAAAACTTCAAATGGCCCTAACTTCTATACGGTAGGTCCTACACCTATCAAAGTTTGCAACATACAAATGCTTGTAACTTTTTACAGGAGCGTCATAAAACCTTGAAATTTTGTAACAATAAAGTACCCGAGCCTCTTGTCAATTTAAGCTATCGCTCAAAGCTATGGTACCATTGAGTCCCAAATCAATCACTGATAAAACTCAAAATTGCCCTAACTTCTACACGGTACGTCCTACATCTATCAAAGTTTGCAACATACAAATGCTTGTAACTTTTTACTGGAGCGTCATAAAACCTTGAAATTTTGTAACAATAAAGTACTCGAGCCTCTTGTCAATTTAAGCTATCGCTCAAAGCTATGCAACCGTTGAGACCCAAATCAAACACTGATAAAACTTCAAATGGCCCTAACTTCTATACGGTACGTCCTACACCTATCAAAGTTTGCAACATACAAATGTTTGTAACTTTTTACTGGAGCGTCATAAAACCTTGAAATTTTGTAACAATAAAGTACTCGAGCCTCTTGTCAATTTAAGCTATCGCTCAAAGCTATGCTTCCCTTGAGTCCCAAATCAAACACTGATAAAACTTCAAATGGCCCTAACTTCTATACGGTACGTCCTACACCTATCAAAGTTAGTAACATATAAATGCTTGTAACTTTTTACTGGAGCGTCATAAAACCTTGAAATTTTGTAACAATAAAGAACTCGAGCCTCTTGTCAATTTAAGCTATCGCTCAAAGCTATGAGTCTCAAACCAAACACTGATAAAACTTAAAATGGCCCTAACTTCTATACGGTACCTCCTACACCTATCAAAGTTTGCAACATACAAATGCTTGTAACTTTTTACTGGAGCGTCATAAAACCTTGAAATTTTGTATCAATAAAGTACTCGAGCATCTTGTCAATTTAAGCTATCGCTCAAAGCTATGCTACCCTTGAGTCCCAAATAAAACCCTTATAAAACTTCAAATGGCCCTAACTTCTATACGGTACGTCCTACACCTATCAAAATTTGCAACATACAAATGCTTGTAACTTTTTACAGGAGCATCATAAAACCTTGAAATTTTGTAACAATAAAGTACCCGAGCCTCTTGTCAATTTAAGCTATCGCTCAAAGCTATACTACCCTTGAGTCCCAAATCAAACACTGATAAAACTTCAAATGGCCCTAACTTATATACGGTACGTCCTACACCTATCAAAGTTTGCAACATACAAATGCTTGTAACTTTTTACTGGAGCCTCATAAAACCTTGCAATTTTGTAACAATAAAGTACTCGAGCCTCTTGTCAATTTAAGCTATCGCTCAAAGCTATGAGTCCGAAACCAAACACTGATAAAACTTCAAATGGCCCTAACTTCTATACGGTACGTCCTACACCTATCAAAGTTTGCAACATACAAATGCTTGTAACTTTTTACTGGAGCGTCATAAAAGCTTGAAATTTTGTAACAATAAAGTACTCGAGCCTCTTGTCAATTTAAGCTATCGCCCAAAGCTATGCTACCCTTGAGTCCCAAATCAAACATTGATAAAACTTCAAATGGCCCTAACTTCTATACGGTAGGTCCTACACCTATCAAAGTTTGCAACATACAAATGCTTGTAACTTTTTACTGGAGCGTCATAAAACCTTGAAATTTTGTATCAATAAAGTACTCGAGCCTCTTGTCAATTTAAGCTATCGCTCAAAGCTATGCTACCCTTGCGTCCCAAATCAAACACTGATAAAACTTCAAATGGCCCTAACTTCTAAATGGCACGTCCTACACTTATCAAAGTTTGCAACATACAAATGCTTGTAATTTTTTACTGGAGCGTAATAAAAACTTGAAATTTTGTAACAATAAAGTACTCGAGCCTCTTGTCAATTTAAGCTATCGCTCAAAGCTATGAGTCCGAAACCCAACACTGATAAAACTTCAAATGGCCCTAACTTCTATACGGTACGTCCTACACCTATCAAAGTTTGCAAAATACAAATGCTTGTAACTTTTTACTGGAGCGTCATAAAAGCTTGAAATTTTGTAACAATAAAGTACTCGAGCCTCTTGTCAATTTAAGCTATCGCCCAAAGCTGTGCTACCCTTGAGTTCCAAATCAAACATTGATAAAACTTCAAATGGCCCTAACTTCTATACGGTAGGTCCTACACCTATCAAAGTTTGCAACATACAAATGCTTGTAACTTTTTACTGGAGCGTCATAAAACCTTGAAATTTTGTATCAATAAAGTACTCGAGCCTCTTGTCAATTTAAGCTATCGCTCAAAGCTATGCAACCGTTAAGTCCCAAATCAAACACTGATAAAATTTCAAATGGCCCTAACTTCTATACGGTACGTCCTACACCTATCAAAGTTTGCAACATACTCGAGCCTCTTGTCAATTTAAGCTATCGCCCAAAGCTATGCTACCCTTGAGTCCCAAATCAAACATTGATAAAACTTCAAATGGCCCTAACTTCTATACGGTAGGTCCTACACCTATCAAAGTTTGCAACATACAAATGCTTGTAACTTTTTACAGGAGCGTCATAAAACCTTGAAATTTTGTAACAATAAAGTACCCGAGCCTCTTGTCAATTTAAGCTATCGCTCAAAGCTATGGTACCATTGAGTCCCAAATCAATCACTGATAAAACTCAAAATTGCCCTAACTTCTACACGGTACGTCCTACATCTATCAAAGTTTGCAACATACAAATGCTTGTAACTTTTTACTGGAGCGTCATAAAACCTTGAAATTTTGTAACAATAAAGTACTCGAGCCTCTTGTCAATTTAAGCTATCGCTCAAAGCTATGCAACCGTTGAGACCCAAATCAAACACTGATAAAACTTCAAATGGCCCTAACTTCTATACGGTACGTCCTACACCTATCAAAGTTTGCAACATACAAATGTTTGTAACTTTTTACTGGAGCGTCATAAAAGCTTGAAATTTTGTAACAATAAAGTACTCGAGCCTCTTGTCAATTTAAGCTATCCCTCAAAGCTATGCTACCCTTGCGTCCCAAATCAAACACTGATAAAACTTCAAATGGCCCTAACTTCTAAATGGCACGTCCTACACTTATCAAAGTTTGCAACATACAAATGCTTGTAATTTTTTACTGGAGCGTAATAAAAACTTGAAATTTTGTAACAATAAAGTACTCGAGCCTCTTGTCAATTTAAGCTATCGCCCAAAGCTATGCTACCCTTGAGTCCCAAATCAAACACTGATAAAACTTCAAATGGCCCTAACTTCCATACGGTAGGTCCTGCACCTATCAAAGTTTGCAACATACAAATGCTTGTAACTTTTTACAGGAGCGTCATAAAATCTTGAAATTTTGTAACAATAAAGTACCCGAGCCTCTTGTCAATTTAAGCTATCGCTCAAAGCTATGGTACCCTTGAGTCCCAAATCAATCACTGATAAAACTTCAAATGGCCCAAACTTCTATACGGTACGTCCTACATCTATCAAAGTTTTCAACATACAAATGCTTGTAACTTTTTACTGGAGCGTCATAAAACCTTGAAATTTTGTAACAATAATGTACTCGAGCCTCTTGTCAATTTAAGTTATCGCTCAAAGCTATGCTACCCTTGAGTCCCAATTCCAACACTGATAAAACTTCAAATGGCCTAATGGCTTCTATATGGTACGTCATACACCTATCAAAGTTTTCAACATTCAAATGCTTGTAACTTTTTACTGGAGCGTCATAAAACCTTGAAATTTTATAACAATAAAGTACTCGAGCCTCTTGTCAATTTAAGCTATCGCTCAAAGCTATGCTACCCTTGAGCACCAAATCAAACACTGATAAAACTTCAAATGGCCCTAACTTCTGTATGGTACGTCCTACACCTCTCAAAGTTTGCAACATACAAATGCTTGTAACTTTTTACTGGACCGTCATAAAACCTTGAAATTTTGTAACAATAAAGAACTCGAGCCTCTTGTCAAGCTATCGCTCAAAGCTATGCCACCCTTGAGTCCCAAATCAAACACTGATAAAACTTCAAATGGCCCTAACTTCTATACGGTACGTCCTACACCTATCAAAGTTTGCAACATACAAATGCTTGCAACTTTTTACTGGAGCGTCATAAAACCTTGAAAGTTTGTAACAATAAAGTACTCGAGCCTCTTGTCAATTTAAGGTATTGCTCAAAGCTATGCTACCCTTGAGTCCCAAATCAAACACTGATAAAACTTCAAATGGCCCTAACTTCTATACGGCACGTCCTACAACTATCAAAGTTTGCAACATACAAATGCTTGTAACTTTTTACTGGAGCGTCATAAAACCTTGAAATTTTGTAACAATAAAGTACTCGAGCTTCTTGTCAATTTAAGCTATCGCTCAAAGCTATGCTACCCTTGCGTCCCAAATCAAACACTGGTAAAACTTCAAATGGCCCTAACATCTAAAAGGTACTTCCTACACTTATCAAAGTTTGCAACATAAAAATGCTTGTAACTTTTTACTGGAGCGTCAAACTTGAAATTTTGTAACAATAAAGTACTCGAGCCTCTTGTCAATTTAAGCTATCGCCCAAAGCTATGCTACCCTTGAGACCCAAATCAAACACCGATAAAACTTCAAATGGCCCTAACTTCTATACGGTACGTCCTACACCTATCAAAGTTTGCAACATACAAATGCTTGTAACTTTTTACTTGAGCGTCATAAAACCTTGAAATTTTGTAACAATAAAGTACTCGAGCCTCTTGTCAATTTAAGCTATCGGTCAAAGCCATGCTACCCTTGAGTCCCAAATCAAACACTGATAAAACTTCAAATGGCCCTAACTTCTGTAACTTTTTACTGGAGCGTCATAAAACCTTGAAATTTTATAACAATAAAGAACTCGAGCCTCTTGTCAATTTAAGATATCGCTCAAAGCTATGCTACCCTTGAATCCCAAATCAAACACTGATAAAACTTCTAATGGCCCTAACTTCTATATGGTACGTCCTACACCTATCAATGTTTGCAACATACAAATGCTTGTAACTTTTTACTGGAGCGTAATAAAAACTTGAAATTTTGTAACAATAAAGTACTCGAGCCTCTTGTCAATTTAAGCTATCGCCCAAAGCTATGCTACCCTTGAGTCCCAAATCAAATACTGATAAAACTTCAAATGGCCCTAACTTCTATACGGTAGGTCCTACACCTATCAAAGTTTGCAACATACAAATGCTTGTAACTTTTTACAGGAGCGTCATAAAACCTTGAAATTTTGTAACAATAAAGTACCCGAGCCTCTTGTCAATTGAAGCTTTCGCTCAAAGCTATGGTACCCTAGAGTCCCAAATCAATCACTGATAAAACTTCAAATGGCGCTAACTTCTGTAAGGTACGTCCTACATCTATCAAAGTTTGCAACATACAAATGCTTGTAACTTTTTACTGGAGCGTCATAAAACCTTGAAATTTTGTAACAATAAAGTACTCGAGCCTCTTGTCAATTTAAGTTATCGCTCAAAGCTATGCTACCCTTGAGTCCCAATTCCAACACTGATAAAACTTCAAATGGCCCTAACTTCTATACGGTACGTCCTACACCTATCAAAGTTTGCAACATACAAATGCTTGTATCTTTTTACTGGAGCGTCATAAAACCTTGAAATTTTGTAACAATAAAGTACTCGGGCCTCTTGTCAATTTAAGCTATCGCTCAAAGCTATGATACCCGTGAGTCCCAAATCAAACACTGTTAAAACTTCAAATGGCCCTAACTTCTATACGGTACGTCCTGCACCTATCAAAGTTTGCAACATACAAATGTTTGTAACTTTTTACTGGAGCATCATAAAAGCTTGAAATTTTGTAACAATAAAGTACTCGAGCCTCTTGTCAATTTAAGCTATCCCTCAAAGCTATGCTACCCTTGCGTCCCAAATCAAACACTGATAAAACTTCAAATGGCCCTAACTTCTAAATGGCACGTCCTACACTTATCAAAGTTTGCAACATACAAATGCTTGTAACTTTTTACTGGAGCGTAAAAAAAACTTGAAATTTTGTAACAATAAAGTACTCGAGCCTCTTGTCAATTTAAGCTATCGCCCAAAGCTATGCTACCCTTGAGTCCCAAATCAAACATTGATAAAACTTCAAATGGCCCTAACTTCTATACGGTAGGTCCTACACCTATCAAAGTTTGCAACATACAAATGTTTGTAACTTTTTACTGGAGCGTCATAAAAGCTTGAAATTTTGTAACAATAAAGTACTCGAGCCTCTTGTCAATTTAAGCTATCCCTCAAAGCTATGCTACCCTTGCGTCCCAAATCAAACACTGATAAAACTTCAAATGGCCCTAACTTCTAAATGGCACGTCCTACACTTATCAAAGTTTGCAACATACAAATGCTTGTAATTTTTTACTGGAGCGTAATAAAAACTTGAAATTTTGTAACAATAAAGTACTCGAGCCTCTTGTCAATTTAAGCTATCGCCCAAAGCTATGCTACACTTGAGTCCCAAATCAAACACTGATAAAACTTCAAATGGCCCTAACTTCCATACGGTAGGTCCTGCACCTATCAAAGTTTGCAACATACAAATGCTTGTAACTTTTTACAGGAGCGTCATAAAATCTTGAAATTTTGTAACAATAAAGTACCCGAGCCTCTTGTCAATTTAAGCTATCGCTCAAAGCTATGGTACCCTTGAGTCCCAAATCAATCACTGATAAAACTTCAAATGGCCCTAACTTCTATACGGTACGTCCTACATCTATCAAAGTTTGCAACATACAAATGCTTGTAACTTTTTACTGGAGCGTCATAAAACCTTGAAATTTTGTAACAATAATGTACTCGAGCCTCTTGTCAATTTAAGTTATCGCTCAAAGCTATGCTACCCTTGAGTCCCAATTCCAACACTGATAAAACTTCAAATGGCCTAATGGCTTCTATATGGTACGTCATACACCTATCAAAGTTTTCAACATTCAAATGCTTGTAACTTTTTACTGGAGCGTCATAAAACCTTGAAATTTTATAACAATAAAGTACTCGAGCCTCTTGTCAATTTAAGCTATCGCTCAAAGCTATGCTACCCTTGAGCACCAAATCAAACACTGATAAAACTTCAAATGGCCCTAACTTCTGTATGGTACGTCCTACACCTCTCAAAGTTTGCAACATACAAATGCTTGTAACTTTTTACTGGACCGTCATAAAACCTTGAAATTTTGTAACAATAAAGAACTCGAGCCTCTTGTCAAGCTATCGCTCAAAGCTATGCCACCCTTGAGTCCCAAATCAAACACTGATAAAACTTCAAATGGCCCTAACTTCTATACGGTACGTCCTACACCTATCAAAGTTTGCAACATACAAATGCTTGCAACTTTTTACTGGAGCGTCATAAAACCTTGAAAGTTTGTAACAATAAAGTACTCGAGCCTCTTGTCAATTTAAGGTATTGCTCAAAGCTATGCTACCCTTGAGTCCCAAATCAAACACTGATAAAACTTCAAATGGCCCTAACTTCTATACGGCACGTCCTACAACTATCAAAGTTTGCAACATACAAATGCTTGTAACTTTTTACTGGAGCGTCATAAAACCTTGAAATTTTGTAACAATAAAGTACTCGAGCTTCTTGTCAATTTAAGCTATCGCTCAAAGCTATGCTACCCTTGCGTCCCAAATCAAACACTGGTAAAACTTCAAATGGCCCTAACATCTAAAAGGTACTTCCTACACTTATCAAAGTTTGCAACATAAAAATGCTTGTAACTTTTTACTGGAGCGTCAAACTTGAAATTTTGTAACAATAAAGTACTCGAGCCTCTTGTCAATTTAAGCTATCGCCCAAAGCTATGCTACCCTTGAGACCCAAATCAAACACCGATAAAACTTCAAATGGCCCTAACTTCTATACGGTACGTCCTACACCTATCAAAGTTTGCAACATACAAATGCTTGTAACTTTTTACTTGAGCGTCATAAAACCTTGAAATTTTGTAACAATAAAGTACTCGAGCCTCTTGTCAATTTAAGCTATCGGTCAAAGCCATGCTACCCTTGAGTCCCAAATCAAACACTGATAAAACTTCAAATGGCCCTAACTTCTGTAACTTTTTACTGGAGCGTCATAAAACCTTGAAATTTTATAACAATAAAGAACTCGAGCCTCTTGTCAATTTAAGATATCGCTCAAAGCTATGCTACCCTTGAATCCCAAATCAAACACTGATAAAACTTCTAATGGCCCTAACTTCTATATGGTACGTCCTACACCTATCAATGTTTGCAACATACAAATGCTTGTAACTTTTTACTGGAGCGTAATAAAAACTTGAAATTTTGTAACAATAAAGTACTCGAGCCTCTTGTCAATTTAAGCTATCGCCCAAAGCTATGCTACCCTTGAGTCCCAAATCAAATACTGATAAAACTTCAAATGGCCCTAACTTCTATACGGTAGGTCCTACACCTATCAAAGTTTGCAACATACAAATGCTTGTAACTTTTTACAGGAGCGTCATAAAACCTTGAAATTTTGTAACAATAAAGTACCCGAGCCTCTTGTCAATTGAAGCTTTCGCTCAAAGCTATGGTACCCTAGAGTCCCAAATCAATCACTGATAAAACTTCAAATGGCGCTAACTTCTGTAAGGTACGTCCTACATCTATCAAAGTTTGCAACATACAAATGCTTGTAACTTTTTACTGGAGCGTCATAAAACCTTGAAATTTTGTAACAATAAAGTACTCGAGCCTCTTGTCAATTTAAGTTATCGCTCAAAGCTATGCTACCCTTGAGTCCCAATTCCAACACTGATAAAACTTCAAATGGTCCTAACTTCTATACGGTACGTCCTACACCTATCAAAGTTTGCAACATACAAATGCTTGTATCTTTTTACTGGAGCGTCATAAAACCTTGAAATTTTGTAACAATAAAGTACTCGGGCCTCTTGTCAATTTAAGCTATCGCTCAAAGCTATGATACCCGTGAGTCCCAAATCAAACACTGTTAAAACTTCAAATGGCCCTAACTTCTATACGGTACGTCCTGCACCTATCAAAGTTTGCAACATACAAATGTTTGTAACTTTTTACTGGAGCATCATAAAAGCTTGAAATTTTGTAACAATAAAGTACTCGAGCCTCTTGTCAATTTAAGCTATCCCTCAAAGCTATGCTACCCTTGCGTCCCAAATCAAACACTGATAAAACTTCAAATGGCCCTAACTTCTAAATGGCACGTCCTACACTTATCAAAGTTTGCAACATACAAATGCTTGTAACTTTTTACTGGAGCGTAAAAAAAACTTGAAATTTTGTAACAATAAAGTACTCGAGCCTCTTGTCAATTTAAGCTATCGCCCAAAGCTATGCTACCCTTGAGTCCCAAATCAAACATTGATAAAACTTCAAATGGCCCTAACTTCTATACGGTAGGTCCTACACCTATCAAAGTTTGCAACATACAAATGTTTGTAACTTTTTACTGGAGCGTCATAAAAGCTTGAAATTTTGTAACAATAAAGTACTCGAGCCTCTTGTCAATTTAAGCTATCCCTCAAAGCTATGCTACCCTTGCGTCCCAAATCAAACACTGATAAAACTTCAAATGGCCTTAACTTCTAAATGGCACGTCCTACACTTATCAAAGTTTGCAACATACAAATGCTTGTAATTTTTTACTGGAGCGTAATAAAAACTTGAAATTTTGTAACAATAAAGTACTCGAGCCTCTTGTCAATTTAAGCTATCGCCCAAAGCTATGCTACACTTGAGTCCCAAATCAAACACTGATAAAACTTCAAATGGCCCTAACTTCCATACGGTAGGTCCTGCACCTATCAAAGTTTGCAACATACAAATGCTTGTAACTTTTTACAGGAGCGTCATAAAATCTTGAAATTTTGTAACAATAAAGTACCCGAGCCTCTTGTCAATTTAAGCTATCGCTCAAAGCTATGGTACCCTTGAGTCCCAAATCAATCACTGATAAAACTTCAAATGGCCCTAACTTCTATACGGTACGTCCTACATCTATCAAAGTTTGCAACATACAAATGCTTGTAACTTTTTACTGGAGCGTCATAAAACCTTGAAATTTTGTAACAATAATGTACTCGAGCCTCTTGTCAATTTAAGTTATCGCTCAAAGCTATGCTACCCTTGAGTCCCAATTCCAACACTGATAAAACTTCAAATGGCCTAATGACTTCTATACGGTACGTCATACACCTATCAAAGTTTTCAACATTCAAATGCTTGTAACTTTTTACTGGAGCGTCATAAAACCTTGAAATTTTATAACAATAAAGTACTCGAGCCTCTTGTCAATTTAAGCTGTCGCTCTAAGCTATGCTACCCTTGAGCACCAAATCAAACACTGATAAAACTTCAAATGGCCCTAACTTCTGTATGGTACGTCCTACACCTCTCAAAGTTTGCAACATACAAATGCTTGTAACTTTTTACTGGACCGTCATAAAACCTTGAAATTTTGTAACAATAAAGAACTCGAGCCTCTTGTCAAGCTATCGCTCAAAGCTATGCCACCCTTGAGTCCCAAATCAAACACTGATAAAACTTCAAATGGCCCTAACTTCTATACGGTACGTCCTACACCTATCAAAATTTGCAACATACAAATGCTTGCAACTTTTTACTGGAGCGTCATAAAATCTTGAAAGTTTGTAACAATAAAGTACTCGAGCCTCTTGTCAATTTAAGGTATTGCTCAAAGCTATGCTACCCTTGAGTCCCAAATCAAACACTGATAAAAATTCAAATGGCCCTAACTTCTATACGGCACGTCCTACAACTATCAAAGTTTGCAACATACAAATGCTTGTAACTTTTTACTGGAGCGTCATAAAACCTTGAAATTTTGTAACAATAAAGTACTCGAGCCTCTTGTCAATTTAAGCTATGCTACCCTTGCGTCCCAAATCAAACACTGGTAAAACTTCAAATGGCCCTAACATCTAAAAGGTACTTCCTACACTTATCAAAGTTTGCAACATACAAATGCTTGTAACTTTTTACTGGAGCGTCAAACTTGAAATTTTGTAACAATAAAGTACTCGAGCCTCTTGTCAATTTAAGCTATCGCCCAAAGCTATGCTACCCTTGAGACCCAAATCAAACACCGATAAAACTTCAAATGGCCCTAACTTCTATACGGTACGTCCTACACCTATCAAAGTTTGCAACATACAAATGCTTGTAACTTTTTACTTGAGCGTCATAAAACCTTGAAATTTTGTAACAATAAAGTACTCGAGCCTCTTGTCAATTTAAGCTATCGGTCAAAGCCATGCTACCCTTGAGTCCCAAATCAAACACTGATAAAACTTCAAATGGCCCTAACTTCTGTAACTTTTTACTGGAGCGTCATAAAACCTTGAAATTTTATAACAATAAAGAACTCGAGCCTCTTGTCAATTTAAGATATCGCTCAAAGCTATGCTACCCTTGAATCCCAAATCAAACACTGATAAAACTTCAAATGGCCCTAACTTCTATATGGTACGTCCTACACCTATCAAAGTTTGCAACATACAAATGCTTGTAACTTTTTACTGGAGCGTAATAAAAACTTGAAATTTTGTAACAATAAAGTACTCGAGCCTCTTGTCAATTTAAGCTATCGCCCAAAGCTATGCTACCCTTGAGTCCCAAATCAAACACTGATAAAACTTCAAATGGCCCTAACTTCTATACGGTAGGTCCTACACCTATCAAAGGTTGCAACATACAAATGCTTGTAACTTTTTACAGGAGCGTCATAAAACCTTGAAATTTTGTAACAATAAAGTACCCGAGCCTCTTGTCAATTGAAGCTTTCGCTCAAAGCTATGGTACCCTAGAGTCCCAAATCAATCACTGATAAAACTTCAAATGGCCCTAACTTCTGTAAGGTACGTCCTACATCTATCAAAGTTTGCAACATACAAATGCTTGTAACTTTTTACTGGAGCGTCATAAAACCTTGAAATTTTGTAACAATAAAGTACTCGAGCCTCTTGTCAATTTAAGTTATCGCTCAAAGCTATGCTACCCTTGAGTCCCAATTCCAACACTGATAAAACTTCAAATGGCCCTAACTTCTATACGGTACGTCCTACACCTATCAAAGTTTGCAACATACAAATGCTTGTAACTTTTTACTGGAGCGTCATAAAACCTTGAAATTTTGTAACAATAAAGTACTCGGGCCTCTTGTCAATTTAAGTTATGGCTCAAAGCTATGATACCCTTGAGTCCCAAATCAAACACTGATAAAACTTCAAATGGCCCTAACTTCTATACGGTACGTCCTACACCTATCAAAGTTTGCAACATACAAATGTTTGTAACTTTTTACTGGAGCATCATAAAAGCTTGAAATTTTGTAACAATAAAGTACTCGAGCCTCTTGTCAATTTAAGCTATCGCTCAAAGCTATGCTACCCTTGCGTCCCAAATCAAACACTGATAAAACTTCAAATGGCCCTAACTTCTAAATGGCACGTCCTACACTTATCAAAGTTTGCAACATACAAATGCTTGTAACTTTTTACTGGAGCGTAAAAAAAACTTGAAATTTTGTAACAATAAAGTACTCGAGCCTCTTGTCAATTTAAGCTATCGCCCAAAGCTATGCTACCCTTGAGTCCCAAATCAAACACTGATAAAACTTCAAATGGCCCTAACTTATATACGGTAGGTCCTGCACCTATCAAAGTTTGCAACATACAAATGCTTGTAACTTTTTACAGGAGCGTCATAAAATCTTGAAATTTTGTAACAATAAAGTACCCGAGCCTCTTGTCAATTTAAGCTATCGCTCAAAGCTATGGTAACCTTGAGTCCCAAATCAATCACTGATAAAACTTCAAATGGCCCTAACTTCTATACGGTACGTCCTACATCTATCAAAGTTTGCAACATACAAATGCTTGTAACTTTTTACTGGAGCGTCATAAAACCTTGAAATTTTGTATCAATAAAGTACTCGAGCCTCTTGTCAATTTAAGTTATCGCTCAAAGCTATGCTACCCTTGAGTCCCAATTCCAACACTGATAAAACTTCAAATGGCCCTAACTTCTATACGGTACTTCCTACACCTATCAAATTTTGCAACATAGAAATGCTTGTAACTTTTTACTGGAGCGTCATAAAACCTTGAAATTTTGTAACAATAAAGTACTCGTGCCTCTTGTCAATTTAAGCTATGCTACCCTTGCGTCCCAAATCAAACACTGGTAAAACTTCAAATGGCCCTAACATCTAAAAGGTACTTCCTACACTTATCAAAGTTTGCAACATACAAATGCTTGTAACTTTTTACTGGAGCGTCAAACTTGAAATTTTGTAACAATAAAGTACTCGAGCCTCTTGTCAATTTAAGCTATCGCCCAAAGCTATGCTACCCTTGAGACCCAAATCAAACACCGATAAAACTTCAAATGGCCCTAACTTCTATACGGTACGTCCTACACCTATCAAAGTTTGCAACATACAAATGCTTGTAACTTTTTACTTGAGCGTCATAAAACCTTGAAATTTTGTAACAATAAAGTACTCGAGCCTCTTGTCAATTTAAGCTATCGGTCAAAGCCATGCTACCCTTGAGTCCCAAATCAAACACTGATAAAACTTCAAATGGCCCTAACTTCTGTAACTTTTTACTGGAGCGTCATAAAACCTTGAAATTTTATAACAATAAAGAACTCGAGCCTCTTGTCAATTTAAGATATCGCTCAAAGCTATGCTACCCTTGAATCCCAAATCAAACACTGATAAAACTTCAAATGGCCCTAACTTCTATATGGTACGTCCTACACCTATCAAAGTTTGCAACATACAAATGCTTGTAACTTTTTACTGGAGCGTAATAAAAACTTGAAATTTTGTAACAATAAAGTACTCGAGCCTCTTGTCAATTTAAGCTATCGCCCAAAGCTATGCTACCCTTGAGTCCCAAATCAAACACTGATAAAACTTCAAATGGCCCTAACTTCTATACGGTAGGTCCTACACCTATCAAAGTTTGCAACATACAAATGCTTGTAACTTTTTACAGGAGCGTCATAAAACCTTGAAATTTTGTAACAATAAAGTACCCGAGCCTCTTGTCAATTGAAGCTTTCGCTCAAAGCTATGGTACCCTAGAGTCCCAAATCAATCACTGATAAAACTTCAAATGGCCCTAACTTCTATACGGTACGTCCTACATCTATCAAAGTTTGCAACATACAAATGCTTGTAACTTTTTACTGGAGCGTCATAAAACCTTGAAATTTTGTATCAATAAAGTACTCGAGCCTCTTGTCAATTTAAGTTATCGCTCAAAGCTATGCTACCCTTGAGTCCCAATTCCAACACTGATAAAACTTCAAATGGCCCTAACTTCTATACGGTACTTCCTACACCTATCAAATTTTGCAACATAGAAATGCTTGTAACTTTTTACTGGAGCGTCATAAAACCTTGAAATTTTGTAACAATAAAGTACTCGAGCCTCTTGTCAATTTAAGCTATCGCTCAAAGCTATGCTACCCTTGCGTCCCAAATCAAATACTGGTAAAACTTCAAATGGCCCTAACTTCTAAAAGGTACGTCCTACACTTATCAAAGTTTGCAACATACAAATGCTTGTAACTTTTTACTGGAGCGTCAAACTTGAAATTTTGTAACAATAAAGTACTCGAGCCTCTTGTCAATTTAAGCTATCGCTCAAAGCCATGCTACCTTTGAGTCCCAAATCAAACACTGATAAAACTTCAAATGGCCCTAACTTCTGTAAGTTTTTACTGGAGCGTCATAAAACCTTGAAATTTTGTAACAATAAAGAACTCGAGCCTCTTGTCAATTTTTTGCTATCGCTCAAAGCTATGCTACCCTTGAGTCCCAAATCAAACACTGATAAAACTTCAAATGGCCCTAACTTCTATACGGTACGTCCTACACCTATCAAAGTTTGCAACATACAAATGTTTGTAACTTTTTACTGGAGCGTCATAAAAGCTTGAAATTTTGTAACAATAAAGAACTCGAGCCTCTTGTCAATTTAAGCTATCGCTCAAAGCTATGGTACCCTTGAGTCCCAAATCAATCACTGATAAAACTTCAAATGGCCCTAACTTCTATACGGTACGTCCTACATCTATCAAAGTTTGCAACATACAAATGCTTGTAACTTTTTACTGTAGCGTCATAAAACCTTGAAAATTTGTAACAATAATGTACTCGAGCCTCTTGTCAATTTAAGTTATCGCTCAAAGCTATGCTACCCTTGAGTCCCAATTCCAACACTGATAAAACTTCAAATGGCCCTAACTTCTATACGGTACGTCATACACCTATCAAAGTTTTCAACATACAAATGCTTGTAACTTTTTACTGGAGCGTCATAAAACCTTGAAATTTTATAACAATAAAGTACTCGAGCCTCTTGTCAATTTAAGCTATCGCTCAAAGCTATGCTACCCTTGAGCACCAAATCAAACACTGATAAAAATTCAAATGGCCCTAACTTCTGTATGGTACGTCCTACACCTCTCAAAGTTTGCAACATACAAATGCTTGTAACTTTTTACTGGACCGTCATAAAACCTTGAAAGTTTGTAACAATAAAGTACTCGAGCCTCTTGTCAATTTAAGTTATTGCTCAAAGCTATGCTACCCTTGAGTCCCAAATCAAACACTGATAAAACTTCAAATGGCCCTAACTTCTATACGGTACGTCCTACAACTATCAAAGTTTGCAACATACAAATGCTTGTAACTTTTTACTGGAGCGTCATAAAACCTTGAAATTTTGTAACAATAAAGTACTCGAGCCTCTTGTCAATTTAAGCTATCGCTCAAAGCTATGCTACCCTTGCGTCCCAAATCAAACACTGGTAAAACTTCAAATGGCCCTAACATCTAAAAGGTACTTCCTACACTTATCAAAGTTTGCAACATACAAATGCTTGTAACTTTTTACTGGAGCGTCAAACTTGAAATTTTGTAACAATAGAGTACTCGAGCCTCTTGTCAATTTAAGCTATCGCCCAAAGCTATGCTACCCTTGAGACCCAAATCAAACACCGATAAAACTTCAAATGGCCCTAACTTCTATACGGTACGTCCTACACCTATCAAAGTTTGCAACATACAAATGCTTGTAACTTTTTACTTGAGCGTCATAAAACCTTGAAATTTTGTAACAATAAAGTACTCGAGCCTCTTGTCAATTTAAGCTATCGCTCAAAGCCATGCTACCCTTGAGTCCCAAATCAAACACTGATAAAACTTCAAATGGCCCTAACTTCTGTAACTTTTTACTGGAGCGTCATAAAACCTTGAAATTTTGTAACAATAAAGAACTCGAGCCTCTTGTCAATTTCAGATATCGCTCAAAGCTATGCTACCCTTGAATCCCAAATCAAACACTGATAAAACTTCAAATGGCCCTAACTTCTATATGGTACATCCAACACCTATCAAAGTTTGCAACATACAAATGCTTGTAACTTTTTACTGGAATGTAATAAAAACTTGAAATTTTGTAACAATAAAGTACTCGAGCCTCTTGTCAATTTAAGCTATCGCCCAAAGCTATGCTACCCTTGAGTCCCAAATCAAACACTGATAAAACTTCAAATGGCCCTAACTTCTATACGGTAGGTCCTACACCTATCAAAGTTTGCAACATACAAATGCTTGTAACTTTTTACAGGAGCGTCATAAAACCTTGAAATTTTGTAACAATAAAGTACCCGAGCCTCTTGTCAATTGAAGCTATCGCTCAAAGCTATGGTACCCTAGAGTCCCAAATCAATCACTGATAAAACTTCAAATGGCCCTAACTTCTGTAAGGTACGTCCTACATCTATCAAAGTTTGCAACATACAAATGCTTGTAACTTTTTACTGGAGCGTCATAAAACCTTGAAATTTTGTAACAATAAAGTACTCGAGCCTCTTGTCAATTTAAGTTATCGCTCAAAGCTATGCTACCCTTGAGTCCCAATTCCAACACTGATAAAACTTCAAATGGCCCTAACTTCTATACGGTACGTCCTACACCTATCAAAGTTTGCAACATACAAATGCTTGTAACTTTTTACTGGAGCGTCATAAAACCTTGAAATTTTGTAACAATAAAGTACTCGGGCTTCTTGTTAATTTAAGCTATCGCTCAAAGCTATGATACCCTTGAGTCCCAAATCAAACACTGATAAAACTTCAAATGGCCCTAACTTCTATACGGTACGTCCTACACCTATCAAAGTTTGCAACATACAAATGTTTGTAACTTTTTACTGGAGCGTCATAAAAGCTTGAAATTTTGTAACAATAAAGTACTCGAGCCTCTTGTCAATTTAAGCTATACCTCAAAGCTATGCTACCCTTGCGTCCCAAATCAAACACTGATAAAACTTCAAATGGCCCTAACTTCTAAATAGCACGTCCTACACTTATCAAAGTTTGCAACATACAAATGCTTGTAACTTTTTACTGGAGCGTCATAAAACCTTGAAATTTTGTAACAATAAAGTACTCGAGCCTCTTGTCAATTTAAGCTATCGCTCAAAGCTATGCTACCCTTGCGTCCCAAATCAAACACTGGTAAAACTTCAAATGGCCCTAACTTCTAAAAGGTACGTCCTACACTTATCAAAGTTTGCAACATACAAATGCTTGTAACTTTTTACTGGAGCGCCAAACTTGAAATTTTGTAACAATAAAGTACTCGAGCCTCTTGTCAATTTAAGCTATCGCTCAAAGCCATGCTACCTTTGAGTCCCAAATCAAACACTGATAAAACTTCAAATGGCCCTAACTTCTGTAAGTTTTTACTGGAGCGTCATAAAACCTTGAAATTTTGTAACAATAAAGAACTCGAGCCTCTTGTCAATTTAAGCTATCGCTCAAAGCTATGCTACCCTTGAGTCCCAAATCAAACACTGATAAAACTTCAAATGGCCCTAACTTCTATATGGTATGTCCTACACCTATCAAAGTTTGCAACATACAAATGCTTGTAACTTTTTACTGGCGCCTCATAAAACCTTGAAATTTTGTAACAATAAAGTACTCGAGCCTCTTGTCAATTTAAGCTATCGCTCAATGCTATGTTACCCTTGAGTCCCAAATCAAACACTGATAAAACTTCAAATGGCCCTAACTTCTATACGCTACGTCCTACACCTGTCAAAGTTTGCAACATACAAATGTTTGCAACTTTTTACTGGAGCGTCATAAAACCTTGAAATTTTGTAACAATAAAGTACTCGAGCCTCTTGTCAATTGAAGTTATCGCTCAAAACTATGCTACCCTTGAGTCCCAAGTCAAACACTGATAAAACTTCAAATGGCTCTAACTTCAATACGGTACGTCATACACCTATCAAAGTTTTCAACATAGAAATGCTTGTAACTTTTTACTGTAGCGTCATAAAACCTTGAAATTTTATAACAATAAAGTACTCGAGCCTCTTGTCAATTTAAGCTATCGCTCAAAGCTATGCTACCCTTGACCACCAAATCACACACTGATAAAACTTCAAATGGCCCTAACTTCTGTATGGTACGTCCTACACCTCTCAAAGTTTGCAACATACAAATGCTTGTAACTTTTTACTGGACCGCCATAAAACGTTGAAATTTTGTAACAATAAAGTACTCGAGCCTCTTGTCAATTTAAGCTATCGCTCAAAGCTATGCTACCCTTGAGTCCCAAATCAAACACTGATAAAACTTCAAATGGCCCTAACTTCTATACGGTACGTCCTACACCTATCAAAATTTGCAACATACAAATGCTTGCAACTTTTTACTGGAGCGTCATAAAACCTTGATAGTTTGTAACAATAAAGTACTCGAGCCTCTTGTCAATTTAAGCTATCGCTCAAAGCTATGCTACCCTTGCGTCCCAAATCAAACACTGGTAAAACTTCAAATGGCCCTAACATCTAAAAGGTACTTCCTACACTTATCAAAGTTTGCAACATACAAATGCTTGTAACTTTTTACTGGAGCGTCAAACTTGAAATTTTGTAACAATAAAGTGCTCGAGCCTCTTGTCAATTTAAGCTATCGCCCAAAGCTATGCTACCCTTGAGACCGAAATCAAACACCGACAAAACTTCAAATGGCCATAACTTCTATACGGTACGTCCTACACCTATCAAAGTTTGCAACATACAAATGCTTGTAACTTTTTACTTGAGCGTCATAAAACCTTGAAATTTTGTAACAATAAAGTACTCGAGCCTCTTGTCAATTTAAGCTATCGCTCAAAGCCATGCTACCCTTGAGTCCCAAATCAACCACTGATAAAACTGCAAATGGCCCTAACTTCTGTAACTTTTTACTGGAGCGTCAAACTTGAAATTTTGTAACAATAAAGTACTCGAGCCTCTTGTCAATTTAAGCTATCGCTCAAAGCCATGCTATCTTTGAGTCCCAAATCAAACACTGATAAAACTTCAAATGGCCCTAACTTCTGTAAGTTTTTACTGGAGCGTCATAAAACCTTGAAATTTTGTAACAATAAAGAACTCGAGCCTCTTGTCAATTTAAGCTATCGCTCAAAGCTATGCTACCCTTGAGTCCCAAATCAAACACTGATAAAACTTCAAATGGCCCTAACTTCTATACGGTACGTCCTACACCTATCAAAGTTTGCAACATACAAATGTTTGTAACTTTTTACTGGAGCGTCATTAAAGCTTGAAATTTTGTAACAATAAAGAACTCGAGCCTCTTGTCAATTTAAGCTATCGCTCAAAGCTATGGTACCCTTGAGTCCCAAATCAATCACTGATAAAACTTCAAATGGCCCTAACTTCTATACGGTACGTCCTACATCTATCAAAGTTTGCAACATACAAATGCTTGTAACTTTTTACTGGAGCGTCATAAAACCTTGAAAATTTGTAACAATAATGTACTCGAGCCTCTTGTCAATTTAAGTTATCGCTCAAAGCTATGCTACCCTTGAGTCCCAATTCCAACACTGATAAAACTTCAAATGGCCCTAACTTCTATACGGTACGTCATACACCTATCAAAGTTTTCAACATACAAATGCTTGTAACTTTTTACTGGAGCGTCATAAAACCTTGAAATTTTATAACAATAAAGTACTCGAGCCTCTTGTCAATTTAAGCTATCGCTCAAAGCTATGCTACCCTTGAGCACCAAATCAAACACTGATAAAAATTCAAATGGCCCTAACTTCTGTATGGTACGTCCTACACCTCTCAAAGTTTGCAACATACAAATGCTTGTAACTTTTTACTGGACCGTCATAAAACCTTGAAATTTTGTAACAATAAAGAACTCGAGCCTCTTGTCAATTTAAGCTATCGCTCAAAGCTATGCCACCCTTGAGTCCCAAATCAAACACTGATAAAACTTCAAATGGCCCTAAATTCTATACGGTACGTCCTACACCTATCAAAGTTTGCAACATACAAATGCTTGCAACTTTTTACTGGAGCGTCATAAAACCTTGAAAGTTTGTAACAATAAAGTACTCGAGCCTCTTGTCAATTTAAGCTATTGCTCAAAGCTATGCTACCCTTGAGTCCCAAATCAAACACTGATAAAACTTCAAATGGCCCTAACTTCTATACGGTACGTCCTACAACTATCAAAGTTTGCAACATACAAATGCTTGTAACTTTTTACTGGAGCGTCATAAAACCTTGAAATTTTGTAACAATAAAGTACTCGAGCCTCTTGTCAATTTAAGCTATCGCTCAAAGCTATGCTACCCTTGCGTCCCAAATTAAACACTGGTAAAACTTCAAATGGCCCTAACATCTAAAAGGTACTTCCTACACTTATCAAAGTTTGCAACATACAAATGCTTGTAACTTTTTACTGGAGCGTCAAACTTGAAATTTTGTAACAATAGAGTACTCGAGCCTCTTGTCAATTTAAGCTATCGCCCAAAGCTATGCTACCCTTGAGACCCAAATCAAACACCGATAAAACTTCAAAAGGCCCTAACTTCTATACGGTACGTCCTACACCTATCAAAGTTTGCAACATACAAATGCTTGTAACTTTTTACTTGAGCGTCATAAAACCTTGAAATTTTGTAACAATAAAGTACTCGAGCCTCTTGTCAATTTAAGCTATCGCTCAAAGCCATGCTACCCTTGAGTCCCAAATCAAACACTGATAAAACTTCAAATGGCCCTAACTTCTGTAACTTTTTACTGGAGCGTCATAAAACCTTGAAATTTTGTAACAATAAAGAACTCAGCCTCTTGTCAATTTCAGATATCGCTCAAAGCTATGCTACCCTTGAATCCCAAATCAAACACTGATAAAACTTCAAATGGCCCTAACTTCTATATGGTACGTCCAACACCTATCAAAGTTTGCAACATACAAATGCTTGTAACTTTTTACTGGAATGTAATAAAAACTTGAAATTTTGTAACAATAAAGTACTCGAGCCTCTTGTCAATTTAAGCTACCGCCCAAAGCTATGCTACCCTTGAGTCCCAAATCAAACACTGATAAAACTTCAAATGGCCCTAACTTCTATACGGTAGGTCCTACACCTATCAAAGTTTGCAACATACAAATGCTTGTAACTTTTTACAGGAGCGTCATAAAACCTTGAAATTTTGTAACAATAAAGTACCCGAGCCTCTTGTCAATTGAAGCTATCGCTCAAAGCTATGGTACCCTAGAGTCCCAAATCAATCACTGATAAAACTTCCAATGGCCCTAACTTCTGTAAGGTACGTCCTACATCTATCAAAGTTTGCAACATACAAATGCTTGTAACTTTTTACTGGAGCGTCATAAAACCTTGAAATTTTGTAACAATAAAGTACTCGAGCCTCTTGTCAATTTAAGTTATCGCTCAAAGCTATGCTACCCTTGAGTCCCAATTCCAACACTGATAAAACTTCAAATGGCCCTAACTTCTATACGGTACGTCCTACACCTATCAAAGTTTGCAACATACAAATGCTTGTAACTTTTTACTGGAGCGTCATAAAACCTTGAAATTTTGTAACAATAAAGTACTCGGGCTACTTGTTAATTTAAGGTATCGCTCAAAGCTATGATACCCTTGAGTTCCAAATCAAACACTGATAAAACTTCAAATGGCCCTAACTTCTATACGGTACGTCCTACACCTATCAAAGTTTGCAACATACAAATGTTTGTAACTTTTTACTGGAGCGTCATAAAAGCTTGAAATTTTGTAACAATAAAGTACTCGAGCCTCTTGTCAATTTAAGCTATCCCTCAAAGCTATGCTACCCTTGCGTCCCAAATCAAACACTGATAAAACTTCAAATGGCCCTAACTTCTAAATAGCACGTCCTATACTTATCAAAGTTTGCAACATACAAATGCTTGTAACTTTTTACTGGAGCGTAATAAAAACTTGAAATTTTGTAACAATAAAGTACTCGAGCCTCTTGTCAATTTAAGCTATCGCCCAAAGCTATGCTACCCTTGAGTCCCAAATCAAACACTGATAAAACTTCAAATGGCCCTAACTTCTATACGGTAGGTCCTGCACCTATCAAAGTTTGCAACATACAAATGCTTGTAACTTTTTACAGGAGCGTCATAAAATCTTGAAATTTTGTAACAATAAAGTACCCGAGCCTCTTGTCAATTTAAGCTATCGCTCAAAGCTATGGTAACCTTGAGTCCCAAATCAATCACTGATAAGACTTCAAATGGCCCTAACTTCTATACGGTACGTCCTACATCTATCAAAGTTTGCAACTTACAAATGCTTGTAACTTTTTACTGGAGCGTCATAAAACCTTGAAATTTTGTATCAATAAAGTGCTCGAGCCTCTTGTCAATTTAAGTTATCGCTCAAAGCTATGTTACCCTTGAGTCCCAATTCCAACACTGATAAAACTTCAAATGGCCCTAACTTCTATACGGTACTTCCTACACCTATCAAAGTTTGCAACATACAAATGCTTGTAACTTTTTACTGGAGCGTCATAAAACCTTGAAATTTTGTAACAATAAAGTACTCGAGCCTCTTGTCAATTTAAGCTATCGCTCAAAGCTATGCTACCCTTGCGTCCCAAATCAAACACTGGTAAAACTTCAAATGGCCCTAACTTCTAAAAGGTACGTCCTACACTTATCAAAGTTTGCAACATACAAATGCTTGTAACTTTTTACTGGAGCGCCAAACTTGAAATTTTGTAACAATAAAGTACTCGAGCCTCTTGTCAATGTAAGCTATCGCTCAAAGCCATGCTACCTTTGAGTCCCAAATCAAACACTGATAAAACTTCAAATGGCCCTAACTTCTGTAAGTTTTTACTGGAGCGTCATAAAACCTTGAAATTTTGTAACAATAAAGAACTCGAGCCTCTTGTCAATTTAAGCTATCGCTCAAAGCTATGCTACCCTTGAGTCCCAAATCAAACACTGATAAAACTTCAAATGGCCCTAACTTCTATATGGTACGTCCTACACCTATCAAAGTTTGCAACATACAAATGCTTGTAACTTTTTACTGGAGCCTCATAAAACCTTGAAATTTTGTAACAATAAAGTACTCGAGCCTCTTGTCAATTTAAGCTATCGCTCAAAGCTATGTTACCCTTGAGTCCCAAATCAAACACTGATAAAACTTCAAATGGCCCTAACTTCTATACGCTACGTCCTACACCTGTCAAAGTTTGCAACATACAAATGTTTGCAACTTTTTACTGGAGCGTCATAAAAACTTGAAATTTTGTAACAATAAAGTACTCGAGCCTCTTGTCAATTGAAGTTATCGCTCAAAGCTATGCTACCCTTGAGTCCCAAGTCAAACACTGATAAAACTTCAAATGGCCCTAACTTTAATACGGTACGTCATACACCTATCAAAGTTTTCAACATAGAAATGCTTGTAACTTTTTACTGTAGCGTCATAAAACCTTGAAATTTTATAACAATAAAGTACTCGAGCCTCTTGTCAATTTAAGCTATCGCTCAAAGCTATGCTACCCTTGAGCACCAAATCACACACTGATAAAACTTTAAATGGCCCTAACTTCTGTATGGTACGTCCTACACCTCTCAAAGTTTGCAACATACAAATGCTTGTAACTTTTTACTGGACCGCCATAAAACGTTGAAATTTTGTAACAATAAAGTACTCGAGCCTCTTGTCAATTTAAGCTATCGCTCAAAGCTATGCTACCCTTGAGTCCCAAATCAAACACTGATAAAACTTCAAATGGCCCTAACTTCTATACGGTACGTCCTACACCTATCAAAATTTGCAACATACAAATGCTTGCAACTTTTTACTGGAGCGTCATAAAACCTTGATAGTTTGTAACAATAAAGTACTCGAGCCTCTTGTCAATTTAAGCTATTGCTCAAAGCTATGCTACCCCTGAGTCCCAAGTCAAACACTGATAAAACTTCAAATGGCCCTAACTTCTATACGGTACGTCCTACACCTATCAAAGTTTGCAACATACAAATCCTTGTAAATTTTTATTGGAGCGTCATAAAACCTTGAAATTTTGTAACAATAAAGTACTCGGGCCTCTTGTCAATTTAAGCTATCGCTCAAAGCTATGCTACCCTTGAGTCCCAAATCAAACACTGATAAAACTTCAAATGGCCCTAACTTGAAATTTTGTAACAATAAAGTACTCGAGCCTCTTGTCAATTTAAGCTATCGCCCAAAGCTATGCTACCATTGAGACCGAAATCAAACACCGATAAAACTTCAAATGGCCATAACTTCTATACGGTACGTCCTACACCTATCAAAGTTTGCAACATACAAATGCTTGTAACTTTTTACTTGAGCGTCATAAAACCTTGAAATTTTGTAACAATAAAGTACTCGAGCCTCTTGTCAATTTAAGCTATCGCTCAAAGCCATGCTACCCTTGAGTCCCAAATCAACCACTGATAAAACTGCAAATGGCCCTAACTTCTGTAACTTTTTACTGGAGCGTCATAAAACCTTGAAATTTTGTAACAATAAAGAACTCGAGCCTCTTGTCAATTTAAGATATCGCTCAAAGCTACGCTACCCTTGAATCCCAAATCAAACACTGATAAAACTTCAAATGGCCCTAACTTCTATATGGTACGTCCTACACCTATCAAAGTTTGCAACATACAAATGCTTGTAACTTTTTACTGGAGCGTAATAAAAACTTGAAATTTTGTAACAATAAAGTACTCGAGCCTATTGTCAATTTAAGCTATGCTACCCTTGAGTCCCAAATCAAACACTGATAAAACTTCAAATGGCCCTAACTTCTATACGGTAGGTCCTACACCTATCAAAGTTTGCAACATACAAATGCTTGTAACTTTTTACAAAAGCGTCATAAAACCTTGAAATTTTGTAACAATAAAGTACCCGAGCCTCTTGTCAATTTAAGCTATCGCTCAAAGCTATGGTACCCTAGAGTCCCAAATCAATCACTGATAAAACTTCAAATGGCCCTAACTTCTGTACGGTACGTCCTATATCTATCAAAGTTTGCAACATACAAATGCTTGTAACTTTTTACTGGAGCGTCATAAAACTTTGAAATTTGGTAACAATAAAGTACTCGAGCCTCTTGTCAATTTAAGTTATCGCTCAAAGCTATGCTACCCTTGAGTCCCAAATCAAACACTGGTAAAACTTCAAATGGCCCTAACTTCTAAAAGGTACGTCCTACACTTATCAAAGTTTTCAACATACAAATGCTTGTAACTTTTTACTGGAGCGTCAAACTTAAAATTTTGTAACAATAAAGTACTCGAGCCTCTTGTCCATTTAAGCTATCGCCCAAAGCTATGCTACCCTTGAGACCCAAATCAGACACCGATAAAACTTCAAATGGCCCTAACTTCTATATGGTAGGTCCTACACCTATCAAAGTTTGCAACATACAAATGTTTGTAACTTTTTACAGGGGCGTCATAAAACCTTGAAATTTTGTAAAAATAAAGTACCCGAGCCTCTTGTCAATTTAAGCTATCGCTCAAAGCTATGCTACCCTTGAGTCCCAAATCAAACACTGATAAAACTTCAAATGGCCCTAACTTCTATACGGTATGTCCTACACCTATCACAGTTAGTAACATACAAATGCTTGTAATTTTTTACTGGAGCGTCATAAAAACTTGAAATTTTGTAACAATAAAGTACTCGAGCCTCTTGTCAATTTAAGCTATCGCTCAAAGCTATGCTACCCTTGAGTCCCAAATCAAACACTAATAAAACTTCAAATGGCCCTAACTTCTATACGGTACGTCCTACATCTATCAAAGTTTGCAACATACAAATGCTTGTAACTTTTTACTGGAGCGTCATAAAACCTTGAAATTTTGTAACAATAAAGTACTCGAGCCTCTTGTCAATTTAAGCTATCGCTCAAAGCCATGCTACCCTTGAGTCCCAAATCAAACACTGATGAAACTTCAAATGGCCCTAACTTCTGTAAGTTTTTACTGGAGCGTCATGAAACCTTGAAATTTTGTAACAATAAAGAACTCGAGCCTCTTGTCAATTTAAGCTATCGCTCAAAGCTATGCTACCCTTTTGTCCCAAATCAAACACTAATAAAACTTCAAATGGACCTAACTTCTATATGGTACGTCCTACACCTATCAAAGTTTGCAACATACAAATGCTTGTAACATTTTACTGGAGCCTCATCAAACCTTGAAATTTTGTAACAATAAAGTACTCGAGCCTCTTGTCAATTTAAGCTATCGCTCAAAGCTATGTTACCCTGAGTCCCAAATCAAACACTGATAAAACTTCAAATGGCCCTAACTTCTATACGGTACGTCCTACACCTATCAAAGTTTGCAACATACAAATATTTACAACTTTTTACTGGAGCGTCATAAAACCTTGAAATTTTGTAACAATAAAGTACTCGAGCCTCTTGTCAATTGAAGTTATCGCTCAAAGCTATGCTACCCTTGAGTCCCAAATTAAACACTGATAAAACTTCAAATGGCCCTAACTTCTATACGGTACGTCATACACCTATCAAAGTTTTCAACATACAAATGCTTGTAACTTTTTACTGGAGCGTTATAAAACCTTGAAATTTTATAACAATAAAGTACTCGAGCCTCTTGTCAATTTAAGCTATCGCTCAAAGCTATGCTACCCTTGAGCACCAAATCAAATACTGATAAAACTTCAAATGGCCCTAACTTCTGTCTGGTACGTCCTACACCTCTCAAAGTTTGCAACATACAAATGCTTGTAACTTTTTACTGGACCGACATAAAACCTTGAAATTTTGTAACAATAAAGTACTCGAGCCTCTAGTCAATTTAAGCTATCGCTCAAAGCTATGCTACCCTTGAGTCCCAAATCAAACACTTATAAAACTTCAAATGGCCCTAACTTCTGTAAGTTTTTACTGGAGCGTCATAAAACCTTGAAATTTTGTAACAATAAAGTACTCGAGCCTCTTGTCAATTGAAGCTATCGCTCAAAGCTTTGCTACCCTTGAGTCCCAAATCAAACACTGATAAAACTTCAAATGGCCCTAACTTCTATACGGTTCGTCAAACACCCATCAAAGTTTTCAACATACAAATGCTTGTAACTTTTTACTGGAGCGTCATAAAACCTTGAAATTTTATAACAATAAAGTACTCGAGCCTCTTGTCAATTTAAGCTATCGCTCAAAGCTATGCTACTCTTGAGCACCAAATCAAACACTGATAAAACTTAAAATGGCCCTAACTTCTGTATGGTACGTCCTACACCTCTCAAAGTTTGCAACATACAAATGCTTGTAACTGGACCTTCATAAAACCTTGAAATTTTCTAACAATAAAGTACTCGAGCTTCTTGTCAATTTAAGCTATCGCTCAAAGCTATGCTACCCTTGAGTCCCAAATCAAACACTGATAAAACTTCAAATGGCCCTAACTTCTATACGGTACGTCCTACACCTATCAAAGTTTGCAACATACAAATGCTTGCAACTTTTTACTGGAGCGTCATAAAACCTTGAAAGTTTGTAACAATAAAGTACTCGAGCCTCTTGTCAATTTAAGCTATCGTTCAAAGCGATGCTACCCTTGAGTCCCAAATCAAACACTGATAAAACTTCAAATGGCCCTAACTTCTATACGGTAGGTCCTACACCTATCAAAGTTTGCAATATACAAATGCTTGTAACTCTTTACTGGAGCGTCATAAAACCTTGAAATTTTGTAACAATAAAGTACTCGGGCCTCTTGTCAATTTAAGCTATCGCTCAAAGCTATGCTACCCTTGAGTCCCAAATCAAACACTGATAAAACTTCAAATGGCCCTAACTTCTGTACGGTACGTCCTACACCTATCAAAGTTTGCAACATACAAATTCTTGTAACCTTTTACTGGAGCGTCATAAAACCTTGAAATTTTGTAACAATAAAGTACTCGAGCCTCTTGTCAATTTAAGCTATCGCTCAAAGCTATGCTACCCTTGCGTCCCAAATCAAACACTGGTAAAACTTCAAATGGCCCTAACTTCTAAAAGGTACGTCCTACACTTATCAGAGTTTGCAACATACAAATGCTTGTAACTTTTTACTGGAGCGTCAAACTTGAAATTTTGTAACAATAAAGTACTCGAGCCTCTTGTCAATTTAAGCTCGCCCAAAGCTATGCTACCCTTGAGACCCAAATCAAACATCGATAAAACTTCAAATGGCCCTAACTTCTATACGGTACGTCCTACGCCTATCAAAGTTTGCAACATACAAATGCTTGTAACTTTTTACTGGAGCGTCATAAAACCTTGAAATTTTGTAACAATAAAGTACACGAGCCTCTTGTCAATTTAAGCTATCGCTCAAACATGCTACCCTATCCCAAATCAAACACTGATAAAACTTCAAATGGCCCTAACTTCTGTAACTTTTTACTGAAGCGTCATAAAACCTTGACATTTTGTAACAATAAAGAACTCGAGCCTCTTGTCAATTTAAGCTATCGCTCAAAGCTATGCTACCCTTGAGTCCCAAATCAAACACTGATACAACTTCAAATGGCCCTAACTTCTATATGGTACGTCCTACACCTATCAAAGTTTGCAACATACAAATGTTTGCAACTTTTTACTGGAGCATCATAAAACCTTGAAATTTTGTAACAATAAAGTACTCGAGCCTCTTGTCAATTGAAGTTATCGCTCAAAGCTATGCTACCCTTGAGTCCCAAATCAAACACTGATAAAACTTCAAATGGCCCTAACTTCTATACGGTACGTCCTACACCTATCAAAGTTTGCAACATACAAATGCTTGCAACTTTTTACTGGAGCGTCATAAAACCTTGAAAGTTTGTAACAATAAAGTACTCGAGCCTCTTGTCAAGTTAAGCTATCGCTCAAAGCTATGCTACCCTTGCGTCCCAAATCAAACACTGGTAAATCTTCAAATGGCCCTAACTTCTAAAAGGTACGTCCTACACTTATCAAAGTTTGCAACATACAAATGCTTGTAACTTTTTACTGGAGCGTCAGACTTGAAATTTTGTAACAATAAAGTACTCGAGCCTCTTGTCAATTTAAGCTATCGCCCAAAGCTATGCTACCCTTGAGACCCAAATCAAACACCGATAAAACTTCAAATGGCCCTAACTTCTATACGGTACGTCCTACACCTATCAAAGTTTGCAACATACAAATGCTTGTAACTTTTTACTGGAGCGTCATAAAACCTTGAAATTTTGTACCAATAAAGTACTCGAGCCTCTTGTCAATTTAAGCTATCGCTCAAAGCCATGCTACCCTTGAGTCCCAAATCAAACACTGATAAAACTTCAACTGGCCCTAACTTCTGTAACTTTTTACTGAAGCGTCATAAAACCTTGAAATTTTGTAACAATAAAGAACTCGAGCCTCTTGTCAATTTAAGCTATCGCTCAAAGCTATGCTACCCTTGAGTCCCAAATCAAACACTGATAAAACTTCAAATGGCCCTAACTTCTATATGGTACGTCCTACACCTATCAAAGTTTGCAAACTACAAATGCTTGTAACTTTTTACTGGAGCTTCATAAAACATTGAAATGTTGTAACAATAAAGTACTCGAGCCTCTTGTCAATTTAAGCTATCGCTCAAAGCTATGCTACCCTTGAGCACCAAATCAAACACTGATAAAACTTCAAATGGCCCTAACTTCTGTATGGTACGTCCTACACCTCTCAAAGTTTGCAACATACAAATGCTTGTAACTGGACCTTCATAAAACCTTGAAATTTTGTAACAATAAAGTACTCGAGCTTCTTGTCCATTTAAGCTATCGCTCAAAGCTATCCTACCCTTGAGTCCCAAATCAAACACTGATAAAACTTCAAATGGCCCTAACTTCTATACGGTACGTCCTACACCTATCAAAGTTTGCAACATACAAATGCTTGCAACTTTTTACTGGAGCGTCATAAAACCTTGAAAGTTTGTAACAATAAAGTACTCGAGCCTCTTGTCAATTTAAGCTATCGTTCAAAGCGATGCTACCCTTGAGTCCCAAATCAAACACTGATAAAACTTCAAATGGCCCTAACTTCTATACGGTATGTCCTACACCTATCAAAGTTTGCAATATACAAATGCTTGTAACTTTTTACTGGAGCGTCATAAAACCTTGAAATTTTGTAACAATAAAGTACTCGGGCCTCTTGTCAATTTAAGCTATCGCTCAAAGCTATGCTACCCTTGAGTCCCAAATCAAACACTGATAAAACTTCAAATGGCCCTAACTTCTATACGGTACGTCCTACACCTATCAAAGTTTGCAACATACAAATTCTTGTAACCTTTTACTGGAGCGTCATAAAACCTTGAAATTTTGTAACAATAAAGTACTCGAGCCTCTTGTCAATTTAAGCTATCGCTCAAAGCTATGCTACCCTTGCGTCCCAAATCAAACACCGGTAAAACTTCAAATGGCCCTAACTTCTAAAAAGTACGTCCTACACTTATCAAAGTTTGCAACATACAAATGCTTGTAACTTTTTACTGGAGCGTCAAACTTGAAATTTTGTAACAATAAAGTACTCGAGCCTCTTGTCAATTTAAGCTATCGCCCAAAGCTATGCTACCCTTGAGACCCAAATCAAATATCGATAAAACTTCAAATGGCCCTAACTTCTATACGGTACGTCCTACACCTATCAAAGTTTGCAACATACAAATGCTTGTAACTTTTTACTGGAGCGTCATAAAACCTTGAAATTTTGTAACAATAGAGTACTCGAGCCTCTTGTCAATTTAAGCTATCGCTCAAACATACTACCCTTGAGTCCCAAATCAAACACTGATAAAACTTCAAATGGCCCTAACTTTTGTAACTTTTTACTGAAGCGTCATAAAACCTTGAAATTTTGTAACAATAAAGAACTCGAGCCTCTTGTCAATTTAAGCTATCGCTCAAAGCTATGCTACCCTTGAGTCCCAAATCAAACACTGATAAAACTTCAAATGGCCCTAACTTCTATATGGTACGTCCTACACCTATCAAAGTTTGCAACATACAAATGTTTGCAACTTTTTACTGGAGCATCATAAAACCTTGAAATTTTGTAACAATAAAGTACTCGAGCCTCTTGTCAATTGAAGTTATCGCTCAAAGCTATGCTACCCTTGAGTCCCAAATCAAACACTGATAAAACTTCAAATGGCCCTAACTTCTATACGGTACGTCATACACCTATCAAAGTTTTCAACATACAAATGCTTGTTACTTTTTACTGGAGCGTCATAAAACCTTGAAATTTTATAACAATAAAGTACTCGAGCCTCTTGTCAATTTAAGCTATCGCTCAAAGCTATGCTACCCTTGAGCACCAAATCAAACACTGATAAAACTTCAAATGGCCCTAACTTCTGTATGGTACGTCCTACACCTCTCAAAGTTTGCACCCTACAAATGGTTGTAACTTTTTACTGGACCGTCATAAAACTTTGAAATTTTGTAACAATAAAGTACTCGAGCCTCTTGTCAATTTAAGCTATCGCTCAAAGCTATGCTACCCTTGAGTCCCAAATCAAACACTGATAAAACTTCACATGGCCCTAACTTCTATACGATACGTCCTACACCTATCAAAGTTTGCAACATACAAATGCTTGCAACTTTTTACTGGAGCGTCATAAAACCTTGAAAGTTTGTAACAATAAAGTACTCGAGCCTCTTGTCAATTTAAGCTATCGCTCAAAGCTATGCTACCCTTGCGTCCCAAATCAAACACTGGTAAAACTTCAAATGGCCCTAACTTCTAAAAGGTACGTCCTACACTTATCAAAGTTTGCAACATACAAATGCTTGTAACTTTTTACTGGAGCGTCAGACTTGAAATTTTGTAACAATAAAGTACTCGAGCCTCTTGTCAATTTAAGCTATCGCCCAAAGCTATGCTACCCTTGAGACCCAAATCAAACACCGATAAAACTTCAAATGGCCCTAACTTCTATACGGTACGACCTACACCTATCAAAGTTTGCAACATACAAATGCCTGTAACTTTTTACTGGAGCGTCATAAAACCTTGAAATTTTGTAACAATAAACTACTCGAGCCTCTTGTCAATTTAAGCTATCGCTCAAAGCCATGCTACCCTTGAGTCCCAAATCAAACACTGATAAAACTTCAAATGGCCCTAACTTCTGTAACTTTTTACTGAAGCGTCATAAAACCTTGAAATTTTGTAACAATAAAGAACTCGAGCCTCTTGTCAATTTAAGCTATCGCTCAAAGCTATGCTACCCTTGAGTCCCAAATCAAACACTGATAAAACTTCAAATGGCCCTAACTTCTATATGGTACGTCCTACACCTATCAAAGTTTGCAACCTACAAATGCTTGTAACTTTTTACTGGAGCCTCATAAAACATTGAAATTTTGTAACAATAAAGTACTCGAGCCTCTTGTCAATTTAAGCTATCGCTCAAAGCTATGCTACCCTTGAGCACCAAATCAAACACTGATAAAACTTCAAATGGCCCTAACTTCTGTATGGTACGTCCTACACCTCTCAAAGTTTGCAACATACAAATGCTTGTAACTTTTTACTGGACCGTCATAAAACCTTGAAATTTTGTAACAATAAAGTACTCGAGCCTCTTGTCAATTTAAGCTATCGCTCAAAGCTATGCTACCCTTGAGTCCCAAATCAAACACTGATAAAACTTCAAATGGCCCTAACTTCTATACGGTACGTCCTACACCTATCAAAGTTTGCAACATACAAATGCTTGCAACTTTTTACTGGAGCGTCATAAAACCTTGAAATTTTGTAACAATAAAGTACTCGAGCCTCTTGTCAATTTAAGTTATCGCTCAAAGCTATGCTACCCTTGAGTCCCAATTCCAACACTGATAAAACTTCAAATGGCCCTAATTTCTTTACGGTACGTCCTACACCTATCAAAATTTGCAACATACAAATGTTTGTAACTTTTTTCTGGAGCGTCATAAAAGCTTGAAATTTTGTAACAATAAAGTACTCGGGCCTCTTGTCAATTTAAGCTATCGCTCAAAGCTATGCTACCCTTGAGCACCAAATCAAACACTGATAAAACTTCAAATGGCCCTAACTTCTATATGGTACGTCCTACACCTATCACAGTTTGCAACATACAAATGCTTGTAACTTTTTACTGGAGCCTCATAAAACCTTGAAATTTTGTAACAATAAAGTACTCGAGCCTCTTGTCAATTTAAGCTATCGCTCAAAGCTATGCTACCCTTGAGCACCAAATCAAACACTGATAAAACTTCAAATGGCCCTAACTTCTGTATGGTACGTCCTACACCTATCAAAGTTTGCAACCTACAAATGCTTGTAACTTTTTACTGGAGCCTCATAAAACATTGAAATTTTGTAACAATAAAGTACTCGAGCCTCTTGTCAATTTAAGCTATCGCTCAAAGCTATGCTACCCTTGAGCACCAAATCAAACACTGATAAAACTTCAAATGGCCCTAACTTCTATATGGTACGTCCTACACCTATCAAAGTTTGCAACATACAAATGCTTGCAACTTTTTACTGGAGCGTCATAAAACCTGGAAAGTTTGTAACAATAAAGTACTCGAGCCTCTTGTCAATTTAAGCTATCGTTCAAAGCGATGCTACCCTTGGGTCCCAAATCAAACACTGATAAAAATTCAAATGGCCCTAACTTCTATACGGTACGTCCTACACCTATCAAAGTTTGCAATATACAAATGCTTGTAACTTTTTACTGGAGCGTCATAAAACCTTGAAATTTTGTAAAATAAAGTACTCGGGCCTCTTGTCAATTTAAGCTATAGCTCAAAGCTATGCTACCCTTGAGTCCCAAATCAAACACTGATAAAACTTCAAATGGCCCTAACTTCTATACGGTACGTCCTACACCTATCACAGTTTGCAACATACAAATGCTTGTAACTTTTTACTGGAGCCTCATAAAACCTTGAAATTTTGTAACAATAAAGTACTCGAGCCTCTTGTCAATTTAAGCTATCGCTCAAAGCTATGCTACCCTTGAGCACCAAATCAAACACTGATAAAACTTCAAATGGCCCTAACTTCTGTATGGTACGTCCTACACCTATCAAAGTTTGCAACCTACAAATGCTTGTAACTTTTTACTGGAGCCTCATAAAACATTGAAATTTTGTAACAATAAAGTACTCGAGCCTCTTGTCAATTTAAGCTATCGCTCAAAGCTATGCTACCCTTGAGCACCAAATCAAACACTGATAAAACTTCAAATGGCCCTAACTTCTATATGGTACGTCCTACACCTATCAAAGTTTGCAACATACAAATGCTTGCAACTTCTTACTGGAGCGTCATAAAACCTGGAAAGTTTGTAACAATAAAGTACTCGAGCCTCTTGTCAATTTAAGCTATCGTTCAAAGCGATGCTACCCTTGGGTCCCAAATCAAACACTGATAAAAATTCAAATGGCCCTAACTTCTATACGGTACGTCCTACACCTATCAAAGTTTGCAATATACAAATGCTTGTAACTTTTTACTGGAGCGTCATAAAACCTTGAAATTTTGTAACAATAAAGTACTCGGGCCTCTTGTCAATTTAAGCTATAGCTCAAAGTTATGCTACCCTTGAGTCCCAAATCAAACACTGATAAAACTTCAAATGGCCCTAACTTCTATACGGTACGTCCTACACCTATCAAAGTTTGCAACATACAAATTCTTGTAACCTTTTACTGGAGCGTCATAAAACCTTGAAATTTTGTAACAATAAAGTACTCGAGCCTCTTGTCAATTTAAGCTATCGCTCAAAGCTATGCTACCCTTGCGTCCCAAATCAAACACTAGTAAAACTTCAAATGGCCCTAACTTCTAAAAGGTACGTCCTACACTTATCAAAGTTTGCAATATACAAATGCTTGTAACTTTTTACTGGAGCGTCAAACTTGAAATTTTGTAACAATAAAGTACTCGAGCCTCTTGTCAATTTAAGCTATCGCCCAAAGCTATGCTACCCTTGAGACCCAAATCAAACATCGATAAAACTTCAAATGGCCCTAACTTCTATACGGTACGTCCTACACCTATCAAAGTTTGCAACATACAAATGCTTGTAACTTTTTACTGGAGCGTCATAAAACCTTGAAATTTTGTAACAATAAAGTACTCGAGCCTCTTGTCAATTTAAGCTATCGCTCAAACATGCTACCCTTGAGTCCCAAATCAAACACTGATAAAACTTCAAATGGCCCTAACTTCTGTAACTTTTTACTGAAGCGTCATAAAACCTTGAAATTTTGTAACAATAAAGAACTCGAGCCTCTTGTCAATTTAAGCTATCGCTCAAAGCTATGCTACCCTTGAGTCCCAAATCAAACACTGATAAAACTTCAAATGGCCCTAACTTCTATATGGTACGTCCTACACCTATCAAAGTTTGCACCATACAAATGTTTGCAACTTTTTACTGGAGCATCATAAAACCTTGAAATTTTGTAACAATAAAGTACTCGAGCCTCTTGTCAATTGAAGTTATCGCTCAAAGCTATGCTACCCTTGAGTCCCAAATCAAACACTGATAAAACTTCAAATGGCCCTAACTTCTATACGGTACGTCATACACCTATCAAAGTTTTCAACATACAAATGCTTGTTACTTTTTACTGGAGCGTCATAAAACCTTGAAATTTTATAACAATAAAGTACTCGAGCCTCTTGTCAATTTAAGCTATCGCTCAAAGCTATGCTACCCTTGAGCACCAAATCAAACACTGATAAAACTTCAAATGGCCCTAACTTCTGTAACTTTTTACTGAAGCGTCATAAAACCTGGAAATTTTGTAACAATAAAGAACTCGAGCCTCTTGTCAATTTAAGCTATCGCTCAAAGCTATGCTACCCTTGAGTCCCAAATCAAACACTGATAAAACTTCAAATGGCCCTAACTTCTATATGGTACGTCCTACACCTATCAAAGTTTGCAACCTACAAATGCTTGTAACTTTTTACTGGAGCCTCATAAAACATTGAAATTTTGTAACAATAAAGTACTCGAGCCTCTTGTCAATTTAAGCTATCGCTCAAAGCTATGCTACCCTTGAGCACCAAATCAAACACTGATAAAACTTCAAATGGCCCTAACTTCTGTATGGTACGTCCTACACCTCTCAAAGTTTGCAACAGACAAATGCTTGTAACTTTTTACTGGACCGTCATAAAACCTTGAAATTTTGTAACAATAAAGTACTCGAGCCTCTTGTCAATTTAAGCTATCGCTCAAAGCTATGCTACCCTTGAGTCCCAAATCAAACACTGATAAAACTTCAAATGGCCCTAACTTCTATACGGTACGTCCTACACCTATCAAAGTTTGCAACATACAAATGCTTGCAACTTTTTACTGGAGCGTCATAAAACCTTGAAAGTTCGTAACAATAAAGTACTCGAGCCTCTTGTCAATTTAAGCTATCGCTCAAAGCTATGCTACCCTTGAGTCCCAATTCCAACACTGATAAAACTTCAAATGGCCCTAACTTCTATACGGTACGTCCTACACCTATCAAAATTTGCAACATACAAATGTTTGTAACTTTTTTCTGGAGCGTTTTAAAACCTTGAAATTTTGTAACAATAAAGTACTCGGGCCTCTTGTCAATTTAAGCTATCGCTCAAAGCTATGCTACCCTTGAGTCCTAAATCAAACACTGATAAAACTTCAAATGGCCCTAACTTCTATATGGTACGTCCTACACCTATCAAAGTTTGCAACATACAAATGCTTGTAACTTTTTACTGGAGCCTCATCAAACCTTGAAATTTTGTAACAATAAAGTACTCGAGCCTCTTGTCAATTTAAGATATCGCTCAAAGCTATGTTACCCTTGAGTCCCAAATCAAACACTGATAAAACTTCAAATGGCCCGAACTTCTATACGGTACGTCCTACACCTATCAAAGTTTGCAACATACAAATGTTTGCAACTTTTTACTGGAGCGTCATAAAACCTTGAAATTTTGTAACAATAAAGTACTCGAGCCTCTTGTCAATTGAAGTTATTGCTCAAAGCTATGCTACCCTTGAGTCCCAAATCAAACACTGATAAAACTTCAAATGGCCCTAACTTCTATACGGTACGTCAAACACCTATCAAAGTTTTCAACATACAAATGCTTGTAACTTTTTACTGGAGCGTCATAAAACCTTGAAATTTTGTAACAATAAAGTACTCGAGCTTCTTGTCAATTTAAACTATCGCTCAAAGCTATGCTACCCTTGAGTCCCAAATCAAACACTGATAAAACTTCAAATGGCCCTAACTTATATACGGTACGTCCTACACCTATCAAAGTTTGCAACATACAAATGCTTGCAACTTTTTACTGGAGCGTCATAAAACCTTGAAAGTTTGTAACAATAAAGTACTCGAGCCTCTTGTCAATTTAAGCTATCGTTCAAAGCGATGCTACCCTTGAGTCCCAAAACAAACACTGATAAAACTTCAAATGGCCCTAACTTCTATACGGTACGTCCTACACCTATCAAAGTTTGCAACATACAAATTCTTGTAACTTTTTACTGGAGCGTCATAAAACCTTGAAATTTTGTAACAATAAAGTACTCGAGCCTCTTGTCAATTTAAGCTATCGCTCAAAGCTATGCTACCCTTGCGTCCCAAATCAAACACTGGTAAAACTTCAAATGGCCCTAACTTCTAAAAGGTACGTCCTACACTTATCAAAGTTTGCAACATACAAATGCTTGTAACTTTTTACTGGAGCGTCAAACTTGAAATTTTGTAACAATAAAGTACTCGAGCCTCTTGTCAATTTAAGCTATCGCCCAAAGCTATGCTACCCTTGAGACCCAAATCAAACATCGATAAAACTTCAAATGGCCCTAACTTCTATACGGTACGTCCTACACCTATCAAAGTTTGCAACATACAAATGCTTGTAACTTTTTACTGGAGCGTCATAAAACCTTGAAATTTTGTAACAATAAAGTACTCGAGCCTCTTGTCAATTTAAGCTATCGCTCAAACATGCTACCCTTGAGTCCCAAATCAAACACTGATAAAACTTCAAATGGCCCTAACTTCTGTAACTTTTTACTGAAGCGTCATAAAACCTTGAAATTTTGTAACAATAAAGAACTCGAGCCTCTTGTCAATTTAAGCTGTCGCTCAAAGCTATGCTACCCTTGAGTCCCAAATCAAACACTGATAAAACTTCAAATGGCCCTAACTTCTATATGGTACGTCCTACACCTATCAAAGTTTGCAACCTACAAATGCTTGTAACTTTTGACTGGAGCCTCATAAAACCTTGAAATTTTGTAACAATAAAGTACTCGAGCCTCTTGTCAATTTAAGCTATCGCTCAAAGCTATGTTACCCTTGAGTCCCAAATCAAACACTGATAAAACTTCAAATGGCCCTAACTTCTATATGGTACGTCCTACACCTATCAAAGTTTGCAACCTACAAATGCTTGTAACTTTTGACTGGAGCCTCATAAAACCTTGAAATTTTGTAACAATAAAGTACTCGAGCCTCTTGTCAATTTAAGCTATCGCTCAAAGCTATGTTACCCTTGAGTCCCAAATCAAACACTGATAAAACTTCAAATGGCCCTAACTTCTATATGGTACACCTATCAAAGTTTGCAACATACAAATGTCTGCAACTTTTTACTGGAGCATCATAAAACCTTGAAATTTTGTAACAATAAAGTACTCGAGCCTCTTGTCAATTGAAGTTATCGCTCAAAGCTATGCTACCCTTGAGTCCCAAATCAAACACTGATAAAACTTCAAATGGCCCTAACTTCTATACGGTACGTCATACACCTATCAAAGTTTTCAACATACAAATGCTTGTTACTTTTTACTGGAGCGTCATAAAACCTTGAAATTTTATAACAATAAAGTACTCGAGCCTCTTGTCAATTTAAGCTATCGCTCAAAGCTATGCTACCCTTGAGCACCAAATCAAACACTGATAAAACTTCAAATGGCCCTAACTTCTGTATGGTACGTCCTACACCTCTCAAAGTTTGCAACATACAAATGCTTGTAACTTTTTACTGGACCGTCATAAAACTTTGAAATTTTGTAACAATAAAGTACTCGAGACTCTTGTCAATTTAAGCTATCGCTCAAAGCTATGCTACCCTTGAGTCCCAAATCAAACACTGATAAAACTTCAAATGGCCCTAACTTCTATACGGTACGTCCTACACCTATCAAAGTTTGCAACATACAAATGCTTGCAACTTTTTACTGGAGCGTCATAAAACCTTGAAAGTTTGTAACAATAAAGTACTCGAGCCTCTTGTCTATTTAAGCTATCGCTCAAAGCTATGCTACCCTTGCGTCCCAAATCAAACACTGGTAAAACTTCAAATGGCCCTAACTTCTGTATGGTACGTCCTACACCTCTCAAAGTTTGCAACATACAAATGCTTGTAACTTTTTACTGGACCGTCATAAAACCTTGAAATTTTGTAACAATAAAGTACTCGAGCCTCTTGTCAATTTAAGTTATCGCTCAAAGCTATGCTACCCTTGAGTCCCAATTCCAACACTGATAAAACTTCAAATGGCCCTAACTTCTGTAACTTTTTACTGAAGCGTCATAAAACCTTGAAATTTTGTAACAATAAAGAACTCGAGCCTCTTGTCAATTTAAGCTGTCGCTCAAAGCTATGCTACCCTTGAGTCCCAAATCAAACACTGATAAAACTTCAAATGGCCCTAACTTCTATATGGTACGTCCTACACCTATCAAAGTTTGCAACCTACAAATGCTTGTAACTTTTGACTGGAGCCTCATAAAACCTTGAAATTTTGTAACAATAAAGTACTCGAGCCTCTTGTCAATTTAAGCTATCGCTCAAAGCTATGTTACCCTTGAGTCCCAAATCAAACACTGATAAAACTTCAAATGGCCCTAACTTCTATATGGTACGTCCTACACCTATCAAAGTTTGCAACCTACAAATGCTTGTAACTTTTGACTGGAGCCTCATAAAACCTTGAAATTTTGTAACAATAAAGTACTCGAGCCTCTTGTCAATTTAAGCTATCGCTCAAAGCTATGTTACCCTTGAGTCCCAAATCAAACACTGATAAAACTTCAAATGGCCCTAACTTCTATATGGTACACCTATCAAAGTTTGCAACATACAAATGTCTGCAACTTTTTACTGGAGCATCATAAAACCTTGAAATTTTGTAACAATAAAGTACTCGAGCCTCTTGTCAATTGAAGTTATCGCTCAAAGCTATGCTACCCTTGAGTCCCAAATCAAACACTGATAAAACTTCAAATGGCCCTAACTTCTATACGGTACGTCATACACCTATCAAAGTTTTCAACATACAAATGCTTGTTACTTTTTACTGGAGCGTCATAAAACCTTGAAATTTTATAACAATAAAGTACTCGAGCCTCTTGTCAATTTAAGCTATCGCTCAAAGCTATGCTACCCTTGAGCACCAAATCAAACACTGATAAAACTTCAAATGGCCCTAACTTCTGTATGGTACGTCCTACACCTCTCAAAGTTTGCAACATACAAATGCTTGTAACTTTTTACTGGACCGTCATAAAACTTTGAAATTTTGTAACAATAAAGTACTCGAGACTCTTGTCAATTTAAGCTATCGCTCAAAGCTATGCTACCCTTGAGTCCCAAATCAAACACTGATAAAACTTCAAATGGCCCTAACTTCTATACGGTACGTCCTACACCTATCAAAGTTTGCAACATACAAATGCTTGCAACTTTTTACTGGAGCGTCATAAAACCTTGAAAGTTTGTAACAATAAAGTACTCGAGCCTCTTGTCAATTTAAGCTATCGCTCAAAGCTATGCTACCCTTGCGTCCCAAATCAAACACTGGTAAAACTTCAAATGGCCCTAACTTCTGTATGGTACGTCCTACACCTCTCAAAGTTTGCAACATACAAATGCTTGTAACTTTTTACTGGACCGTCATAAAACCTTGAAATTTTGTAACAATAAAGTACTCGAGCCTCTTGTCAATTTAAGTTATCGCTCAAAGCTATGCTACCCTTGAGTCCCAATTCCAACACTGATAAAACTTCAAATGGCCCTAACTTCTATACGGTACGTCCTACACCTATCAAAATTTGCAACATACAAATGTTTGTAACTTTTTTCTGGAGCGTCATAAAACCTTGAAATTGTGTAACAATAAAGTACTCGGGCCTCTTGTCAATTTAAGCTATCGTTCAAAGCTATGCTACCCTTGCGTCGCAAATCAAACACTGGTAAAACTTCAAATGGCCCTAACTTCTAAAAGGTACGTCCTTCACTTATCAAAGTTTGCAACCTACAAATGCTTGTAACTTTTTACTGGAGCCTCATAAAACCTTGAAATTTTGTAACAATAAATTACTCGAGCCTCTTGTCAATTTAAGCTATCGCTCAAAGCTATGTTACCCTTGAGTCCCAAATCAAACACTGATAAAACTTCAAATGGCCCTAACTTCTATACGGTACGTCCTACACCTATCAAAGTTTGCAACATTCAAATGCTTGCAACTTTTTACTGGAGCGTCATAAAACCTTGAAAGTTTGTAACAATAAAGTACTCGAGCCTCTTGTCAATTTAAGCTATCGCTCAAAGCTATGCTACCCTTGAGTCCTAAATCAAACACTGATAAAACTTCAAATGACCCTAACTTCTATACGGTACGTCCTACACCTATCAAAGTTTGCAACATACAAATGCTTGTAACTTTTTACTGGAGCGTCAAACTTGAAATTTTGTAACAATAAAGTAGTCGAGCCACTTGTCAATTTAAGCTATCGCTCAAAGCTATGTTACCCTTGAGTCCCAAATCAAACACTGATAAAACTTCAAATGGTCCTAACTTCTATACGGTACGTCCTACACCTATCAAAGTTTGCAACATACAAATGTTTGCAACTTTTTACTGGAGCGTCATAAAACCTTCAAATTTTGTAACAATAAAGTACTCGAGCCTCTTGTCAATTGAAGTTATCGCTCAAAGCTATGCTACCCTTGAGTCCCAAATCAAATACTGATAAAACTTCAAATGGCCCTAACTTCTATACGGTACGTCATACACCTATCAAAATTTTCAACATACAAATGCTTGTAACTTTTTACTGGAGCGTCATAAAACCTTAAAATTTTATAACAATAAAGTACTCGAGCCTCTTGTCAATTTAAGCTATCGCTCAAAGCTATGCTACCCTTGAGCACCAAATCAAACACTGATAAATCTTCAAATGGCCCTAACTTCTATACGCTACGTCCTACACCTGTCAAAGTTTGCAACATACAAATGTTTGCAACTTTTTACTGGAGCGTCATAAAACCTTGAAATTTTGTAACAATAAAGTACTCGAGCCTCTTGTCAATTGAAGTTATCGCTCAAAGCTATGCTACCCTTGAGTCCCAAATCAAACACTGATAAAACTTCAAATGGCCCTAACTTCTATACGGTACGTCATACACCTATCAAAGTTTTCAACATACAAATGCTTGTAACTTTTTACTGGAGCGTCATAAAACCTTGAAATTTTATAACAATAAAGTACTCGAGCCTCTTGTCAATTTAAGCTATCGCTCAAAGCTATACTACCCTTGAGCACCAAATCAAACACTGATAAAACTTCAAATGGCCTTAACTTCTGTATGGTACGTCCTACACCTCTCAAAGTTTGCAACATACAAATGCTTGTAACTTTTTACTGGAGCGTCATAAAACCTTGGAATTTTGTAACAATAAAGTACTCGAGCCTCTTGTCAATTTAAGCTATCGCTCAAAGCTATGCTACCCTTGCGTCCCAAATCAAACACTGGTAAAACTTCAAATGGCCCTAACTTCTAAAAGGTACGTCCTACACTTATCAAAGTTTCCAACATACAAATGCTTGTAACTTTTTACTGGAGCGTCAAACTTGAAATTTGGAACAATAAAGTACTCGAGCCTCTTGTCAATGTAAGCTATCGCCCAAAGCTTTGCTACCCTTGAGACCCAAATCAAACACCGACAAAACTTCAAATGGCCCTAACTTCTATACGGTACGTCCTACACCTATCAAAGTTTGCAACATACAAATGCTTGTAACTTTTTACTGGAGCGTCATAAAACCTTGAAATTTTGTAACAATAAAGTACTCGAGCCTCTTGTCAATTTAAGCTATCGCTCAAAGCCATGCCACTCTTGAGTCCCAAATCAAACACTGATAAAACTTCAAATGGCCCTAACTTCTGTAACTTTTTACTGAAGCGTCATAAAACCTTGAAATTTTGTAACAATAAAGAACTCGAGCCTGTTGTCAATTTAAGCTATCGCTCAAAGCTATGCTACCCTTGAGTCCCAAATCAAACACTGATAAAACTTCAAATGGCCCTAACTTCTATATGGTACGTCCTATACCTATCAAAGTTTGTAACCTACAAATGCTTGTAACTTTTTACTGGAGCCTCATAAAACCTTGAAATTTTGTAACAATAAAGTACTCGAGCCTCTTGTCAATTTAAGCTATCGCTCAAAGCTATGTTACCATTGAGTCCCAAATCAAACACTGATAAAACTTCAAATGGCCCTAACTTCTTTACGGTACGTCCTACACCTATCAAAGTTTGCAACATACAAATGTTTGCAACTTTTTACTGGAGCGTCATAAAACCTTGAAATTTTGTAACAATAAAGTACTCGAGCCTCTTGTCAATTGAAGCTACCGCTCAAAGCTATGCTACCCTTGAGTCCCAAATCAAACACTGATAAAACTTCAAATGGCCCTAACTTCTATACGGTACGTCATACACCTATCAAAGTTTTCAACATACAAATGCTTGTAACTTTTTACTGGAGCGTCATAAAACCTTGAAATTTTGTAACAATAAAGTACTCGAGCCTCTTGTCAGTTTAAGCTATCGCTCAATGCTATGCTACCCTTGCGTCCCAAATCAAACACTGATAAAACTTCAAATGGACCTAACTTCTGTATGGTACGTCCTACACCTATCAAAGTTTGCAACATACAAATGCTTGCAACTTTTTACTGGAGCGTCATAAAACCTTGAAAGTTTGTAACAATAAAGTACTCGAGCCTCTTGTCAATTTAAGCTATCGCTCAAAGCTATGCTACCCTTGAGTCCCAAATCAAACACTGATGAAACTTCAAATGGCCCTAACTTCTATACGGTACGTCCTACACCTATCAAAGTTTGCAACATAAAAATGCTTGTAACTTTTTACTGGAGCGTCATAAAACCTTGAAATTTTGTAACAATAAAGTACTCGAGCCTCTTGTCAATTTAAGTTATCGCTCAAAGCTATGCTACCCTTGAGTCCCAATTCCAACACTGATAAAACTTCAAATGGCCCTAACTTCTATACGGTACGTCCTACACCTATCAAAGTTTGCAACATACAAATGCTTGTAACTTTTTAATGGAGCGTCAAACTGGAAATTTTGTAACAATAAAGTACTCGAGCCTCTTGTGAATTTAAGCTATCGCTCAAAGCTATGCTACCCTTGAGCACCAAATCAAACACCGATAAAACTTCAAATGGCCCTAACTTCTATGCGGTAGGTCCTACACCTATCAAAGTTTGCAACATACAAATGTTTGTAACTTTTTACTGGAGCGTCATAAAACCTTGAAATTTTGTAACAATAAAGAACTCGAGCCTCTGGTCAATTTAAGCTATCGCTCAAAGCTATGCTACCCTTGAGTCCCAAATCAAACACTGATAAAACTTCAAATGGCCCTAACTTCTATATGGTACGTCCTACACCTATCAAAGTTTGCAACATACAAATGCTTGTAACTTTTTACTGGAGCCTCATAAAACCTTGAAATTTTGTAACAATAAAGTACTCGAGCCTCTTGTCAATTTAAGCTATCGCTCAAAGCTATGTTACCCTTGAGTCCCAAATCAAACACTGATAAAACTTCAAATGGCCCTAACTTCTGTATGGTACGTCCTACATCTCTCAATGCTTGCAACATACAAATACTTGTAACTTTTTACTGGAGCGTCATAAAACCTTGAAATTTTGTAACACTAAAGTACTCGAGCCTCTTGTCAATTTAAGCTATAGCTCAAAGCTATGCTAACCTTGCGTCCCAAATCAAACACTGGTAAAACTTCAAATGGCCCTAACTTCTAAAAGGTACGTCCTACACTTATCAAAGTTTGCAACATACAAATGCTTGTAACTTTTTCCTGGAGCGTCATAAAACCTTGAAATTTTGTAACAATAAAGAACTCGAGCCTTTTGTCAATTTAAGCTATCGCTCAAAGCTATGCTACCCTTGAGTCCCAAATCAAACACTGATAAAACTTCAAATGGCCCTAACTTCTATACGGTACGTCCTACACCTATCAAAGTTTGCAACATACAAATGCTTGTAACTTTTTACTGGAGCGTCATAAAACCTTGAAATTTTGTAACAATAAAGAACTCGAGCCTCTTGTCAATTTAAGCTATCGCTCAAAGCCATGCTACCCTTGAGTCCCAAATCAAACACTGATAAAACTTCAAATGGCCCTAACTTCTGTAACTTTTTACTGGAGCGTCATAAAACCTTGAAATTTTGTAACAATAAAGAACTGGAGCCTCTTGTCAATTTAAGCTATCGCTCAAAGCTATGCTACCCTTGAGTCCCAAATCAAACACTGATAAAACTTCAAATGGCCCTAACTTCTATACGGTACGTCCTATACTTATCAAAGTTTGCAACATACAAATGCTTGTAACTTTTTACTGGAGCGTCATAAAACCTTGAAATTTTGTAACAATAAAGAACTCGAGCCTCTTGTCAATTTAAGCTATCGCTCAAAGCTATGCTACCCTTGAGTCCCAAATCAAACACTGATAAAACTTCAAATGGCCCTAACTTCTATACGGTACGTCCTACACCTATCAAAGTTTGCAACATACAAATGCTTGTAACTTTTTACTGGAGCGTCATAAAACCTTGAAATTTTGTAACAATAAAGAACTCGAGCCTCTTGTCAATTTAAGCTATCGCTCAAAGCCATGCTACCCTTGAGTCCCAAATCAAACACTGATAAAACTTCAAATGGCCCTAACTTCTGTAACTCGTTACTGGAGCGTCATAAAACCTTGAAATTTTGTAACAATAAAGAACTCGAGCCTCTTGTTAATTTAAGCTATCGCTCAAAGCTATGCTACCCTTGAGTCCCAAATCAAACACTGATAAAACTTCAAATGGCCCTAACTTCTATACGGTACGTAATACACCTATCAAAGTTTGCAACATACAAATGCTTGCAACTTTTTACTGGAGCGTCATAAAACCTTGAAAGTTTGTAACAATAAAGTACTCGAGCCTCTTGTCAATTTAAGCTATCGCTCAAAGCAATGCTACCCTTGAGTCCCAAATCAAACACTGATAAAATTTTAAATGGCCCTAACTTCTTTACGGTACGTCCTACACCTATCAAAGTTTGCAACATACAAATGCTTGCAGCTTTATACTGGAGCGTCATAAAACCTTGAAATTTTGTAACAATAAAGTACTCGAGCCTCTTGTCAATTTAAGCTATCGCTCAAAGCTATGCTACCCTTGAGTCCCAAATCAACCACTGATAAATCTTCAAATGGCCCTAACTTCTATACGGTACATCCTACACCTATCAAAGTTTGCAACATACAAATACTTGTAACTTTTTACTGGAGCGTCATAAAACCTTGAAATTTTGTAACAATAAAGTACTCGAGCCTCTTGTCAATTTAAGCTATCGCTCAAAGCTATGCTACCCTTGAGTCCCAAATCAATCACTGATAAAACTTCAAATGGCCCTAACTTCTATACAGTACGTCCTACACCTATCAAAGTTTGGAACATACACATGCTTGTAATTTTTTACTAGAGCGTCATAAAACCTTGAAATTTTGTAACAATAAAGTACTCGAGCCCCTTGTCAATTTAAGCTATCGCTCAAAGCTATGCTACCCTTGAGTCCCAAATCTAACACTGATAAAACTTCAAATGGCCCTAACTTCTATACGGTTCCTCCTACACCTATCAAAGTTTGCAACATACATATGCTTGTAACTTTTTACCGGAGCGTCATAAAACCTTGAAATTTTGTAACAATAAAGTACTCGAGCCTCTTGTCAATTTAACCTATCGCTCAAAGCTATGCTACCCTTGAGTCCCAAATCAAACACTGATAAAACTTCAAGTGGCGCTAACTTCTATACGGTACGTCCTACACCTATCAAAGTTTGCAACATACAAATGCTTGTAACTTTTTACTGGAGCGTCATAAAACTTTGAAATTTTGTAACAATAAAGTACTCGAGCCTCTTGTCAATTTAAGCTATCGCTCAAAGCTATGCTAACCTTGCGTCCCAAATCAGACACTGGTAAAACTTCAAATGGCCCTAACTTCTAAAAGGTACGTCCTACACTTATCAAAGTTTGCAACATACAAATGCTTGTAACTTTTTGCTGGAGCGTCATAAAATCTTGAAATTTTGTAACAATAAAGAACTCGAACCTCTTGTCAATTTAAGCTATCGCTCAAAGCTATGCTACCCTTGAGTCCCAAATCAAACACTGATAAAACTTCAAATGGCCCTAACTTCTATACGGTACGTCCTACACCTATCAAAGTTTGCAACATACAAATGCTTGTAACTTTTTACTGGAGCGTCATAAAACCTTGAAATTTTGTAACAATAAAGTACTCGAGCCTCTTGTCAATTTAAGCTATCGCTCAAAGCTATGCTACCCTTGAGTCCCAAATCAAACACTGATAACACTTCAAATGGCCCTAACTTCTATACGGTACGTCCTACACCTCTCAAAGTTTGCAACATGCAAATGCTTGTAACTTTTTACTGGACCGTCATAAAACCTTGAAATTTTGTAACAATTAAGTACTCGAGCCTCTTGTCAATTTGAGCTATCGCTCAAAGCTATGCTACCCTTGAGTCCCAAATCAAACACTGATAAAACTTCAAATGGCCCTAACTTCTATACGGTACGTCCTACACCTATCAAAGTTTGCAACATACAAATACTTGTAACTTTTTACTGGAGCGTCATAAAACCTTGAAATTTTGTAACAATAAAGTACTCGAGCCTCTTGTCAATTTAAGCTATCGCTCAAAGCTATGCTACCCTTGAGTCCCAAATCAATCACTGATAAAACTTCAAATGGCACTAACTTCTATACGGTTCGTCCTACACCTATCAAAGTTTGCAACATACAAATGCTTGTAACTTTTTACTGGAGCGTCATAAAACCTTGAAATTTTGTAACAATAAAGTACTCGAGCCTCTTGTCAATTTAAGCTATCGCTCAAAGCTATGCTAACCTTGCGTCCCAAATCAAACACTGGTAAAACTTCAAATGGCCCTAACTTCTAAAAGCTACGTCCTACACTTATCAAAGTTTGCAACATACAAATGCTTGTAACTTTTTACTGGAGCGTCATAAAACCTTGAAATTTTGTAACAATAAAGAACTCGAGCCTCTTGTCAATTTAAGCTATCGCTCAAAGCTATGCTACCCTTGAGTCCCAAATCAAATACTGATAAAACTTCAAATGGCCCTAACTTCTATACGGTACGTCCTACACCTCTCAAAGTTTGCAACATGCAAATGCTTGTAACTTTTTACTGGACCGTCATAAAACCTTGAAATTTTGTAACAATTAAGTACTCGAGCCTCTTGTCAATTTAAGCTATCGCTCAAAGCTATGCAAACCTTGCGTCCCAAATCAAACACTGGTAAAACTTCAAATGGCCCTAACTTCTAAAAGGTACGTCCTACACTTATCAAAGTTTGCAACATACAAATGCTTGTAACTTTTTACTGGAGCGTCATAAAACCTTGAAATTTTGTAACAATAAAGAACTCGAGCCTCTTGTCAATTTAAGCTATCGCTCAAAGCTATGCTACCCTTGAGTCCCAAATCAAATACTTATAAAACTTCAAATGGCCCTAACTTCTATACGGTACGTCCTACACCTCTCAAAGTTTGCAACATGCAAATGCTTGTAACTTTTTACTGGACCGTCATAAAACCTTGAAATTTTGTAACAATTAAGTACTCGAGCCTCTTGTCAATTTGAGCTATCGCTCAAAGCTATGCTACCCTTGAGTCCCAAATCAAACACTGATAAAACTTCAAATGGTCCTAACTTCTATACGGTACGTCCTACACCTATCAAAGTTTACAACATACAAATACTTGTAACTTTTTACTGGAGCGTCATAAAACCTTGAAATTTTGTAACAATAAAGTACTCGAGCCTCTTGTCAATTTAAGCTATCGCTCAAAGCTATGCTACCCTTGAGTCCCAAATCAATCACTGATAAAACTTCAAATGGCCCTAACTTCTATACAGTACGTCCTACACCTATCAAAGTTTGCAACATACAAATGCTTGTAACTTTTTACTAGAGCGTCATAAAACCTTGAAATTTTGTAACAATAAAGTACTCGAGCCCCTTGTCAATTTAAGCTATCGCTCAAAGCTATGCTACCCTTGAGTCCCAAATCTAACACTGATAAAACTTCAAATGGCCCTAACTTCTATACGGTTCGTCCTACACCTATCAAAGTTTGGAACATACAAATGCTTGTAACTTTTTACTGGAGCGTTATAAAACCTTGAAATTTTGTAACAATAAAGTACTCGAGCCTCTTGTCAATTTAACCTATCGCTCAAAGCTATGCTACCCTTGAGTCCCAAATCAAACACTGATAAAACTTCAAGTGGCCCTAACTTCTATACGGTACGTCCTACACCTATCAAAGTTTGCAACATACAAATGCTTGTAACTTTTTACTGGAGCGTCATAAAACCTTGAAATTTTGTAACAATAAATTACTCGAGCCTCTTGTAAATTTAAGCTATCGCTCAAAGCTATGCAACCCTTGAGTCCCACATCAAACACTGATAAAACTTCAAATGGCCCTAACTTCTATACGGTACGTCCTACACCTATCAAAGTTTGCCACATACAAATGCCTGTAACTTTTTACTGGAGCGTCATAAAACCTTGAAATTCTGTAACAATAAAGTACTCGAGCCTCTTGTCAATTTAAGTTATCGCTCAAAGCTATGCTACCCTTGAGTCCGAAATCAAACACTGATAAAGCTTCAAATGGCCCTAACTTCTATACGGTACGTCCTACACCTATCAAAGTTTGCCACATACAAATGCCTGTAACTTTTTACTGGAGCGTCATAAAACCTTGAAAAACTGTAACAATAAAGGACTCGAGCCTCTTGTCAATTTAAGTTATCGCTCAAAGCTATGCTACCCTTGAGTCCGAAATCAAACACTGATAGAACTTCAAATGGCCCTAACTTCTATACGGTACGTCATACACCTACCAAAGTTTGCAACATACAAATGCTTGTAACTTTTTACTGGAGCGTCATAAAACCTTGAAATTTTGTAACAATAAAGTACTCGAGCCTCTTGTCAATTTAAGATGTCGCTCAAAGCTATGTTACCCTTAAGTCCCAAATCAAACACTGATAAAACTACAAATGAGCCTAACTTCTATACGGTACGTCCTACACCTATCAAAGTTTGCAACATACAAATGCTTGTAACTTTTTACTGGAGCGTCATAAAACCTTGAAATTTTGTAACAATAAAGTACTCGAGCCTCTTGTCAATTTAAGCTATCGCTCAAAGCTACGCTACCCTTGAGTCCCACATCAAACACTGATAAAACTTCAAATAGCCCTAACTTCAATATGGTACGTCCTACACCTATCAAAGTTTGCCACATACAAATGCCTGTAACTTTTTACTGAAGCGTCATAAAACCTTGAAATTCTGTAACAATAAAGTACTCGAGCCTCTTGTCAATTTAAGTTATCGCTCAAAGCTATGCTACCCTTGAGTCCGAAATCAAACACTAATAAAATTTCAAATGGCCCTAACTTCTATGCGGTACGTCCTACACCTATCAAAGTTTGCAACATACAAATGCTTGTAACTTTTTACAGGAGCGTCATAAAATCTTGAAATTTTGTAACAATAAAGTACCCAAGCCTCTTGTCAATTTAAGCTATCGCTCAAAGCTATGGTACCCTTGAGTCTCAAATCAATCACTGATAAAACTTCAAATGGCCCTAACTTCTATACGGTACGTCCTACACCTATCAAAGTTTGCAACATACAAATGCTTGTAACTTTCTACTGGAGCGTCATAAAACCTTGAAATTTTGTAACAATAAAGTACTCGAGCCTCTTGTCAATTTAAGCTATCGCTCAAAGCTATGCTACCCTTGAGTCCCAAATCAATCACTGATAAAACTTCAAATGGCCCTAACTTCTATACAGTACGTCCTACACCTATCAAAGTTTGCAACATACAAATGCTTGTAACTTTTTACTAGAGCGTCATAAAACCTTGAAATTTTGTAACAATAAAGTACTCGAGCCCCTTGTCAATTTAAGCTATCGCTCAAAGCTATGCTACCCTTGAGTCCCAAATCTAACACTGATAAAACTTCAAATGGCCCTAACTTCTATACAGTTCGTCCTACACCTATCAAAGTTTGCAACATACAAATGCTTGTAAATTTTTACTGGAGCGTCATAAAACCTTGAAATTTTGTAACAATAAAGAACTCGAGCCTCTTGTGAATTTAAGCTATCGCTCAAAGCGATGCTACCCTTGAGTCCCAAATCAAACACTGATAAAACTTCAAATGGCCCTAATTTCTGTAACTTTTTACTGGAGCGTCATAAAACCTTGAAATTTTGTAACAATAAAGTACTCGAGCCTCTTGTCAATTTAAGCTATCGCTCAAAGCTATGCTACCCTTGAGTCCCAAATCAAACACTGATAAAACTTCAAATGGCCCTAACTTCTATGCGGTACGTCCTACACCTCTCAAAGTTTGCAACATGCAAATCCTTGTAACTTTTTACTGGACCGTCATAAAACCTTGAAATTTTGTAACAATTAAGTACTCGAGCCTCTTGTCAATTTGAGCTATCGCTCAAAGCTATGCTACCCTTGAGTCCCAAATCAAACACTGATAAAACTTCAAATGGCCCTAACTTCTATACGGTACGTCCTACACCTATCAAAGTTTGCAACATACAAATACTTGTAACTTTTTACTGGAGCGTCATAAAACCTTGAAAGTTTGTAACAATAAAGTACTCGAGCCTCTTGTCAATTTAAGCTATCGCTGAAAGCTATGCTACCCTTGAGTCCCAAATCTAACACTGATAAAACTTCAAATGGCCCTAACTTCTATACGGTTCGTCCTACACCTATCAAAGTTTGCAACATACAAATGCTTGTAACTTTTTACTGGAGCGTTATAAAACCTTGAAATTTTGTAACAATAAAGTACTCGAGCCTCTTGTCAATTTAACCTATCGCTCAAAGCTATGCTACCCTTGAGTCCCAAATCAAACACTGATAAATCTTCAAGTGGCCCTAACTTCTATACGGTACGTCCCACACGTATCAAAGTTTGCAACATACAAATGCTTGTAACTTTTTACTGGAGCGTCATAAAACCTTGAAATTTTGTAACAATAAATTACTCGAGCCTCTTGTAAATTTAAGCTATCGCTCAAAGCTATGCAACCCTTGAGTCCCACATCAAACACTGATAAAACTTCAAATGGCCCTAACTTCTATACGGTACGTCCTACACCTATCAAAGTTTGCCACATACAAATGCCTATAACTTTTTACTGGAGCGTCATAAAACCTTGAAATTCTGTAACAATAAAGTACTCGAGCCTCTTGTCAATTTAAGTTATCGATCAAAGCTATGCTACCCTTGAGTCCGAAATCAAACACTGATAGAACTTCAAATGGCCCTAACTTCTATACGGTACGTCATACACCTACCAAAGTTTGCAACATACAAATGCTTGTAACTTTTTACTGGAGCGTCATAAAACCTTGAAGTTTTGTAACAATAAAGTACTCGAGCCTCTTGTCAATTTAAGCTATCGCTCAAAGCTATGTTACCCTTGAGTCCCAAATCAAACACTGATAAAACTACATATGACCCTAACTTCTATACGGTACGTCCTACACCTATCAAAGTTTGCAACATACAAATGCTTGTAACTTTTTACTGGAGCGTCATAAAACCTTGAAATTTTGTAACAATAAAGTACTCGAGCCTCTTGTCAATTTAAGCTATCGCTCAAAGCTACGCTACCCTTGAGTCCGAAATCAAACACTGATAGAACTTCAAATGGCCCTAACTTCTATACGGTACGTCCTACACCTATCAAAGTTTGCAACATACAAATGCTTGTAACTTTTTACTGGAACGTCATAAAACCTTGAAATTTTGTAACAATAAAGTACTCGAGCCTCTTGTAAATTTAAGCTATCGCTCAAAGCTATGCTACCCTTGAGTCCCACATCAAACACTGATAAAACTTCAAATGGACCTAACTTCTATACGGTACGTCCTACACCTATCAAAGTTTGCCACATACAAATGCCTGTAACTTTTTACTGGAGCGTCATAAAACCTTGAAAAACTGTAACAATAAAGGACTCGAGCCTCTTGTCAATTTAAGTTATCGCTCAAAGCTATGCTACCCTTGAGTCCGAAATCAAACACTGATAGAACTTCAAATGGCCCTAACTTCTATACGGTACGTCATACACCTACCAAAGTTTGCAACATACAAATGCTTGTAACTTTTTACTGGAGCGTCATAAAACCTTGAAATTTTGTAACAATAAAGTACTGGAGCCTCTTGTCAATTTAAGATATCGCTCAAAGCTATGTTACCCTTGAGTCCCAAATCAAACACTGATAAAACTACAAATGAGCCTAACTTCTATACGGTACGTCCTACACCTATCAAAGTTTGCAACATACAAATGCTTGTAACTTTTTACTGGAGCGTCATAAAACCTTGAAATTTTGTAACAATAAAGTACTCGAGCCTCTTGTCAATTTAAGCTATCGCTCAAAGCTACGCTACCCTTGAGTCCCACATCAAACACTGATAAAACTTCAAATGGCCCTAACTTCAATATGGTACGTCCTACACCTATCAAAGTTTGCCACATACTGGAGCGTCATAAAACCTTGAAATTCGGTAACAATAAAGTACTCGAGCCTCTTGTCAATTTAAGTTATCGCTCAAAGCTATGCTACCCTTGAGTCCGAAATCAAACACTAATAAAATTTCAAATGGCCCTAACTTCTATGCGGTACGTCCTACACCTATCAAAGTTTGCAACATACAAATGCTTGTAACTTTTTACAGGAGCGTCATAAAATCTTGAAATTTTGTAACAATAAAGTACCCAAGCCTCTTGTCAATTTAAGCTATCGCTCAAAGCTATGGTACCCTTGAGTCTCAAATCAATCACTGATAAAACTTCAAATGGCCCTAACTTCTATACGGTACGTCCTACACCTATCAAAGTTTGCAACATACAAATGCTTGTAACTTTTTACTGGAGCGTCATAAAACCTTGATATTTTGTAACAATAAAGTACTCGAGCCTCTTGTCAATTTAAGCTATCACTCAAAGCTATGCTACCCTTGAGTCCCAATTCAAACACTGATAAAACTTTAAATGGCCCTAACTTCTATACGGTACGTCCTACACCTATCAAAGTTTGCAACATACAAATGCTTGTAACTTTTTACAGGAGCGTCATAAAACCTTGAAATTTTGTAACAATAAACTACTCGAGCCTCTTGTCAATTTAAGCTATCGCTCAAAGCTACGCTACCCTTGAGTCCCACATCAAACACTGATAAAACTTCAAATGGCCCTAACTTCAATATGGTACGTCGTACACCTATCAAAGTTTGCCACATACAAATGCCTGTAACTTTTTACTGGAGCGTCATAAAACCTTGAAATTCTGTAACAATAAAGTACTCGAGCGTCTTGTCAATTTAAGTTATCGCTCAAAGCTATGCTACCCTTGAGTCCGAAATCAAACACTAATAAAATTTCAAATGGCCCTAACTTCTATGCGGTACGTCCTACACCTATCAAAGTTTGCAACATACAAATGCTTGTAACTTTTTACAGGAGCGTCATAAAATCTTGAAATTTTGTAACAATAAAGTACTCGAGCCTCTTGTCAATTTAAGCTATCGCTCAAAGCTGCGCTACCCTTGAGTCCGAAATCAAACACTGATAGAACTTCAAATGGCCCTAACTTCTATACGGTACGTCCTACACCTATCAAAGTTTGCAACATACAAATGCTTGTAACTTTTTACTGGAGCGTCATAAAACCTTGAAATTTTGTAACAATAAAGTACTCGAGCCTCTTGTCAATTTAAGGTATCGCTCAAAGCTACGCTACCCTTGAGTCCCACATCAAACACTGATAAAACTTCAAATGGCCCTAACTTCAATATGGTACGTCCTCCACCTATCAAAGTTTGCCACATACAAATGCCTGTAACTTTTTACTGGAGCGTCATAAAACCTTGAAATTCTGTAACAATAAAGTACTCGAGCCTCTTGTCAATTTAAGTTATCGCTCAAAGCTATGCTACCCTTGAGTCCGAAATCAAACACTAATAAAATTTCAAATGGCCCTAACTTCTATGCGGTACGTCCTACACCTATCAAAGTTTGCAACATACAAATGCTTGTAACTTTTTACAGGAGCGTCATAAAATCTTGAAATTTTGTAACAATAAAGTACCCAAGCCTCTTGTCAATTTAAGCTATCGCTTAAAGCTATGGTACCCTTGAGTCTCAAATCAATCACTGATAAAACTTCAAATGGCCCTAACTTCTATACGGTACGTCCTACTCCTATCAAAGTTTGCAACATACAAATGCTTGTAACTTTTTACAGGAGCGTCATAAAACCTTGAAATTTTGTAACAATAAACTACTCGAGCCTCTTGTCAATTTAAGTTATCGCTCAAAGCTATGCTACCCTTGAGTCCGAAATCAAACACTAATAAAATTTCAAATGGCCCTAACTTCTATGCGGTACGTCCTACACCTATCAAAGTTTGCAACATACAAATGCTTGTAACTTTTTACAGGAGCGTCATAAAACCTTGAAATATTGTAACAATAAAGTACTCGAGCCTCTTGTCAATTTAAGTTATCGCTCAAAGCTATCCTACCCTTGAGTCCGAAATCAAACACTGATAGAACTTCAAATGGCCCTAACTTCTATACGGTACGTCCTACACCTATCAAAGTTTGCAACATACAAATGCTTGTAACTTTTTACTGGAGCGTCATAAAACCTTGAAATTTTGTAACAATAAAGTACTCGAGCCTCTTGTCAATTTAAGGTATCGCTCAAAGCTACGCTACCCTTGAGTCCCACATCAAACACTGATAAAACTTCAAATGGCCCTAACTTCAATATGGTACGTCCTACACCTATCAAAGTTTGCCACATACAAATGCCTGTAACTTTTTACTGGAGCGTCATAAAACCTTGAAATTCTGTAACAATAAAGTACTCGAGCCTCTTGTCAATTTAAGTTATCGCTCAAAGCTATGCTACCCTTGAGTCCGAAATCAAACACTAATAAAATTTCAAATGGCCCTAACTTCTATGCGGTACGTCCTACACCTATCAAAGTTTGCAACATACAAATGCTTGTAACTTTTTACAGGAGCGTCATAAAATCTTGAAATTTTGTAACAATAAAGTACTCGAGCCTCTTGTCAATTTAAGCTATCGCTCAAAGCTGCGCTACCCTTGAGTCCGAAATCAAACACTGATAGAACTTCAAATGGCCCTAACTTCTATACGGTACGTCCTACACCTATCAAAGTTTGCAACATACAAATGCTTGTAACTTTTTACTGGAGCGTCATAAAACCTTGAAATTTTGTAACAATAAAGTACTCGAGCCTCTTGTCAATTTAAGGTATCGCTCAAAGCTACGCTACCCTTGAGTCCCACATCAAACACTGATAAAACTTCAAATGGCCCTAACTTCAATATGGTACGTCCTACACCTATCAAAGTTTGCCACATACAAATGCCTGTAACTTTTTACTGGAGCGTCATAAAACCTTGAAATTCTGTAACAATAAAGTACTCGAGCCTCTTGTCAATTTAAGTTATCGCTCAAAGCTATGCTACCCTTGAGTCCGAAATCAAACACTAATAAAATTTCAAATGGCCCTAACTTCTATGCGGTACGTCCTACACCTATCAAAGTTTGCAACATACAAATGCTTGTAACTTTTTACAGGAGCGTCATAAAACCTTGAAATTTTGTAACAATAAACTACTCGAGCCTCTTGTCAATTTAAGTTATCACTCAAAGCTATGCTACCCTTGAGTCCCAATTCAAACACTGATAAAACTTTAAATGGCCCTAACTTCTATACGGTACGGCCTACACCTATCAAAGTTTGCAACATACAAATGCTTGTAACTTTTTACAGGAGCGTCATAAAACCTTGAAATATTGTAACAATAAACTACTCGAGCCTCTTGTCAATTTAAGCTATCGCTCAAAGCTACGCTACCCTTGAGTCCCACATCAAACACTGATAAAACTTCAAATGGCCCTAACTTCAATATGGTACGTCGTACACCTATCAAAGTTTGCCACATACAAATGCCTGTAACTTTTTACTGGAGCGTCATAAAACCTTGAAATTCTGTAACAATAAAGTACTCGAGCCTCTTGTCAATTTAAGTTATCGCTCAAAGCTATCCTACCCTTGAGTCCGAAATCAAACACTAATAAAATTTCAAATGGCCCTAACTTCTATGCGGTACGTCCTACACCTATCAAAGTTTGCAACATACAAATGCTTGAAACTTTTTACAGGAGCGTCATAAAATCTTGAAATTTTGTAACAATAAAGTACTCGAGCCTCTTGTCAATTTAAGCTATCGCTCAAAGCTACGCTACCCTTGAGTCCGAAATCAAACACTGATAGAACTTCAAATGGCCCTAACTTCTATACGGTACGTCCTACACCTATCAAAGTTTGCAACATACAAATGCTTGTAACTTTTTACTGGAGCGTCATAAAACCTTGAAATTTTGTAACAATAAAGTACTCGAGCCTCTTGTAAATTTAAGCTATCGCTCAAAGCTATGCTACCCTTGAGTCCCACATCAAACACTGATAAAACTTCAAATGGCCCTAACTTCTATACGGTACGTCCTACACCTATCAAAGTTTGCCACATACAAATGCCTGTAACTTTTTACTGGAGCGTCATAAAACCTTGAAAAACTGTAACAATAAAGGACTCGAGCCTCTTGTCAATTTAAGTTATCGCTCAAAGCTATGCTACCCTTGAGTCCGAAATCAAACACTGATAGAACTTCAAATGGCCCTAACTTCTATACGGTACGTCATACACCTACCAAAGTTTGCAACATACAAATGCTTGTAACTTTTTACTGGAGCGTCATAAAACCTTGAAATTTTGTAACAATAAAGTACTCGAGCCTCTTGTCAATTTAAGATATCGCTCAAAGCTATGTTACCCTTGAGTCCCAAATCAAACACTGATAAAACTACAAATGACCCTAACTTCTATACGGTACGTCCTACACCTATCAAAGTTTGCAACATACAAATGCTTGTAACTTTTTACTGGAGCACCATAAAACCTTGAAATTTTGTAACAATAAAGTACTCGAGCCTCTTGTCAATTTAAGCTATCGCTCAAAGCTATGCTACCCTTGAGTCCCAAATCAAACACTGATAAAACTTCAAATGGCCGTTACTTCTATACAGTACTTCCTACACCTATCAAAGTTTGCAACATACAAATGCTTGTAACTTTTTACTGGAACGTCAAAAACCTTGAAATTTTGTAACAATAAAGTACTCGAGCCTCTTGTCAATTTAAGCTATCGCTCAAAGCCATGCTACCCTTGAGTCCCAAATCAAACACTGATAAAACTTCAAGTGGCCCTAACTTCTATACGGTACGTCATACACCTACCAAAGTTTGCAACATACAAATGCTTGTAACTTTTTACTGGAGCGTCATAAAACCTTGAAATTTTGTAACAATAAAGTACTCGAGCCTCTTGTCAATTTAAGATATCGCTCAAAGCTATGTTACCCTTGAGTCCCAAATCAAACACTGATAAAACTACAAATGACCCTAACTTCTATACGGTACGTCCTACACCTATCAAAGTTTGCAACATACAAATGCTTGTAACTTTTTACTGGAGCACCATAAAACCTTGAAATTTTGTAACAATAAAGTACTCGAGCCTCTTGTCAATTTAAGCTATCGCTCAAAGCTATGCTTCCCTTGAGTCCCAAATCAAACACTGATAAAACTTCAAATGGCCCTAACTTCTATACGGTACTTCCTACACCTATCAAAGCTTGCAACATACAAATGCTTGTAACATTTTACTGGAACGTCAAAAACCTTGAAATTTTGTAACAATAAAGTACTCGAGCCTCTTGTCAATTTAAGCTATCGCTCAAAGCCATGCTACCCTTGAGACCCAAATCAAACACTGATAAAACTGCAAGTGGCCCTAACTTCTATACGGTACGTCATACACCTACCAAAGTTTGCAACATACAAATGCTTGTAACTTTTTACTGGAGCATCATAAAACCTTGAAATTTTGTAACAATAAAGAACTCGAGCCTCTTGTCAATTTAAGCTATCGCTCAAAGCCATGCTACCCTTGAGTCCCAAATCAAACACTGATAAAACTTCAAATGGCCCTAATTTCTGTAACTTTTTACTGGAGCGTCATAAAACCTTGAAATTTTATAACAATAAAGTACTCGAGCCTCTTGTCAATTTAAGCTATCGCTCAAAGCTATGCTACCCTTGAGTCCCAAATCAAACACTGATAAAACTTCAAATGGCCGTTACTTCTATACGGTACTTCCTACACCTATCAAAGTTTGCAACATACAAATGCTTGTAACTTTTTACTGGAACGTCAAAAACCTTGAAATTTTGTAACAATAAAGTACTCGAGCCTCTTGTCAATTTAAGCTATCGCTCAAAGCCATGCTACCCTTGAGTCCCAAATCAAACACTGATAAAACTTCAAGTGGCCCTAACTTCTATACGGTACGTCATACACCTACCAAAGTTTGCAACATACAAATGCTTGTAACTTTTTACTGGAGCGTCATAAAACCTTGAAATTTTGTAACAATAAAGTACTCGAGCCTCTTGTCAATTTAAGATATCGCTCAAAGCTATGTTACCCTTGAGTCCCAAATCAAACACTGATAAAACTACAAATGACCCTAACTTCTATACGGTACGTCCTACACCTATCAAAGTTTGCAACATACAAATGCTTGTAACTTTTTACTGGAGCACCATAAAACCTTGAAATTTTGTAACAATAAAGTACTCGAGCCTCTTGTCAATTTAAGCTATCGCTCAAAGCTATGCTTCCCTTGAGTCCCAAATCAAACACTGATAAAACTTCCAATGGCCCTAACTTCTATACGGTACTTCCTACACCTATCAAAGCTTGCAACATACAAATGCTTGTAACATTTTACTGGAACGTCAAAAACCTTGAAATTTTGTAACAATAAAGTACTCGAGCCTCTTGTCAATTTAAGCTATCGCTCAAAGCCATGCTACCCTTGAGTCCGAAATCAAACACTGATAGAACTTCAAATGGCCCTAACTTCTATACGGTACGTCCTACACCTATCAAAGTTTGCAACATACAAATGCTTGTAACTTTTTACTGGAGCGTCATAAAACCTTGAAATTTTGTAACAATAAAGTACTCGAGCCTCTTGTAAATTTAAGCTATCGCTCAAAGCTATGCTACCCTTGAGTCCCACATCAAACACTGATAAAACTTCAAATGGCCCTAACTTCTATACGGTACGTCCTACACCTATCAAAGTTTGCCACATACAAATGCCTGTAACTTTTTACTGGAGCGTCATAAAACCTTGAAAAACTGTAACAATAAAGGACTCGAGCCTCTTGTCAATTTAAGTTATCGCTCAAAGCTATGCTACCCTTGAGTCCGAAATCAAACACTGATAGAACTTCAAATGGCCCTAACTTCTATACGGTACGTCATACACCTACCAAAGTTTGCAACATACAAATGCTTGTAACTTTTTACTGGAGCGTCATAAAACCTTGAAATTTTGTAACAATAAAGTACTCGAGCCTCTTGTCAATTTAAGATATCGGTCAAAGCTATGTTACCCTTGAGTCCCAAATCAAACACTGATAAAACTACAAATGACCCTAACTTCTATACGGTACGTCCTACACCTATCAAAGTTTGCAACATACAAATGCTTGTAACTTTTTACTGGAGCACCATAAAACCTTGAAATTTTGTAACAATAAAGTACTCGAGCCTCTTGTCAATTTAAGCTATCGCTCAAAGCCATGCTACCCTTGAGTCCCAAATCAAACACTGATAAAACTTCAAGTGGCCCTAACTTCTATACGGTACGTCATACACCTACCAAAGTTTGCAACATACAAATGCTTGTAACTTTTTACTGGAGCGTCATAAAACCTTGAAATTTTGTAACAATAAAGTACTCGAGCCTCTTGTCAATTTAAGATATCGCTCAAAGCTATGTTACCCTTGAGTCCCAAATCAAACACTGATAAAACTACAAATGACCCTAACTTCTATACGGTACGTCATACACCTCTCAAAGTTTGCAACATGCAAATCCTTGTAACTTTTTACTGGACCGTCATAGAACCTTGAAATTTTGTAACAATAAAGTACTCGAGCCTCTTGTCAATTTAAGCTATCGCTCAAAGCCATGCTACCCTTGAGTCCCAAATCAAACACTGATAAAACTTCAAATGGCCCTAACTTCTATACGGTACGTCCTACACCTATCAAAGTTTGCAACATACAAATACTTGTAACTTTTTACTGGAGCGTCATAAAACCTTGAAATTTTGTAACAATAAAGTACTCGAGCCCCTTGTCAATTTAAGCTATCGCTCAAAGCTATGCTACCCTTGAGTCCCAAATCTAACACTGATAAAATTTCAAATGGCCCTAACTTCTATCCGGTTCGTCCTACACCTATCAAAGTTTGCAACATACAAATGCTTGTAACTTTTTACTGGAGCGTTATAAAACCTTGAAATTTTGTAACAATAAAGTACTCGAGCCTCTTGTCAATTTAACCTATCGCTCAAAGATATGCTACCCTTGAGTCCCAAATCAAACACTGATAAAACTTCAAGTGGCCCTAACTTCTATACGGTATGTCCTACACCTATCAAAGTTTGCAACATACAAATGCTTGTAACTTTTTACTGGAGCGTCATAAAACCTTGAACTTTTGTAACAATAAATTACTCGAGACTCTTGTAAATTTAAGCTATCGCTCAAAGCTATGCAACCCTTGAGTCCCACATCAAACACTGATAAAACTTCAAATGGCCCTAACTTCTATACGGTACGTCCTACACCTATCAAAGTTTGCCACATACAAATGCCTGTAACTTTTTACTGGAGCGTCATAAAACCTTGAAATTCTGTAACAATAAAGTACTCGAGCCTCTTGTCAATTTAAGTTATCGCTCAAAGCTATGCTACCCTTGAGTCCGAAATCAAACACTGATAGAACTTCAAATGGCCCTTACTTCTATACGGTACGTCATACACCTACCAAAGTTTGCAACATACAAATGCTTGTAACTTTTTACTGGAGCGTCATAAAACCTTGAAGTTTTGTAACAATAAAGTACTCGAGCCTCTTGTCAATTTAAGCTATCGCTCAAAGCTATGTTACCCTTGAGTCCCAAATCAAACACTGATAAAACTACATATGACCCTAACTTCTATACGGTACGTCCTACACCTATCAAAGTTTGCAACATACAAAAGCTTGTAACTTTTTACTGGAGCGTCATAAAACCTTGAAATTTTGTAACAATAAAGTACTCGAGCCTCTTGTCAATTTAAGCTATCGCTCAAAGCTACGCTACCCTTGAGTCCGAAATCAAACACTGATAGAACTTCAAATGGCCTTAACTTCTATACGGTACGTCCTACACCTATCAAAGTTTGCAACATACAAATGCTTGTAACTTTTTACTGGAACGTCATAAAACCTTGAAATTTTGTAACAATAAAGTACTCGAGCCTCTTGTCAATTTAAGCTATCGCTCAAAGCTATGCTACCCTTGAGTCCCACATCAAACACTGATAAAACTTCAAATGGACCTAACTTCTATACGGTACGTCCTACACCTATCAAAGTTTGCCACATACAAATGCCTGTAACTTTTTACTGGAGCGTCATAAAACCTTGAAAAACTGTAACAAGAAAGGACTCGAGCCTCTTGTCAATTTAAGTTATCGCTCAAAGCTATGCTACCCTTGAGTCCGAAATCAAACACTGATAGAACTTCAAATGGCCCTAACTTCTATACGGTACGTCATACACCTACCAAAGTTTGCAACATACAAATGCTTGTAACTTTTTACTGGAGCGTCATAAAACCTTGAAATTTTGTAACAATAAAGTACTCGAGCCTCTTGTCAATTTAAGATATCGCTCAAAGCTATGTTACCCTTGAGTCCCAAATCAAACACTGATAAAACTACAAATGAGCCTAACTTCTATACGGTACGTCCTACACCTATCAAAGTTTTCAACATACAAATGCTTGTAACTTTTTACTGGAGCGTCATAAAACCTTGAAATTTTGTAACAATAAAGTACTCGAGCCTCTTGTCAATTTAAGCTATCGCTCAAAGCTACGCTACCCTTGAGTCCCACATCAAACACTGATAAAACTTCAAATGGCCCTAACTTCAATATGGTACGTCCTACACCTATCAAAGTTTGCCACATACAAATGCCTGTAACTTTTTACTGGAGCGTCATAAAACCTTGAAATTCTGTAACAATAAAGTACTCGAGCCTCTTGTCAATTTAAGTTATCGTTCAAAGCTATGCTACCCTTGAGTCCGAAATCAAACACTAATAAAATTTCAAATGGCCCTAACTTCTATGCGGTACGTCCTACACCTATCAAAGTTTGCAACATACAAATGCTTGTAACTTTTTACAGGAGCGTCATAAAATCTTGAAATTTTGTAACAATAAAGTACCCAAGCCTCTTGTCAATTTAAGCTATCGCTCAAAGCTATGGTACCCTTGAGTCTCAAATCAATCACTGATAAAACTTCAAATGGCCCTAACTTCTATACGGTACGTCCTACACCTATCAAAGTTTGCAACATACAAATGCTTGTAACTTTTTACTGGAGCGTCATAAAACCTTGAAATTTTGTAACAATAAAGAACTCGAGCCTCTTGTCAATTTAAGCTATCGCTCAAAGCCATGCTACCATTGAGTCCCAAATCAAACACTGATAAAACTTCAAATGGCCCTAATTTCTGTAACTTTTTACTGGAGCGTCATAAAACCTTGAAATTTTATAACAATAAAGTACTCGAGCCTCTTGTCAATTTAAGCTATCGCTCAAAGCTATGCTACCCTTGAGTCCCAAATCAAACACTGATAAAACTTCAAATGGCCCTAACTTCTATACGGTACGTCCTACACCTCTCAAAGTTTGCAACATGCAAATCCTTGTAACTTTTTACTGGACCGTCATAAAACCTTGAAATTTTGTAACAATTAAGTACTCGAGCCTCTTGTCAATTTGAGCTATCGCTCAAAGCTATGCTACCCTTGAGTCCCAAATCAAACACTGATAAAACTTCAAATGGCCCTAACTTCTATACGGTACGTCCTACACCTATCAAAGTTTGCAACATACAAATACTTGTAACTTTTTACTGGAGCGTCATAAAACCTTGAAATTTTGTAACAATAAAGTACTCGAGCCTCTTGTCAATTTAAGCTATCGCTCAAAGCTATGCTAGCCTTGAGTCCCAAATCAATCACTGATAAAACTTCAAATGGCCCTAACTTCTATACAGTACGTCCTACGCCTATCAAAGTTTGCAACATACAAATGCTTGTAACTTTTTACTAGAGCGTCATAAAACCTTGAAATTTTGTAACAATAAAGTACTCGAGCCCCTTGTCAATTTAAGCTATCGCTCAAAGCTATGCTACCCTTGAGTCCCAAATCTAACACTGATAAAACTTCAAATGGCCCTAACTTCTATCCGGTTCGTCCTACACCTATCAAAGTTTGCAACATACAAATGCTTGTAACTTTTTACTGGAGCGTCATAAAACCTTGAAATTTTATAACAATAAAGTACTCGAGCCTCTTGTCAATTTAAGCTATCGCTCAAAGCTATGCTACCCTTGAGTCCCAAATCAAACACTGATAAAACTTCAAATGGCCCTAACTTCTATACGGTACGTCCTACACCTCTCAAAGTTTGCAACATGCAAATCCTTGTAACTTTTTACTGGACCGTCATAAAACCTTGAAATTTTGTAACAATTAAGTACTCGAGCCTCTTGTCAATTTGAGCTATCGCTCAAAGCTATGCTACCCTTGAGTCCCAAATCAAACACTGATAAAACTTCAAATGGCCCTAACTTCTATACGGTACGTCCTACACCTATCAAAGTTTGCAACATACAAATACTTGTAACTTTTTACTGGAGCGTCATAAAACCTTGAAATTTTGTAACAATAAAGTACTCGAGCCTCTTGTCAATTTAAGCTATCGCTCAAAGCTATGCTACCCTTGAGTCCCAAATCAATCACTGATAAAACTTCAAATGGCCCTAACTTCTATACAGTACGTCCTACGCCTATCAAAGTTTGCAACATACAAATGCTTGTAACTTTTTACTAGAGCGTCATAAAACCTTGAAATTTTGTAACAATAAAGTACTCGAGCCCCTTGTCAATTTAAGCTATCGCTCAAAGCTATGCTACCCTTGAGTCCCAAATCTAACACTGATAAAACTTCAAATGGCCCTAACTTCTATCCGGTTCGTCCTACACCTATCAAAGTTTGCAACATACAAATGCTTGTAACTTTTTACTGGAGCGTTATAAAACCTTGAAATTTTGTAACAATAAAGTACTCGAGCCTCTTGTCAATTTAACCTATCGCTCAAAGCTATGCTACCCTTGAGTCCCAAATCAAACACTGATAAAACTTCAACTGGCCCTAACTTCTATACGGTACGTCCTACACCTATCAAAGTTTGCAACATACAAATGCTTGTAACTTTTTACTGGAGCGTCATAAAACCTTGAAATTTTGTAACAATAAATTACTCGAGACTCTTGTAAATTTAAGCTATCGCTCAAAGCTATGCAACCCTTGAGTCCCACATCAAACACTGATAAAACTTCAAATGGCCCTAACTTCTATACGGTACGTCCTACACCTATCAAAGTTTGCCACATACAAATGCCTGTAACTTTTTACTGGAGCGTCATAAAACCTTGAAATTCTGTAACAATAAAGTACTCGAGCCTCTTGTCAATTTAAGTTATCGCTCAAAGCTATGCTACCCTTGAGTCCGAAATCAAACACTGATAGAACTTCAAATGGCCCTAACTTCTATACGGTACGTCATACACCTACCAAAGTTTGCAACATACAAATGCTTGTAACTTTTTACTGGAGCGTCATAAAACCTTGAAGTTTTGTAACAATAAAGTACTCGAGCCTCTTGTCAATTTAAGCTATCGCTCAAAGCTATGTTACCCTTGAGTCCCAAATCAAACACTGATAAAACTACATATGACCCTAACTTCTATACGGTACGTCCTACACCTATCAAAGTTTGCAACATACAAATGCTTGTAACTTTTTACTGGAGCGTCATAAAACCTTGAAATTTTGTAACAATAAAGTACTCGAGCCTCTTGTCAATTTAAGCTATCGCTCAAAGCTACGCTACCCTTGAGTCCGAAATCAAACACTGATAGAACTTCAAATGGCCCTAACTTCTATACGGTACGTCCTACACCTATCAAAGTTTGCAACATACAAATGCTTGTATCTTTTTACTGGAACGTCATAAAACCTTGAAATTTTGTAACAATAAAGTACTCGAGCCTCTTGTCAATTTAAGCTATCGCTCAAAGCTATGCTACCCTTGAGTCCCACATCAAACACTGATAAAACTTCAAATGGACCTAACTTCTATACGGTACGTCCTACACCTATCAAAGTTTGCCACATACAAATGCCTGTAACTTTTTACTGGAGCGTCATAAAACCTTGAAAAACTGTAACAATAAAGGACTCGAGCCTCTTGTCAATTTAAGTTATCGCTCAAAGCTATGCTACCCTTGAGTCCGAAATCAAACACTGATAGAACTTCAAATGGCCCTAACTTCTATACGGTACGTCATACACCTACCAAAGTTTGCAACATACAAATGCTTGTAACTTTTTACTGGAGCGTCATAAAACCTTGAAATTTTGTAACAATAAAGTACTCGAGCCTCTTGTCAATTTAAGATATCGCTCAAAGCTATGTTACCCTTGAGTCCCAAATCAAACACTGATAAAACTACAAATGAGCCTAACTTCTATACGGTACGTCCTACACCTATCAAAGTTTGCAACATACAAATGCTTGTAACTTTTTACTGGAGCGTCATAAAACCTTGAAATTTTGTAACAATAAAGTACTCGAGCCTCTTGTCAATTTAAGCTATCGCTCAAAGCTACGCTACCCTTGAGTCCCACATCAAACACTGATAAAACTTCAAATGGCCCTAACTTCAATATGGTACGTCCTACACCTATCAAAGTTTGCCACATACAAATGCCTGTAACTTTTTACTGGAGCGTCATAAAACCTTGAAATTCTGTAACAATAAAGTACTCGAGCCTCTTGTCAATTTAAGTTATCGCTCAAAGCTATGCTACCCTTGAGTCCGAAATCAAACACTAATAAAATTTCAAATGGCCCTAACTTCTATGCGGTACGTCCTACACCTATCAAAGTTTGCAACATACAAATGCTTGTAACTTTTTACAGGAGCGTCATAAAATCTTGAAATTTTGTAACAATAAAGTACCCAAGCCTCTTGTCAATTTAAGCTATCGCTCAAAGCTATGGTACCCTTGAGTCTCAAATCAATCACTGATAAAACTTCAAATGGCCCTAACTTCTATACGGTACGTCCTACACCTATCAAAGTTTGCAACATACAAATGCTTGTAACTTTTTACTGGAGCGTCATAAAACCTTGAAATTTTGTAACAATAAAGTACTCGAGCCTCTTGTCAATTTAAGCTATCACTCAAAGCTATGCTACCCTTGAGTCCCAATTCAAACACTGATAAAACTTTAAATGGCCCTAACTTATATACGGTACGTCCTACACCTATCAAAGTTTGCAACATACAAATGCTTGTAACTTTTTACAGGAGCGTCATAAAACCTTGAAATTTTGTAACAATAAACTACTCGAGCCTCTTGTCAATTTAAGCTATCGCTCAAAGCTACGCTACCCTTGAGTCCCACATCAAACACTGATAAAACTTCAAATGGCCCTAACTTCAATATGGTACGTCGTACACCTATCAAAGTTTGCCACATACAAATGCCTGTAACTTTTTACTGCAGCGTCATAAAACCTTGAAATTCTGTAACAATAAAGTACTCGAGCCTCTTGTCAATTTAAGTTATCGCTCAAAGCTATGCTACCCTTGAGTCCGAAATCAAACACTAATAAAATTTCAAATGGCACTAACTTCTATGCGGTACGTCCTACACCTATCAAAGTTTGCAACATACAAATGCTTGTAACTTTTTACAGGAGCGTCATAAAATCTTGAAATTTTGTAACAATAAAGTACTCGAGCCTCTTGTCAATTTAAGCTATCGCTCAAAGCTACGCTACCCTTGAGTCCGAAATCAAACATTGATAGAACTTCAAATGGCCCTAACTTCTATACGGTACGTCCTACACCTATCAAAGTTTGCAACATACAAATGCTTGTAACTTTTTACTGGAGCGTCATAAAACCTTGAAATTTTGTAACAATAAAGTACTCGAGCCTCTTGTAAATTTAAGCTATCGCTCAAAGCTATGCTACCCTTGAGTCCCACATCAAACACTGATAAAACTTCAAATGGCCCTAACTTCTATACGGTACGTCCTACACCTATCAAAGTTTGCAACATACAAATGCTTGTAACTTTTTACAGGAGCGTCATAAAATCTTGAAATTTTGTAACAATAAAGTACCCAAGCCTCTTGTCAATTTAAGCTATCGCTCAAAGCTATGGTACCCTTGAGTCTCAAATCAATCACTGACAAAACTTCAAATGGCCCTAACTTCTATACGGTACGTCCTACACCTATCAAAGTTTGCAACATACAAATGCTTGTAACTTTTTACTGGAGCGTCATAAAACCTTGAAATTTTGTAACAATAAAGTACTCGAGCCTCTTGTCAATTTAAGCTATCACTCAAAGCTATGCTACCCTTGAGTCCCAATTCAAACACTGATAAAACTTTAAATGGCCCTAACTTCTATACGGTACGTCCTACACCTATCAAAGTTTGCAACATACAAATGCTTGTAACTTTTTACAGGAGCGTCATAAAACCTTGAAATTTTGTAACAATAAACTACTCGAGCCTCTTGTCAATTTAAGCTATCGCTCAAAGCTACGCTACCCTTGAGTCCCACATCAAACACTGATAAAACTTCAAATGGCCCTAACTTCAATATGGTACGTCGTACACCTATCAAAGTTTGCCACATACAAATGCCTGTAACTTTTTACTGCAGCGTCATAAAACCTTGAAATTCTGTAACAATAAAGTACTCGAGCCTCTTGTCAATTTAAGTTATCGCTCAAAGCTATGCTACCCTTGAGTCCGAAATCAAACACTAATAAAATTTCAAATGGCCCTAACTTCTATGCGGTACGTCCTACACCTATCAAAGTTTGCAACATACAAATGCTTGTAACTTTTTACAGGAGCGTCATAAAATCTTGAAATTTTGTAACAATAAAGTACTCGAGCCTCTTGTCAATTTAAGCTATCGCTCAAAGCTACGCTACCCTTGAGTCCGAAATCAAACATTGATAGAACTTCAAATGGCCCTAACTTCTATACGGTACGTCCTACACCTATCAAAGTTTGCAACATACAAATGCTTGTAACTTTTTACTGGAGCGTCATAAAACCTTGAAATTTTGTAACAATAAAGTACTCGAGCCTCTTGTAAATTTAAGCTATCGCTCAAAGCTATGCTACCCTTGAGTCCCACATCAAACACTGATAAAACTTCAAATGGCCCTAACTTCTATACGGTACGTCCTACACCTATCAAAGTTTGCAACATACAAATGCTTGTAACTTTTTACTGGAACGTCAAAAACCTTGAAATTTTGTAACAATAAAGTATTCGAGCCTCTTGTCAATTTAAGCTATCGCTCAAAGCCATGCTACCTTTGATTTGGGACTCAAGTCCCAAATCAAACACTGATAAAACTTCAAGTGGCCCTAACTTCTATACGGTACGTCATACACCTACCAAAGTTTGCAACATACAAATGCTTGTAACTTTTTACTGGAGCGTCATAAAACCTTGAAATTTTGTAACAATAAAGTACTCGAGCCTCTTGTCAATTTAAGATATCGCTCAAAGCTATGTTACCCTTGAGTCCCAAATCAAACACTGATAAAACTACAAATGACCCTAACTTCTATACGGTACGTCCTACACCTATCAAAGTTTGCAACATACAAATGCTTGTAACTTTTTACTGGAGCACCATAAAACCTTGAAATTTTGTAACAATAAAGTACTCGAGCCTCTTGTCAATTTAAGCTATCGCTCAAAGCTATGCTACCCTTGAGTCCCAAATCAAACACTGATAAAACTTCAAATGGCCCTAACTTCTATACGGTACTTCCTACACCTATCAAAGCTTGCAACATACAAATGCTTGTAACATTTTACTGGAACGTCAAAAACCTTGAAATTTTGTAACAATAAAGTACTCGAGCCTCTTGTCAATTTAAGCTATCGCTCAAAGCCATGCTACCCTTGAGTCCCAAATCAAACACTGATAAAACTTCAAGTGGCCCTAACTTCTATACGGTACGTCATACACCTACCAAAGTTTGCAACATACAAATGCTTGTAACTTTTTACTGGAGCGTCATAAAACCTTGAAATTTTGTAACAATAAAGTACTCGAGCCTCTTGTCAATTTAAGATATCGCTCAAAGCTATGTTACCCTTGAGTCCCAAATCAAACACTGATAAAACTATAAATGACCCTAACTTCTATACGGTACGTCCTACACCTATCAAAGTTTGCAACATACAAATGCTTGTAACTTTTTACTGGAGCGTCATAAAACCTTGAAATTTTGTAACAATAAAGTACTCGAGCCTCTTGTAAATTTAAGCTATCGCTCAAAGCTATGCTACCCTTGAGTCCCACATCAAACACTGATAAAACTTCAAATGGCCCTAACTTCTATACGGTACGTCCTACACCTATCAAAGTTTGCAACATACAAATGCTTGTAACTTTTTACTGGAGCGTCATAAAACCTTGAAATTTTGTAACAATAAAGTACTCGAGCCTCTTGTAAATTTAAGCTATCGCTCAAAGCTATGCTACCCTTGAGTCCCACATCAAACACTGATAAAACTTCAAATGGCCCTAACTTCTATACGGTACGTCCTACACCTATCAAAGTTTGCAACATACAAATGCTTGTAACTTTTTACTGGAACGTCAAAAACCTTGAAATTTTGTAACAATAAAGTATTCGAGCCTCTTGTCAATTTAAGCTATCGCTCAAAGCCATGCTACCTTTGATTTGGGACTCAAGTCCCAAATCAAACACTGATAAAACTTCAAGTGGCCCTAACTTCTATACGGTACGTCATACACCTACCAAAGTTTGCAACATACAAATGCTTGTAACTTTTTACTGGAGCGTCATAAAACCTTGAAATTTTGTAACAATAAAGTACTCGAGCCTCTTGTCAATTTAAGATATCGCTCAAAGCTATGTTACCCTTGAGTCCCAAATCAAACACTGATAAAACTACAAATGACCCTAACTTCTATACGGTACGTCCTACACCTATCAAAGTTTGCAACATACAAATGCTTGTAACTTTTTACTGGAGCACCATAAAACCTTGAAATTTTGTAACAATAAAGTACTCGAGCCTCTTGTCAATTTAAGCTATCGCTCAAAGCTATGCTACCCTTGAGTCCCAAATCAAACACTGATAAAACTTCAAATGGCCCTAACTTCTATACGGTACTTCCTACACCTATCAAAGCTTGCAACATACAAATGCTTGTAACATTTTACTGGAACGTCAAAAACCTTGAAATTTTGTAACAATAAAGTACTCGAGCCTCTTGTCAATTTAAGCTATCGCTCAAAGCCATGCTACCCTTGAGTCCCAAATCAAACACTGATAAAACTTCAAGTGGCCCTAACTTCTATACGGTACGTCATACACCTACCAAAGTTTGCAACATACAAATGCTTGTAACTTTTTACTGGAGCGTCATAAAACCTTGAAATTTTGTAACAATAAAGTACTCGAGCCTCTTGTCAATTTAAGATATCGCTCAAAGCTATGTTACCCTTGAGTCCCAAATCAAACACTGATAAAACTATAAATGACCCTAACTTCTATACGGTACGTCCTACACCTATCAAAGTTTGCAACATACAAATGCTTGTAACTTTTTACTGGAGCACCATAAAACCTTGAAATTTTGTAACAATAAAGTACTCGAGCCTCTTGTCAATTTAAGCTATCGCTCAAAGCTATGCTACCCTTGAGTCCCAAATCAAACACTGATAAAACTTCAAATGGCCCTAACTTCTATACGGTACTTCCTACACCTATCAAAGCTTGCAGCATACAAATGCTTGTAACATTTTACTGGAACGTCAAAAACCTTGAAATTTTGTAACAATAAAGTACTCGAGCCTCTTGTCAATTTAAGCTATCGCTCAAAGCCATGCTACCCTTGAGTCCCAAATCAAACACTGATAAAACTTCAAGTGGCCCTAACTTCTATACGGTACGTCATACACCTACCAAAGTTTGCAACATACAAATGCTTGTAACTTTTTACTGGAGCGTCATAAAACCTTGAAATTTTGTAACAATAAAGTACTCGAGCCTCTTGTCAATTTAAGATATCGCTCAAAGCTATGGTACCCTTGAGTCCCAAATCAAACACTGATAAAACTACAAATGACCCTAACTTCTATACGGTACGTCCTACACCTATCAAAGTTTGCAACATACAAATGCTTGTAACTTTTTACTGGAGCGCCATAAAACCTTTCAAATTTTGTAACAATAAAGTACTCGAGCCTCTTGTCAATTTAAGCTATCGCTCAAAGCTATGCTACCCTTGAGTCCCAAATCAAACACTGATAAAACTTCAAATGGCCCTAACTTCTATACGGTACTTCCTACACCTATCAAAGTTTGCAACATACAAATGCTTGTAACTTTTTACTGGAACGTCAAAAACCTTGAAATTTTGTAACAATAAAGTACTCGAGCCTCTTGTCAATTTAAGCTATCGCTCAAAGCCATGCTACCCTTGAGTCCCAAATCAAACACTCATAAAACTTCAAGTGGCCCTAACTTCTATACGGTACGTCCTACACCTATCAAAGTTTGCAACATACAAATGCTTGTAACTTTTTACTGGAGCGTCATAAAACCTTGAAATTTTGTAACAATAAAGTACTCGAGCCGCTTGTAAATTTAAGCTATCGCTCAAAGCTATGCAACCCTTGAGTCCCACATGAAACACTGATAAAACTTCAAATGGCCCAAACTTCTATACGGTACGTCCTACACCTATCAAAGTTTGCCACATACAAATGCCTGTAACTTTTTACTGGAGCGTCATAAAACCTTGAAATTCTGTAACAATAAAGTAATCGAGCCTCTTGTCAATTTAAGTTATCGCTCAAAGCTATGCTACCCTTGAGTCCGAAATCAAACACTGATAGAACTTCAAATGGCCCTAACTTCTATACGGTACGTCATACACCTACCAAAGTTTGCAACATACAAATGCTTGTAACTTTTTACTGGAGCGTCATAAAACCTTGAAATTTTGTAACAATAAAGTACTCGAGCCTCTTGTAAATTTAAGCTATCGCTCAAAGCTATGCTACCCTTGAGTCCCACATCAAACACTGATAAAACTTCAAATGGCCCTAACTTCTATACGGTACGTCCTACACCTATCAAAGTTTGCAACATACAAATGCTTGTAACTTTTTACTGGAACGTCAAAAACCTTGAAATTTTGTAACAATAAAGTATTCGAGCCTCTTGTCAATTTAAGCTATCGCTCAAAGCCATGCTACCTTTGATTTGGGACTCAAGTCCCAAATCAAACACTGATAAAACTTCAAGTGGCCCTAACTTCTATACGGTACGTCATACACCTACCAAAGTTTGCAACATACAAATGCTTGTAACTTTTTACTGGAGCGTCATAAAACCTTGAAATTTTGTAACAATAAAGTACTCGAGCCTCTTGTCAATTTAAGATATCGCTCAAAGCTATGTTACCCTTGAGTCCCAAATCAAACACTGATAAAACTACAAATGACCCTAACTTCTATACGGTACGTCCTACACCTATCAAAGTTTGCAACATACAAATGCTTGTAACTTTTTACTGGAGCACCATAAAACCTTGAAATTTTGTAACAATAAAGTACTCGAGCCTCTTGTCAATTTAAGCTATCGCTCAAAGCTATGCTACCCTTGAGTCCCAAATCAAACACTGATAAAACTTCAAATGGCCCTAACTTCTATACGGTACTTCCTACACCTATCAAAGCTTGCAACATACAAATGCTTGTAACATTTTACTGGAACGTCAAAAACCTTGAAATTTTGTAACAATAAAGTACTCGAGCCTCTTGTCAATTTAAGCTATCGCTCAAAGCCATGCTACCCTTGAGTCCCAAATCAAACACTGATAAAACTTCAAGTGGCCCTAACTTCTATACGGTACGTCATACACCTACCAAAGTTTGCAACATACAAATGCTTGTAACTTTTTACTGGAGCGTCATAAAACCTTGAAATTTTGTAACAATAAAGTACTCGAGCCTCTTGTCAATTTAAGATATCGCTCAAAGCTATGTTACCCTTGAGTCCTAAATCAAACACTGATAAAACTATAAATGACCCTAACTTCTATACGGTACGTCCTACACCTATCAAAGTTTGCAACATACAAATGCTTGTAACTTTTTACTGGAGCACCATAAAACCTTGAAATTTTGTAACAATAAAGTACTCGAGCCTCTTGTCAATTTAAGCTATCGCTCAAAGCTATGCTACCCTTGAGTCCCAAATCAAACACTGATAAAACTTCAAATGGCCCTAACTTCTATACGGTACTTCCTACACCTATCAAAGCTTGCAGCATACAAATGCTTGTAACATTTTACTGGAACGTCAAAAACCTTGAAATTTTGTAACAATAAAGTACTCGAGCCTCTTGTCAATTTAAGCTATCGCTCAAAGCCATGCTACCCTTGAGTCCCAAATCAAACACTGATAAAACTTCAAGTGGCCCTAACTTCTATACGGTACGTCATACACCTACCAAAGTTTGCAACATACAAATGCTTGTAACTTTTTACTGGAGCGTCATAAAACCTTGAAATTTTGTAACAATAAAGTACTCGAGCCTCTTGTCAATTTAAGCTATCGCTCAAAGCTATGCTACCCTTGAGTCCCAAATCAAACACTGATAAAACTTCAAATGGCCCTAACTTCTATACGGTACTTCCTACACCTATCAAAGTTTGCAACATACAAATGCTTGTAACTTTTTACTGGAACGTCAAAAACCTTGAAATTTTGTAACAATAAAGTACTCGAGCCTCTTGTCAATTTAAGCTATCGCTCAAAGCCATGCTACCCTTGAGTCCCAAATCAAACACTCATAAAACTTCAAGTGGCCCTAACTTCTATACGGTACGTCCTACACCTATCAAAGTTTGCAACATACAAATGCTTGTAACTTTTTACTGGAGCGTCATAAAACCTTGAAATTTTGTAACAATAAAGTACTCGAGCCGCTTGTAAATTTAAGCTATCGCTCAAAGCTATGCAACCCTTGAGTCCCACATGAAACACTGATAAAACTTCAAATGGCCCAAACTTCTATACGGTACGTCCTACACCTATCAAAGTTTGCCACATACAAATGCCTGTAACTTTTTACTGGAGCGTCATAAAACCTTGAAATTCTGTAACAATAAAGTAATCGAGCCTCTTGTCAATTTAAGTTATCGCTCAAAGCTATGCTACCCTTGAGTCCGAAATCAAACACTGATAGAACTTCAAATGGCCCAAACTTCTATACGGTACGTCCTACACCTATCAAAGTTTGCCACATACAAATGCCTGTAACTTTTTACTGGAGCGTCATAAAACCTTGAAATTCTGTAACAATAAAGTAATCGAGCCTCTTGTCAATTTAAGTTATCGCTCAAAGCTATGCTACCCTTGAGTCCGAAATCAAACACTGATAGAACTTCAAATGGCCCTAACTTCTATACGGTACGTCATACACCTACCAAAGTTTGCAACATACAAATGCCTGTAACTTTTTACTGGAGCGTCATAAAACCTTGAAATTTTGTAACAATAAAGTACTCGAGCCTCTTGTCAATTTAAGCTATCGCTCAAAGCTATGTTATCCTTGAGTCCCAAATCAAACACTGATAAAACTACAAATGACCCTAACTTCTATACGGTACGTCCTACACCTATCAAAGTTTGCAACATACAAATGCTTGCAACTTTTTACTGGAGCGTCATAAAACCTTGAAATTTTGTAACAATAAAGTACTCGAACCTCTTGTCAATTTAAGCTATCGCTCAAAGCTACGCTACCCTTGAGTCCCACATCAAACACTGATAAAACTTCAATTGGCCCTAACTTTAATACGGTACGTCCTACACCTATCAAAGTTTGCCACATACAAATGCCTGTAACATTTTACTGGAGCGTCATAAAACCTTGAAATTTTGTAACAATAAAGTACTCGAGCCTCTTGTCAATTTGAGCTATCGCTCAAAGCTATGCTACCCTTGAGTCCCAAATCAAACACTGATAAAACTTCAAATGGCCCTAACTTCTATATGGTACTTCCTACACCTATCAAAGTTTGCAACATACAAATGCTTGTAACATTTTACTGGAACGTCAAAAACCTTGAAATTTTGTAACAATAAAGTACTCGAGCCTCTTGTCAATTTAAGCTATCGCTCAAAGCTACGCTACCCTTGAGTCCGAAATCACACATTGATAGAACTTCAAATGGCCCTAACTTCTATACGGTACGTCCTACACCTATCAAAGTTTGCAACATACAAATGCTTGTAACTTTTTACTGGAGCGTCATAAAACCTTGAAATTTTGTAACAATAAAGTACTCGAGCCTCTTGTAAATTTAAGCTATCGCTCAAAGCTATGCTACCCTTGAGTCCCACATCAAACACTGATAAAACTTCAAATGGCCCTAACTTCTATACGGTACGTCCTACACCTATCAAAGTTTGCAACATACAAATGCTTGTAACTTTTTACTGGAACGTCAAAAACCTTGAAATTTTGTATCAATAAAGTACTCGAGCCTCTTGTCAATTTAAGCTATCGCTCAAAGCCATGCTACCCTTGAGTCCCAAATCAAACACTGATAAAACTTCAAGTGGCCCTAACTTCTATACGGTACGTCATACACCTACCAAAGTTTGCAACATACAAATGCTTGTAACTTTTTACTGGAGCGTCATAAAACCTTGAAATTTTGTAACAATAAAGTACTCGAGCCTCTTGTAAATTTAAGATATCGCTCAAAGCTATGTTACCCTTGAGTCCCAAATCAAACACTGATAAAACTACAAATGACCCTAACTTCTATACGGTACGTCCTACACCTATCAAAGTTTGCAACATACAAATGCTTGTAACTTTTTACTGGAGCACCATAAAACCTTGAAATTTTGTAACAATAAAGTACTCGAGCCTCTTGTCAATTTAAGCTATCGCTCAAAGCTATGCTACCCTTGAGTCCCAAATCAAACACTGATAAAACTTCAAATGGCCCTAACTTCTATACGGTACTTCCTACACCTATCAAAGCTTGCAACATACAAATGCTTGTAACATTTTACTGGAACGTCAAAAACCTTGAAATTTTGTAACAATAAAGTACTCGAGCCTCTTGTCGATTTAAGCTATCGCTCAAAGCCATGCTACCCTTGAGTCCCAAATCAAACACTGATAAAACTTCAAGTGGCCCTAACTTCTATACGGTACGTCATACACCTACCAAAGTTTGCAACATACAAATGCTTGTAACTTTTTACTGGAGCGTCATAAAACCTTGAAATTTTGTAACAATAAAGTACTCGAGCCTCTTGTCAATTTAAGATATCGCTCAAAGCTATGTTACCCTTGAGTCCCAAATCAAACACTGATAAAACTACAAATGACCCTAACTTCTATACGGTACGTCCTACACCTATCAAAGTTTGCAACATACAAATGCTTGTAACTTTTTACTGGAGCACCATAAAACCTTGAAATTTTGTAACAATAAAGTACTCGAGCCTCTTGTCAATTTAAGCTATCGCTCAAAGCTATGTTACCCTTGAGTCCCAAATCAAACACTTATAAAACTTCAAATGGCCCTAACTTCTATACGGTACTTCCTACACCTATCAAAGCTTGCAACATACAAATGCTTGTAACATTTTACTGGAACGTCAAAAACCTTGAAATTTTGTAACAATAAAGTACTAGAGCCTCTTGTCAATTTAAGCTATCGCTCAAAGCCATGCTACCCTTGAGTCCCAAATCAAACACTGATAAAACTTCAAGTGGCCCTAACTTCTATACGGTACGTCATACACCTACCAAAGTTTGCAACATACAAATGCTTGTAACTTTTTACTGGAGCGTCATAAAACCTTGAAATTTTGTAACAATAAAGTACTCGAGCCTCTTGTCAATTTAAGCTATCGCTCAAAGCTACGCTACCCTTGAGTCCCACATCAAACACTGATAAAACTTCAAATGGCCCTAACTTCAATATGGTACGTCCTACACCTATCAAAGTTTGCCACATACAAATGCCTGTAACTTTTTACTGGAGCGTCATAAAACCTTGAAATTCTGTAACAATAAAGTACTCGAGCCTCTTGTCAATTTAAGTTATCGCTCAAAGCTATGCTACCCTTGAGTCCGAAATCAAACACTAATAAAATTTCAAATGGCCCTAACTTCTATGCGGTACGTCCTACACCTATCAAAGTTTGCAACATACAAATGCTTGTAACTTTTTACAGGAGCGTCATAAAATCTTGAAATTTTGTAACAATAAAGTACCCAAGCCTCTTGTCAATTTAAGCTATCGCTCAAAGCTATGGTACCCTTGAGTCTCAAATCAATCACTGACAAAACTTCAAATGGCCCTAACTTCTATACGGTACGTCCTACACCTATCAAAGTTTGCAACATACAAATGCTTGTAACTTTTTACTGGAGCGTCATAAAACCTTGAAATTTTCTAACAATAAAGTACTCGAGCCTCTTGTCAATTTAAGCTATCACTCAAAGCTATGCTACCCTTGAGTCCCAATTCAAACACTGATAAAACTTTAAATGGCCCTAACTTCTATACGGTACGTCCTACACCTATCAAAGTTTGCAACATACAAATGCTTGTAACTTTTTACAGGAGCGTCATAAAACCTTGAAATTTTGTAACAATAAACTACTCGAGCCTCTTGTCAATTTAAGCTATCGCTCAAAGCTACGCTACCCTTGAGTCCCACATCAAACACTGATAAAACTTCAAATGGCCCTAACTTCAATATGGTACGTCGTACACCTATCAAAGTTTGCCACATACAAATGCCTGTAACTTTTTACTGCAGCGTCATAAAACCTTGAAATTCTGTAACAATAAAGTACTCGAGCCTCTTGTCAATTTAAGATATCGCGCAAAGCTATGTTACCCTTGAGTCCCAAATCAAACACTGATAAAACTACAAATGACCCTAACTTCTATACGGTACGTCCTACACCTATCAAAGTTTGCAACATACAAATGCTTGTAACTTTTTACTGGAGCACCATAAAACCTTGAAATTTTGTAACAATAAAGTACTCGAGCCTCTTGTCAATTTAAGCTATCGCTCAAAGCTATGCTACCCTTGAGTCCCAAATCAAACACTGATAAAACTTCAAATGGCCCTAACTTCTATACGGTACTTCCTACACCTATCAAAGCTTGCAACATACAAATGCTTGTAACATTTTACTGGAACGTCAAAAACCTTGAAATTTTGTAACAATAAAGTACTCGAGCCTCTTGTCAATTTAAGCTATCGCTCAAAGCCATGCTACCCTTGAGTCCCAAATCAAACACTGATAAAACTTCAAGTGGCCCTAACTTCTATACGGTACGTCATACACCTACCAAAGTTTGCAACATACAAATGCTTGTAACTTTTTACTGGAGCGTCATAAAACCTTGAAATTTTGTAACAATAAAGTACTCGAGCCTCTTGTCAATTTAAGATATCGCTCAAAGCTATGTTACCCTTGAGTCCCAAATCAAACACTGATAAAACTACAAATGACCCTAACTTCTATACGGTACGTCCTACACCTATCAAAGTTTGCAACATACAAATGCTTGTAACTTTTTACTGGAGCACCATAAAACCTTGAAATTTTGTAACAATAAAGTACTCGAGCCTCTTGTCAATTTAAGCTATCGCTCAAAGCTATGCTACCCTTGAGTCCCAAATCAAACACTGATAAATCTTCAAATGGCCCTAACTTCTATACGGTACTTCCTACACCTATCAAAGCTTGCAGCATACAAATGCTTGTAACATTTTACTGGAACGTCAAAAACCTTGAAATTTTGTAACAATAAAGTACTCGAGCCTCTTGTCAATTTAAGCTATCGCTCAAAGCCATGCTACCCTTGAGTCCCAAATCAAACACTGATAAAACTTCAAGTGGCCCTAACATCTATACGGTACGTCATACACCTACCAAAGTTTGCAACATACAAATGCTTGTAACTTTTTACTGGAGCGTCATAAAACCTTGAAATTTTGTAACAATAAAGTACTCGAGCCTCTTGTCAATTTAAGATATCGCTCAAAGCTATGGTACCCTTGAGTCCCAAATCAAACACTGATAAAACTACAAATGACCCTAACTTCTATACGGTACGTCCTACACCTATCAAAGTTTGCAACATACAAATGCTTGTAACTTTTTACTGGAGCGCCATAAAACCTTTCAAATTTTGTAACAATAAAGTACTCGAGCCTCTTGTCAATTTAAGCTATCGCTCAAAGCTATGCTACCCTTGAGTCCGAAATCAAACACTGATAGAACTTCAAATGGCCCTAACTTCTATACGGTACGTCATACACCTACCAAAGTTTGCAACATACAAATGCCTGTAACTTTTTACTGGAGCGTCATAAAACCTTGAAATTTTGTAACAATAAAGTACTCGAGCCTCTTGTCAATTTAAGCTATCGCTCAAAGCTATGTTACCCTTGAGTCCCAAATCAAACACTGATAAAACTACAAATGACCCTAACTTCTATACGGTACGTCCTACACCTATCAAAGTTTGCAACATACAAATGCTTGCAACTTTTTACTGGAGCGTCATAAAACCTTGAAATTTTGTAACAATAAAGTACTCGAGCCTCTTGTCAATTTAAGCTATCGCTCAAAGCTACGCTACCCTTGAGTCCCACATCAAACACTGATAAAACTTCAATTGGCCCTAACTTTAATACGGTACGTCCTACACCTATCAAAGTTTGCCACATACAAATGCCTGTAACATTTTACTGGAGCGTCATAAAACCTTGAAATTTTGTAACAATAAAGTACTCGAGCCTCTTGTCAATTTGAGCTATCGCTCAAAGCTATGCTACCCTTGAGTCCCAAATCAAACACTGATAAAACTTCAAATGGCCCTAACTTCTATACGGTACTTCCTACACCTATCAAAGCTTGCAACATACAAATGCTTGTAACATTTTACTGGAACGTCAAAAACCTTGAAATTTTGTAACAATAAAGTACTAGAGCCTCTTGTCAATTTAAGCTATCGCTCAAAGCCATGCTACCCTTGAGTCCCAAATCAAACACTGATAAAACTTCAAGTGGCCCTAACTTCTATACGGTACGTCATACACCTACCAAAGTTTGCAACATACAAATGCTTGTAACTTTTTACTGGAGCGTCATAAAACCTTGAAATTTTGTAACAATAAAGTACTCGAGCCTCTTGTCAATTTAAGATATCGCTCAAAGCTATGGTACCCTTGAGTCCCAAATCAAACACTGATAAAACTACAAATGATCCTAACTTCTATACGGTACGTCCTACACCTATCAAAGTTTGCAACATACAAATGCTTGTAACTTTTTACTGGAGCGTCATAAAACCTTGAAATTTTGTAACAATAAAGTACTCGAGCCTCTTGTCAATTTAAGCTATCGCTCAAAGCTACGCTACCCTTGAGTCCCACATCAAACACTGATAAAACTTCAAATGGCCCTAACTTCAATATGGTACGTCCTACACCTATCAAAGTTTGCCACATACAAATGCCTGTAACTTTTTACTGGAGCGTCATAAAACCTTGAAATTCTGTAACAATAAAGTACTCGAGCCTCTTGTCAATTTAAGTTATCGCTCAAAGCTATGCTACCCTTGAGTCCGAAATCAAACACTAATAAAATTTCAAATGGCCCTAACTTCTATGCGGTACGTCCTACACCTATCAAAGTTTGCAACATACAAATGCTTGTAACTTTTTACAGGAGCGTCATAAAATCTTGAAATTTTGTAACAATAAAGTACCCAAGCCTCTTGTCAATTTAAGCTATCGCTCAAAGCTATGGTACCCTTGAGTCTCAAATCAATCACTGACAAAACTTCAAATGGCCCTAACTTCTATACGGTACGTCCTACACCTATCAAAGTTTGCAACATACAAATGCTTGTAACTTTTTACTGGAGCGTCATAAAACCTTGAAATTTTCTAACAATAAAGTACTCGAGCCTCTTGTCAATTTAAGCTATCACTCAAAGCTATGCTACCCTTGAGTCCCAATTCAAACACTGATAAAACTTTAAATGGCCCTAACTTCTATACGGTACGTCCTACACCTATCAAAGTTTGCAACATACAAATGCTTGTAACTTTTTACAGGAGCGTCATAAAACCTTGAAATTTTGTAACAATAAACTACTCGAGCCTCTTGTCAATTTAAGCTATCGCTCAAAGCTACGCTACCCTTGAGTCCCACATCAAACACTGATAAAACTTCAAATGGCCCTAACTTCAATATGGTACGTCGTACACCTATCAAAGTTTGCCACATACAAATGCCTGTAACTTTTTACTGCAGCGTCATAAAACCTTGAAATTCTGTAACAATAAAGTACTCGAGCCTCTTGTCAATTTAAGATATCGCGCAAAGCTATGTTACCCTTGAGTCCCAAATCAAACACTGATAAAACTACAAATGACCCTAACTTCTATACGGTACGTCCTACACCTATCAAAGTTTGCAACATACAAATGCTTGTAACTTTTTACTGGAGCACCATAAAACCTTGAAATTTTGTAACAATAAAGTACTCGAGCCTCTTGTCAATTTAAGCTATCGCTCAAAGCTATGCTACCCTTGAGTCCCAAATCAAACACTGATAAAACTTCAAGTGGCCCTAACTTCTATACGGTACTTCCTACACCTATCAAAGCTTGCAACATACAAATGCTTGTAACATTTTACTGGAACGTCAAAAACCTTGAAATTTTGTAACAATAAAGTACTCGAGCCTCTTGTCAATTTAAGCTATCGCTCAAAGCTATGTTACCCTTGAGTCCCAAATCAAACACTGATAAAACTTCAAGTGGCCCTAACTTCTATACGGTACGTCATACACCTACCAAAGTTTGCAACATACAAATGCTTGTAACTTTTTACTGGAGCGTCATAAAACCTTGAAATTTTGTAACAATAAAGTACTCGAGCCTCTTGTCAATTTAAGATATCGCTCAAAGCTATGTTACCCTTGAGTCCCAAATCAAACACTGATAAAACTACAAATGACCCTAACTTCTATACGGTACGTCCTACACCTATCAAAGTTTGCAACATACAAATGCTTGTAACTTTTTACTGGAGCACCATAAAACCTTGAAATTTTGTAACAATAAAGTACTCGAGCCTCTTGTCAATTTAAGCTATCGCTCAAAGCTATGCTACCCTTGAGTCCCAAATCAAACACTGATAAAACTTCAAATGGCCTTAACTTCAATACGGTACTTCCTACACCTATCAAAGCTTGCAGCATACAAATGCTTGTAACATTTTACTGGAACGTCAAAAACCTTGAAATTTTGTAACAATAAAGTACTCGAGCCTCTTGTCAATTTAAGCTATCGCTCAAAGCCATGCTACCCTTGAGTCCCAAATCAAACACTGATAAAACTTCAAGTGGCCCTAACATCTATACGGTACGTCATACACCTACCAAAGTTTGCAACATACAAATGCTTGTAACTTTTTACTGGAGCGTCATAAAACCTTGAAATTTTGTAACAATAAAGTACTCGAGCCTCTTGTCAATTTAAGATATCGCTCAAAGCTATGGTACCCTTGAGTCCCAAATCAAACACTGATAAAACTACAAATTACCCTAACTTCTATACGGTACGTCCTACACCTATCAAAGTTTGCAACATACAAATGCTTGTAACTTTTTACTGGAGCGCCATAAAACCTTTCAAATTTTGTAACAATAAAGTACTCGAGCCTCTTGTCAATTTAAGCTATCGCTCAAAGCTATGCTACCCTTGAGTCCGAAATCAAACACTGATAGAACTTCAAATGGCCCTAACTTCTATACGGTACGTCATACACCTACCAAAGTTTGCAACATACAAATGCCTGTAACTTTTTACTGGAGCGTCATAAAACCTTGAAATTTTGTAACAATAAAGTACTCGAGCCTCTTGTCAATTTAAGCTATCGCTCAAAGCTATGTTACCCTTGAGTCCCAAATCAAACACTGATAAAACTACAAATGACCCTAACTTCTATACGGTACGTCCTACACCTATCAAAGTTTGCAACATACAAATGCTTGCAACTTTTTACTGGAGCGTCATAAAACCTTGAAATTTTGTAACAATAAAGTACTCGAGCCTCTTGTCAATTTAAGCTATCGCTCAAAGCTACGCTACCCTTGAGTCCCACATCAAACACTGATAAAACTTCAATTGGCCCTAACTTTAATACGGTACGTCCTACACCTATCAAAGTTTGCCACATACAAATGCCTGTAACATTTTACTGGAGCGTCATAAAACCTTGAAATTTTGTAACAATAAAGTACTCGAGCCTCTTGTCAATTTGAGCTATCGCTCAAAGCTATGCTACCCTTGAGTCCCAAATCAAACACTGATAAAACTTCAAATGGCCCTAACTTCTATACGGTACTTCCTACACCTATCAAAGTTTGCAACATACAAATGCTTGTAACATTTTACTGGAACGTCAAAAACCTTGAAATTTTGTAACAATAAAGTACTCGAGCCTCTTGTCAATTTAAGCTATCGCTCAAAGCTACGCTACCCTTGAGTCCGAAATCAAACATTGATAGAACTTCAAATGGCCCTAACTTCTATACGGTACGTCCTACACCTATCAAAGTTTGCAACATACAAATGCTTGTAACTTTTTACTGGAGCGTCATAAAACCTTGAAATTTTGTAACAATAAAGTACTCGAGCCTCTTGTAAATTTAAGCTATCGCTCAAAGCTATGCTACCCTTGAGTCCCACATCAAACACTGATAAAACTTCAAATGGCCCTAACTTCTATACGGTACGTCCTACACCTATCAAAGTTTGCAACATACAAATGCTTGTAACTTTTTACTGGAACGTCAAAAACCTTGAAATTTTGTAACAATAAAGTACTCGAGCCTCTTGTCAATTTAAGCTAGCGCTCAAAGCCATGCTACCCTTGAGTCCCAAATCAAACACTGATAAAACTTCAAGTGGCCCTAACTTCTATACGGTACGTCATACACCTACCAAAGTTTGCAACATACAAATGCTTGTAACTTTTTACTGGAGCGTCATAAAACCTTGAAATTTTGTAACAATAAAGTACTCGAGCCTCTTGTCAATTTAAGATATCGCTCAAAGCTATGTTACCCTTGAGTCCCAAATCAAACACTGATAAAACTACAAATGACCCTAACTTCTATACGGTACGTCCTACACCTATCAAAGTTTGCAACATACAAATGCTTGTAACTTTTTACTGGAGCACCATAAAACCTTGAAATTTTGTAACAATAAAGTACTCGAGCCTCTTGTCAATTTAAGCTATCGCTCAAAGCTATGCTACCCTTGAGTCCCAAATCAAACACTGATAAAACTTCAAATGGCCCTAACTTCTATACGGTACTTCCTACACCTATCAAAGCTTGCAACATACAAATGCTTGTAACATTTTACTGGAACGTCAAAAACCTTGAAATTTTGTAACAATAAAGTACTCGAGCCTCTTGTCAATTTAAGCTATCGCTCAAAGCCATGCTACCCTTGAGTCCCAAATCAAACACTGATAAAACTTCAAGTGGCCCTAACTTCTATACGGTACGTCATACACCTACCAAAGTTTGCAACATACAAATGCTTGTAACTTTTTACTGGAGCGTCATAAAACCTGGAAATTTTGTAACAATAAAGTACTCGAGCCTCTTGTCAATTTAAGATATCGCTCAAAGCTATGGTACCCTTGAGTCCCAAATCAAACACTGATAAAACTACAAATGACCCTAACTTCTACACGGTACGTCCTACACCTATCAAAGTTTGCAACATACAAATGCTTGTAACTTTTTACTGGAGCGCCATAAAACCTTTCAAATTTTGTAACAATAAAGTACTCGAGCCTCTTGTCAATTTAAGCTATCGCTCAAAGCTATGCTACCCTTGAGTCCCAAATCAAACACTGATAAAACTTCAAATGGCCCTAACTTCTATACGGTACTTCCTACACCTATCAAAGTTTGCAACATACAAATGCTTGTAACTTTTTACTGGAACGTCAAAAACCTTGAAATTTTGTAACAATAAAGTACTCGAGCCTCTTGTCAATTTAAGCTATCGCTCAAAGCCATGCTACCCTTGAGTCCCAAATCAAACACTCATAAAACTTCAAGTGGCCCTAACTTCTATACGGTACGTCCTACACCTATCAAAGTTTGCAACATACAAATGCTTGTAACTTTTTACTGGAGCGTCATAAAACCTTGAAATTTTGTAACAATAAAGTACTCGAGCCTCTTGTAAATTTAAGCTATCGCTCAAAGCTATGCAACCCTTGAGTCCCACATCAAACACTGATTAAACTTCAAATGGCCCAAACTTCTATACGGTACGTCCTACACCTATCAAAGTTTGCCACATACAAATGCCTGTAACTTTTTACTGGAGCGTCATAAAACCTTGAAATTCTGTAACAATAAAGTAATCGAGCCTCTTGTCAATTTAAGTTATCGCTCAAAGCTATGCTACCCTTGAGTCCGAAATCAAACACTGATAGAACTTCAAATGGCCCTAACTTCTATACGGTACGTCATACACCTACCAAAGTTTGCAACATACAAATGCCTGTAACTTTTTACTGGAGCGTCATAAAACCTTGAAATTTTGTAACAATAAAGTACTCGAGCCTCTTGTCAATTTAAGCTATCGCTCAAAGCTATGTTACCCTTGAGTCCCAAATCAAACACTGATAAAACTACAAATGACCCTAACTTCTATACGGTACGTCCTACACCTATCAAAGTTTGCAACATACAAATGCTTGCAACATTTTACTGGAGCGTCCTAAAACCTTGAAATTTTGTAACAATAAAGTACTCGAGCCTCTTGTCAATTTAAGCTATCGCTCAAAGCTACGCTACCCTTGAGTCCCACATCAAACACTGATAAAACTTCAATTGGCCCTAACTTTAATACAGTACGTCCTACACCTATCAAAGTTTGCCACATACAAATGCCTGTAACATTTTACTGGAGCGTCATAAAACCTTGAAATTTTGTAACAATAAAGTACTCGAGCCTCTTGTCAATTTGAGCTATCGCTCAAAGCTATGCTACCCTTGAGTCCCAAATCAAACACTGATAAAACTTCAAATGGCCCTAACTTCTATACGGTACTTCCTACACCTATCAAAGTTTGCAACATACAAATGCTTGTAACATTTTACTGGAACGTCAAAAACCTTGAAATTTTGTAACAATAAAGTACTCGAGCTTCTTGTCAATTTAAGCTATCGCTCAAAGCCATGCTACCCTTGAGTCCCAAATCAAACACTGATAAAACTTCAAGTGGCCCTAACTTCTATACGGTACGTCATACACCTACCAAAGTTTGCAACATACAAATGCTTGTAACTTTTTACTGGAGCGTCATAAAACCTTGAAATTTTGTAACAATAAAGTACTCGAGCCTCTTGTCAATTTAAGATATCGCTCAAAGCTATGTTACCCTTGAGTCCCAAATCAAACACTGATAAAACTACAAATGACCCTAACTTCTATACGGTACGTCCTACACCTATCAAAGTTTGCAACATACAAATGCTTGTAACTTTTTACTGGAGCGCCATAAAACCTTGAAATTTTGTAACAATAAAGTACTCGAGCCTCTTGTCAATTTAAGCTATCGCTCAAAGCCATGCTACCCTTGAGTCCCAAATCAAACACTCATAAAACTTCAAGTGGCCCTAACTTCTAAACGGTACGTCCTTCACCTATCAAAGTTTGCAACATACAAATGCTTGTAACTTTTTACTGGAGCGTCATAAAACCTTGAAATTTTGTAACAATAAAGTACTCGAGCCTCTTGTCAATTTAAGCTATCGCTCAAAGCCATGCTACCCTTGAGTCCCAAATCAAACACTGATAAAACTTCAAGTGGCCCTAACTTCTATACGGTACGTCATACACCTACCAAAGTTTGCAACATACAAATGCTTGTAACTTTTTACTGGAGCGTCATAAAACCTTGAAATTTTGTGACAATAAAGTACTCGAGCCTCTTGTCAATTTAAGATATCGCTCAAAGCTATGTTACCCTTGAGTCCCAAATCAAACACTGATAAAACTACAAATGACCCTAACTTCTATACGGTACGTCCTACACCTATCAAAGTTTGCAACATACAAATGCTTGTAGCTTTTTACTGGAGCACCATAAAACCTTGAAATTTTGTAACAATAAAGTACTCGAGCCTCTTGTCAATTTAAGCTATCGCTCAAAGCTATGCTACCCTTGAGTCCCAAATCAAACACTGATAAAACTACAAATGACCCTAACTTCTATACGGTACGTCCTACACCTATCAAAGTTTGCAACATACAAATGCTTGTAACTTTTTACTGGAGCGCCATAAAACCTTGAAATTTTGTAACAATAAAGTACTCGAGCCTCTTGTCAATTTAAGCTATCGCTCAAAGCTATGCTACCCTTGAGTCCCAAATCAAACACTGATAAAACTTCAAATGGCCCTAACTTCTATACGGTACTTCCTACACCTATCAAAGTTTGCAACATACAAATGCTTGTAACTTTTTACTGGAACGTCAAAAACCTTGAAATTTTGTAACAATAAAGTACTCGAGCCTCTTGTCAATTTAAGCTATCGCTCAAAGCCATGCTACCCTTGAGTCCCAAATCAAACACTCATAAAACTTCAAGTGGCCCTAACTTCTATACGGTACGTCCTACACCTATCAAAGTTTGCAACATACAAATGCTTGTAACTTTTTACTGGAGCGTCATAAAACCTTGAAATTTTGTAACAATAAAGTACTCGAGCCTCTTGTAAATTTAAGCTATCGCTCAAAACTATGCAACCCTTGAGTCCCACATCAAACACTGATAAAACTTCAAATGGCCCAAACTTCTATACGGTACGTCCTACACCTATCAAAGTTTGCCACATACAAATGCCTGTAACTTTTTACTGGAGCGTCATAAAACCTTGAAATTCTGTAACAATAAAGTACTCGAGCCTCTTGTCAATTTAAGTTATCGCTCAAAGCTATGCTACCCTTGAGTCCGAAATCAAACACTGATAGAACTTCAAATGGCCCTAACTTCTATACGGTACGTCATACACCTACCAAATTTTGCAACATACAAATGCCTGTAACTTTTTTCTGGAGGGTCATAAAACCTTGAAATTTTGTAACAATAAAGGACTCGAGCCTCTTGTCAATTTAAGCTATCGCTCAAAGCTATGCTACCCTTGAGTCCCAAATCAAACACTGATAAAACTTCAAATGGCCCTAACTTCTATACGGTACTTCCTACACCTATCAAAGTTTGCAACATACAAATGCTTGCAACTTTTTACTGGAGCGTCATAAAACCTTGAAATTTTGTAACAATAAAGTACTCGAGCCTCTTGTCAATTTAAGCTATCGCTCAAAGCTATGCTACCCTTGAGTCCCAAATCAAACACTGATAAAAAGGTACTTCCTACACCTATCAAAGTTTGCAACATACAAATGCTTGTAACTTTTTACTGGAGCGCCATAAAACCTTGAAATTTTGTAACAATAAAGTACTCGAGCCTCTTGTCAATTTAAGCTATCGCTCAAAGCTATGCTACCCTTGAGTCCCAAATCAAACACTGATAAAACTTCAAATGGCCCTAACTTCTATACGGTACTTCCTACACCTATCAAAGTTTGCAACATACAAATGCTTGTAACATTTTACTGGAACGTCAAAAACCTTGAAATTTTGTAACAATAAAGTACTCGAGCCTCTTGTCAATTTAAGCTATCGCTCAAAGCCATGCTACCTTTGAGTCCCAAATCAAACACTGATAAAACTTCAAGTGGCCCTAACTTCTATACGGTACGTCATACACCTACCAAAGTTTGCAACATACAAATGCTTGTAACTTTTTACTGGAGCGTCATAAAACCTTGAAATTTTGTAACAATAAAGTACTCGAGCCTCTTGTCAATTTAAGATATCGCTCAAAGCTATGTTACCCTTGAGTCCCAAATCAAACACTGATAAAACTACAAATGACCCTAACTTCTATACGGTACGTCCTACACCTATCAAAGTTTGCAACATACAAATGCTTGTAACTTTTTACTGGAGCGCCATAAAACCTTGAAATTTTGTAACAATAAAGTACTCGAGCCTCTTGTCAATTTAAGCTATCGCTCAAAGCCATGCTACCCTTGAGTCCCAAATCAAACACTCATAAAACTTCAAGTGGCCCTAACTTCTATACGGTACGTCCTACACCTATCAAAGTTTGCAACATACAAATGATTGTAACTTTTTACTGGAGCGTCATAAAACCTTGAAATTTTGTAACAATAAAGTACTCGAGCCTCTTGTCAATTTAAGTTATCGCTCAAAGCTATGCTACCCTTGAGTCCGAAATCAAACACTGATAGAACTTCAAATGGCCCTAACTTCTATACGGTACGTCATACACCTACCAAAGTTTGCAACATACAAATGCCTGTAACTTTTTACTGGAGCGTCATAAAACCTTGAAATTCTGTAACAATAAAGTACTCGAGCCTCTTGTCAATTTAAGTTATCGCTCAAAGCTATGCTACCCTTGAGTCCGAAATCAAACACTGATAGAACTTCAAATGGCCCTAACTTCTATACGGTACGTCATACACCTACCAAAGTTTGCAACATACAAATGCTTGTAACTTTTTACTGGAGCGTCATAAAACCTTGAAATTTTGTGACAATAAAGTACTCGAGCCTCTTGTCAATTTAAGATATCGCTCAAAGCTATGTTACCCTTGAGTCCCAAATCAAACACTGATAAAACTACAAATGACCCTAACTTCTATACGGTACGTCCTACACCTATCAAAGTTTGCAACATACAAATGCTTGTAGCTTTTTACTGGAGCACCATAAAACCTTGAAATTTTGTAACAATAAAGTACTCGAGCCTCTTGTCAATTTAAGCTATCGCTCAAAGCTATGCTACCCTTGAGTCCCAAATCAAACACTGATAAAACTACAAATGACCCTAACTTCTATACGGTACGTCCTACACCTATCAAAGTTTGCAACATACAAATGCTTGTAACTTTTTACTGGAGCGCCATAAAACCTTGAAATTTTGTAACAATAAAGTACTCGAGCCTCTTGTCAATTTAAGCTATCGCTCAAAGCTATGCTACCCTTGAGTCCCAAATCAAACACTGATAAAACTTCAAATGGCCCTAACTTCTATACGGTACTTCCTACACCTATCAAAGTTTGCAACATACAAATGCTTGTAACTTTTTACTGGAACGTCAAAAACCTTGAAATTTTGTAACAATAAAGTACTCGAGCGTCTTGTCAATTTAAGCTATCGCTCAAAGCCATGCTACCCTTGAGTCCCAAATAAAACACTCATAAAACTTCAAGTGGCCCTAACTTCTATACGGTACGTCCTACACCTATCAAAGTTTGCAACATACAAATGCTTGTAACTTTTTACTGGAGCGTCATAAAACCTTGAAATTTTGTAACAATAAAGTACTCGAGCCTCTTGTAAATTTAAGCTATCGCTCAAAACTATGCAACCCTTGAGTCCCACATCAAACACTGATAAAACTTCAAATGGCCCTAACTTCTATACGGTACGTCATACACCTACCAAAGTTTGCAACATACAAATGCCTGTAACTTTTTTCTGGAGGGTCATAAAACCTTGAAATTTTGTAACAATAAAGGACTCGAGCCTCTTGTCAATTTAAGCTATCGCTCAAAGCTATGCTACCCTTGAGTCCCAAATCAAACACTGATAAAACTTCAAATGGCCCTAACTTCTATACGGTACTTCCTACACCTATCAAAGTTTGCAACATACAAATGCTTGCAACTTTTTACTGGAGCGTCATAAAACCTTGAAATTTTGTAACAATAAAGTACTCGAGCCTCTTGTCAATTTAAGCTATCGCTCAAAGCTATGCTACCCTTGAGTCCCAAATCAAACACTGATAAAAAGGTACTTCCTACACCTATCAAAGTTTGCAACATACAAATGCTTGTAACTTTTTACTGGAGCGCCATAAAACCTTGAAATTTTGTAACAATAAAGTACTCGAGCCTCTTGTCAATTTAAGCTATCGCTCAAAGCTATGCTACCCTTGAGTCCCAAATCAAACACTGATAAAACTTCAAATGGCCCTAACTTCTATACGGTACTTCCTACACCTATCAAAGTTTGCAACATACAAATGCTTGTAACATTTTACTGGAACGTCAAAAACCTTGAAATTTTGTAACAATAAAGTACTCGAGCTTCTTGTCAATTTAAGCTATCGCTCAAAGCCATGCTACCTTTGAGTCCCAAATCAAACACTGATAAAACTTCAAGTGGCCCTAACTTCTATACGGTACGTCATACACCTACCAAAGTTTGCAACATACAAATGCTTGTAACTTTTTACTGGAGCGTCATAAAACCTTGAAATTTTGTAACAATAAAGTACTCGAGCCTCTTGTCAATTTAAGATATCGCTCAAAGCTATGTTACCCTTGAGTCCCAAATCAAACACTGATAAAACTACAAATGACCCTAACTTCTATACGGTACGTCCTACACCTATCAAAGTTTGCAACATACAAATGCTTGTAACTTTTTACTGGAGCGTCATAAAACCTTGAAATTTTGTAACAATAAAGTACTCGAGCCTCTTGTCAATTTAAGCTATCGCTCAAAGCCATGCTACCCTTGAGTCCCAAATCAAACACTCATAAAACTTCAAGTGGCCCTAACTTCTATACGGTACGTCCTACACCTATCAAAGTTTGCAACATACAAATGATTGTAACTTTTTACTGGAGCGTCAGAAAACCTTGAAATTTTGTAACAATAAAGTACTCGAGCCTCTTGTCAATTTAAGTTATCGCTCAAAGCTATGCTACCCTTGAGTCCGAAATCAAACACTGATAGAACTTCAAATGGCCCTAACTTCTATAACGGTACGTCATACACCTACCAAAGTTTGCAACATACAAATGCCTGTAACTTTTTACTGGAGCGTCATAAAACCTTGAAATTCTGTAACAATAAAGTACTCGAGCCTCTTGTCAATTTAAGTTATCGCTCAAAGCTATGCTACCCTTGAGTCCCAAATCAAACACTGATAGAACTTCAAATGGCCCTAACTTCTATACGGTACGTCCTACACCTACCAAAGTTTGGCAACATACAAATGCCTGTAACTTTTTACTGGAGCGTCATAAAACCTTGAAATTTTGTAACAATAAAGTACTCGAGCCTCTTGTCAATTTAAGCTATCGCCTCAAAGCTATGTTACCCTTGAGTCCCAAATCAAACACTGATAAAACTACAAATGACCCTAACTTTTATACGGTACGTCCTACACCTATCAAAGTTTGCAACATACAAATGCTTGCAACTTTTTACTGGAGCGTCATAAAACCTTGAAATTTTGTAACAATAAAGTACTCGAGCCTCTTGTCAATTTAAGCCATCGCTCAAAGCTACGCTACCCTTGAGTCCCACATCAAACACTGATAAAACTTCAATTGGCCCTAACTTTAATACGGTACGTCCTACACCTATCAAAGTTTGCCACATACAAATGCCTGTAACATTTTACTGGAGCGTCATAAAACCTTGAAATTTTGTAACAATAAAGTACTCGAGCCTCTTGTCAATTTAACCTATCGGTCAAAGCTATGCTACCCTTGAGTCCAAAATCAAACACTGATAAAATTTCAAGTGGCCCTAACTTCTATATGGTACGTTCTACACCTATCAAAGTTTGCAACATACAAATGCTTGTAACTTTTTACTGGAGCGCCATAAAACCTTGAAATTTTGTAACAATAAAGTACTCGAGCCTCTTGTCAATTTAAGCTATCGCTCAAAGCTATGCTACCCTTGAGTCCAAATCAAACACTGATAAAACTTCAAATGGCCCTAACTTCCTATACGGTACTTCCTACACCTATCAAAGTTTGCAACATACAAATGCTTGTAACTTTTTACTGAACGTCAAAAACCTTGAAATTTTGTAACAATAAAGTACTCGAGCCTCTTGTCAATTTAAGCTATCGCTCAAAGCCATGCTACCCTTGAGTCCCAAATCAAACACTCATAAAACTTCAAGTGGCCCTAACTTCTATACGGTACGTCCTACACCTATCAAAGTTTGCAACATACAAATGCTTGTAACTTTTTACTGGAGCGTCATAAAACCTTGAAATTTGTAACAATAAAGTACTCGAGCCTCTTGTCAATGTAAGATATCGCTCAAAGCTATGTTACCCTTGAGTCCAAATCAAACACTGATAAAACTACAAATGACCCTAACTTCTATACGGTACGTCCTACACCTATCAAAGTTTGCAACATACAAATGCTTGTAACTTTTTATTGGAGCGCCATAAAACCTTGAAATTTTGTAACAATAAAGTACTCGAGCCTCTTGTCAATTTAAGCTATCGCTCAAGCTATGCTACCCTTGAGTCCCAAATCAAACACTGATAAAAACTTCATATGGCCCTAACTTCTATACGGTACTTCCTACACCTATCAAAGTTTGCAACATACAAATGCTTGTAACTTTTTACTGGAACGTCAAAAACCTTGAAATTTTGTAACAATAAAGTACTCGAGCCTCTTGTCAATTTAAGCTATCGCTCAAAGCCATGCTACCCTTGATGAGTCCCAAATCAAACACTCATAAAACTTCAAGTGGCCCTAACTTCTATACGGTACGTCCTACACCTATCAAAGTTTGCAACATACAAATGCTTGTAACTTTTTACTGGAGCGTCATAAAACCTTGAAATTTTGTAACAATAAAGTACTCGAGCCTCTTGTAAATTTAAGCTATCGCTCAAAACTATGCAACCCTTGAGTCCCACATCAAACACTGATAAAACTTCAAATGGCCCAAACTTCTATACGGTACGTCCTACACCTATCAAAGTTTGCAACATACAAATGCCTGTAACTTTTTACTGGAGCGTCATAAAACCTTGAAATTCTGTAACAATAAAGTACTCGAGCCTCTTGTCAATTTAAGTTATCGCTCAAAGCTATGCTACCCTTGAGTCCGAAATCAAACACTGATAGAACTTCCAATGGCCCTAACTTCTATACGGTACGTCATACACCTACCAAAGTTTGCAACATACAAATGCCTGTAACTTTTTTCTGGAGCATCATAAAACCTTGAAATTTTGTAACAATAAAGTACTCGAGCCTCTTGTCAATTTAAGCTATCGCTCAAAGCTATATTACCCTTGAGTCCCAAATCAAACACTGATAAAACTACAAATGACCCTAACTTCTATACGGTACGTCCTACACCTATCAAAGTTTGCAACATACAAATGCTGGCAACTTTTTACTGGAGCGTCATAAAACCTTGAAATTTTGTAACAATAAAGTACTCGAGCCTCTTGTCAATTTAAACTATCGCTCAAAGCTACGCTACCCTTGAGTCCCACATCAAACACTGATAAAACTTCAATTGGCCCTAACTTTAATACGGTACGTCCTACACCTAACAAAGTTTGCCACATACAAATGCCTGTAACATTTTACTGGAGCGTCATAAAACCTTGAAATTTTGTAACAATAAAGTACTCGAGCCTCTTGTCAATTTAACCTATCGGTCAAAGCTATGCTACCCTTGAGTCCCAAATCAAACACTGATAAAATTTCAAGTGGCCCTAACTTCTATATGGTACGTTCTACACCTATCAAAGTTTGCAACATACAAATGCTTGTAACTTTTTACTGGAGCGTCATAAAACCTTGAAATTTTGTAACAATAAAGTACTCGAGCCTCTTGTAAATTTAAGCTATCGCTCAAAGCTATGCTACCCTTGAGTCCCACATCAAACACTGATAAAACTTCAAATGGCCCTAACTTCTATACGGTACGTCCTACACCTATCAAAGTTTGCCACATACAAATGCCTGTAACTTTTTACTGGAGCGTCATAAAACCTTGAAAAACTGTAACAATAAAGGACTCGAGCCTCTTGTCAATTTAAGTTATTGCTCAAAGCTATGCTACCCTTGAGTCCGAAATCAAACACTGATAAAACTACAAATGACCCTAACTTCTATACGGTACGTCCTACACCTATCAAAGTTTGCAACATACAAATGCTTGTAACTTTTTACTGGAGCGTCATAAAACCTTGAAATTTTGTAACAATAAAGTACTCGAGCCTCTTGTAAATTTAAGCTATCGCTCAAAGCTATGCTACCCTTGAGTCCCACATCAAACACTGATAAAACTTCAAATGGCCCTAACTTCTATACGGTACGTCCTACACCTATCAAAGTTTGCAACATACAAATGCTTGTAACTTTTTACTGGAGCGTCATAAAACCTTGAAATTTTGTAACAATAAAGTACTCGAGCCTCTTGTCAATTTAAACTATCGCTCAAAGCTACGCTACCCTTGAGTCCCACATCAAACACTGATAAAACTTCAACTGGCCCTAGTTTTAATACGGGACGTCCTACACCTATCAAAGTTTGCCACATACAAATGCCTGTAACATTTTACTGGAGCGTCATAAAACCTTGAAATTTTGTAACAATAAAGTACTCGAGCCTCTTGTCAATTTAACCTATCGGTCAAAGCTATGCTACCCTTGAGTCCCAAATCAAACACTGATAAAATTTCAAGTGGCCCTAACTTCTATATGGTACGTTCTACACCTATCAAAGTTTGCAACATACAAATGCTTGTAACTTTTTACTGGAGCGTCATAAAACCTTGAAATTTTGTAACAATAAAGTACTCGAGCCTCTTGTCAATTTAAGCTATCGCTCAAATCCATGCTACCCTTGAGTCCCAAATCAAACACTGATAAAACTTCAAGTGGACCTAACTTCTATACGGTACGTCATACACCTACCAAAGTTTGCAACATACAAATGCTTGTAACTTTTTACTGGAGCGTCATAAAACCTTGAAATTTTGTAACAATAAAGTACTCGAGCCTCTTGTCAATTTAAGATATCGCTCAAAGCTATGTTACCCTTGAGTCCCAAATCAAACACTGATAAAACTACAAATGACCCTAACTTCTATACGGTACGTCCTACACCTATCAAAGTTTGCAACATACAAATGCTTGTAACTTTTTACTGGAGCACCATAAAACCTTGAAATTTTGTAACAATAAAGTACTCGAGCCTCTTGTCAATTTAAGCTATCGCTCAAAGCTATGCTACCCTTGAGTCCCAAATCAAACACTGATAAAACTTCAAATGGCCCTAACTTCTATACGGTACTTCCTACACCTATCAAAGTTTGCAACATACAAATGCTTGTAACATTTTACTGGAACGTCAAAAACCTTGAAATTTTGTAACAATAAAGTAGTCGAGCCTCTTGTCAATTTAAGCTATCGCTCAAAGCCATGCTACCCTTGAGTCCCAAATCAAACACTGATAAAACTTCAAGTGGCCCTAACTTCTATACGGTACGTCATACACCTACCAAAGTTTGCAACATACAAATGCTTGTAACTTTTTACTGGAGCGTCATAAAACCTTGAAATTTTGTAACAATAAAGTACTCGAGCCCCTTGTCAATTTAAGATATCGCTCAAAGCTATGTTACCCTTGAGTTCCAAATCAAACACTGATAAAACTACAAATGACCCTAACTTCTATACGGTACGTCCTACACCTATCAAAGTTTGCAATATACAAATGCTTGTAACTTTTTACTGGAGCTCCATAAAACCTTGAAATTTTGTAACAATAAAGTACTCGAGCCTCTTGTCAATTTAAGCTATCGCTCAAAGCTATGCTACCCTTGAGTCCCAAATCAAACACTGATAAAACTTCAAATGGCCCTAACTTCTATACGGTACTTCCTACACCTATCAAAGTTTGCAACATACAAATGCTTGTAACTTTTTACTGGAACGTCAAAAACCTTGAAATTTTGTAACAATAAAGTACTCGAGCCTCTTGTCAATTTAAGCTATCGCTCAAAGCCATGCTACCCTTGAGTCCCAAATCAAACACTCATAAAACTTCAAGTGGCCCTAACTTCTATACGGTACGTCCTACACCTATCAAAGTTTGCAACATACAAATGCTTGTAACTTTTTACTGGAGCGTCATAAAACCTTGAAATTTTGTAACAATAAAGTACTCGAGCCTCTTGTAAATTTAAGCTATCGCTCAAAGCTATGCAACCCTTGAGTCCCACATCAAACACTGATAAAACTTCAAATGGCCCAAACTTCTATACGGTACGTCCTACACCTATCAAAGTTTGCCACATACAAATGCCTGTAACTTTTTACTGGAGCGTCATAAAACCTTGAAATTCTGTAACAATAAAGTACTCGAGCCTCTTGTCAATTTAAGTTATCGCTCATAGCTATGCTACCCTTGAGTCCGAAATCAAACACTGATAGAACTTCAAATGGCCCTAACTTCTATACGGTACGTCATACACCTACCAAAGTTTGCAACATACAAATGCCTGTAACTTTTTACTGGAGCGTCATAAAACCTTGAAATTTTGTAACAATAAAGTACTCGAGCCTCTTGTCAATTTAAGCTATCGCTCAAAGCTATGTTACCCTTGAGTCCCAAATCAAACACTGATAAAACTACAAATGACCCTAACTTCTATATGGTACGTCCTACACCTATCAAAGTTTGCAACATACAAATGCTTGTAACTTTTTACTGGAGCGTCATAAAACCTTGAAATTTTGTAACAATAAAGTAGTCGAGCCTCTTGTCAATTTAAACTTTCGCTCAAAGCTACCATACCCTTGAGTCCCACATCAAACACTGATAAAACTTCAATTGGCCCTAACTTTAATACGGTACGTCCTACACCTATCAAAGTTTGCCACATACAAATGCCTGTAACATTTTACTGGAGCGTCATAAAACCTTGAAATTTTGTAACAATAAAGTACTCGAGCCTCTTGTCAATTTAACCTATCGGTCAAAGCTATGCTACCCTTGAGTCCCAAATCAAACACTGATAAAATTTCAAGTGGCCCTAACTTCTATATGGTACGTTCTACACCTATCAAAGTTTGAAACATACAAATGCTTGTAACTTTTTACTGGAGCGTCATAAAACCTTGAAATTTTGTAACAATAAAGTACTCGAGCCTCTTGTAAATTTAAGCTATCGCTCAAAGCTATGCTACCCTTGAGTCCCACATCAAACACTGATAAAACTTCAAATGGCCCTAACTTCTATACGGTACGTCCTACACCTATCAAAGTTTGCCACATACAAATGCCTGTAACTTTTTACTGGAGCGTCATAAAACCTTGAAAAACTGTAACAATAAAGGACTCAAGCCTCTTGTCAATTTAAGTTATCGCTCAAAGCTATGCTACCCTTGAGTCCGAAATCAAACACTGATAGAACTTCAAATGGCCCTAACTTCTATACGGTACGTCATATACCTACCAAAGTTTGCAACATACAAATGCTTGTAACTTTTTACTGGAGCGTCATAAAACCTTGAAATTTTGTAACAATTAAGTACTCGAGCCTCTTGTCAATTTAAGATATCGCTCAAAGCTATGTTACCCTTGAGTCCCAAATCAAACACTTATAAAACTACAAATGACCCTAACTTCTATACGGTCCGTCCTACACCTATCAAAGTTTGCAACATACAAATGCTTGTAACTTTTTACTGGAGCGTCATAAAACCTTGAAATTTTGTAACAATAAAGTAATCGAGCCTCTTGTCAATTTAAGCTATCGCTCAAAGCTACGCTACCCTTGAGTCCCACATCAAACACTGATAAAACTTCAAATGGCCCTAACTTCAATATGGTACGTCCTACACCTATCAAAGTTGGCCACATACAAATGCCTGTAACTTTTTACTGGAGCGTCATAAAACCTTGAAATTCTGTAACAATAAAGTACTCGAGCCTCTTGTCAATTTAAGTTATCGCTCAAAGCTATGCTACCCTTGAGTCCGAAATCAAACACTAATAAAATTTCAAATGGCCCTAACTTCTATGCGGTACGTCCTACACCTATCAAAGTTTGCAACATACAAATGCTTGTAACTTTTTACAGGAGCGTCATAAAATCTTGAAATTTTGTAACAATAAAGTACCCAAGCCTCTTGTAAATTTAAGCTATCGCTCAAAGCTATGCAACCCTTGAGTCCCACATCAAACACTGATAAAACTTCAAATGGCCCAAACTTCTATACGGTACGTCCTACACCTATCAAAGTTTGCCACATACAAATGCCTGTAACTTTTTACTGGAGCGTCATAAAACCTTGAAATTCTGTAACAATAAAGTACTCGAGCCTCTTGTCAATTTAAGTTATCGCTCATAGCTATGCTACCCTTGAGTCCGAAATCAAACACTGATAGAACTTCAAATGGCCCTAACTTCTATACGGTACGTCATACACCTACCAAAGTTTGCAACATACAAATGCCTGTAACTTTTTACTGGAGCGTCATAAAACCTTGAAATTTTGTAACAATAAAGTACTCGAGCCTCTTGTCAATTTAAGCTATCGCTCAAAGCTATGTTACCCTTGAGTCCCAAATCAAACACTGATAAAACTACAAATGACCCTAACTTCTATACGGTACGTCCTACACCTATCAAAGTTTGCAGCATACAAATGCTTGCAAATTTTTACTGGAGCGTCATAAAACCTTGAAATTTTGTAACAATAAAGTAGTCGAGCCTCTTGTCAATTTAAACTTTCGCTCAAAGCTACCATACCCTTGAGTCCCACATCAAACACTGATAAAACTTCAATTGGCCCTAACTTTAATACGGTACGTCCTACACCTATCAAAGTTTGCCACATACAAATGCCTGTAACATTTTACTGGAGCGTCATAAAACCTTGAAATTTTGTAACAATAAAGTACTCGAGCCTCTTGTCAATTTAACCTATCGGTCAAAGCTATGCTACCCTTGAGTCCCAAATCAAACACTGATAGAACTTCAAATGGCCCTAACTTCTATACGGTACGTCATATACCTACCAAAGTTTGCAACATACAAATGCTTGTAACTTTTTACTGGAGCGTCATAAAACCTTGAAATTTTGTAACAATTAAGTACTCGAGCCTCTTGTCAATTTAAGATATCGCTCAAAGCTATGTTACCCTTGAGTCCCAAATCAAACACTTATAAAACTACAAATGACCCTAACTTCTATACGGTCCGTCCTACACCTATCAAAGTTTGCAACATACAAATGCTTGTAACTTTTTACTGGAGCGTCATAAAACCTTGAAATTTTGTAACAATAAAGTAATCGAGCCTCTTGTCAATTTTAGCTATCGCTCAAAGCTACGCTACCCTTGAGTCCCACATCAAACACTGATAAAACTTCAAATGGCCCTAACTTCAATATGGTACGTCCTACACCTATCAAAGTTGGCCACATACAAATGCCTGTAACTTTTTACTGGAGCGTCATAAAACCTTGAAATTCTGTAACAATAAAGTACTCGAGCCTCTTGTCAATTTAAGTTATCGCTCAAAGCTATGCTACCCTTGAGTCCGAAATCAAACACTAATAAAATTTCAAATGGCCCTAACTTCTATGCGGTACGTCCTACACCTATCAAAGTTTGCAACATACAAATGCTTGTAACTTTTTACAGGAGCGTCATAAAATCTTGAAATTTTGTAACAATAAAGTACCCAAGCCTCTTGTCAATTTAAGCTATCGCTCAAAGCTATGGTACCCTTGAGTCTCAAATCAATCACTGATAAAACTTTAAATGGCCCTAACTTCTATACGGTACGTCCTACACCTATCAAAGTTTGCAACATACAAATGCTTGTAACTTTTTACTGGAGCGTCATAAAACCTTGGAATTTTGTAACAATAAAGTACTCGAGCCTCTTGTCAATTTAAGCTATCGCTCAAAGCTATGCTACCCTTGAGTCACAATTCAAACACTGATAAAACTTCAAATGGCCCTAACTTCTATACGGTACGTCCTACACCTATCAAAGTTTGCAACATACAAATGCTTGTAACTTTTTACAGGAGCGTCATAAAACCTTGAAATTTTGTAACAATAAAGTACTCGAGCCTCTTAAAATTTAAGCTATCGCTCAAATCCATGCTACCCTTGAGTCCCAAATCAAACACTGATAAAACTTCAAGTGGACCTAACTTCTATACGGTACGTCATACACCTACCAAAGTTTGCAACATACAAATGCTTGTAACTTTTTACTGGAGCGTCATAAAACCTTGAAATTTTGTAACAATAAAGTACTCGAGCCTCTTGTCAATTTAAGATATCGCTCAAAGCTATGTTACCCTTGAGTCCCAAATCAAACACTGATAAAACTACAAATGACCCTAACTTCTATACGGTACGTCCTACACCTATCAAAGTTTGCAACATACAAATGCTTGTAACTTTTTACTGGAGCACCATAAAACCTTGAAATTTTGTAACAATAAAGTACTCGAGCCTCTTGTCAATTTAAGCTATCGCTCAAAGCTATGCTACCCTTGAGTCCCAAATCAAACACTGATAAAACTTCAAATGGCCCTAACTTCTATACGGTACTTCCTACACCTATCAAAGTTTGCAACATACAAATGCTTGTAACATTTTACTGGAACGTCAAAAACCTTGAAATTTTGTAACAATAAAGTAGTCGAGCCTCTTGTCAATTTAAGCTATCGCTCAAAGCCATGCTACCCTTGAGTCCCAAATCAAACACTGATAAAACTTCAAGTGGCCCTAACTTCTATACGGTACGTCATACACCTACCAAAGTTTGCAACATACAAATGCTTGTAACTTTTTACTGGAGCGTCATAAAACCTTGAAATTTTGTAACAATAAAGTACTCGAGCCCCTTGTCAATTTAAGATATCGCTCAAAGCTATGTTACCCTTGAGTTCCAAATCAAACACTGATAAAACTACAAATGACCCTAACTTCTATACGGTACGTCCTACACCTATCAAAGTTTGCAATATACAAATGCTTGTAACTTTTTACTGGAGCGCCATAAAACCTTGAAATTTTGTAACAATAAAGTACTCGAGCCTCTTGTCAATTTAAGCTATCGCTCAAAGCTATGCTACCCTTGAGTCCCAAATCAAACACTGATAAAACTTCAAATGGCCCTAACTTCTATACGGTACTTCCTACACCTATCAAAGTTTGCAACATACAAATGCTTGTAACTTTTTACTGGAACGTCAAAAACCTTGAAATTTTGTAACAATAAAGTACTCGAGCCTCTTGTCAATTTAAGCTATCGCTCAAAGCCATGCTACCCTTGAGTCCCAAATCAAACACTCATAAAACTTCAAGTGGCCCTAACTTCTATACGGTACGTCCTACACCTATCAAAGTTTGCAACATACAAATGCTTGTAACTTTTTACTGGAGCGTCATAAAACCTTGAAATTTTGTAACAATAAAGTACTCGAGCCTCTTGTAAATTTAAGCTATCGCTCAAAGCTATGCAACCCTTGAGTCCCACATCAAACACTGATAAAACTTCAAATGGCCCAAACTTCTATACGGTACGTCCTACACCTATCAAAGTTTGCCACATACAAATGCCTGTAACTTTTTACTGGAGCGTCATAAAACCTTGAAATTCTGTAACAATAAAGTACTCGAGCCTCTTGTCAATTTAAGTTATCGCTCAAAGCTATGCTACCCTTGAGTCCGAAATCAAACACTGATAGAACTTCAAATGGCCCTAACTTCTATACGGTACGTCATACACCTACCAAAGTTTGCAACATACAAATGCCTGTAACTTTTTACTGGAGCGTCATAAAACCTTGAAATTTTGTAACAATAAAGTACTCGAGCCTCTTGTCAATTTAAGCTATCGCTCAAAGCTATGTTACCCTTGAGTCCCAAATCAAACACTGATAAAACTACAAATGACCCTAACTTCTATACGGTACGTCCTACACCTATCAAAGTTTGCAACATACAAATGCTTGTAACTTTTTACTGGAGCGTCATAAAACCTTGAAATTTTGTAACAATAAAGTAGTCGAGCCTCTTGTCAATTTAAACTTTCGCTCAAAGCTACCATACCCTTGAGTCCCACATCAAACACTGATAAAACTTCAATTGGCCCTAACTTTAATACGGTACGTCCTACACCTATCAAAGTTTGCCACATACAAATGCCTGTAACATTTTACTGGAGCGTCATAAAACCTTGAAATTTTGTAACAATAAAGTACTCGAGCCTCTTGTCAATTTAACCTATCGGTCAAAGCTATGCTACCCTGGAGTCCCAAATCAAACACTGATAAAATTTCAAGTGGCCCTAACTTCTATATGGTACGTTCTACACCTATCAAAGTTTGCAACATACAAATGCTTGTAACTTTTTACTGGAGCGTCATAAAACCTTGAAATTTTGTAACAATAAAGTACTCGAGCCTCTTGTAAATTTAAGCTATCGCTCAAAGCTATGCTACCCTTGAGTCCCACATCAAACACTGATAAAACTTCAAATGGCCCTAACTTCTATACGGTACGTCCTACACCTATCAAAGTTTGCCACATACAAATGCCTGTAACTTTTTACTGGAGCGTCATAAAACCTTGAAAAACTGTAACAATAAAGGACTCAAGCCTCTTGTCAATTTAAGTTATCGCTCAAAGCTATGCTACCCTTGAGTCCGAAATCAAACACTGATAGAACTTCAAATGGCCCTAACTTCTATACGGTACGTCATATACCTACCAAAGTTTGCAACATACAAATGCTTGTAACTTTTTACTGGAGCGTCATAAAACCTTGAAATTTTGTAACAATTAAGTACTCGAGCCTCTTGTCAATTTAAGATATCGCTCAAAGCTATGTTACCCTTGAGTCCCAAATCAAACACTTATAAAACTACAAATGACCCTAACTTCTATACGGTCCGTCCTACACCTATCAAAGTTTGCAACATACAAATGCTTGTAACTTTTTACTGGAGCGTCATAAAACCTTGAAATTTTGTAACAATAAAGTAATCGAGCCTCTTGTCAATTTAAGCTATCGCTCAAAGCTACGCTACCCTTGAGTCCCACATCAAACACTGATAAAACTTCAAATGGCCCTAACTTCAATATGGTACGTCCTACACCTATCAAAGTTGGCCACATACAAATGCCTGTAACTTTTTACTGGAGCGTCATAAAACCTTGAAATTCTGTAACAATAAAGTACTCGAGCCTCTTGTCAATTTAAGTTATCGCTCAAAGCTATGCTACCCTTGAGTCCGAAATCAAACACTAATAAAATTTCAAATGGCCCTAACTTCTATGCGGTACGTCCTACACCTATCAAAGTTTGCAACATACAAATGCTTGTAACTTTTTACAGGAGCGTCATAAAATCTTGAAATTTTGTAACAATAAAGTACCCAAGCCTCTTGTAAATTTAAGCTATCGCTCAAAACTATGCAACCCTTGAGTCCCACATCAAACACTGATAAAACTTCAAATGGCCCAAACTTCTATACGGTACGTCCTACACCTATCAAAGTTTGCCACATACAAATGCCTGTAACTTTTTACTGGAGCGTCATAAAACCTTGAAATTCTGTAACAATAAAGTACTCGAGCCTCTTGTCAATTTAAGTTATCGCTCATAGCTATGCTACCCTTGAGTCCGAAATCAAACACTGATAGAACTTCAAATGGCCCTAACTTCTATACGGTACGTCATACACCTACCAAAGTTTGCAACATACAAATGCCTGTAACTTTTTACTGGAGCGTCATAAAACCTTGAAATTTTGTAACAATAAAGTACTCGAGCCTCTTGTCAATTTAAGCTATCGCTCAAAGCTATGTTACCCTTAAGTCCCAAATCAAACACTGATAAAACTACAAATGACCCTAACTTCTATACGGTACGTCCTACACCTATCAAAGTTTGCAGCATACAAATGCTTGCAAATTTTTACTGGAGCGTCATAAAACCTTGAAATTTTGTAACAATAAAGTAGTCGAGCCTCTTGTCAATTTAAACTTTCGCTCAAAGCTACCATACCCTTGAGTCCCACATCAAACACTGATAAAACTTCAATTGGCCCTAACTTTAATACGGTACGTCCTACACCTATCAAAGTTTGCCACATACAAATGCCTGTAACATTTTACTGGAGCGTCATAAAACCTTGAAATTTTGTAACAATAAAGTACTCGAGCCTCTTGTCAATTTAACCTATCGGTCAAAGCTATGCTACCCTTGAGTCCCAAATCAAACACTGATAGAACTTCAAATGGCCCTAACTTCTATACGGTACGTCATATACCTACCAAAGTTTGCAACATACAAATGCTTGTAACTTTTTACTGGAGCGTCATAAAACCTTGAAATTTTGTAACAATTAAGTACTCGAGCCTCTTGTCAATTTAAGATATCGCTCAAAGCTATGTTACCCTTGAGTCCCAAATCAAACACTTATAAAACTACAAATGACCCTAACTTCTATACGGTCCGTCCTACACCTATCAAAGTTTGCAACATACAAATGCTTGTAACTTTTTACTGGAGCGTCATAAAACCTTGAAATTTTGTAACAATAAAGTAATCGAGCCTCTTGTCAATTTTAGCTATCGCTCAAAGCTACGCTACCCTTGAGTCCCACATCAAACACTGATAAAACTTCAAATGGCCCTAACTTCAATATGGTACGTCCTACACCTATCAAAGTTGGCCACATACAAATGCCTGTAACTTTTTACTGGAGCGTCATAAAACCTTGAAATTCTGTAACAATAAAGTACTCGAGCCTCTTGTCAATTTAAGTTATCGCTCAAAGCTATGCTACCCTTGAGTCCGAAATCAAACACTAATAAAATTTCAAATGGCCCTAACTTCTATGCGGTACGTCCTACACCTATCAAAGTTTGCAACATACAAATGCTTGTAACTTTTTACAGGAGCGTCATAAAATCTTGAAATTTTGTAACAATAAAGTACCCAAGCCTTTTGTCAATTTAAGCTATCGCTCAAAGCTATGGTACCCTTGAGTCTCAAATCAATCACTGATAAAACTTTAAATGGCCCTAACTTCTATACGGTACGTCCTACACCTATCAAAGTTTGCAACATACAAATGCTTGTAACTTTTTACTGGAGCGTCATAAAACCTTGGAATTTTGTAACAATAAAGTACTCGAGCCTCTTGTCAATTTAAGCTATCGCTCAAAGCTATGCTACCCTTGAGTCACAATTCAAACACTGATAAAACTTCAAATGGCCCTAACTTCTATACGGTACGTCCTACACCTATCAAAGTTTGCAACATACAAATGCTTGTAACTTTTTACAGGAGCGTCATAAAACCTTGAAATTTTGTAACAATAAAGTACTCGAGCCTCTTAAAATTTAAGCTATCGCTCAAAGCTACGCTACCCTTGAGTCCCACATCAAACACTGATAAACCTTCAAATGGCCCTAACTTCAATAGGGTACGTCCTACACCTATCAAAGTTTGCCACACACAAATGCCTGTAACTTTTTACTGGAGCGTCATAAAACCTTGAAATTCTGTAACAATAAATTGCTCGAGCCTCTTGTCAATTTAAGTTATCGCTCAAAGCTATGCTACCCGTGAGTCCGAAATCAAACACTAATAAAATTTCAAATGGCCCTAACTTCTATGCGGTACGTCCTACACCTATCAAAGTTTGCAACATACAAATGCTTGTAACTTTTTACAGGAGCGTCATAAAATCTTGAAATTTTGTAACAATAAAGTACACAAAGCCTCTTGTCAATTTAAGCTATCGCTCAAAGCTATGGTACCCTTGAGTCTCAAATCAATCACTGATAAAACTTCAAATGGCCCTAACTCTATACGGTACGTCCTACACCTATCAAAGTTTGCAACATACAAATGCTTGTAACTTTTTACTGGAGTGCCATAAAACCGTGAAATTTGTAACAATAAAGTACACGAGCCTCTTGGCAATTTAAGCTATCGCTCAAAGCTATGCTACCCTTGAGTCCCAAATCAAACACTGATTAAACTTCAAATGGCCCTAACTTCTGTACGGTACGTCCTACACCTATCAAAGTTTGCAACATACAAATGCTTGTAACTTTTTACTGGAGCGCCATAAAACCTTGAAATTTTGTAACAATAAAGTACTCGAGCCTCTTGTCAATTTAAGCTATCGCTCAAAGCTATGCTACCCTTGAGTCCCAAATCAAACACTGATAAAACTTCAAATGTCCCTAAGTTCTATACGGTACGTCCTACACCTATCAAAGTTTGCAACATACAAATGCTTGTAACTTTTTACTGGAGCGCCATAAAACCTTGAAATTTTGTAACAATATAGTACTCGAGCCTCTTGTCAATTTAAGCTATCGCTCAAAGCTATGCTACCCTTGAGTCCCAAATCAAACACTGATAAAACTTCAAATGGCCCTAACTTCTATACGGTACATCCTACACCTATCAAAGTTTGCAACATACAAATGCTTGTAACTTTTTACTGGAACGTCAAAAACCTTGAAATTTTGTAACAATAAAGTACTCGAGCCTCTTGTCAATTTAAGCTATCGCTCAAAGCCATGCTACCCTTGAGTCCCAAATCAAACACTGATAAAACTTAAAATGGCCCTAACTTCTATACGGTACGTCCTACACCTATCAAAGTTTGCAACATACAAATGCTTGTAACTTTTTACTGGAGCGTCATAAAACGTTGAAATTTTATAACAATAAAGTACTCGAGCCTCTTATCAATTTAAGCTATCCCTCAAAGCTATGCTAACCTTGACTCCCAAATCAAACACTGATAAAACTTCAAATGGCCTTAACTGCTATACGGTACGTCCTACACCTATCAAAGTTTGCAACATACAAATGCTTGTAACTTTTTACTGGAGCGTCCTAAAACCTTGCAATTTTGTAACAATAAAGTACTCGAGCCTCTTGTCAATTTAAGCTATCGCTCAAAGCTATGAGTCTCAAACCAAACACTGATAAAACTTCAAATGGCCCTAACTTCTATACGGTACGTCCTACACCTATCAAAGTTTGCAACATACAAATGCTTGTAACTTTTTACTGGAGCTTCATAAAAGCTTGAAATTTTGTAACAATAAAGTACTCGAGCCTCTTGTCAATTTAAGCTATCGCGCAAAGCTATGCTACCCTTGCGTCCCAAATTAAACACTGATAAAAATTCAAATGGCCCTAACTTCTAAACGGTACGTCCTACACTTATCCAAGTTTGCAACATACAAATGCTTGTAACTTTTTACTGGAGCTTCATAAAAACTTGAAATTTTGTAACAATAAAGTACTCGAGCCTCTTGTCAATTTAAGCTATCGCCCAAAGCTACGCTACCCTTGAGTCCCAAATCAAACACTGATAAAACTTCAAATGGCCCTAGCTTCTATACGGTACGTCCTACACCTATCAAAGTTTGCAACATACAAATGCTTGTAACTTTTTACAGGAGCGTCATAAAACCTTGAAATTTTGTAACAATAAAGTACCGGAGCCTCTTGTCAATTTAAGCTATCGCTCAAAGCTATGGTACCCTTGAGTCCCAAATCAATCACTGATAAAACTTCAAATGGCCCTAACTTCTATACGGTACGTCCTACATCTATCAAAGTTTGCAACATACAAATGCTTGTAACTTTTTACTGGAGCGTCATAAAACCTTAAAATTTTGTAACAATAAAGTACTCCAGCCTCTTGTCAATTTAAGTTATCGCTCAAAGTTATGCTACCCTTGAGTCCCAAATCAAACACTGATAAAACTTCAAATGTCCCTAACTTCTGTACGGTATGTCCTACACCTATCAAATTTTGCAACATACAAATGCTTGTAACTTTTTACTGGAGCGCCATAAAACGTTGAAATTTTATAACAATAAAGTACTCGAGCCTCTTGTCAATTTTAGCTATCCCTCAAAGCTATGCTAACCTTGACTCCCAAATCAAACACTGATAAAACTTCAAATGGCCCTAACTGCTATACGGTACGTCCTACACCTATCAAAGTTTGCAACATACAAATGCTTGTATCGTTTTACTGGAGCGTCATAAAACCTTGAAATTTTGTAACAATAAAGTACTGGAGCCTCTTGCCAATTTAAGCTATCGAACAAAGCTATGCTACCCTTGAGTCCCAAATCAAACACTGATAAAACTTCAAATGCCCCTAACTTCTATACGGTACGTCCTACACTTATCAAAGTTTGCAACATACAAATGCTTGTAACTTTTTACTGGAGCGTCATAAAAGCTTGAAATTTTGTAACAATAAAGTACTCGAGACTCTTGTCAATTTAAGCTATCGCTCAAAGCCATGCTACTCTTGAGTCTCAAATCAAACACTGATAAAACTTCAAATGGCCCTAACTTCTATACGGTACGTCCTACACCTATCAAAGTTTGCAACATACAAATGCTTGTAACTTTTTACTGGAGCGTCATAAAATGTTGAAATTTTATAACAATAAAGTACTCGAGCCTCTTATCAATTTAAGCTATCCCTCAAAACAATGCTAACCTTGACTCCCAAATCAAACACTGATAAAACTTCAAATGGCCCTAACTGCTATACGGTACGTCCTACACCTATCAAAGTTTGCAACATACAAATGCTTGTATCTTTTTACTGGAGCGTCATAAAACCTTGAAATTTTGTAACAATAAAGTACTGGAGCCTCTTGTCAATTTAAGCTATCGAACAAAGCTATGCTACCCTTGAGTCCCAAATCAAACACTGATAAAACTTCAAATGCCCCTAACTTCTATACGGTACGTCCTACACTTATCAAAGTTTGCAACATACAAATGCTTGTAACTTTTTACTGGAGCGTCATAAAACCTTGCAATTTTGTAACAATAAAGTACTCGAGCCTCTTGTCAATTTAAGCTATCGCTCAAAGCTATGAGTCTCAAACCAAACACTGATAAAACTTCAAATGGCCCTAACTCTATACGGTACGTCCTACACCTATCAAAGTTTGCAACATACAAATGCTTGTAACTTTTTACTGGAGTGCCATAAAATCGTGAAATTTGTAACAATAAAGTACACGAGCCTCTTGGCAATTTAAGCTATCGCTCAAAGCTATGCTACCCTTGAGTCCCAAATCAAACACTGATTAAACTTCAAATGGCCCTAACTTCTGTACGGTACGTCCTACACCTATCAAAGTTTGCAACATACAAATGCTTGTAACTTTTTACTGGAGCGCCATAAAACCTTGAAATTTTGTAACAATAAAGTACTCGAGCCTCTTGTCAATTTAAGCTATCGCTCAAAGCTATGCTACCCTTGAGTCCCAAATCAAACACTGATAAAACTTCAAATGTCCCTAAGTTCTATACGGTACGTCCTACACCTATCAAAGTTTGCAACATACAAATGCTTGTAACTTTTTACTGGAGCGCCATAAAACCTTGAAATTTTGTAACAATATAGTACTCGAGCCTCTTGTCAATTTAAGCTATCGCTCAAAGCTATGCTACCCTTGAGTCCCAAATCAAACACTGATAAAACTTCAAATGGCCCTAACTTCTATACGGTACGTCCTACACCTATCAAAGTTTGCAACATACAAATGCTTGTAACTTTTTACTGGAACGTCAAAAACCTTGAAATTTTGTAACAATAAAGTACTCGAGCCTCTTGTCAATTTAAGCTATCGCTCAAAGCCATGCTACCCTTGAGTCCCAAATCAAACACTGATAAAACTTAAAATGGCCCTAACTTCTATACGGTACGTCCTACACCTATCAAAGTTTGCAACATACAAATGCTTGTAACTTTTTACTGGAGCGTCATAAAACGTTGAAATTTTATAACAATAAAGTACTCGAGCCTCTTATCAATTTAAGCTATCCCTCAAAGCTATGCTAACCTTGACTCCCAAATCAAACACTGATAAAACTTCAAATGGCCCTAACTGCTATACGGTACGTCCTACACCTATCAAAGTTTGCAACATACAAATGCTTGTAACTTTTTACTGGAGCGTCCTAAAACCTTGCAATTTTGTAACAATAAAGTACTCGAGCCTCTTGTCAATTTAAGCTATCGCTCAAAGCTATGAGTCTCAAACCAAACACTGATAAAACTTCAAATGGCCCTAACTTCTATACGGTACGTCCTACACCTATCAAAGTTTGCAACATACAAATGCTTGTAACTTTTTACTGGAGCTTCATAAAAGCTTGAAATTTTGTAACAATAAAGTACTCGAGCCTCTTGTCAATTTAAGCTATCGCGCAAAGCTATGCTACCCTTGCGTCCCAAATTAAACACTGATAAAAATTCAAATGGCCCTAACTTCTAAACGGTACGTCCTACACTTATCCAAGTTTGCAACATACAAATGCTTGTAACTTTTTACTGGAGCTTCATAAAAACTTGAAATTTTGTAACAATAAAGTACTCGAGCCTCTTGTCAATTTAAGCTATCGCCCAAAGCTACGCTACCCTTGAGTCCCAAATCAAACACTGATAAAACTTCAAATGGCCCTAGCTTCTATACGGTACGTCCTACACCTATCAAAGTTTGCAACATACAAATGCTTGTAACTTTTTACTGGAGTGCCATAAAACCGTGAAATTTGTAACAATAAAGTACACGAGCCTCTTGGCAATTTAAGCTATCGCTCAAAGCTATGCTACCCTTGAGTCCCAAATCAAACACTGATTAAACTTCAAATGGCCCTAACTTCTGTACGGTACGTCCTACACCTATCAAAGTTTGCAACATACAAATGCTTGTAACTTTTTACTGGAGCGCCATAAAACCTTGAAATTTTGTAACAATAAAGTACTCGAGCCTCTTGTCAATTTAAGCTATCGCTCAAAGCTATGCTACCCTTGAGTCCCAAATCAAACACTGATAAAACTTCAAATGTCCCTAAGTTCTATACGGTACGTCCTACACCTATCAAAGTTTGCAACATACAAATGCTTGTAACTTTTTACTGGAGCGCCATAAAACCTTGAAATTTTGTAACAATATAGTACTCGAGCCTCTTGTCAATTTAAGCTATCGCTCAAAGCTATGCTACCCTTGAGTCCCAAATCAAACACTGATAAAACTTCAAATGGCCCTAACTTCTATACGGTACGTCCTACACCTATCAAAGTTTGCAACATACAAATGCTTGTAACTTTTTACTGGAACGTCAAAAACCTTGAAATTTTGTAACAATAAAGTACTCGAGCCTCTTGTCAATTTAAGCTATCGCTCAAAGCCATGCTACCCTTGAGTCCCAAATCAAACACTGATAAAACTTAAAATGGCCCTAACTTCTATACGGTACGTCCTACACCTATCAAAGTTTGCAACATACAAATGCTTGTAACTTTTTACTGGAGCGTCATAAAACGTTGAAATTTTATAACAATAAAGTACTCGAGCCTCTTATCAATTTAAGCTATCCCTCAAAGCTATGCTAACCTTGACTCCCAAATCAAACACTGATAAAACTTCAAATGGCCCTAACTGCTATACGGTACGTCCTACACCTATCAAAGTTTGCAACATACAAATGCTTGTAACTTTTTACTGGAGCGTCCTAAAACCTTGCAATTTTGTAACAATAAAGTACTCGAGCCTCTTGTCAATTTAAGCTATCGCTCAAAGCTATGAGTCTCAAACCAAACACTGATAAAACTTCAAATGGCCCTAACTTCTATACGGTACGTCCTACACCTATCAAAGTTTGCAACATACAAATGCTTGTAACTTTTTACTGGAGCTTCATAAAAGCTTGAAATTTTGTAACAATAAAGTACTCGAGCCTCTTGTCAATTTAAGCTATCGCGCAAAGCTATGCTACCCTTGCGTCCCAAATTAAACACTGATAAAAATTCAAATGGCCCTAACTTCTAAACGGTACGTCCTACACTTATCCAAGTTTGCAACATACAAATGCTTGTAACTTTTTACTGGAGCTTCATAAAAACTTGAAATTTTGTAACAATAAAGTACTCGAGCCTCTTGTCAATTTAAGCTATCGCCCAAAGCTACGCTACCCTTGAGTCCCAAATCAAACACTGATAAAACTTCAAATGGCCCTAGCTTCTATACGGTACGTCCTACACCTATCAAAGTTTGCAACATACAAATGCTTGTAACTTTTTACAGGAGCGTCATAAAACCTTGAAATTTTGTAACAATAAAGTACCGGAGCCTCTTGTCAATTTAAGCTATCGCTCAAAGCTATGGTACCCTTGAGTCCCAAATCAATCACTGATAAAACTTCAAATGGCCCTAACTTCTATACGGTACGTCCTACATCTATCAAAGTTTGCAACATACAAATGCTTGTAACTTTTTACTGGAGCGTCATAAAACCTTAAAATTTTGTAACAATAAAGTACTCCAGCCTCTTGTCAATTTAAGTTATCGCTCAAAGTTATGCTACCCTTGAGTCCCAAATCAAACACTGATAAAACTTCAAATGTCCCTAACTTCTGTACGGTATGTCCTACACCTATCAAAGTTTGCAACATACAAATGCTTGTAACTTTTTACTGGAGCGCCATAAAACGTTGAAATTTTATAACAATAAAGTACTCGAGCCTCTTGTCAATTTTAGCTATCCCTCAAAGCTATGCTAACCTTGACTCCCAAATCAAACACTGATAAGACTTCAAATGGCCCTAACTGCTATACGGTACGTCCTACACCTATCAAAGTTTGCAACATACAAATGCTTGTATCGTTTTACTGGAGCGTCATAAAACCTTGAAATTTTGTAACAATAAAGTACTGGAGCCTCTTGCCAATTTAAGCTATCGAACAAAGCTATGCTACCCTTGAGTCCCAAATCAAACACTGATAAAACTTCAAATGCCCCTAACTTCTATACGGTACGTCCTACACTTATCAAAGTTTGCAACATACAAATGCTTGTAACTTTTTACTGGAGCGTCATAAAAGCTTGAAATTTTGTAACAATAAAGTACTCGAGACTCTTGTCAATTTAAGCTATCGCTCAAAGCCATGCTACTCTTGAGTCCCAAATCAAACACTGATAAAACTTCAAATGGCCCTAACTTCTATACGGTACGTCCTACACCTATCAAAGTTTGCAACATACAAATGCTTGTAACTTTTTACTGGAGCGTCATAAAACGTTGAAATTTTATAACAATAAAGTACTCGAGCCTCTTATCAATTTAAGCTATCCCTCAAAACAATGCTAACCTTGACTCCCAAATCAAACACTGATAAAACTTCAAATGGCCCTAACTGCTATACGGTACGTCCTACACCTATCAAAGTTTGCAACATACAAATGCTTGTAACTTTTTACTGGAGCGTCATAAAACCTTGAAATTTTGTAACAATAAAGTACTGGAGCCTCTTGTCAATTTAAGCTATCGAACAAAGCTATGCTACCCTTGAGTCCCAAATCAAACACTGATAAAACTTCAAATGCCCCTAACTTCTATACGGTACGTCCTACACTTATCAAAGTTTGCAACATACAAATGCTTGTAACTTTTTACTGGAGCGTCATAAAACCTTGCAATTTTGTAACAATAAAGTACTCGAGCCTCTTGTCAATTTAAGCTATCGCTCAAAGCTATGAGTCTCAAACCAAACACTGATAAAACTTCAAATGGCCCTAACTTCTATACGGTACGTCCTACACCTATCAAAGTTTGCAACATACAAATGCTTGTAACTTTTTACTGGAGCGTCATAAAAGCTTGAAATTTTGTAACAATAAAGTACTCGAGCCTCTTGTCAATTTAAGCTATCGCGCAAAGCTATGCTACCCTTGCGTCCCAAATCAAACACTGATAAAAATTCAAATGGCCCTAACTTCTAAACGGTACGTCCTACACTTATCCAAGTTTGCAACATACAAATGCTTGTAACTTTTTACTGGAGCTTCATAAAAACTTGAAATTTTGTAACAATAAATTACTCCAGCCTCTTGTCAATTTAAGTTATCGCTCAAAGTTATGCTACCCTTGAGTCCCAAATCAAACACTGATAAAACTTCAAATGTCCCTAACTTCTGTATGGTACGTCCTACACCTATCAAAGTTTGCAACATACAAATGCTTGTAACTTTTTAATGGCGCGTCATAAAACGTTGAAATTTTATAACAATAAAGTACTCGAGCCTCTTGTCAATTTAAGCTATCCCTCAAAGCTATGCTAACCTTGACTCCCAAATCAAACACTGATAAAACTTCAAATGGCCCTAACTGCTATACGGTACGTCCTACACCTATCAAAGTTTGCAACATACAAATGCTTGTATCGTTTTACTGGAGCGTCATAAAACCTTGAAATTTTGTAACAATAAAGTACTGGAGCCTCTTGCCAATTTAAGCTATCGAACAAAGCTATGCTACCCTTGAGTCCCAAATCAAACTGATAAAACTTCAAATGCCCCTAACTTCTATACGGTACGTCCTACACTTATCAAAGTTTGCAACATACAAATGCTTGTAACTTTTTACTGGAGCGTCATAAAAGCTTGAAATTTTGTAACAATAAAGTACTCGAGCCTCTTGTCAATTTAAGCTATCGCGCAAAGCTATGCTACCCTTGAGTGCCAAATCAAACACTGATAAAACTTCAAATGTCCCTAACTTCTATACGGTACGTACTACACATATCAAAGTTTGCAACATACAAATACTTGTAACTTTTTACTGGAGCGTCATAAAAGCTTGAAATTTTGTAACAATAAAGTACTCGAGCCTCTTGTCAATTTAAGCTATCGCGCAAAGCTATGCTACCCTTGCGTCCCAAATCAAACACTGATAAAACTTCAAATGGCCCTAACTTCTAAACGGTACGTCCTACACTTATCAAAGTTTGCAACATACAAATGCTTGTAACTTTTTACTGGAGCTTCATAAAAACTTGAAATTTTGTAACAATAAAGTACTCGAGCCTCTTGTCAATTTAAGCTATCGCCCAAAGCTACGCTACCCTTGAGTCCCAAATCAAACACTGATAAAACTTCAACTGGCCCTAGCTTCTATACGGTACGTCCTACACCTATCAAAGTTTGCAACATACAAATGCTTGTAACTTTTTACAGGAGCGTCATAAAACCTTGAAATTTTGTAACAATAAAGTACCGGAGCCTCTTGTCAATTTAAGCTATCGCTCAAAGCTATGGTACCCTTGAGTCCCAAATCAATCACTGATAACACTTCAAATGGCCCTAACTTCTATACGGTACGTCCTACATCTATCAAAGTTTGCAACATACAAATGCTTGTAACTTTTTACTGGAGCGTCATAAAACCTTAAAATTTTGTAACAATAAAGTACTCCAGCCTCTTGTCAATTTAAGTTATCGCTCAAAGTTATGCTACCCTTGAGTCCCAAATCAAACACTGATAAAACTTCAAATGTCCCTAACTTCTGTATGGTACGTCCTACACCTATCAAAGTTTGCAACATACAAATGCTTGTAACTTTTTACTGGAGCGTCATAAAACGTTGAAATTTTATAACAATAAAGTACTCGAGCCTCTTGTCAATTTAAGCTATCCCTCAAAGCTATGCTAACCTTGACTCCCAAATCAAACACTGATAAAACTTCAAATGGCCCTAACTGCTATACGGTACGTCCTACACCTATCAAAGTTTGCAACATACAAATGCTTGTATCGTTTTACTGGAGCGTCATAAAACCTTGAAATTTTGTAACAATAAAGTACTGGAGCCTCTTGCCAATTTAAGCTATCGAACAAAGCTATGCTACCCTTGAGTCCCAAATCAAACTGATAAAACTTCAAATGCCCCTAACTTCTATACGGTACGTCCTACACTTATCAAAGTTTGCAACATACAAATGCTTGTAACTTTTTACTGGAGCGTCATAAAAGCTTGAAATTTTGTTACAATAAAGTACTCGAGCCTCTTGTCAATTTAAGCTATCGCGCAAAGCTATGCTACCCTTGAGTGCCAAATCAAACACTGATAAAACTTCAAATGTCCCTAACTTCTATACGGTACGTACTACACATATCAAAGTTTGCAACATACAAATACTTGTAACTTTTTACTGGAGCGTCATAAAAGCTTGAAATTTTGTAACAATAAAGTACTCGAGCCTCTTGTCAATTTAAGCTATCGCCCAAAGCTACGTTACCCTTGAGTTCCAAATCAAACACTGATCAAACTTCAAATGGCCCTAGCTTCTATACGGTACGTAATACACCTATCAAAGTTTGCAACATACAAATGCTTGTAACTTTTTACAGGAGCGTCATAAAACCTTGAAATTTTGTAACAATAAAGTACCCGAGCCTCTTGTCAATTTAAGCTATCGCTCAAAGCTATGGTACCCTTGAGTCCCAAATCAATCACTGATAAAACTTCAAATGGCCCTAACTTCTATACGGTACGTCCTACATCTATCAAAGTTTGCAACATACAAATGCTTGTAACTTTTTACTGGAGCGTCATAAAACCTTGTAATTTTGTAACAATAAAGTACTCCAGCCTCTTGTCAATTTAAGTTATCGCTTAATGTTATGCTACCCTTGAGTCCCAAATCAAACACTGATAAAACTTCAAATGTCCCTAACTTCTGTACGGTAGGTCCTACACCTTTCAAAGTTTGCAACATACAAATGCTTGTAACTTTTTACAAGAGCGTCATAAAACCTTGAAATTTTGTAACAATAAAGTACCCGAGCATCTTGTCAATTTAAGCTATCGCTCAAAGCTATGCGACCCTTGAGTCCCAAATCAAACACTGATAAAACTTCAAATGGCCCTAACTTCTATACGGTACGTCCTACACCTATCAAAGTTAGTAACATACAAATGCTTGTAACTTTTTACTGGAACGTCATAAAACCTTTAAATTTTGTAACAATAAAGTACTCGAGCCTCTTGGCAATTTAAGCTATCGCTCAAAGCCATGCTACCCTTGAGTCCCAAATCAAACACTGATAAAACTTCAAATGGCCCTAACTTCTATACGGTACGTCCTACACCTATCAAAGTTTGCAACATACAAATGCTTGTAACTTTTTACTGGAGCGTCATAAAACGTTGAAATTTTGTAACAATAAAGTACTCGAGCCTCTTGTCAATTTAAGCTATCGCTCAAAGCTATGTTACCCTTGACTCCCAAATCAAACACTGATAAAACTACAAATGGCCCTAACTGCTATACGGTACGTCCTACACCTATCAAAGTTTGCAACATACAAATGGTTGTAACTTTTTACTGGAGCGTCATAAAACCTTGCAATTTTGTAACAATAAAGTACTCGAGCCTCTTGTCAATTTAAGCTATCGCTCAAAGCTATGAGTCTCAAACCAAACACTGATAAAACTTCAAATGGCCCTAACTTCTATACGGTACGTCCTACACCTGTCAAAGTTTGCAACATACAAATGCTTGTAACTTTTTACTGGAGCGTCATAAAACCTTGAAATTTTGTAACAATAAAGTACCCGAGCCTCTTGTCAATTTAAACTATCGCTCAAAGCTATGGTACCATTGAGTCCCAAATCAATCACTGATAAAACTTAAAATGGCCCTAACTTATATACGGTACATCCTACATCTATCAAAGTTTGCAACATACAAATGCTTGTAACTTTTTACTGGGCGTCATAAAACCTTGAAATTTTGTAACAATAAAGTACTCGAGCCTCTTGTCAATTTAAGTTATCGCTCAAAGCTATGCTACCCTTGAGTCCCAAATCAAACACTGATAAAACTTCAAATGGCGCTAACTTCTATATGGTAGGTCCTACACCTATCAAACTTTGCAACATACAAATGCTTGTATCTTTTTACTGGAGCGTCATAAAAGCTTGAAATTTTGTAACAATAAAGTTCTCGAGCCTCTTGTCAATTTAAGCCATCGCGCAAAGCTATGCTACCCTTGAGTCCCAAATCAAACACTGATAAAGCTTCAAATGGCCCTAACTTCTATACGGTACGTACTACACATATCAAAGTTTGCAACATACAAATGCTTGTAACTTTTTACTGGACCGTCATAAAAACTTGAAATTTTGTAACAATAAAGTACTCGAGCCTCTTGTCAATTTAAGCTATCGCCCAAAGCTACGCTACCCTTGATTCCCAAATCAAACACTGATAAAACTTCAAATGGCCCTAGCTTCTATACGGTACGTCCTACACCTATCAAAGTTTGCAACATACAAATGCTTGTAACTTTTTACAGGAGCGTCATAAAACCTTGAAATTTTGTAACAATAAAGTACCCGAGCCTCTTGTCAATTTAAGCTATCGCTCAAAGCTATGCTACCCTTGAGTCCCAAATCAATCACTGATAAAACTTCAAATGGCCCTAACTTCTATACGGTACGTCCTACATCTATCAAAGTTTGCAACATACAAATGCTTGTAACTTTTTACTGGAGCGTCATAAAACCTTGAAATTTTGTAACAATAAAGTACTCCAGCCTCTTGTCAATTTAAGTTATCGCTCAAAGTTATGCTACCCTTGAGTCCCAAATCAAACACTGATAAAACTTCAAATGTCCCTAACTTCTGTATGGTACGTCCTACACCTATCAAAGTTTGCAACATACAAATGCTTGTAACTTTTTACTGGAGCGTCATAAAACGTTGAAATTTTATAACAATAAAGTACTCGAGCCTCTTGTCAATTTAAGCTATCCCTCAAAGCTATGCTAACCTTGACTCCCAAATCAAACACTGATAAAACTTCAAATGGCCCTAACTGCTATACGGTACGTCCTACACCTATCAAAGTTTGCAACATACAAATGCTTGTATCGTTTTACTGGAGCGTCATAAAACCTTGAAATTTTGTAACAATAAAGTACTGGAGCCTCTTGCCAATTTAAGCTATCGAACAAAGCTATGCTACCCTTGAGTCCCAAATCAAACTGATAAAACTTCAAATGCCCCTAACTTCTATACGGTACGTCCTACACTTATCAAAGTTTGCAACATACAAATACTTGTAACTTTTTACTGGAGCGTCATAAAAGCTTGAAATTTTGTAACAATAAAGTACTCGAGCCTCTTGTCAATTTAAGCTATCGCGCAAAGCTATGCTACCCTTGCGTCCCAAATCAAACACTGATAAAACTTCAAATGGCCCTAACTTCTAAACGGTACGTGTTACACTTATCAAAGTTTGCAACATACAAATGCTTGTAACTTTTTACTGGAGCTTCATAAAAACTTGAAATTTTGTAACAATAAAGTATTCGAGCCTCTTGTCAATTTAAGCTATCGCCCAAAGCTACGTTACCCTTGAGTTCCAAATCAAACACTGATAAAACTTCAAATGGCCCTAGCTTCTATACGGTACGTCCTACACCTATCAAAGTTTGCAACATACAAATGCTTGTAACTTTTTACAGGAGCGTCATAAAACCTTGAAATTTTGTAACAATAAAGTACCCGAGCCTCTTGTCAATTTAAGCTATCGCTCAAAGCTGTGGTACCCTTGAGTCCCAAATCAATCACTGATAAAACTTCAAATGGCCCTAACTTCTATACGGTACGTCCTACATCTATCAAAGTTTGCAACATACAAATGCTTGTAACTTTTTACTGGAGCGTCATAAAACCTTGAAATTTTGTAACAATAAAGTACTCCAGCCTCTTGTCAATTTAAGTTATCGCTCAAAGTTATACTACCCTTGAGTCCCAAATAAAACACTGATAAAACTTCAAATGGCCCAAACTTCTATACGGTACGTCCTACACCTATCAAAGTTTGCAACATACAAATGCTTGTAACTTTTTACTGGAGCGTCATAAAACCTTGAAATTTTGTAACAATAAAGTACTCCAGCCTCTTGTCAATTTAAGTTATCGTTCAAAGTTGCTACCCTTGAGTCCCAAATCAAACACTGATAAAACTTCAAATGTCCCTAACTTCTGTACGGTAGGTCCTACACCTTTCAAAGTTTGCAACATACAAATGCTTGTAACTTTTTACAGGAGCGTCATAAAACCTTGAAATTTTGTAACAATAAAGTACCCGAGCATCTTGTCAATTTAAGCTATCGCTCAAAGCTATGCGACCCTTGAGTCCCAAATCAAACACTGATAAAACTTCAAATGGCCCTAACTTCTATACGGTACGTCCTACACCTATCAAAGTTAGTAACATACAAATGCTTGTAACTTTTTACTGGAACGTCATAAAACCTTTAAATTTTGTAACAATAAAGTACTCGAGCCTCTTGTCAATTTAAGCTATCGCTCAAAGCCATGCTACCCTTGAGTCCCAAATCAAACACTGATAAAACTTCAAATGGCCCTAACTTCTATACGGTACGTCCTACACCTATCAAAGTTTGCAACATACAAATGCTTGTAACTTTTTACTGGAGCGTCATAAAACGTTGAAATTTTGTAACAATAAAGTACTCGAGCCTCTTGTCAATTTAAGCTATCGCTCAAAGCTATGTTACCCTTGACTCCCAAATCAAACACTGATAAAACTACAAATGGCCCTAACTGCTATACGGTACGTCCTACACCTATCAAAGTTTGCTACATACAATTGGTTGTAACTTTTTACTGGAGCGTCATAAAACCTTGCAATTTTGTAACAATAAAGTACTCGAGCCTCTTGTCAATTTAAGCTATCGCTCAAAGCTATGAGTCTCAAACCAAACACTGATAAAACTTCAAATGGCCCTAACTTCTATACGGTACGTCCTACACCTATCAAAGTTTGCAACATACAAATGCTTGTAACTTTTTACTGGAGCGTCATAAAACCTTGAAATTTTGTAACAATAAAGTACCCGAGCCTCTTGTCAATTTAAACTATCGCTCAAAGCTATGGTACCATTGAGTCCCAAATCAATCACTGATAAAACTTAAAATGGCCCTAACTTATATACGGTACGTCCTACATCTATCAAAGTTTGCAACATACAAATGCTTGTAACTTTTTACTGGGCGTCATAAAACCTTGAAATTTTGTAACAATAAAGTACTCGAGCCTCTTGTCAATTTAAGTTATCGCTCAAAGCTATGCTACCCTTGAGTCCCAAATCAAACACTGATAAAACTTCAAATGGCGCTAACTTCTATATGGTAGGTCCTACACCTATCAAACTTTGCAACATACAAATGCTTGTATCTTTTTACTGGAGCGTCATAAAAGCTTGAAATTTTGTAACAATAAAGTTCTCGAGCCTCTTGTCAATTTAAGCTATCGCGCAAAGCTATGCTACCCTTGAGTCCCAAATCAAACACTGATTAAACTTCAAATGGCCCTAACTTCTATACGGTACGTACTACACATATCAAAGTTTGCAACATACAAATGCTTGTAACTTTTTACTGGACCGTCATAAAAACTTGAAATTTTGTAACAATAAAGTACTCGAGCCTCTTGTCAATTTAAGCTATCGCCCAAAGCTACGCTACCCTTGATTCCCAAATCAAACACTGATAAAACTTCAAATGGCCCTAGCTTCTATACGGTACGTCCTACACCTATCAAAGTTTGCAACATACAAATGCTTGTAACTTTTTACAGGAGCGTCATAAAACCTTGAAATTTTGTAACAATAAAGTACCCGAGCCTCTTGTCAATTTAAGCTATCGCTCAAAGCTATGCTACCCTTGAGTCCCAAATCAATCACTGATAAAACTTCAAATGGCCCTAACTTCTATACGGTACGTCCTACATCTATCAAAGTTTGCAACATACAAATGCTTGTATCTTTTTACTGGAGCGTCATAAAACCTTGAAATTTTGTAACAATAAAGTACTCCAGCCTCTTGTCAATTTAAGTTATCGCTCAAAGTTATGCTACCCTTGAGTCCCAAATCAAACACTGATAAAACTTCAAATGTCCCTAACTTATGTATGGTAGGTCCTACACCTTTCAAAGTTTGCAACATACAAATGCTTGTAACTTTTTACAGGAGCGTCATCAAACCTTGAAATTTTGTAACAATAAAGTACCCGAGCCTCTTGTCAATTTAAGCTATCGCTCAAAGCTATGCGACCCTTGAGTCCCAAATCAAACACTGATAAAACTTCAAATGGCCCTAACTTCTATACGGTACGTCCTACACCTATCAAAGTTTGCAACATACAAATGCTTGTAACTTTTTACTGGTGCGTCATAAAACCTTGAAATTTTGTAACAATAAAGTACTCGAGCCTCTTGTCAATTTAAGCTATCGCCCAAAGCTACGTTACCCTTGAGTTCCAAATCAAACACTGATAAAACTTCAAATGGCCCTAGCTTCTATACGGTACGTCCTACACCTATCAAAGTTTGCAACATACAAATGCTTGTAACTTTTTACAGGAGCGTCATAAAACCTTGAAATTTTGTAACAATAAAGTACCCGAGCCTCTTGTCAATTTAAGCTATCGCTCAAGGCTATGGTACCCTTGAGTCCCAAATCAATCACTGATAAAACTTCAAATGGCCCTAACTTATATACGGTACGTCCTACATCTATCAAAGTTTGCAACATACAAATGCTTGTAACTTTTTACTGGAGCGTCATAAAACCTTGAAATTTTGTAACAATAAAGTACTCCAGCCTCTTGTCAATTTAAGTTATCGCTCAAAGTTATGCTACCCTTGAGTCCCAAATCAAACACTGATAAAACTTCAAATGTCCCTAACTTCTGTACGGTAGGTCCTACACCTTTCAAAGTTTGCAACATACAAATGCTTGTAACTTTTTACTGGAACGTCATAAAACCTTTAAATTTTGTAACAATAAAGTACTCGAGCCTCTTGTCAATTTAAGATATCGCTCAAAGCCATGCTACCCTTGAGTCCCAAATCAAACACTGATAAAACTTCAAATGGCCCTAACTTCCATACGGTACGTCCTACACCTATCAAAGTTTGCAACATACAAATGCTTGTAACTTTTTACTGGAGCGTCATAAAACGTTGAAATTTTGTAACAATAAAGTACTCGAGCCTCTTGTCAATTTAAGTTATCGCTCAAAGCTATGTTACCCTTGACTCCCAAATCAAACACTGATAAAACTACAAATGGCCCTAACTGCTATACGGTACGTCCTACACCTATCAAAGTTTGCAACATACAAATTGTTGTAACTTTTTACTGGAGCGTCATAAAACCTTGCAATTTTGTAACAATAAAGTACTCGAGCCTCTTGTCAATTTAAGCTATCGCTCAAAGCTATGAGTCTCAAACCAAACACTGATAAAACTTCAAATGGCCCTAACTTCTATACGGTACGTCCTACACCTATCAAAGTTTGCAACATACAAATGCTTGTAACTTTTTACTGGAGCGTCATAAAACCTTGAAATTTTGTAACAATAAAGTACCCGAGCCTCTTGTCAATTTAAACAATCGCTCAAAGCTACGGTACCATTGAGTCCCAAATCAATCACTGATAAAACTTAAAATGGCCCTAACTTCTATACGGTACGTCCTACATCTATCAAAGTTTGCAACATACAAATGCTTGTAACTTTTTACTGGGCGTCATAAAACCTTGAAATTTTGTAACAATAAAGTACTCGAGCCTCTTGTCAATTTAAGTTATCGCTCAAAGCTATGCTACCCTTGAATCCCAAATCAAACACTGATAAAACTTCAAATGGCGCTAACTTCTATATGGTAGGTCCTACACCTATCAAAGTTTGCAACGTACAAATGCTTGTAACTTTTTACTGGAGCGTCATAAAAGCTTGAAATTTTGTAACAATAAAGTACTCTTGCCTCTTGTCAATTTAAGCTATCGCGCAAAGCTATGCTACCCTTGAGTCCCAAATCAAACACTGATAAAACTTCAAATGGCCCTAACTTCTATACGGTACGTACTACACATATCAAAGTTTGCAACATACAAATGCTTGTAACTTTTTACTGGAGCGTCATAAAAACTTGAAATTTTGTAACAATAAAGTACTCGAGCCTCTTGTCAATTTAAGCTATCGCCCAAAGCTACGCTACCCTTGAGTCCCAAATCAAACACTGATAAAACTTCAAATGGCCCTAGCTTCTATACGGTACGTCCTACACCTATCAAAGTTTGCAACATACAAATGCTTGTAACTTTTTACAGGAGCGTCATAAAACCTTGAAATTTTGTAACAAGAAAGTACCCGGGCCTCTTGTCAATTTAAGCTATCGCTCAAAGCTATGGTACCCTTGAGTCCCAAATCAATCACTGATAAAACTTCGAATGGCCCTAACTTCTATACGGTACGTCCTACATCTATCAAAGTTTGCAACATACAAATGCTTGTAACTTTTTACTGGCGCGTCATAAAACCTTGAAATTTTGTAACAATAAAGTACTCCAGCCTCTTGTCAATTTAAGTTATCGCTCAAAGATATGCTACCCTTGAGTCCCAAATCAAACACTGATAAAACTTCAAATGTCCCTAACTTCTGTACGGTAGGTCCTACACCTTTCAAGGTTTGCAACATACAAATGCTTGTAACTTTTTACAGTAGCGTCATAAAACCTTGAAATTTTGTTACAATAAAGTACCCGAGCCTCTTGTCAATTTAAGCTATCGCTCAAAGCTATGCGACCCTTGAGTCCCAAATCAAACACTGATAAAACTTCAAATGGCCCTAACTTCTATACGGTACGTCCTACACCTATCAAAGTTAGTAACATACAAATGCTTGTAACTTTTTACTGGAACGTCATAACACCTTTAAATTTTGTAACAATAAAGTACTCGAGCCTCTTGTCAATTTAAGCTATCGGTCAAAGCCATGCTACCCTTGAGTCCCAAATCAAACACTGATAAAACTTCAAATGGCCCTAACTTCTATACGGTACGTCCTACACCTATCAAAGTTTGCAACATACAAATCCTTGTAACTTTTTACTGGAGTGTCATAAAACGTTGACATTTTGTAACAATAAAGTACTCGAGCCTCTTGTCAATTTAAGCTATCGCTCAAAGCTATATTATCCTTGACTCCCAAATCAAACACTGATAGAACTACAAATGGCCCTAACTGCTATACGGTACGTCCTACACCTATCAAAGTTTGCAACATACAAATGCTTGTAACTTTTTACTGGAGCGTCATAAAACCTTGCAATTTTGTAACAATAAAGTAATCGAGCCTCTTGTCAATTTAAGCTATCGCTCAAAGCTATGAGTCTCATACCAAACACTGATAAAACTTCAAATGGCCCTAACTTCTATAACCTATCAAAGTTTGCAACATACAAATCTTTGTAACTTTTTACTGGAGCGTCATAAAACCTTGAAATTTTGTAACAATAAAGTACCCGAGCCTCTTGTCAATTTAAACTATCGCTCAAAGCTATGCTTCCCTTGAGCCCCACATCAAACACTGATAAAACTTCAAATGGCCCTAACTTCTATACGGTATGTCCTACACCTATCACAGTTAGTAACATACAAATGCTTGTAACTTTTTACTGGAGCGTCATAAAACCTTGAAAATTTGTAACAATAAAGTACTCGAGCCTCTTGTCAATTTAAGCTATCGCTCAAAGCTATGCTACCCTTGAGTCCGAAATCAAACACTGATAAAACTTCAAATGGCCCTAACTTCTATACGATACGTCCTACACCTATCAAAGTTTGCAGCATACAAATGCTTGTAACTTTTTACTGGAGCGTCATAAAACCTTGAAAATTTGTAACAATAAAGTACTCGAGCCTCTTGTCAATTTAAGCTATCGCTCAAAGCTATGCTACCCTTGAGTCCGAAATCAAACACTGATAAAACTTCAAATGGCCCTAACTTCTATACGATACGTCCTACACCTATCAAAGTTTGCAGCATACAAATGCTTGTAACTTTTTACTGGAGCGTCATAAAACCTTGAAATTTTGTAACAATAAAGTACCCGAGCCTCTTGTCAATTTAAACAATCGCTCAAAGCTATGGTACCATTGAGTCCCAAATCAATCACTGATAAAACTTAAAATGGCCCTAACTTCTATACGGTACGTCCTACATCTATCAAAGTTTGCAACATACAAATGCTTGTAACTTTTTACTGGGCGTCATAAAACCTTGAAATTTTGTAACAATAAAGTACTCGAGCCTCTTGTCAATTTAAGTTATCGCTCAAAGCTATGCTACCCTTGAATCCCAAATCAAACACTGATAAAACTTCAAATGGCGCTAACTTCTATATGGTAGGTCCTACACCTATCAAAGTTTGCAACGTACAAATGCTTGTAACTTTTTACTGGAGCGTCATAAAAGCTTGAAATTTTGTAACAATAAAGTACTCTTGCCTCTTGTCAATTTAAGCTATCGCGCAAAGCTATGCTACCCTTGAGTCCCAAATCAAACACTGATAAAACTTCAAATGGCCCTAACTTCTATACGGTACGTACTACACATATCAAAGTTTGCAACATACAAATGCTTGTAACTTTTTACTGGAGCGTCATAAAAACTTGAAATTTTGTAACAATAAAGTACTCGAGCCTCTTGTCAATTTAAGCTATCGCCCAAAGCTACGCTACCCTTGAGTCCCAAATCAAACACTGATAAAACTTCAAATGGCCCTAGCTTCTATACGGTACGTCCTACACCTATCAAAGTTTGCAACATACAAATGCTTGTAACTTTTTACAGGAGCGTCATAAAACCTTGAAATTTTGTAACAAGAAAGTACCCGGGCCTCTTGTCAATTTAAGCTATCGCTCAAAGCTATGGTACCCTTGAGTCCCAAATCAATCACTGATAAAACTTCGAATGGCCCTAACTTCTATACGGTACGTCCTACATCTATCAAAGTTTGCAACATACAAATGCTTGTAACTTTTTACTGACGCGTCATAAAACCTTGAAATTTTGTAACAATAAAGTACTCCAGCCTCTTGTCAATTTAAGTTATCGCTCAAAGATATGCTACCTTTGAGTCCCAAATCAAACACTGATAAAACTTCAAATGTCCCTAACTTCTGTACGGTAGGTCCTACACCTTTCAAAGTTTGCAACATACAAATGCTTGTAACTTTTTACAGTAGCGTCATAAAACCTTGAAATTTTGTAACAATAAAGTACCCGAGCCTCTTGTCAATTTAAGCTATCGCTCAAAGCTATGCGACCCTTGAGTCCCAAATCAAACACTGATAAAACTTCAAATGGCCCTAACTTCTATACGGTACGTCCTACACCTATCAAAGTTAGTAACATACAAATGCTTGTAACTTTTTACTGGAACGTCATAAAACCTTTAAATTTTGTAACAATAAAGTACTCGAGCCTCTTGTCAATTTAAGCTATCGGTCAAAGCCATGCTACCCTTGAGTCCCAAATCAAACACTGATAAAACTTCAAATGGCCCTAACTTCTATACGGTACGTCCTACACCTATCAAAGTTTGCAACATACAAATCCTTGTAACTTTTTACTGGAGTGTCATAAAACGTTGACATTTTGTAACAATAAAGTACTCGAGCCTCTTGTCAATTTAAGCTATCGCTCAAAGCTATATTATCCTTGACTCCCAAATCAAACACTGATAGAACTACAAATGGCCCTAACTGTTATACGGTACGTCCTACACCTATCAAAGTTTGCAACATACAAATGCTTGTAACTTTTTACTGGAGCGTCATAAAACCTTGCAATTTTGTAACAATAAAGTAATCGAGCCTCTTGTCAATTTAAGCTATCGCTCAAAGCTATGAGTCTCATACCAAACACTGATAAAACTTCAAATGGCCCTAACTTCTATAACCTATCAAAGTTTGCAACATACAAATCTTTGTAACTTTTTACTGGAGCGTCATAAAACCTTGAAATTTTGTAACAATAAAGTACCCGAGCCTCTTGTCAATTTAAACTATCGCTCAAAGCTATGCTTCCCTTGAGCCCCACATCAAACACTGATAAAACTTCAAATGGCCCTAACTTCTATACGGTATGTCCTACACCTATCACAGTTAGTAACATACAAATGCTTGTAACTTTTTACTGGAGCGTCATAAAACCTTGAAAATTTGTAACAATAAAGTACTCGAGCCTCTTGTCAATTTAAGCTATCGCTCAAAGCTATGCTACCCTTGAGTCCGAAATCAAACACTGATAAAACTTCAAATGGCCCTAACTTCTATACGATACGTCCTACACCTATCAAAGTTTGCAGCATACAAATGCTTGTAACTTTTTACTGGAGCGTCATAAAACCTTGACATTTTGTAACAATAAAGTACTCGAGCCTCTTGTCAATTTAAGCTATCGCTCTAAGCCATGCTACCCTTGAGTCCCAAATCAAACACTGATAAAACTTCAAATGGCCCTAACTTCTGTAACTTTTTACTGGAGCGTCATAAAACCTTGAAATTTTGTAACAATAAAGAAGTCGATCCTCTTGTCAATTTAAGCTATCGCTCAAAGCTATGCTACCCTTGCGTCCCAAATCAAACACTGATAAAACTTCAAATGGCCCTAACTTCTATATGGTACGTCCTACACCCATCAAAGTTTGCAACATACAAATGCTTGTAACTTTTTACTGGAGCCTCATAAAACCTTGAAATTTTGTAACAATAAAGTACTCGAGCGTCTTGTCAATTTAAGCTATCGCTCAAAGCTATGTTACCCTTGAGTCCCAAATCAAACACTGATAAAACTTCAAATGGCCCTAACTTCTATACGGTACGTCATACACTTATCAAAGTTTTCAACATACAAATGCTTGTAACTTTTTACTGGAGCGTCATAAAATCTTGAAATTTTATAACAATAAAGTACTCGAGCCTCTTGTCAATTTAAGCTATCGCTCAAAGCTATGCTACCCTTGAGCACCAAATCAAACACTGATAAAACTTCAAATGGCCCTAACTTCTGTATGGTACGCCCTACACCTCTCAAAGTTTGCAACATACAAATGCTTGTAACTTTTTACTGGACCGTCATAAAACCTTGAAATTTTGTAACAATAAAGTACTGGAGCCTCTTGTCAATTTAAGCTATCGCTCAAAGCTATGCTACCCTTGAGTCCCAAATCAAACACTGATAAAACTTCAAATGGCCCTAACTTCTATACGGTACGTCCTACACCTATCAAAGTTTGCAACATACAAATGCTTGCAACTTTTTACTGGAGCGTCATAAAACCTTGAAAGTTTGTAACAATAACGTACTCGAGCCTCTTGTCAATTTAAGCTATCGCTCAAAGCTATGCTACCCTTGAGTCCCAAATCAAACACTGATAAAACTTCAAATGGCCCTAACTTCTATACGGTACGTCCTACACCTATCAGAGTTTGCAAAATACAAATGCTTGTAACTTTTTACTAGAGCGTCATAAAACCTTGAGATTTTGTAATAATAAAGTACTCGGGCCTCTTGTCAATTTAAGCTATCGCTCAAAGCTATGCTACCCTTGAGTCCCAAATCAAACACTGATAAAACTTCAAATGGCCCTAACTTCTATACGGTACGTCCTACACCTATCAAAGTTTGCAGCATACAAATGCTTGTAACTTTTTACTGGAGCGTCATAAAACCTTGACATTTTGTAACAATAAAGTACTCGAGCCTCTTGTCAATTTAAGCTATCGCTCTAAGCCATGCTACCCTTGAGTCCCAAATCAAACACTGATAAAACTTCAAATGGCCCTAACTTCTGTAACTTTTTACTGGAGCGTCATAAAACCTTGAAATTTTGTAACAATAAAGAAGTCGAGCCTCTTGTCAATTTAAGCTATCGCTCAAAGCTATGCTACCCTTGAGTCCCAAATCAAACACTGATAAAACTTCAAATGGCCCTAACTTCTATATGGTAAGTCCTACACCCATCAAAGTTTGCAACATACAAATGCTTGTAACTTTTTACTGGAGCCTCATAAAACCTTGAAATTTTGTAACAATAAAGTACTCGAGCCTCTTGTCAATTTAAGCTATCGCTCAAAGCTATGTTACCCTTGAGTCCCAAATCAAACACTGATAAAACTTCAAATGGCCCTAACTTCTATACGGTACGTCATACACTTATCAAAGTTTTCAACATACAAATGCTTGTAACTTTTTACTGGAGCGTCATAAAACCTTGAAATTTTATAACAATAAAGTACTCGAGCCTCTTGTCAATTTAAGCTATCGCTCAAAGCTATGCTACCCTTGAGCACCAAATCAAACACTGATAAAACTTCTAATGGCCCTAACTTCTGTATGGTACGTCATACACCTCTCAAAGTTTGCAACATACAAATGCTTGTAACTTTTTACTGGACCGTCATAAAACCTTGAAATTTTGTAACAATAAAGTACTCGAGCCTCTTGTCAATTTAAGCTATCGCTCAAAGCTATGCTACCCTTGAGTCCCAAATCAAACACTGATAAAACTTCAAATGGCCCTAACTTCTATACGGTACGTCCTACACCTATCAAAGTTTGCAACATACAAATGCTTGCAACTTTTTACTGGAGCGTCATAAAACCTTGAAAGTTTGTAACAATAAAGTACTCGAGCCTCTTGTCAATTTAAGCTATCGCTCAAAGCTATGCTACCCTTGAGTCCCAAATCAAACACTGATAAAACTTCAAATGGCCCTAACTTCTATACGGTACGTCCTACACCTACAGAGTTTGCAAAATACAAATGCTTGTAACTTTTTACTAGAGCGTCATAAAACCTTGAAATTTTGTAATAATAAAGTACTCGGGCCTCTTGTCAATTTAAGCTTTCGCTCAAAGCTATGCTACCCTTGAGTCCCAAATCAAACACTGATAAAACTTCAAATGGCCCTAACTTCTATACGGTACGTCCTACACCTATCAAAGTTTGCAACATATAAATGCTTGCAACTTTTTACTGGAGCGTCATAAAACCTTGAAAGTTTGTAACAATAAAGTACTCGAGCGTCTTGTCAATTTAAGCTATCGCTGAAAGCTATGCTACCCTTGAGTCCCAAATCAAACACTGATAAAACTTCAAATGGCCCTAACTTCTATACGGTACGTCCTACACCTATCAGAGTTTGCAAAATACAAATGCTTGTAACTTTTTACTGGAGCGTCATAAAACCTTGCAATTTTGTAACAATAAAGTAATCGAGCCTCTTGTCAATTTAAGCTATCGCTCAAAGCTATGAGTCTCATACCAAACACTGATAAAACTTCAAATGGCCCTAACTTCTATAACCTATCAAAGTTTGCAACATACAAATGCTTGTAACTTTTTACTGGAGCGTCATAAAACCTTGAAATTTTGTAACAATAAAGTACCCGAGCCTCTTGTCAATTTAAATTATCGCTCAAAGCTATGCTTCCCTTGAGCCCCAAATCAAACACTGATAAAACTTCAAATGGCCCTCACTTCTATACGGTACGTCCTACACCTATCAAAGTTAGTAACATACAAATGCTTGTAACTTTTTACTGGAGCGTCATAAAACCTTGAAATTTTGTAACAATAAAGAACTCGAGCCTCTTGTCAATTTAAGCTATCGCTCAAAGCTATGCTACCCTTGAGTCCCAAATCAAACACTGATAAAACTTCAAATGGCCCTAACTTCTATACGGTACGTCCTACACCTATCAAAGTTTGCAACATACAAATGCTTGTAACTTTTTACTGGAACGTCATAAAACCTTGCAATTTTGTAACAATAAAGTACTCGAGCCTCTTGTCAATTTAAGCTATCGCTCAAAGCTACGCTTCCCTTGAGTCCCAAATCAAACACTGATAAAACTTCAAATGGCCCTAACTTCTATACGGTACGTCCTACACCTACCAAAGTTAGTAACATACAAATGCTTGTAACTTTTTACTGGAGCGCCATAAAAACTTGAAATTTTGTAACAATAAAGTACTCGAGCCTCTTGTCAATTTAAGCTATCGCTCAAAGCTATGCTTCCCTTGAGTCCCAAATCAAACACTGATAAAACTTCAAATGGCCCTAACTTCTATACGGTACGTCCTACACCTTTCAAAGTTAGTAACATACAAATGCTTGTAACTTTTTACTGGAGCGTCATAAAACCTTGAAATTTTTTAACAATAAAGAACTCGAGCCTCTTGTCAATTTAAGCTATCGCTCAAAGCTTTTCTACCCTTGCGTCCCAAATCAAACACTGATAAAACTTCAAATGGCCCTAACTTCTATACGGTACGTCCTACATCTATCAAAGTTTGCAACATACAAATGCTTGTAACTTTTTACTGGAGCGTCATAAAAACTTGAAATTTTGTAACAATAATGTACTCGAGCCTCTTGTCAATTTAAGTTATCGCTCAAAGCTATGCTACCCTTGAGTCCCAATTCCAACACTGATAAAACTTCAAATGGCCCTAACTTCTATACGGTACATCCTACACCTATCAAAGTTTGCAACATACAAATGCTTGTAAATTTTACTGGAGCGTCAAACTGGAAATTTCGTAACAATAAAATACTCGAGCCTCTTGTCAATTTAAGCTATCGCCCAAAGCTATGCTACCCTTGAGACCCAAATCAAACACCGATAAAACTTCAAATGGCCCTAACTTCTATACGGTATGTCCTACACCTATCACAGTTAGTAACATACAAATGCTTGTAACTTTTTACTGGAGCGTCATAAAACCTTGCAATTTTGTAACAATAAAGTAATCGAGCCTCTTGTCAATTTAAGCTATCGCTCAAAGCTATGAGTCTCATACCAAACACTGATAAAACTTCAAATGGCCCTAACTTCTATAACCTATCAAAGTTTGCAACATACAAATGCTTGTAACTTTTTACTGGAGCGTCATAAAACCTTGAAATTTTGTAACAATAAAGTACCCGAGCCTCTTGTCAATTTAAACTATCGCTCAAAGCTATGCTTCCCTTGAGCCCCAAATCAAACACTGATAAAACTTCAAATGGCCCTCACTTCTATACGGTACGTCCTAGACCTATCAAAGTTAGTAACATACAAATGCTTGTAACTTTTTACTGGAGCGTCATAAAACCTTGAAATTTTGTAACAATAAAGAACTCGAGCCTCTTGTCAATTTAAGCTATCGCTCAAAGCTATGCTACCCTTGAGTCCCAAATCAAACACTGATAAAACTTCAAATGGCCCTAACTTCTATACGGTACGTCCTACACCTATCAAAGTTTGCAACATATAAATGCTTGTAACTTTTTACTGGAACGTCATAAAACCTTGCAATTTTGTAACAATAAAGTACTCGAGCCTCTTGTCAATTTAAGCTATCGCTCAAAGCTATGCTTCCCTTGAGTCCCAAATCAAACACTGATAAAACTTCAAATGGCCCTAACTTCTATACGGTACGTCCTACACCTACCAAAGTTAGTAACATACAAATGCTTGTAACTTTTTACTGGAGCGCCATAAAAACTTGAAATTTTGTAACAATAAAGTACTCGAGCCTCTTGTCAATTTAAGCTATCGCTCAAAGCTATGCTTCCCTTGAGTCCCAAATCAAACACTGATAAAACTTCAAATGGCCCTAACTTCTATACGGTACGTCCTACACCTATCAAAGTTAGTAACATACAAATGCTTGTAACTTTTTACTGGAGCGTCATAAAACCTTGAAATTTTGTAACAATAAAGAACTCGAGCCTCTTGTCAATTTAAGCTATCGCTCAAAGCTTTGCTACCGTTGCGTCCCAAATCAAACACTGGTAAAACTTCAAATGGCCCTAACTTCTATACGGTACGTCCTACATCTATCAAAGTTTGCAACATACAAATGCTTGTAACTTTTTACTGGAGCGTCATAAAAACTTGAAATTTTGTAACAATAATGTACTCGAGCCTCTTGTCAATTTAAGTCATCGCTCAAAGCTATGCTACCCTTGAGTCCCAATTCCAACACTGATAAAACTTCAAATGGCCCTAACTTCTATACGGTACGTCCTACACCTATCAAAGTTTGCAACATACAAATGCTTGTAACTTTTTACTGGAGCGTCATAAAACCTTGAAATTTTGTAACAATAAAGTAATCGGGCCTCTTGTCAATTTAAGCTATCGCTCAAAGCTATGCTACCCTTGAGTCCCAAATCAAACACTGATAAAACTTCAAATGGCCCTAACTTCTATACGGTACGTCCTACACCTATCAAAGTTTGCAACATACAAATGCTTGTAACTTTTTCCTGGAGCGTCATAAAACCTTGAAATTTTGTAACAATAAAGTACTCGAGCCTCTTGTCAATTTAAGCTATCGCTCAAAGCTATGCTACCCTTGCGTCCCAAATCAAACACTGGTAAAACTTCAAATGGCCCTAACTTCTAAAAGGTACGTCCTACACTTATCAAAGTTTGCAACATACAAATGCTTGTAACTTTTTACTGGAGCGTCAAACTTGAAATTTCGTAACAATAAAATACTCGAGCCTCTTGTCAATTTAAGCTATCGCCCAAAGCTATGCTACCCTTGAGACCCAAATCAAACACCGATAAAACTTCAAATGGCCCTAACTTCTATACGGTATGTCCTACACCTATCACAGTTAGTAACATACAAATGCTTGTAACTTTTTACTGGAGCGTCATAAAACCTTGAAATTTTGTAACAATAAAGTACTCGAGCCTCTTGTCAATTTAAGCTATCGCTCTAAGCCATGCTACCCTTGAGTCCCAAATCAAACACTGATAAAACTTCAAATGGCCCTAACTTCTGTAACTTTTTACTGGAGCGTCATAAAACCTTGAACTTTTGTAACAATAAAGAAGTCGAGCCTCTTGTCATTTTAAGCTATCGCTCAAAGCTATGCTACCCTTGAGTCCCAAATCAAACATTGATAAAACTTCAAATGGCCCTAACTTCTATATGGTACGTCCTACACCCATCAAAGTTTGCAACATACAAATGTTGTAACTGTTTACTGGAGCCTCATAAAACCTTGAAATTTTGTAACAATAAAGTACTCGAGCCTCTTGTCAATTTAAGCTATCGCTCAAAGCTATGTTACCCTTGAGTCCTAAATCAAACACTGATAAAACTTCAAATGGCCCTAACTTCTATACGGTACGTCCTACACCTATCAAACTTTGCAACATACAAATGTTTGCAACTTTTTACTGGAGCGTCATAAAACCTTGAAATTTTGTAACAATAAAGTACTCGAGCCTCTTGTCAATTGAAGTTATCGCTCAAAGCTATGCTACCCTTGAGTCCCAAATCAAACACTGATAAAACTTCAAATGGCCCTAACTTCTATACGGTACGTCATACACTTATCAAAGTTTTCAACATACAAATGCTTGTAACTTTTTACTGGAGCGTCATAAAACCTTGAAATTTTATAACAATAAAGTACTCGAGCCTCTTGTCAATTTAAGCTATCGCTGAAAGCTATGCTACCCTTGAGCTCCAAATCAAACACTGATAAAACTTCAAATGGCCCTAACTTCTGTATGGTACGTCCTACACCTCTCAAAGTTTGCAACATACAAATGCTTGTAACTTTTTACTGGACCGTCATAAAACCTTGAAATTTTGTAACAATAAAGTACTCGAGCCTCTTGTCAATTTAAGCTATCGCTCAAAGCTATGCTACCCTTGAGTCCCAAATCAAACACTGATAAAACTTCAAAAGGCCCTAACTTCTATACGGTACGTCCTACACCTATCAAAGTTTGCAACATACAAATGCTTGCAACTTTTTACTGGAGCGTCATAAAACCTTGAAAGTTTGTAACAATAAAGTACTCGAGCCTCTTGTCAATTTAAGCTTTCGCTCAAAGCTATGCTACCCTTGAGTCCCAAATCAAACACTGATGGAACTTCAAATGGCCCTAACTTCTATACAGTACGTCCTACACCTATCAGAGTTTGCAAAATACAAATGCTTATAACTTTTTACTAGAGCGTCATAAAACCTTGAAATTTTGTAATAATAAAGTACTCGGGCCTCTTGTCAATTTAAGCTATCGCTCAAAGCTATGCTACCCTTGAGTCCCAAATCAAACACTGATAAAACTTCAAATGGCCCTAACTTCCATACGGTACGTCCTACACCTATCAAAGTTTGCAACATACAAATGCTTGCAACTTTTTACTGGAGCGTCATAAATCCTTGAAATTTTGTAACAATAAACTACTCGAGCCTCTTACCAATTTAAGTTATCGCGCAAAGCTATGCTACCCTTGCGTCCCAAATCAAACACTGGTAAAACTTCAAATGGCCCTAACTTCTAAAAGGTACGTCCTACACTTAGCAAAGTTTGCAACATACAAATGCTTGTAACTTTTTACTGGAGCGTCAAACTTGAAATTTTGTAACAATAAAGTACCCGAGCCTCCTGTCAATTTAAGCTATCGCTCAAAGCTATGCGACCCTTGAGTCCCAAATCAATCACTGATAAAACTTCAAATGGCCCTAACTTATATACGGTACGTCCTACACCTATCAATGTTGGCAACATACAAATGCTTGTAACTTTTTACTGGAGCGCCATAAAACCTTGAAATTTTGTAACAATAAAGTACTCGAGCCTCTTGTCAATTTAAGCTATCGCTCAAAGCTATGCTTCCCTTGAGTCCCAAATCAAACACTGATAAAACTTCAAATGGCGCTAACTTCTATACGGTACGTCCTACACCTATCAAAGTTAGTAACATACAAATGCTTGTAACTTTTTACTGGAGCGTCATAAAACCTTGAAATTTTGTAACAATAAAGAACTCGAGCCTCTTGTCAATTTAAGCTATCGCTCAAAGCTATGCTACCCTTGAGTCCCAAATCAAACACTGATAAAACTTCAAATAGCCCTTACTTCTATACGGTACGTCCTACACCTATCAAAGTTTGCAACATACAAATGCTTGCAACTTTTTACTGGAGCGTCATAAAACCTTGAAATTTTGTAACAATAAAGTACTCGAGCCTCTTGCCAATTTAAGCTATCGCGCAAAGCTATGCTACCCTTGCGTCCCAAATCAAACACTGGTAAAACTTCAAATGGCCCTAGCTTCTAAAAGGTACGTCCTACACTTAGCAAAGTTTGCAACATACAAATGCTTGTAACTTTTTACTGGAGCGTCAAACTTGAAATTTTGTAACAATAAAGTACCCGAGCCTCCTGTCAATTTAAGCTATCGCTCAAAGCTATGCGACCCTTGAGTCCCAAATCAATCACTGATAAAACTTCAAATGGCCCTAACTTATATACGGTACGTCCTACACCTATCAATGTTGGCAACATACAAATGCTTGTAACTTTTTACTGGAGCGCCATAAAACCTTGAAATTGTGTAACAATAAAGTACTCGAGCCTCTTGTCAATTTAAGCTATCGCTCAAGCTATGCTTCCCTTGAGTCCCAAATCAAACACTTATAAAACTTCAAATGGCCCTAACTTCTATACGGTACGTCGTACACCTATCAAAGTTAGTAACATACAAATGCTTGTAACTTTTTACTGGAGCGTCAAACTTGAAATTTTGTAACAATAAAGTACCCGAGCCTCCTGTCAATTTAAGCTATCGCTCAAAGCTATGCGACCCTTGAGTACCAAATCAATCACTGATAAAACTTCAAATGGCCCTAACTTATATACGGTACGTCCTACACCTATCAATGTTGGCAACATACAAATGCTTGTAACTTTTTACTGGAGCGCCATAAAACCTTGAAATTGTGTAACAATAAAGTACTCGAGCCTCTTGTCAATTTAAGCTATCGCTCAAGCTATGCTTCCCTTGAGTCCCAAATCAAACACTTATAAAACTTCAAATGGCCCTAACTTCTATACGGTACGTCGTACACCTATCAAAGTTAGTAACATACAAATGCTTGTAACTTTTTACTGGAGCGTCATAAAACCTTGAAATTTTGTAACAATAAAGAACTCGAGCCTCTTGTCAATTTAAGCTTTCGCTCAAAGCTATGCTACCCTTGAGTCCCAAATCAAACACTGATAAAACTTCAAATGGCCCTAACTTCTATACGGTACGTCCTACACCTATCAAAGTTTGCAACATACAAATGCTTTTAACTTTTTACTGGAACGTCATAAAACCTTGCAATTTTGTAACAATAAAGTACTCGAGCCTCTTGTCAATTTAAGCTATCGCTCGAAGCTATGCTTCCCTTGAGTCCCAAATCAAACACTGATAAAATTTCAAATGGCCCTAACTTCTATACGGTACGTCCTACACCTACCAAAGTTAGTAACATACAAATGCTTGTAACTTTTTACTGGAGCGTCATAAAACCTTGAAATTTTGTAACAATAAAGAACTCGAGCCTCTTGTCAATTTAAGCTTTCGCTCAAAGCTATGCTACCCTTGAGTCCCAAATCAAACACTGATAAAACTTCAAATGGCCCTAACTTATATACGGTACGTCCTACACCTATCAAAGTTTGCAACATACAAATGCTTTTAACTTTTTACTGGAACGTCATAAAACCTTGCAATTTTGTAACAATAAAGTACTCGAGCCTCTTGTCAATTTAAGCTATCGCTCGAAGCTATGCTTCCCTTGAGTCCCAAATCAAACACTGATAAAATTTCAAATGGCCCTACCTTCTATACGGTACGTCCTACACCTACCAAAGTTAGTAACATACAAATGCTTGTAACTTTTTACTGGAGCGCCATAAAACCTTGAAATTGTGTAACAATAAAGTACTCGAGCCTCTTGTCAATTTAAGCTATCGCTCAAGCTATGCTTCCCTTGAGTCCCAAATCAAACACTTATAAAACTTCAAATGGCCCTAACTTCTATACGGTACGTCGTACACCTATCAAAGTTAGTAACATACAAATGCTTGTAACTTTTTACTGGAGCGTCATAAAACCTTGAAATTTTGTAACAATAAAGAACTCGAGCCTCTTGTCAATTTAAGCTTTCGCTCAAAGCTATGCTACCCTTGAGTCCCAAATCAAACACTGATAAAACTTCAAATGGCCCTAACTTCTATACGGTACGTCCTACACCTATCAAAGTTTGCAACATACAAATGCTTTTAACTTTTTACTGGAACGTCATAAAACCTTGCAATTTTGTAACAATAAAGTACTCGAGCCTCTTGTCAATTTAAGCTATCGCTCGAAGCTATGCTTCCCTTGAGTCCCAAATCAAACACTGATAAAATTTCAAATGGCCCTAACTTCTATACGGTACGTCCTACACCTACCAAAGTTAGTAACATACAAATGCTTGTAACTTTTTACTGGAGCGTCATAAAACCTTGAAATTTTGTAACAATAAAGTACTCGAGCCTCTTGTCAATTTAAGCTATCGCTCAAAGCTATGCTTCCCTTGAGTCCCAAATCAAACACTGATAAAACTTCAAATGGCCCTAACTTCTATACGGTACGTCCTACACCTATCAAAGTTAGTAACATACAAATGCTTGTAACTTTTTACTGGAGCGTCATAAAACCTTGAAATTTTGTAACAATAAAGAATTCGAGCCTCTTGTCAATTTAAGCTATCGCTCAAAGCTATGCTACCCTTGCGTCCCAAATCAAACACTGATAAAACTTCGAATGGCCCTAACTTCTAAAGGGTACGTCCTACACTTATCAAAGTTTGCAACATACAAATGCTTGTAACTTTTTACTGGAGCGTAATAAAAACTTGAAATTTTGTAACAATAAAGTACTCGAGCCTCTTGTCAATTTAAGCTATCGCCCAAAGCTATGCTACCCTTGAGTCCCAAATCAAACACTGATAAAACCTCAAATGGCCCTTACTTCTATACGGTAGGTCCTACACCTATCAAAGTTTGCAACATACAAATGCTTGTAACTTTTTACTGGAGCGTCAAACTTGAAATTTTGTAACAATAAAGTACCCGAGCCTCCTGTCAATTTAAGCTATCGCTCAAAGCTATGCGACCCTTGAGTCCCAAATCAATCACTGATAAAACTTCAAATGGCCCTAACTTATATACGGTACGTCCTACACCTATCAATGTTGGCAACATACAAATGCTTGTAACTTTTTACTGGAGCGCAATAAAACCTTGAAATTTTGTAACAATAAAGTACTCGAGCCTCTTGTCAATTTAAGCTATCGCTCAAAGCTATGCTTCCCTTGAGTCCCAAATCAAACATTGATAAAACTTCAAATGGCGCTAACTTCTATACGGTACGTCCTACACCTATCAAAGTTAGTAACATACAAATGCTTGTAACTTTTTACTGGAGCGTCATAAAACCTTGAAATTTTGTAACAATAAAGAACTCGAGCCTCTTGTCAATTTAAGCTATCGCTCAAAGCTATGCTACCCTTGAGTCCCAAATCAAACACTGATAAAACTTCAAATGGCCCTTACTTCTATACGGTACGTCCTACACCTATCAAAGTTTGCAACATACAAATGCTTGCAACTTTTTACTGGAGCGTCATAAAACCTTGAAATTCTGTAACAATAAAGTACTCGAGCCTCTTGCCAATTTAAGCTATCGCGCAAAGCTATGCTACCCTTGCGTCCCAAATCAAACACTGGTAAAACTTCAAATGGCCCTAACTTCTAAAAGGTACGTCCTACACTTAGCAAAGTTTGCAACATACAAATGCTTGTAACTTTTTACTGGAGCGTCAAACTTGAAATTTTGTAACAATAAAGTACCCGAGCCTCCTGTCAATTTAAGCTATCGCTCAAAGCTATGCGACCCTTGAGTCCCAAATCAATCACTGATAAAACTTCAAATGGCCCTAACTTATATACGGTACGTCCTACACCTATCAATGTTGGCAACATACAAATGCTTGTAACTTTTTACTGGAGCGCCATAAAACCTTGAAATTTTGTAACAATAAAGTACTCGAGCCTCTTGTCAATTGAAGTTATCGCTCAAAGCTATGCTACCCTTGAGTCCCAAATCAAACACTGATAAAACTTCAAATGGCCCTAACTTCTATACGGTACGTCCTACACTTATCAAAGTTTTCAACATACAAATGCTTGTAACTTTTTACTGGAGCGTCATAAAACCTTGAAATTTTGTAACAATAAAGAATTCGAGCCTCTTGTCAATTTAAGCTATCGCTCAAAGCTATGCTACCCTTGCGTCCCAAATCAAACACTGATAAAACTTCGAATGGCCCTAACTTCTAAACGGTACGTCCTACACTTATCAAAGTTTGCAACATACAAATGCTTGTAACTTTTTACTGGAGCGTAATAAAAACTTGAAATTTTGTAACAATAAAGTACTCGAGCCTCTTGTCAATTTAAGCTATCGCCCAAAGCTATGCTACCCTTGAGTCCCAAATCAAACACTGATAAAACCTCAAATGGCCCTTACTTCTATACGGTAGGTCCTACACCTATCAATGTTTGCAACATACAAATGCTTGTAACTTTTTACTGGAGCGTCAAACTTGAAATTTTGTAACAATAAAGTACCCGAGCCTTCTGTCAATTTAAGCTATCGCTCAAAGCTATGCGACCCTTGAGTCCCAAATCAATCACTGATAAAACTTCAAATGGCCCTAACTTATATACGGTACGTCCTACACCTATCAATGTTGGCAACATACAAATGCTTGTAACTTTTTACTGGAGCGCAATAAAACCTTGAAATTTTGTAACAATAAAGTACTCGAGCCTCTTGTCAATTTAAGCTATCGCTCAAAGCTATGCTTCCCTTGAGTCCCAAATCAAACACTGATAAAACTTCAAATGGCGCTAACTTCTATACGGTACGTCCTACACCTATCAAAGTTAGTAACATACAAATGCTTGTAACTTTTTACTGGAGCGTCATAAAACCTTGAAATTTTGTAACAATAAAGAACTCGAGCCTCTTGTCAATTTAAGCTATCGCTCAAAGCTATGCTACCCTTGAGTCCCAAATCAAACACTGATAAAACTTCAAATGGCCCTAACTTCTATACGGTACGTCCTACACCTATCAAAGTTAGTAACATACAAATGCTTGTAACTTTTTACTGGAGCGTCATAAAACCTTGAAATTTTGTAACAATAAAGAATTCGAGCCTCTTGTCAATTTAAGCTATCGCTCAAAGCTATGCTACCCTTGCGTCCCAAATCAAACACTGATAAAACTTCGAATGGCCCTAACTTCTAAAGGGTACGTCCTACACTTATCAAAGTTTGCAACATACAAATGCTTGTAACTTTTTACTGGAGCGTAATAAAAACTTGAAATTTTGTAACAATAAAGTACTCGAGCCTCTTGTCAATTTAAGCTATCGCCCAAAGCTATGCTACCCTTGAGTCCCAAATCAAACACTGATAAAACCTCAAATGGCCCTTACTTCTATACGGTAGGTCCTACACCTATCAAAGTTTGCAACATACAAATGCTTGTAACTTTTTACTGGAGCGTCAAACTTGAAATTTTGTAACAATAAAGTACCCGAGCCTCCTGTCAATTTAAGCTATCGCTCAAAGCTATGCGACCCTTGAGTCCCAAATCAATCACTGATAAAACTTCAAATGGCCCTAACTTATATACGGTACGTCCTACACCTATCAATGTTGGCAACATACAAATGCTTGTAACTTTTTACTGGAGCGCAATAAAACCTTGAAATTTTGTAACAATAAAGTACTCGAGCCTCTTGTCAATTTAAGCTATCGCTCAAAGCTATGCTTCCCTTGAGTCCCAAATCAAACATTGATAAAACTTCAAATGGCGCTAACTTCTATACGGTACGTCCTACACCTATCAAAGTTAGTAACATACAAATGCTTGTAACTTTTTACTGGAGCGTCATAAAACCTTGAAATTTTGTAACAATAAAGAACTCGAGCCTCTTGTCAATTTAAGCTATCGCTCAAAGCTATGCTACCCTTGAGTCCCAAATCAAACACTGATAAAACTTCAAATGGCCCTTACTTCTATACGGTACGTCCTACACCTATCAAAGTTTGCAACATACAAATGCTTGCAACTTTTTACTGGAGCGTCATAAAACCTTGAAATTCTGTAACAATAAAGTACTCGAGCCTCTTGCCAATTTAAGCTATCGCGCAAAGCTATGCTACCCTTGCGTCCCAAATCAAACACTGGTAAAACTTCAAATGGCCCTAACTTCTAAAAGGTACGTCCTACACTTAGCAAAGTTTGCAACATACAAATGCTTGTAACTTTTTACTGGAGCGTCAAACTTGAAATTTTGTAACAATAAAGTACCCGAGCCTCCTGTCAATTTAAGCTATCGCTCAAAGCTATGCGACCCTTGAGTCCCAAATCAATCACTGATAAAACTTCAAATGGCCCTAACTTATATACGGTACGTCCTACACCTATCAATGTTGGCAACATACAAATGCTTGTAACTTTTTACTGGAGCGCCATAAAACCTTGAAATTTTGTAACAATAAAGTACTCGAGCCTCTTGTCAATTGAAGTTATCGCTCAAAGCTATGCTACCCTTGAGTCCCAAATCAAACACTGATAAAACTTCAAATGGCCCTAACTTCTATACGGTACGTCCTACACTTATCAAAGTTTTCAACATACAAATGCTTGTAACTTTTTACTGGAGCGTCATAAAACCTTGAAATTTTGTAACAATAAAGAATTCGAGCCTCTTGTCAATTTAAGCTATCGCTCAAAGCTATGCTACCCTTGCGTCCCAAATCAAACACTGATAAAACTTCGAATGGCCCTAACTTCTAAACGGTACGTCCTACACTTATCAAAGTTTGCAACATACAAATGCTTGTAACTTTTTACTGGAGCGTAATAAAAACTTGAAATTTTGTAACAATAAAGTACTCGAGCCTCTTGTCAATTTAAGCTATCGCCCAAAGCTATGCTACCCTTGAGTCCCAAATCAAACACTGATAAAACCTCAAATGGCCCTTACTTCTATACGGTAGGTCCTACACCTATCAATGTTTGCAACATACAAATGCTTGTAACTTTTTACTGGAGCGTCAAACTTGAAATTTTGTAACAATAAAGTACCCGAGCCTTCTGTCAATTTAAGCTATCGCTCAAAGCTATGCGACCCTTGAGTCCCAAATCAATCACTGATAAAACTTCAAATGGCCCTAACTTATATACGGTACGTCCTACACCTATCAATGTTGGCAACATACAAATGCTTGTAACTTTTTACTGGAGCGCAATATAACCTTGAAATTTTGTAACAATAAAGTACTCGAGCCTCTTGTCAATTTAAGCTATCGCTCAAAGCTATGCTTCCCTTGAGTCCCAAATCAAACACTGATAAAACTTCAAATGGCGCTAACTTCTATACGGTACGTCCTACACCTATCAAAGTTAGTAACATACAAATGCTTGTAACTTTTTACTGGAGCGTCATAAAACCTTGAAATTTTGTAACAATAAAGAACTCGAGCCTCTTGTCAATTTAAGCTATCGCTCAAAGCTATGCTACCCTTGAGTCCCAAATCAAACACTGATAAAACTTCAAATGGCCCTTACTTCTATACGGTACGTCCTACAACTATCAAAGTTTGCAACATACAAATGCTTGCAACTTTTTACTGGAGCGTCATAAAACCTTGAAATTCTGTAACAATAAAGTACTCGAGCCTCTTGCCAATTTAAGCTATCGCGCAAAGCTATGCTACCCTTGCGTCCCAAATCAAACACTGGTAAAACTTCAAATGGCCCTAACTTCTAAAAGGTACGTCCTACACTTAGCAAAGTTTGCAACATACAAATGCTTGTAACTTTTTACTGGAGCGTCAAACTTGAAATTTTGTAACAATAAAGTACCCGAGCCTCCTGTCAATTTAAGCTATCGCTCAAAGCTATGCGACCCTTGAGTCCCAAATCAATCACTGATAAAACTTCAAATGGCCCTAACTTATATACGGTACGTCCTACACCTATCAATGTTGGCAACATACAAATGCTTGTAACTTTTTACTGGAGCGCCATAAAACCTTGAAATTTTGTAACAATAAAGTACTCGAGCCTCTTGTCAATTTAAGCTATCGCTCAAAGCTATGCTTCCCTTGAGTCCCAAATCAAACACTGATAAAACTTCAAATGGCCCTAACTTCTATACGGTACGTCCTACACCTATCAAAGTTAGTAACATACAAATGCTTGTAACTTTTTACTGGAGCGTCATAAAACCTTGAAATTTTGTAACAATAAAGAACTCGAGCCTCTTGTCAATTTAAGCTATCGCTCAAAGCTATGCTACCCTTGCGTCCCAAATCAAACACTGATAAAACTTCGAATGGCCCTAACTTCTAAACGGTACGTCCTACACTTATCAAAGTTTGCAACATACAAATGCTTGTAACTTTTTACTGGAGCGTAATAAAAACTTGAAATTTTGTAACAATAAAGTACTCGAGCCTCTTGTCAATTTAAGCTATCGCCCAAAGCTATGCTACCCTTGAGTCCCAAATCAAACATTGATAAAACCTCAAATGGCCCTTACTTCTATACGGTAGGTCCTACACCTATCAAAGTTTGCAACATACAAATGCTTGTAACTTTTTACTGGAGCGTCAAACTTGAAATTTTGTAACAATAAAGTACCCGAGCCTCCTGTCAATTTAAGCTATCGCTCAAAGCTATGCGACCCTTGAGTCCCAAATCAATCACTGATAAAACTTCAAATGGCCCTAACTTATATACGGTACGTCCTACACCTATCAAAGTTAGTAACATACAAATGCTTGTAACTTTTTACTGGAGCGTCATAAAACCTTGAAATTTTGTAACAATAAAGTACTCGAGCCTCTTGTCAATTTAAGCTATCGCTCAAAGCTATGCTTCCCTTGAGTCCCAAATCAAACACTGATAAAACTTCAAATGGCGCTAACTTCTATACGGTACGTCCTACACCTATCAAAGTTAGTAACATACAAATGCTTGTAACTTTTTACTGGAGCGTCATAAAACCTTGAAATTTTGTAACAATAAAGAACTCGAGCCTCTTGTCAATTTAAGCTATCGCTCAAAGCTATGCTACCCTTGAGTCCCAAATCAAACACTGATAAAACTTCAAATGGCCCTAACTTCTATACGGTACGTCCTACACCTATCAAAGTTTGCAACATACAAATGCTTGCAACTTTTTACTGGAGCGTCATAAAACCTTGAAATTTTGTAACAATAAAGTACTCGAGCCTCTTGCCAATTTAAGCTATCGCGCAAAGCTATGCTACCCTTGCGTCCCAAATCAAACACTGGTAAAACTTCAAATGGCCCTAACTTCTAAAAGGTACGTCCTACACTTAGCAAAGTTTGCAACATACAAATGCTTGTAGCTTTTTACTGGAGCGTCAAACTTGAAATTTTGTAACAATAAAGTACCCGAGCCTCCTGTCAATTTAAGCTATCGCTCAAAGCTATGCGACCCTTGAGTCCCAAATCAAACACTGATAAAACTTCAAATGGCCCTAACTTCTATACGGTACGTCCTACACCTATCAAAGTTAGTAACATACAAATGCTTGTAACTTTTTACTGGAGCGTCATAAAACCTTGAAATGTTGTAACAATAAAGAACTCGAGCCTCTTGTCAATTTAAGCGTTCGCTCAAAGCTATACTACCCTTGAGTCCCAAATAAAACACTGATAAAACTTCAAATGGCCCTAACTTCTATACGGTACGTCCTACACCTATCAAAGTTTGCAACATACAAATGCTTTTAACTTTTTACTGGAACGTCATAAAACCTTGCAATTTTGTAACAATAAAGTACTCGAGCCTCTTGTCAATTTAAGCTATCGCTCGAAGCTATGCTTCCCTTGAGTCCCAAATCAAACACTGATAAAACTTCAAATGGCCCTAACTTCTATACGGTACGTCCTACACCTACCAAAGTTAGTAACATACAAATGCTTGTAACTTTTTACTGGAGCGCCATAAAACCTTGAAATTTTGTAACAATAAAGTACTCGAGCCTCTTGTCAATTTAAGCTATCGCTCAAAGCTATGCTTCCCTTGAGTCCCAAATCAAACACTGATAAAACTTCAAATGGCCCTAATTTCTATACGCTATGTTCTACACCTATTAAAGTTTGCAACATACAAATGCTTGTAACTTTTTACTAGAGCGTCATAAAACTTTGAAATTTTGTAACAATAAAGTACTCGAGCCTCTTCTCAATTTAAGCTATCGCTCAAAGCTATGCTACCCTTGCGTCCCAAATCAAATACTGATAAAATTTCAAATGGCCCTAACTTCTATACGGTACGTCCTACACCTATCAAAGTTTGCAAAATACAAATGCTTGTAACGTGTTACTGGAGCGTCATAAAACCTTGAAATTTTGTAACAATAAAGTACTCGAGCCTCTTGTCAATTTAAGCTATCGCTCAAAGCTATGCTACCCTTGAGTCCCAAATCAAACACTGATTAAACTTCAAATGGCCCTAACTTCTATAAGGTACGTCCTACACCTATCAAAGTTTGCAACATACAAATGCTTGTAACTTTTTACTGGAACCTCATAAAACCTTGAAATTTTGTAACAATAAAGTACTCGGGCCTCTTATCAATTTAAGCTATCGCTCAAAGCTATGCTACCCTTGAGTCCCAAATCAAACACTGATGGAACTTCAAATGGCCCTAACTTCTATACGGTACGTCCTACACCTATCAAAGTTTGCAACATACAAATGTTTGTAACTTTTTACTGGGGCGTCATAAAACCATGAAATTTTGTAACAATAAAGTACTCGAACCTCTTGTCAATTTAAGCTATCGCTCAAAGCTATGCTACCCTTGAGTCCCAAAGCAAACACTGATAAAACTTGAAATGGCCCTAACTTCTATACGGTACGTCCTACACCTATCAAACTTTGCAACATACAAATGCTTGTAACTTTTTACTGGAGCGTCATAAAAACTTGAAATTTTGTAACAATAAAGTACTCAAAGCCTCTTGTCAATTTAAGTTATCGCTCAAAGCTATGCTACCCTTGAGTCCTAAATCAAAAACTGATAAAACTTCATATGGCCCTAACTTCTATACGGTACGTCCTACACTTATCAAATTTTGCAACACACAAATACTTGTAACTTTTTACTGGAGCGTCATAAAACCTTGAAATTTTGTAACAAAATAAAGTACTCGAGCCTCTTGTCAATTTAAGCTATCGCTCAAAGCTATGCTACCCTTGAGTCCGAAATCAAACACTGATTAAACTTCAAATGGCCCTTACTTCTATACGGTACGTCCTACACCTATCAAAGTTTGCAACATACAAATGCTTGTAACTTTTTACTGGAACCTCATAAAACCTTGAAATTTTGTAACAATAAAGTACTCGGGCCTCTCATCAATTTAAGCTATCGCTCAAAGCTATGCTACCCTTGAGTCCCAAATCAAACACTGATATAACTTCAAATGGCCCTAACTTCTATACGGTACGTCCTACACCTATCAATGTTTGCAACATACAAATGCTTGTAACATTTTACTGGAGCGTCATAAAACCTTGAAATTTTGTAACAAAAAAGTACTCGAGCCTCTTGTTAATTTAAGCTATCGCTCAAAGCTATGCTACCCTTGAGTCCCAAATCAAACACTGATAAAACTTCAAATGGCCCTAACTTCTATACGGTACGTCCTACACCTATCAAAGTTTGCAACATACAAATGCTTGTAACTTTTTACTGGGGCATCATAAAACCATGAAATTTTGTAACAATAAAGTACTCGAACCTCTTGTCAATTTAAGCTATCGCTCAAAGCTATGCTACCCTTGAGTCCCAAAGCAAACACTGATAAAACTTGAAATGGCCCTAACTTCTATACGGTACGTCGTACACCTATCAAAGTTTGCAACATACAAATGCTTGTAACTTTTTACTGGAGCGACATAAAAACTTGAAATTTTGTAACAATAAAGTACTCGAGCCTCTTGTCAATTTAAATTATCGCTCAAGGCTATTGAGTCCAAAATCAAAAACTGATAAAACTTCATATCGCCATAACTTATATATGGTACGTCCTACACTTATCAAATTTTGCAACACACAAATGCTTGTAACTTTTTACTGGAGCGTCATAAAACCTTGAAATTTTGTAACAAAATAAAGTACTCGAGCCTCTTGTCAATTTAAGCTATCGCTCAAAGCTATGCTACCCTTGAGTCCCAAATGAAATACTGATAAAATTTCAAATGGCCCTAACTTCTATACGGTACGTCCTACACCTATCAAAGTTGGCAACATACAAATGCTTGTAACTTGTTACTGAAGCGTCATAAAACCTTGAAATTTTGTAACAATAAAGTTCTCGAGCCTCTTGTCAATTTAAGCTATCGCTCAAAGCTATGCTACCCTTGAGTCCCAAATCAAACACTGATTAAACTTCTAATGGCCCTAACTTCTATACGGTACGTCCTACACCTATCAAAGTTTGCAACATACGAATGCTTGTAACTTTTTACTGGAGCGTCATAAAAACTTGAAATTTTGTAACAATACAGTACTGGAGCCTCTTGTCAATTTAAGTTATCGCTCAAAGCTATGCTACCCTTGAGTCCCAAATCAAAAACTGATAAAACTTCATATGGCCCTAATTTCTATACGGTACGTCCTACACCTATCAAATTTTGCAACACACAAATGCATGTCACTTTTTACTGGAGCGTCATAAAACCTTGAAATTTTGTAACAAAATAAAGTACTCGAGCCTCTTGTCAATTTAAGCTATCGCTCAACGCTATGCTACCCTAGAGTCCCAAATCAAACACTGATAAAACTTCAAATGGCCCTAATTTCTATACGGTATGTCCTACACCTATTAAAATTTGCAACATACAAATGCTTGTAACTTTTTACTAGAGCGTCATAAAACCTTGAAATTTTGTAACAATAAAGTACTCGAGCCTCTTCTCAATTTAAACTATCGCTCAAAGCTATGCTACCCTTGAGTCCCAAATCAAACACTGATAAAACTTCAAATGGCCCTAACTTCTATACGGTACGTCCTACACCTATCAAAGTTTGCTCCATACAAATGCTTGTAACTGGGGCGTCATAAAACCATGAAATTTTGCAACAATAAAGTACTCGAGCCTCTTCTCAATTTAAACTATCGCTCAAACCTATGCTACCCTTGAGTCCCAAATCAAACACTGATAAAACTTCAAATGGCCCTAACTTCTATATGGTACGTCTTACACCTATCAAAGTTTGCAACATACAAATGCTTGTAACTTTTTACTGGGGGGTCATAAAACCATGAAATTTTGTAACAAAAAAGTACTCGAAACTCTTGTCAATTTAAGTTATCGCTCAAAGCTATGCTACCCTTGAGTCCCAAAGCAAACACTGATAAAACTTGAAATGGCCCTAACTTCTATACGGTACGTCCTACACCTATCAAAGTTTGCAACATACAAATGCTTGTAACTTTTTACTGGTGCGTTATAAAAACTTGAAAATTTGTAACAATAAAGTACTCGAGCCTCTTGTCAATTTAAGTTATCGCTCAAAGCTATGCTACCCTTGAGTCCCAAATCAAAAACTGATAAAACTTCATATGGCCCTAACTTCTATACGGTACGTCCTACACTAATCAAATTTTGCAACACACAAATGCTTGTAACTTTTTACTGGAGCGTCATAAAACCTTGAAATTTTGTAACAAAATAAAGTACTCGAGCCTCTTGTCAATTTAAGCTATCGCTCAAAGCTATGCTACCCTAGAGTCCCAAATCAAACACTGATAAAACTTCAAATGGCCCTATTTTCTATACGCTATGTCCTACACCTATTAAAGTTTGCAACATACAAATGCTTGTAACTTTTTACTAGAGCGTCATAAAACTTTGAAATTTTGTAACAATAAAGTACTCGAGCCTCTTCTCAATTTAAACTATCGCTCAAAGCTATGCTACCCTTCAGTCCCAAATCAAATACTGATAAAATTTCAAATGGCCCTAACTTCTATACGGTACGTCCTACACCTATCAAAGTTTGCAACATACAAATGCTTGTAACTTTTTACTGGGGCGTCATAAAACCTTGAAATTTTGTAACAAAAAAGTACTCGAGCCTCTTGTTAATTTAAGCTATCGCTCAAAGCTATGCTACCCTTGAGTCCCAAATCAATCACTGATAAAACTTCAAATGGCCCTAACTTCTATACGGTACGTCCTACACCTATCAAAGTTTGCAACATACAAATGTTTGTAACTTTTTACTGGGGCGTCATAAAACCATGAAATTTTGTAACAATAAAGTACTCGAACCTCTTGTCAATTTAAGCTATCGCTCAAAGCTATGTTACCCTTGAGTCCCAAAGCAAACACTGATAAAACTTGAAATGGCCCTAACTTCTATACGGTACGTCCTACACCTATCAAAGTTTGCAACATACAAATGCTTGTAACTTTTTACTGGAGCGTCATAAAAACTTGAAATTTTGTAACAATAAAGTACTCAAAGCCTCTTGTCAATTTAAGTTATCGCTCAAAGCTATGCTACCCTTGAGTCCTAAATCAAAAACTGATAAAACTTCATATGGCCCTAACTTCTATTCGGTACGTCCTACACTTATCAAATTTTGCAACACACAAATACTTGTAACTTTTTACTGGAGCGTCATAAAACCTTGAAATTTTGTAACAAAATAAAGTACTCGAGCCTCTTGTCAATTTAAGCTATGGCTCAAAGCTATGCTACCCTTGAGTCCGAAATCAAACACTGATTAAACTTCAAATATCCCTAACTTCTATACGGTACGTCCTACACCTATCAAAGTTTGCAACATACAAATGCTTGTAACTTTTTACTGGAACCTCATAAAACCTTGAAATTTTGTAACAATAAAGTACTCGGGCCTCTTATCAATTTAAGCTATCGCTCAAAGCTATGCTACCCTTGAGTCCCAAATCAAACACTGATATAACTTCAAATGGCCCTAACTTCTATACGGTACGTCCTACACCTATCAAAGTTTGCAACATACAAATGCTTGTAACTTTTTACTGGAGCGTCATAAAACCTTGAAATTTTGTAACAAAAAAGTACTCGAGCCTCTTGTTAATTTAAGCTATCGCTCAAAGCTATGCTACCCTTGAGTCCCAAATCAAACACTGATAAAACTTCAAATAGCCCTAACTTCTATACGGTACGTCCTACACCTATCAAAGTTTGCAACATACAAATGCTTGTAACTTTTTACTGGGGCATCATAAAACCATGAAATTTTGTAACAATAAAGTACTCGAACCTCTTGTCAATTTAAGCTATCGCTCAAAGCTATGCTACCCTTGAGTCCCAAAGCAGACACTGATAAAACTTGAAATGGCCCTAACTTCTATACGGTACGTCCTACACCTATCAAAGTTTGCAACATACAAATGCTTGTAACTTTTTACTGGAGCGTCATAAAAACTTGAAATTTTGTAACACTAAAGTACTCGTGCCTCTTGTCAATTTAAGTTATCGCTCAAAGCTATGCTACCCTTGAGTCCAAAATCAAAAACTGATAAAACTTCATATCGCCCTAACTTATATACGGTACGTCCTACACTTATCAAATTTTGCAACACACAAATGCTTGTAACTTTTTACTGGAGCGTCATAAAACCTTGAAATTTTGTAACAAAATAAAGTACTCGAGCCTCTTGTCAATTTAAGTTATCGCTCAAAGCTATGCTACCCTAGAGTCCCAAATCAAACACTGATAAAACTTCAAATGGCTCTCATTTCTATACGGTACGTCCTACACCTATCAAAGTTTGCAACATACAAATGCTTGTAACTTTTTACTGGAGCGTCATAAAAACTTGAAATTTGGTAACAATACAGTACTGGAGCCTCTTGTCAATTTAAGTTATCGCTCAAAGCTATGCTACCCTTGAGTCCCAAATCAAACACTGATAAAACTTCAAATGGCCCTAACTTCTATACGGTACGTCCTACACCTATCAAAGTTTGCAACATACAAATGCTTGTAACTTTTTACTGGGGCATCATAAAACCATGAAATTTTGTAACAATAAAGTACTCGAACCTCTTGTCAATTTAAGCTATCGCTCAAAGCTATGCTACCCTTGAGTCCCAAAGCAGACACTGATAAAACTTGAAATGGCCCTAACTTCTATACGGTACGTCCTACACCTATCAAAGTTTGCAACATACAAATGCTTGTAACTTTTTACTGGAGCGTCATAAAAACTTGAAATTTTGTAACACTAAAGTACTCGTGCCTCTTGTCAATTTAAGTTATCGCTCAAAGCTATGCTACCCTTGAGTCCAAAATCAAAAACTGATAAAACTTCATATCGCCCTAACTTCTATACGGTACGTCCTACACCTATCAAAGTTTGCAACATACAAATGCTTGTAACTTTTTACTGGGGCATCATAAAACCATGAAATTTTGTAACAATAAAGTACTCGAACCTCTTGTCAATTTAAGCTATCGCTCAAAGCTATGCTACCCTTGAGTCCCAAAGCAGACACTGATAAAACTTGAAATGGCCCTAACTTCTATACGGTACGTCCTACACCTATCAAAGTTTGCAACATACAAATGCTTGTAACTTTTTACTGGAGCGTCATAAAAACTTGAAATTTTGTAACACTAAAGTACTCGTGCCTCTTGTCAATTTAAGTTATCGCTCAAAGCTATGCTACCCTTGAGTCCAAAATCAAAAACTGATAAAACTTCATATCGCCCTAACTTATATACGGTACGTCCTACACTTATCAAATTTTGCAACACACAAATGCTTGTAACTTTTTACTGGAGCGTCATAAAAACTTGAAATTTTGTAACAATAAAGTACTCAAAGCCTCTTGTCAATTTAAGTTATCGCTCAAAGCTATGCTACCCTTGAGTCCTAAATCAAAAACTGATAAAACTTCATATGGCCCTAACTTCTATTCGGTACGTCCTACACTTATCAAATTTTGCAACACACAAATACTTGTAACTTTTTACTGGAGCGTCATAAAACCTTGAAATTTTGTAACAAAATAAAGTACTCGAGCCTCTTGTCAATTTAAGCTATGGCTCAAAGCTATGCTACCCTTGAGTCCGAAATCAAACACTGATTAAACTTCAAATATCCCTAACTTCTATACGGTACGTCCTACACCTATCAAAGTTTGCAACATACAAATGCTTGTAACTTTTTACTGGAACCTCATAAAACCTTGAAATTTTGTAACAATAAAGTACTCGGGCCTCTTATCAATTTAAGCTATCGCTCAAAGCTATGCTACCCTTGAGTCCCAAATCAAACACTGATATAACTTCAAATGGCCCTAACTTCTATACGGTACGTCCTACACCTATCAAAGTTTGCAACATACAAATGCTTGTAACTTTTTACTGGAGCGTCATAAAACCTTGAAATTTTGTAACAAAAAAGTACTCGAGCCTCTTGTTAATTTAAGCTATCGCTCAAAGCTATGCTACCCTTGAGTCCCAAATCAAACACTGATAAAACTTCAAATGGCCCTAACTTCTATACGGTACGTCCTACACCTATCAAAGTTTGCAACATACAAATGCTTGTAACTTTTTACTGGGGCATCATAAAACCATGAAATTTTGTAACAATAAAGTACTCGAACCTCTTGTCAATTTAAGCTATCGCTCAAAGCTATGCTACCCTTGAGTCCCAAAGCAGACACTGATAAAACTTGAAATGGCCCTAACTTCTATACGGTACGTCCTACACCTATCAAAGTTTGCAACATACAAATGCTTGTAACTTTTTACTGGAGCGTCATAAAAACTTGAAATTTTGTAACACTAAAGTACTCGTGCCTCTTGTCAATTTAAGTTATCGCTCAAAGCTATGCTACCCTTGAGTCCAAAATCAAAAACTGATAAAACTTCATATCGCCCTAACTTATATACGGTACGTCCTACACTTATCAAATTTTGCAACACACAAATGCTTGTAACTTTTTACTGGAGCGTCATAAAACCTTGAAATTTTGTAACAAAATAAAGTACTCGAGCCTCTTGTCAATTTAAGCTATCGCTCAAAGCTATGCTACCCTAGAGTCCCAAATCAAACACTGATAAAACTTCAAATGGCTCTCATTTCTATACGGTACGTCCTACACCTATCAAAGTTTGCAACATACAAATGCTTGTAACTTTTTACTAGAGCGTCATAAAACTTTGAAATTTTGTAACAATAAAGTACTCGAGCCTCTTCTCAATTTAAACTATCGCTCAAAGCTATGCTACCCTTGAGTCCCAAATCAAATACTGATAAAATTTCAAATGGCCCTAACTTCTATACGGTACGTCCTACACCTATCAAAGTTTGCAACATACAAATGCTTGTAACTTGTTACTGAAGCGTCATAAAACCTTGAAATTTTGTAACAATAAAGTACTCGAGCCTCTTGTCAATTTAAGCTATCGCTCAAAGCTATGCTACCCTTGAGTCCCAAATCAAACACTGATTAAACTTCTAATGGCCCTAACTTCTATACGGTACGTCCTACACCTATCAAAGTTTGCAACATACAAATGCTTGTAACTTTTTACTGGAGCGTCATAAAAACTTGAAATTTGGTAACAATACAGTACTGGAGCCTCTTGTCAATTTAAGTTATCGCTCAAAGCTATGCTACCCTTGAGTCCCAAATCAAAAACTGATAAAACTTCATATGGCCCTAATTTCTATACGGTACGTCCTACACCTATCAAATTTTGCAACACACAAATGCATGTAACTTTTTACTGGAGCGTCATAAAACCTTGAAATTTTGTAACAAAATAAAGTACTCGAGCCTCTTGTCAATTTAAGCTATCGCTCAACGCTATGCTACCCTAGAGTCCCAAATCAAACACTGATAAAACTTCAAATGGCCCTAATTTCTATACGGTATGTCCTACACCTATTAAAGTTTGCAACATACAAATGCTTGTAACTTTTTACTAGAGCGTCATAAAACCTTGAAATTTTGTAACAATAAAGTACTCGAGCCTCTTCTCAATTTAAACTATCGCTCAAAGCTATGCTACCCTTGAGTCCCAAATCAAACACTGATAAAACTTCAAATGGCCCTAACTTCTATACGGTACGTCCTACACCTATCAAAGTTTGCACCATACAAATGCTTGTAACTGGGGCGTCATAAAACCATGAAATTTTGTAACAATAAAGTACTCGAGCCTCTTCTCAATTTAAACTATCGCTCAAACCTATGCTACCCTTAAGTCCCAAATCAAACACTGATAAAACTTCAAATGGCCCTAACTTCTATATGGTACGTCCTACACCTATCAAATTTTGCAACATACAAATGCTTGTAACTTTTTACTGGGGCGTCATAAAACCATGAAATTTTGTAACAATAAAGTACTCGAAACTCTTGTCAATTTAAGCTATCGCTCAAAGCTATGCTACACTTGAGTCCCAAAGCAAACACTGATAAAACTTGAAATGGCCCTAACTTCTATACGGTACGTCCTACACCTGTCAAAGTTTGCAACATACAAATGCTTTTAACTTTTTACTGGTGCGTTATAAAAACTTGAAAATTTGTAACAATAAAGTACTCGAGCCTCTTGTCAATTTAAGTTATCGCTCAAAGCTATGCTACCCTTGAGTCCCAAATCAAAAACTGATAAAACTTCATATGGCCCTAACTTCTATACGGTACGTCCTACACTAATCAAATTTTGCAACACACAAATGCTTGTAACTTTTTACTGGAGCGTCATAAAACCTTGAAATTTTGTAACAAAATAAAGTACTCGAGCCTCTTGTCAATTTAAGCTATCGCTCAAAGCTATGCTACCCTAGAGTCCCAAATCAAACACTGATAAAACTTCAAATGGCCCTAATTTCTATACGCTATGTTCTACACCTATTAAAGTTTGCAACATACAAATGCTTGTAACTTTTTACTAGAGCGTCATAAAACTTTGAAATTTTGTAACAATAAAGTACTCGAGCCTCTTCTCAATTTAAACTATCGCTCAAAGCTATGCTACCCTTGAGTCCCAAATCAAATACTGATAAAATTTCAAATGGCCCTAACTTCTATACGGTACGTCCTACACCTATCAAAGTTTGCAAAATACAAATGCTTGTAACGTGTTACTGGAGCGTCATAAAACCTTGAAATTTTGTAACAATAAAGTACTCGAGCCTCTTGTCAATTTAAGCTATCGCTCAAAGCTATGCTACCCTTGAGTCCCAAATCAAACACTGATTAAACTTCAAATGGCCCTAACTTCTATACGGTACTTCCTACACCTATAAAAGTTTGCAACATACAAATGCTTGTAACTTTTTACTGGAACCTCATAAAACCTTGAAATTTTGTAACAATAAAGTACTCGGGCCTCTTATCAATTTAAGCTATCGCTCAAAGCTATGTTACCCTTGAGTCCCAAATCAAACACTGATGGAACTTCAAATGGCCCTAACTTCTATACGGTACGTCCTACACCTATCAAAGTATGCAACATACAAATGCTTGTAACTTTTAACTAGAGCGTCATAAAACCTTGAAATTTTGTAACAAAAAAGTACTCGAGCCTCTTGTTAATTTAAGCTATCGCTCAAAGCTATGCTACCCTTGAGTCCCAAATCAAACACTGATAAAACTTCAAATGGCCCTAACTTCTATACGGTACGTCCTACACCTTTCAAAGTTTGCAACATACAAATGTTTGTAACTTTTTACTGGGGCGTCATAAAACCATGAAATTTTGTAACAATAAAGTACTCGAACCTCTTGTAAATTTAAGCTATCGCTCAAAGCTATGTTACCCTTGAGTCCCAAAGCAAACACTGATAAAACTTGAAATGGCCCTAACTTCTATACGGTACGTCCTACACCTATCAAAGTTTGCAACATACAAATGCTTGTAACTTTTACTGGAGCGTCATAAAAACTTGAAATTTTGTAACAATAAAGTACTCAAAGCCTCTTGTCAATTTAAGTTATCGCTCAAAGCTATGCTACCCTTGAGTCCTAAATCAAAAACTGATAAAACTTCATATGGCCCTAACTTCTATACGGTACGTCCTACACCTATCAAAGTTTGCAACATACGAATGCTTGTAACTTTTTACTGGAGCGTCATAAAAACTTGAAATTTTGTAACAATACAGTACTGGAGCCTCTTGTCAATTTAAGTTATCGCTCAAAGCTATGCTACCCTTGAGTCCCAAATCAAAAACTGATAAAACTTCATATGGCCCTAATTTCTATACGGTACGTCCTACACCTATCAAATTTTGCAACACACAAATGCATGTCACTTTTTACTGGAGCGTCATAAAACCTTGAAATTTTGTAACAAAATAAAGTACTCGAGCCTCTTGTCAATTTAAGCTATCGCTCAACGCTATGCTACCCTAGAGTCCCAAATCAAACACTGATAAAACTTCAAATGGCCCTAATTTCTATACGGTATGTCCTACACCTATTAAAGTTTGCAACATACAAATGCTTGTAACTTTTTACTAGAGCGTCATAAAACCTTGAAATTTTGTAACAATAAAGTACTCGAGCCTCTTCTCAATTTAAACTATCGCTCAAAGCTATGCTACCCTTGAGTCCCAAATCAAACACTGATAAAACTTCAAATGGCCCTAACTTCTATACGGTACGTCCTACACCTATCAAAGTTTGCTCCATACAAATGCTTGTAACTGGGGCGTCATAAAACCATGCAATTTTGCAACAATAAAGTACTCGAGCCTCTTCTCAATTTAAACTATCGCTCAAACCTATGCTACCCTTGAGTCCCAAATCAAACACTGATAAAACTTCAAATGGCCCTAACTTCTATATGGTACGTCTTACACCTATCAAAGTTTGCAACATACAAATGCTTGTAACTTTTTACTGGGGGGTCATAAAACCATGAAATTTTGTAACAAAAAAGTACTCGAAACTCTTGTCAATTTAAGTTATCGCTCAAAGCTATGCTACCCTTGAGTCCCAAAGCAAACACTGATAAAACTTGAAATGGCCCTAACTTCTATACGGTACGTCCTACACCTATCAAAGTTTGCAACATACAAATGCTTGTAACTTTTTACTGGTGCGTTATAAAAACTTGAAAATTTGTAACAATAAAGTACTCGAGCCTCTTGTCAATTTAAGTTATCGCTCAAAGCTATGCTACCCTTGAGTCCCAAATCAAAAACTGATAAAACTTCATATGGCCCTAACTTCTATACGGTACGTCCTACACTAATCAAATTTTGCAACACACAAATGCTTGTAACTTTTTACTGGAGCGTCATAAAACCTTGAAATTTTGTAACAAAATAAAGTACTCGAGCCTCTTGTCAATTTAAGCTATCGCTCAAAGCTATGCTACCCTAGAGTCCCAAATCAAACACTGATAAAACTTCAAATGGCCCTAATTTCTATACGCTATGTCCTATACCTATTAAAGTTTGCAACATACAAATGCTTGTAACTTTTTACTAGAGCGTCATAAAACTTTGAAATTTTGTAACAATAAAGTACTCGAGCCTCTTCTCAATTTAAACTATCGCTCAAAGCTATGCTACCCTTCAGTCCCAAATCAAATACTGATAAAATTTCAAATGGCCCTAACTTCTATACGGTACGTCCTACACCTATCAAAGTTTGCAACATACAAATGCTTGTAACTTTTTACTGGGGCGTCATAAAACCTTGAAATTTTGTAACAAAAAAGTACTCGAGCCTCTTGTTAATTTAAGCTATCGCTCAAAGCTATGCTACCCTTGAGTCCCAAATCAATCACTGATAAAACTTCAAATGGCCCTAACTTCTATACGGTACGTCCTACACCTATCAAAGTTTGCAACATACAAATGTTTGTAACTTTTTACTGGGGCGTCATAAAACCATGAAATTTTGTAACAATAAAGTACTCGAACCTCTTGTCAATTTAAGCTATCGCTCAAAGCTATGTTACCCTTGAGTCCCAAAGCAAACACTGATAAAACTTGAAATGGCCCTAACTTCTATACGGTACGTCCTACACCTATCAAAGTTTGCAACATACAAATGCTTGTAACTTTTTACTGGAGCGTCATAAAAACTTGAAATTTTGTAACAATAAAGTACTCAAAGCCTCTTGTCAATTTAAGTTATCGCTCAAAGCTATGCTACCCTTGAGTCCTAAATCAAAAACTGATAAAACTTCATATGGCCCTAACTTCTATACGGTACGTCCTACACTTATCAAATTTTGCAACACACAAATACTTGTAACTTTTTACTGGAGCGTCATAAAACCTTGAAATTTTGTAACAAAATAAAGTACTCGAGCCTCTTGTCAATTTAAGCTATGGCTCAAAGCTATGCTACCCTTGAGTCCGAAATCAAACACTGATTAAACTTCAAATATCCCTAACTTCTATACGGTACGTCCTACACCTATCAAAGTTTGCAACATACAAATGCTTGTAACTTTTTACTGGAACCTCATAAAACCTTGAAATTTTGTAACAATAAAGTACTCGGGCCTCTTATCAATTTAAGCTATCGCTCAAAGCTATGCTACCCTTGAGTCCCAAATCAAACACTGATATAACTTCAAATGGCCCTAACTTCTATACGGTACGTCCTACACCTATCAAAGTTTGCAACATACAAATGCTTGTAACTTTTTACTGGAGCGTCATAAAACCTTGAAATTTTGTAACAAAAAAGTACTCGAGCCTCTTGTTAATTTAAGCTATCGCTCAAAGCTATGCTACCCTTGAGTCCCAAATCAAACACTGATAAAACTTCAAATGGCCCTAACTTCTATACGGTACGTCCTACACCTATCAAAGTTTGCAACATACAAATGCTTGTAACTTTTTACTGGGGCATCATAAAACCATGAAATTTTGTAACAATAAAGTACTCGAACCTCTTGTCAATTTAAGCTATCGCTCAAAGCTATGCTACCCTTGAGTCCCAAAGCAGACACTGATAAAACTTGAAATGGCCCTAACTTCTATACGGTACGTCCTACACCTATCAAAGTTTGCAACATACAAATGCTTGTAACTTTTTACTGGAGCGTCATAAAAACTTGAAATTTTGTAACACTAAAGTACTCGAGCCTCTTGTCAATTTAAGTTATCGCTCAAAGCTATGCTACCCTTGAGTCCAAAATCAAAAACTGATAAAACTTCATATCGCCCTAACTTATATACGGTACGTCCTACACTTATCAAATTTTGCAACACACAAATGCTTGTAACTTTTTACTGGAGCGTCATAAAACCTTGAAATTTTGTAACAAAATAAAGTACTCGAGCCTCTTGTCAATTTAAGCTATCGATCAAAGCTATGCTACCCTAGAGTCCCAAATCAAACACTGATAAAACTTCAAATGGCTCTCATTTCTATACGGTACGTCCTACACCTATCAAAGTTTGCAACATACAAATGCTTGTAACTTTTTACTAGAGCGTCATAAAACTTTGAAATTTTGTAACAATAAAGTACTCGAGCCTCTTCTCAATTTAAACTATCGCTCAAAGCTATGCTACCCTTGAGTCCCAAATCAAATACTGATAAAATTTCAAATGGCCCTAACTTCTATACGGTACGTCCTACACCTATCAAAGTTTGCAACATACAAATGCTTGTAACTTGTTACTGAAGCGTCATAAAACCTTGAAATTTTGTAACAATAAAGTACTCGAGCCTCTTGTCAATTTAAGCTATCGCTCAAAGCTATGCTACCCTTGAGTCCCAAATCAAACACTGATTAAACTTCTAATGGCCCTAACTTCTATACGGTACGTCCTACACCTATCAAAGTTTGCAACATACAAATGCTTGTAACTTTTTACTGGAGCGTCATAAAAACTTGAAATTTGGTAACAATACAGTACTGGAGCCTCTTGTCAATTTAAGTTATCGCTCAAAGCTATGCTACCCTTGAGTCCCAAATCAAAAACTGATAAAACTTCATATGGCCCTAATTTCTATACGGTACGTCCTACACCTATCAAATTTTGCAACACACAAATGCATGTAACTTTTTACTGGAGCGTCATAAAACCTTGAAATTTTGTAACAAAATAAAGTACTCGAGCCTCTTGTCAATTTAAGCTATCGCTCAACGCTATGCTACCCTAGAGTCCCAAATCAAACACTGATAAAACTTCAAATGGCCCTAATTTCTATACGGTATGTCCTACACCTATTAAAGTTTGCAACATACAAATGCTTGTAACTTTTTACTAGAGCGTCATAAAACCTTGAAATTTTGTAACAATAAAGTACTCGAGCCTCTTCTCAATTTAAACTATCGCTCAAAGCTATGCTACCCTTGAGTCCCAAATCAAACACTGATAAAACTTCAAATGGCCCTAACTTCTATACGGTACGTCCTACACCTATCAAAGTTTGCACCATACAAATGCTTGTAACTGGGGCGTCATAAAACCATGAAATTTTGTAACAATAAAGTACTCGAGCCTCTTCTCAATTTAAACTATCGCTCAAACCTATGCTACCCTTGAGTCCCAAATCAAACACTGATAAAACTTCAAATGGCCCTAACTTCTATATGGTACGTCCTACACCTATCAAAGTTTGCAACATACAAATGCTTGTAACTTTTTACTGGGGCGTCATAAAACCATGAAATTTTGTAACAATAAAGTACTCGAAACTCTTGTCAATTTAAGCTATCGCTCAAAGCTATGCTACACTTGAGTCCCAAAGCAAACACTGATAAAACTTGAAATGGCCCTAACTTCTATACGGTACGTCCTACACCTGTCAAAGTTTGCAACATACAAATGCTTTTAACTTTTTACTGGTGCGTTATAAAAACATGAAAATTTGTAACAATAAAGTACTCGAGCCTCTTGTCAATTTAAGTTATCGCTCAAAGCTATGCTACCCTTGAGTCCCAAATCAAAAACTGATAAAACTTCATATGGCCCTAACTTCTATACGGTACGTCCTACACTAATCAAATTTTGCAACACACAAATGCTTGTAACTTTTTACTGGAGCGTCATAAAACCTTGAAATTTTGTAACAAAATAAAGTACTCGAGCCTCTTGTCAATTTAAGCTATCGCTCAAAGCTATGCTACCCTAGAGTCCCAAATCAAACACTGATAAAACTTCAAATGGCCCTAATTTCTATACGCTATGTCCTACACCTATTAAAGTTTGCAACATACAAATGCTTGTAACTTTTTACTAGAGCGTCATAAAACTTTGAAATTTTGTAACAATAAAGTACTCGAGCCTCTTCTCAATTTAAACTATCGCTCAAAGCTATGCTACCCTTGAGTCCCAAATCAAATACTGATAAAATTTCAAATGGCCCTAACTTCTATACGGTACGTCCTACACCTATCAAAGTTTGCAAAATACAAATGCTTGTAACGTGTTACTGGAGCGTCATAAAACCTTGAAATTTTGTAACAATAAAGTACTCGAGCCTCTTGTCAATTTAAGCTATCGCTCAAAGCTATGCTACCCTTGAGTCCCAAATCAAACACTGATTAAACTTCAAATGGCCCTAACTTCTATACGGTACTTCCTACACCTATAAAAGTTTGCAACATACAAATGCTTGTAACTTTTTACTGGAACCTCATAAAACCTTGAAATTTTGTAACAATAAAGTACTCGGGCCTCTTATCAATTTAAGCTATCGCTCAAAGCTATGTTACCCTTGAGTCCCAAATCAAACACTGATGGAACTTCAAATGGCCCTAACTTCTATACGGTACGTCCTACACCTATCAAAGTATGCAACATACAAATGCTTGTAACTTTTAACTAGAGCGTCATAAAACCTTGAAATTTTGTAACAAAAAAGTACTCGAGCCTCTTGTTAATTTAAGCTATCGCTCAAAGCTATGCTACCCTTGAGTCCCAAATCAAACACTGATAAAACTTGAAATGGCCCTAACTTCTATACGGTACGTCCTACACCTATCAAAGTTTGCAACATACAAATGCTTGTAACTTTTTACTGGAGCGTCATAAAAACTTGAAATTTTGTAACAATAAAGTACTCAAAGCCTCTTGTCAATTTAAGTTATCGCTCAAAGCTATGCTACCCTTGAGTCCTAAATCAAAAACTGATAAAACTTCATATGGCCCAAACTTCTATACGGTACGTCCTACACTTATCAAATTTTGCAACACACAAATGCTTGTAACTTTTTACTGGAGCGTCATAAAACCTTGAAATTTTGTAACAAAATAAAGTACTCGAGCCTCTTGTCAATTTAAGCTATCGCTAAAAGCTATGCTACCCTAGAGTCCCAAATCAAACACTGATAAAGCTTCAAATGGCCCTAATTTCTATACGGTATGTCCTACACCTATTAAAGTTTGCAACATACAAATGCTTGTAACTTTTTACTGGGGCGTCATAAAACCATGAAATTTTGTAACAATAAAGTACTCGAACCTCTTGTCAATTTAAGCTATCGCTCAAGGCTATGCTACCCCTGAGTCCCAAAGCAAACACTGATAAAACTTGAAATGGCCCTAACTTCTATACGGTACGTCCTACACCTATCAAAGTTTGCAACATACAAATGTTTGTAACTTTTTACTGGGGCGTCATAAAACCCTGAAATTTTGTAACAATAAACTACTAGAACCTCTTGTGAATTTAAGCTATCGCTCAAAGCTATGTTACCCTTGAGTCCCAAAGCAAACACTGATAAAACTTGAAATGGCCCTAACTTCTATACGGTACGTCCTACACCTATCAAAGTTTGCAACATACAAATGCTTGTAACTTTTTACTGGAGCGTCATAAAAACTTGAAATTTTGTAACAATAAAGTACTCAAAGCCTCTTGTCAATTTAAGTTATCGCTCAAAGCTATGCTACCCTTGAGTCCTAAATCAAAAACTGATAAAACTTCATATGGCCCTAACTTCTATACGGTACGTCCTACACTTATCAAATTTTGCAACACACAAATGCTTGTAACTTTTTACTGGAGCGTCATAAAACCTTGAAATTTTGTAACAAAATAAAGTACTCGAGCCTCTTGTGAATTTAAGCTATCGCTCAAAGCTATGCTACCCTAGAGTCCCATATCAAACACTGATAAAGCTTCAAATGGCCCTAATTTCTATACGGTATGTCCTACACCTATTAAAGTTTGCAACATACAAATGCTTGTAACTTTTTACTAGAGCGTCATAAAACTTTGAATTTTTGTAACAATAAAGTACTCGAGCCTCTTCTCAATTTAAATTATCGCTCAAAGCTATGGCACCCTTGAGTCCCAAATCAAATACTGATAAAATTTCAAATGGCCCAAACTTCTATACGGTACGTCCTACACCTATCAAAGTTTGCAACATACAAATGCTTGTAACTTTTTACTGGGGCGTCATAAAACCATGAAATTTTGTAACAATAAAGTACTCGAACCTCTTGTCAATTTAAGCTATCGCTCAAGGCTATGCTACCCTTGAGTCCCAAAGCAAACACTGATAAAACTTGAAATGGCCCTAACTTCTATACGGTACGTCCTACACCTATCAAAGTTTGCAACATACAAATGCTTGTAACTTTTTACTGGAGCGTCATAAAAACTTGAAATTTTGTAACAATAAACTACTCGAGCCTCTTGTCAATTTAAGTTATCGCTCAAAGCTATGCTACCCTTGAGTCCCAAATCAAAAACTGATAAAACTTCATATGGCCCTAACTTCTATACGGTACGTCCGACACCTATCAAATTTTGCAAACACACAAATGCTTGTAACTTTTTACTGGAGCGGCATAAAACCTTGAAATTTTGTAACAAAATAAAGTACTCGAGCCTCTTGTCAATTTAAGCTATCGCTCAAAGCTATGCTACCCTTGAGTCCCAAATCAAATACTGATAAAACTTCAAATGGCCCTAACTTCTATACGGTACGTCCTACACCTATCAAAGTTTGCAACATACAAATGCTTGTAACTTTTTACTGGAGCGTCATAAAAACTTGAAATTTTGTAACAATAAAGTACCCAAAGCCTCTTGTCAATTTAAGTTATCGCTCAAAGCTATGCTACCCTTGAGTCCTAAATCAAAAACTGATAAAACTTCATATGGCCCTAACTTCTATACGGTACGTCCTACACTTATCAAATTTTGCAACACACAAATGCTTGTAACTTTTTACTGGAGCGTCATAAAACCTTGAAATTTTGTAACAAAATAAAGTTCTCGAGCCTCTTGTCAATTTAAGCTATCGCTCAAAGCTATGCTACCCTAGAGTCCCAAATCAAACACTGATAAAGCTTCAAATGGCCCTAATTTCTATACGGTATGTCCTACACCTATTAAAGTTTGCAACATACAAATGCTTGTAACTTTTTACTGGGGCGTCATAAAACCATGAAATTTTGTAACAATAAAGTACTAGAACCTCTTGTGAATTTAAGCTATCGCTCAAAGCTATGTTACCCTTGAGTCCCAAAGCAAACACTGATAAAACTTGAAATAGCCCTAACTTCTATACGGTACGTCCTACACCTATCAAAGTTTGCAACATACAAATGCTTGTAACTTTTTACTGGAGCGTCATAAAAACTTGAAATTTTGTAACAATAAAGTACTCAAAGCCTCTTGTCAATTTAAGTTATCGCTCAAAGCTATGCTACCCTTGAGTCCTAAATCAAAAACTGATAAAACTTCATATGGCCCTAACTTCTATACGGTACGTCCTACACTTATCAAATTTTGCAACACACAAATGCTTGTAACTTTTTACTGGAGCGTCATAAAACCTTGAAATTTTGTAACAAAATAAAGTACTCGAGCCTCTTGTCAATTTAAGCTATCGCTCAAAGCTATGCTACCCTAGAGTCCCAAATCAAACACTGATAAAGCTTCAAATGGCCCTAATTTCTATACGGTATGTCCTACACCTATTAAAGTTTGCAACATACAAATGCTTGTAACTTTTTACTAGAGCGTCATAAAACTTTGAATTTTTGTAACAATCAAGTACTCGAGCCTCTTCTCAATTTAAATTATCGCTCAAAGCTATGCTACCCTTGAGTCCCAAATCAAATACTGATAAAATTTCAAATGGCCCTAACTTCTATACGGTACGTCCTACACCTATCAAAGTTTGCAACATACAAATGCTTGTAACTTTTTACTGGGGCGTCATAAAACCATGAAATTTTGTAACAATAAAGTACTCGAACCTCTTGTCAATTTAAGCTATCGCTCAAGGCTATGCTACCCTTGAGTCCCAAAGCAAACACTGATAAAACTTGAAATGGCCCTAACTTCTATACGGTACGTCCTACACCTATCAAAGTTTGCAACATACAAATGCTTGTAACTTTTTACTGGAGCGTCATAAAAACTTGAAATTTTGTAACAATAAACTACTCGAGCCTCTTGTCAATTAAAGTTATCGCTCAAAGCTATGCTACCCTTGAGTCCCAAATCAAAAACTGATAAAACTTCATATGGCCCTAACTTCTATACGGTACGTCCTACACCTATCAAATTTTCCAACACACAAATGCTTGTAACTTTTTACTGGAGCGTCATAAAACCTTGCAATTTTGTAACAAAATAAAGTACTCGAGCCTCTTGTCAATTTAAGCTATCGCTCAAAGCTATGCTACATTTGAGTCCCAAATCAAATACTGATAAAACTTCAAATGGCCCTAACTTCTATACGGTACGTCCTACACCATTCAAAGTTTGCAACATACAAATGCTTGTAACTTGTTACTGGAGCGTCATAAAACCTTGAAATTTTGTAACAATAAAGTACTCGAGCCTCTTGTCAATTCAAGCTGTCGCTCAAAGCTATGCTACCCTTGAGTCCCAAATCAAACGCTGATAAAACTTCAAATGGCCCTAACTATTATACGGTACGTCCTACACCTATCAAATTTTGCAACATACAAATGCTTGTAACTTTTTACTGGAGCGTCATAAAACCTTGAAATTTTGTAACAAAAAAGTACTCGAGCCTCTTGTCAATTTAAGCTATCGCTCAAAGCTATGCTACCCGTGAGTCCCAAATCAAACACTGATAAAACTTCAAATGGCCCTAACTTCTATACGGTATGTCCTACACCTATCAAAGTTTGCAACATACAAATGCTTGTAACTTTTTACTGGAGCGTCATAAAACCTAAAAATTTTGTAACAAAATAAAGTACTCGAGCCTCTTGTCAATTTAAGCTATCGCTCAAAGCTATGCTACCCTAGAGTCCCAAATCAAACACTGATAAAGCTTCAAATGGCCCTAATTTCTATACGGTATGTCCTACACTTATCAAATTTTGCAACACACAAATGCTTGTAACTTTTTACTGGAGCGTCATAAAACCTTGAAATTTTGTAACAAAATAAAGTACTCGAGCCTCTTGTCAATTTAAGCTATCGCTCAAAGCTATGCTACCCTTGAGTCCCAAATCAAATACTGATAAAACTTTAAATGGCCCTAACTTCTATACGGTACGTCCTACACCTATCAAAGTTTCCAACATACAAATGCTTGTAACTTGTTACTGGAGCGTCATAAAACCTTGAAATTTTGTAACAATAAAGTACTCGAGCCTCTTGTCAATTTAAGCTATCGCTCAAGGCTATGCTACCCTTGAGTCCCAAAGCAAACACTGATAAAACTTGAAATGGCCCTAACTTCTATACGGTACGTCCTACACCTATCAAAGTTTGCAACATACAAATGTTTGTAACTTTTTACTGGGGCTTCATAAAACCATGAAATTTTGTAACAATAAAGTACTAGAACCTCTTGTGAATTTAAGCTATCGCTCAAAGCTATGTTACCCTTGAGTCCCAAAGCAAACACTGATAAAACTTGAAATAGCCCTAACTTCTATACGGTACGTCCTACACCTATCAAAGTTTGCAACATACAAATGCTTGTAACTTTTTACTGGAGCGTCATAAAAACTTGAAATTTTGTAACAATAAAGTACTCAAAGCCTCTTGTCAATTTAAGTTATCGCTCAAAGCTATGCTACCCTTGAGTCCTAAATCAAAAACTGATAAAACTTGATATGGCCCTAACTTCTATACGGTACGTCCTACACTTATCAAATTTTGCAACACACAAATGCTTGTAACTTTTTACTGGAGCGTCATAAAACCTTGAAATTTTGTAACAAAATAAAGTACTCGAGCCTCTTGTCAATTTAAGCTATCGCTCAAAGCTATGCTACCCTAGAGTCCCAAATCAAACACTGATAAAGCTTCAAATGGCCCTAATTTCTATACGGTATGTCCTACACCTATTAAAGTTTGCAACATACAAATGCTTGTAACTTTTTACTAGAGCGTCATAAAACTTTGAATTTTTGTAACAATCAAGTACTCGAGCCTCTTCTCAATTTAAATTATCGCTCAAAGCTATGCTACCCTTGAGTCCCAAATCAAATACTGATAAAATTTCAAATGGCCCTAACTTCTATACGGTACGTCCTACACCTATCAAAGTTTGCAACATACAAATGCTTGTAACTTTTTACTGGGGCGTCATAAAACCATGAAATTTTGTAACAATAAAGTACTCGAACCTCTTGTCAATTTAAGCTATCGCTCAAGGCTATGCTACCCTTGAGTCCCAAAGCAAACACTGATAAAACTTGAAATGGCCCTAACTTCTATACGGTACGTCCTACACCTATCAAAGTTTGCAACATACAAATGCTTGTAACTTTTTACTGGAGCGTCATAAAAACTTGAAATTTTGTAACAATAAACTACTCGAGCCTCTTGTCAATTAAAGTTATCGCTCAAAGCTATGCTACCCTTGAGTCCCAAATCAAAAACTGATAAAACTTCATATGGCCCTAACTTCTATACGGTACGTCCTACACCTATCAAATTTTCCAACACACAAATGCTTGTAACTTTTTACTGGAGCGTCATAAAACCTTGCAATTTTGTAACAAAATAAAGTACTCGAGCCTCTTGTCAATTTAAGCTATCGCTCAAAGCTATGCTACATTTGAGTCCCAAATCAAATACTGATAAAACTTCAAATGGCCCTAACTTCTATACGGTACGTCCTACACCATTCAAAGTTTGCAACATACAAATGCTTGTAACTTGTTACTGGAGCGTCATAAAACCTTGAAATTTTGTAACAATAAAGTACTCGAGCCTCTTGTCAATTCAAGCTGTCGCTCAAAGCTATGCTACCCTTGAGTCCCAAATCAAACGCTGATAAAACTTCAAATGGCCCTAACTATTATACGGTACGTCCTACACCTATCAAATTTTGCAACATACAAATGCTTGTAACTTTTTACTGGAGCGTCATAAAACCTTGAAATTTTGTAACAAAAAAGTACTCGAGCCTCTTGTCAATTTAAGCTATCGCTCAAAGCTATGCTACCCGTGAGTCCCAAATCAAACACTGATAAAACTTCAAATGGCCCTAACTTCTATACGGTATGTCCTACACCTATCAAAGTTTGCAACATACAAATGCTTGTAACTTTTTACTGGAGCGTCATAAAACCTAAAAATTTTGTAACAAAATAAAGTACTCGAGCCTCTTGTCAATTTAAGCTATCGCTCAAAGCTATGCTACCCTAGAGTCCCAAATCAAACACTGATAAAGCTTCAAATGGCCCTAATTTCTATACGGTATGTCCTACACTTATCAAATTTTGCAACACACAAATGCTTGTAACTTTTTACTGGAGCGTCATAAAACCTTGAAATTTTGTAACAAAATAAAGTACTCGAGCCTCTTGTCAATTTAAGCTATCGCTCAAAGCTATGCTACCCTTGAGTCCCAAATCAAATACTGATAAAACTTTAAATGGCCCTAACTTCTATACGGTACGTCCTACACCTATCAAAGTTTCCAACATACAAATGCTTGTAACTTGTTACTGGAGCGTCATAAAACCTTGAAATTTTGTAACAATAAAGTACTCGAGCCTCTTGTCAATTTAAGCTATCGCTCAAGGCTATGCTACCCTTGAGTCCCAAATCAAACACTGATTAAACTTCAAATGGCCCTAACTTCTATACGGTACGTCCTACACTTATCAAAGTTTGCAACACGCAAATGCTTGTAACTTTTTACTGGAACCTCATAAAACCTTGAAATTTTGTAACAATAAAGTACTCGGGCCTCTTATCAATTTAAGCTATCGCCCAAAGCTATGCTACCCTTGAGTCCCAAATCAAACACTGATAGAACTTCAAATGGCCCTAACTTCTATATGGTACGTCCTACACCTATCAAAGTTTGCAGCATACAAATGCTTGTAACTTTTTACTGGAGCGTCATAAAACCTTGAAATTTTGTAACAAAAAAGTACTCGAGCCTCTTGTCAATTTAAGCTATCGCTCAAAGCTATCCTACCCTTGAGTCCCAAATCAAACACTGATAAAACTTCAAATGGCCCTAACTTCTATACGGTATGTCCTACACCTATCAAAGTTTGCAACATACAAATGCTAGTTACTTTTTACTGGAGCGTCATAAAAATTTGAAATTTTGTAACAATAAAGTACTCGAGCCTCTTCTCAATTTAAGTTAACGCTCAAAGCTATGCTACCCTTTAGTCCCAAATCAAACACTGATAAAGCTTCAAATGGCCCTAGTTTCTATACGGTATGTCCTACACCTATTAAAGTTTGCAACATACAAATGCTTGTAACTTTTTACTAGAGCGTCATAAAACTTTGAATTTTTGTAACAATAAAGTACTCGAGCCTCTTCTCAATTTAAATTATCGCTCAAAGCTATGCTCCCCTTGAGTCCCAAATCAAATACTGATAAAATTTCAAATGGCCCTAACTTCTATACGGTACGTCCTACACCTATCAAAGTTTGCAACATACAAATGCTTGTAACTTTTTACTGGGGCGTCATAAAACCATGAAATTTTGTAACAATAAAGTACTCGAACCTCTTGTCAATTTAAGCTATCGCTCAAGGCTATGCTACCCTTGAGTCCCAAAGCAAACACTGATAAAACTTGAAATGGCCCTAACTTCTATACGGTACGTCCTACACCTATCAAAGTTTGCAACATACAAATGCTTGTAACTTTTTACTGGAGCGTCATGAAAACTTGAAATTTTGTAACAATAAAGTACTCGAGCCTCTTGTCAATTTAAGTTATCGCTCAAAGCTATGCTACCCTTGAGTCCCAAATCAAAAACTGATAAAACTTTAAATGGCCCTAACTTCTATACGGTACGTCCTACACCTATCAAAGTTTCCAACATACAAATGCTTGTAACTTTTTACTGGAGCGTCATAAAAACTTGAAATTTTGTAACAATAAAGTACTCAAAGCCTCTTGTCAATTTAAGTTATCGCTCAAAGCTATGCTACCCTTGAGTCCTAAATCAAAAACTGATAAAACTTCATATGGCCCTAACTTCTATACGGTACGTCCTACACTTATCAAATTTTGCAACACACAAATGCTTGTAACTTTTTACTGGAGCGTCATAAAACCTTGAAATTTTGTAACAAAATAAAGTACTCGAGCCTCTTGTCAATTTAAGCTATCGCTCAAAGCTATGCTACCCTAGAGTCCCAAATCAAACACTGATAAAGCTTCAAATGGCCCTAATTTCTATACGGTATGTCCTACACCTATTAAAGTTTGCAACATACAAATGCTTGTAACTTTTTACTAGAGCGTCATAAAACTTTGAATTTTTGTAACAATCAAGTACTCGAGCCTCTTCTCAATTTAAATTATCGCTCAAAGCTATGCTACCCTTGAGTCCCAAATCAAATACTGATAAAATTTCAAATGGCCCTAACTTCTATACGGTACGTCCTACACCTATCAAAGTTTGCAACATACAAATGCTTGTAACTTTTTACTGGGGCGTCATAAAACCATGAAATTTTGTAACAATAAAGTACTCGAACCTCTTGTCAATTTAAGCTATCGCTCAAGGCTATGCTACCCTTGAGTCCCAAAGCAAACACTGATAAAACTTGAAATGGCCCTAACTTCTATACGGTACGTCCTACACCTATCAAAGTTTGCAACATACAAATGCTTGTAACTTTTTACTGGAGCGTCATAAAAACTTGAAATTTTGTAACAATAAACTACTCGAGCCTCTTGTCAATTAAAGTTATCGCTCAAAGCTATGCTACCCTTGAGTCCCAAATCAAAAACTGATAAAACTTCATATGGCCCTAACTTCTATACGGTACGTCCTACACCTATCAAATTTTCCAACACACAAATGCTTGTAACTTTTTACTGGAGCGTCATAAAACCTTGCAATTTTGTAACAAAATAAAGTACTCGAGCCTCTTGTCAATTTAAGCTATCGCTCAAAGCTATGCTACATTTGAGTCCCAAATCAAATACTGATAAAACTTCAAATGGCCCTAACTTCTATACGGTACGTCCTACACCATTCAAAGTTTGCAACATACAAATGCTTGTAACTTGTTACTGGAGCGTCATAAAACCTTGAAATTTTGTAACAATAAAGTACTCGAGCCTCTTGTCAATTCAAGCTGTCGCTCAAAGCTATGCTACCCTTGAGTCCCAAATCAAACGCTGATAAAACTTCAAATGGCCCTAACTATTATACGGTACGTCCTACACCTATCAAATTTTGCAACATACAAATGCTTGTAACTTTTTACTGGAGCGTCATAAAACCTTGAAATTTTGTAACAAAAAAGTACTCGAGCCTCTTGTCAATTTAAGCTATCGCTCAAAGCTATGCTACCCGTGAGTCCCAAATCAAACACTGATAAAACTTCAAATGGCCCTAACTTCTATACGGTATGTCCTACACCTATCAAAGTTTGCAACATACAAATGCTTGTAACTTTTTACTGGAGCGTCATAAAACCTAAAAATTTTGTAACAAAATAAAGTACTCGAGCCTCTTGTCAATTTAAGCTATCGCTCAAAGCTATGCTACCCTAGAGTCCCAAATCAAACACTGATAAAGCTTCAAATGGCCCTAATTTCTATACGGTATGTCCTACACTTATCAAATTTTGCAACACACAAATGCTTGTAACTTTTTACTGGAGCGTCATAAAACCTTGAAATTTTGTAACAAAATAAAGTACTCGAGCCTCTTGTCAATTTAAGCTATCGCTCAAAGCTATGCTACCCTTGAGTCCCAAATCAAATACTGATAAAACTTTAAATGGCCCTAACTTCTATACGGTACGTCCTACACCTATCAAAGTTTCCAACATACAAATGCTTGTAACTTGTTACTGGAGCGTCATAAAACCTTGAAATTTTGTAACAATAAAGTACTCGAGCCTCTTGTCAATTGAAGCTATCGCTCAAGGCTATGCTACCCTTGAGTCCCAAATCAAACACTGATTAAACTTCAAATGGCCCTAACTTCTATACGGTACGTCCTACACTTATCAAAGTTTGCAACACGCAAATGCTTGTAACTTTTTACTGGAACCTCATAAAACCTTGAAATTTTGTAACAATAAAGTACTCGGGCCTCTTATCAATTTAAGCTATCGCCCAAAGCTATGCTACCCTTGAGTCCCAAATCAAACACTGATAGAACTTCAAATGGCCCTAACTTCTATATGGTACGTCCTACACCTATCAAAGTTTGCAACATACAAATGCTTGTAACTTTTTACTGGAGCGTCATAAAACCTTGAAATTTTGTAACAAAAAAGTACTCGAGCCTCTTGTCAATTTAAGCTATCGCTCAAAGCTATCCTACCCTTGAGTCCCAAATCAAACACTGATAAAACTTCAAATGGCCCTAACTTCTATACGGTATGTCCTACACCTATCAAAGTTTGCAACATACAAATGCTAGTTACTTTTTACTGGAGCGTCATAAAAATTTGAAATTTTGTAACAATAAAGTACTCGAGCCTCTTCTCAATTTAAGTTAACGCTCAAAGCTATGCTACCCTTTAGTCCCAAATCAAACACTGATAAAGCTTCAAATGGCCCTAGTTTCTATACGGTATGTCCTACACCTATTAAAGTTTGCAACATACAAATGCTTGTAACTTTTTACTAGAGCGTCATAAAACTTTGAATTTTTGTAACAATAAAGTACTCGAGCCTCTTCTCAATTTAAATTATCGCTCAAAGCTATGCTCCCCTTGAGTCCCAAATCAAATACTGATAAAATTTCAAATGGCCCTAACTTCTATACGGTACGTCCTACACCTATCAAAGTTTGCAACATACAAATGCTTGTAACTTTTTACTGGGGCGTCATAAAACCATGAAATTTTGTAACAATAAAGTACTCGAACCTCTTGTCAATTTAAGCTATCGCTCAAGGCTATGCTACCCTTGAGTCCCAAAGCAAACACTGATAAAACTTGAAATGGCCCTAACTTCTATACGGTACGTCCTACACCTATCAAAGTTTGCAACATACAAATGCTTGTAACTTTTTACTGGAGCGTCATGAAAACTTGAAATTTTGTAACAATAAAGTACTCGAGCCTCTTGTCAATTTAAGTTATCGCTCAAAGCTATGCTACCCTTGAGTCCCAAATCAAAAACTGATAAAACTTTAAATGGCCCTAACTTCTATACGGTACGTCCTACACCTATCAAAGTTTCCAACATACAAATGCTTGTAACTTGTTACTGGAGCGTCATAAAACCTTGAAATTTTGTAACAATAAAGTACTCGAGCCTCTTGTCAATTTAAGCTATCGCTCAAAGCTATGCTACCCTTGAGTCCCAAATCAAACACTGATTAAACTTCAAATGGCCCTAACTTCTATACGGTACGTCCTACACCTATCAAAGTTTGCAACATGCAAATGCTTGTAACTTTTTACTGGAACCTCATAAAACCTTGAAATTTTGTAACAATAAAGTACTCGGGCCTCTTATCAATTTATGCTATCGCTCAAAGCTATGCTACCCTTGAGTCCCAAATCAAACACTGATAGAACTTCAAATGGCCCTAACTTCTATACGGTACGTCCTACACCTATCAAAGTTTGCAACATACAAATGCTTGTAACTTTTTACTGGAGCGTCATAAAACCTTGAAATTTTGTAACAAAAAAGTACTCGAGCCTCTTGTCAATTTAAGCTATCGCTCAAAGCTATGCTACCCTTGAGTCCCAAATCAAACACTGATAAAACTTCAAATGGCCCTAACTTCTATACGGTATGTCCTACACCTATTAAAGTTTGCAACATACAAATGCTAGTTACTTTTTACTGGAGCGTCATAAAAATTTGAAATTTTGTAACAATAAAGTACTCGAGCCTCTTCTCAATTTAAGTTAACGCTCAAAGCTATGCTACCCTTTAGTCCCAAATCAAACACTGATAAAGCTTCAAATGGCCCTAATTTCTATACGGTATGTCCTACACCTATTAAAGCTTGCAACATACAAATGCTTGTAACTTTTTACTAGAGCGTCATAAAACTTTGAATTTTTGTAACAATAAAGTACTCGAGCCTCTTCTCAATTTAAATTATCGCTCAAAGCTATGCTCCCCTTGAGTCCCAAATCAAATACTGATAAAATTTGAAATGGCCCTAACTTCTATACGGTACGTCCTACACCTATCAAAGTTTGCAACATACAAATGCTTGTAACTTTTTACTGGGGCGTCATAAAACCATGAAATTTTATAACAATAAAGTACTCGAACCTCTTGTCAATTTAAGCTATCGCTCAAGGCTATGCTACCCTTGAGTCCCAAAGCAAACACTGATAAAACTTGAAATGGCCCTAACTTCTATACGGTACGTCCTACACCTATCAAAGTTTGCAACATACAAATGCTTGTAACTTTTTACTGGAGCGTCATAAAACCTTGAAATTTTGTAACAAAATAAAGTACTCGAGCCTCTTGTCAATTTAAGCTATCGCTCAACGCTATGCTACCCTAGAGTCCCAAATCAAACACTGATAAAACTTCAAATGGCCCTAATTTCTATACGGTATGTCCTACACCTATTAAGGTTTGCAACATACAAATGCTTGTAACATTTTACTAGAGCGTCATAAAACCTTGAAATTTTGTAACAATAAAGTACTCGAGCCTCTTCTCAATTTAAACTATCGCTCAAAGCTATGCTACCCTTGAGTCCCAAATCAAACACTGATAAAACTTCAAATGGCCCTAACTTCTATACGGTACGTCCTACACCTATCAAAGTTTGCACCATACAAATGCTTGTAACTGGGGCGTCATAAAACCATGAAATTTTGTAACAATAAAGTACTCGAGCCTCTTCTCAATTTAAACTATCGCTCAAACCTATGCTACCCTTGAGTCCCAAATGAAACACTGATAAAACTTCAAATGGCCCTAACTTCTATATGGTACGTCCTACACCTATCAAAGTTTGCAACATACAAATGCTTGTAACTTTTTACTGGGGCGTCATAAAACCATGAAATTTTGTAACAATAAAGTACTCGAAACTCTTGTCAATTTAAGCTATCGCTCAAAGCTATGCTACCCTTGAGTCCCAAAGCAAACACTGATAAAACTTGAAATGGCCCTAACTTCTATACGGTACGTCCTACACCTATCAAAGTTTGCAACATACAAATGTTTGTAAGTTTTTACTGGGGCGTCATAAAACCATGAAATTTTGTAAGAATAAAGTACTCGAACCTCTTGTAAATTTAAGTTATCGCTCAAAGCTATGCTACCCTTGAGTCCCAAATCAAAAACTGATAAAACTTCATATGGCCCTAACTTCTATACGGTACGTCCTACACCATTCAAAGTTTGCAACATACAAATGCTTGTAACTTGTTACTGGAGCGTCATAAAACCTTGAAATTTTGTAACAATAAAGTACTCGAGCCTCTTGTCAATTCAAGCTGTCGCTCAAAGCTATGCTACCCTTGAGTCCCAAATCAAACGCTGATAAAACTTCAAATGGCCCTAACTATTATACGGTACGTCCTACACCTATCAAATTTTGCAACATACAAATGCTTGTAACTTTTTACTGGAGCGTCATAAAACCTTGAAATTTTGTAACAAAAAAGTACTCGAGCCTCTTGTCAATTTAAGCTATCGCTCAAAGCTATGCTACCCGTGAGTCCCAAATCAAACACTGATAAAACTTCAAATGGCCCTAACTTCTATACGGTATGTCCTACACCTATCAAAGTTTGCAACATACAAATGCTTGTAACTTTTTACTGGAGCGTCATAAAACCTAAAAATTTTGTAACAAAATAAAGTACTCGAGCCTCTTGTCAATTTAAGCTATCGCTCAAAGCTATGCTACCCTAGAGTCCCAAATCAAACACTGATAAAGCTTCAAATGGCCCTAATTTCTATACGGTATGTCCTACACTTATCAAATTTTGCAACACACAAATGCTTGTAACTTTTTACTGGAGCGTCATAAAACCTTGAAATTTTGTAACAAAATAAAGTACTCGAGCCTCTTGTCAATTTAAGCTATCGCTCAAAGCTATGCTACCCTTGAGTCCCAAATCAAATACTGATAAAACTTTAAATGGCCCTAACTTCTATACGGTACGTCCTACACCTATCAAAGTTTCCAACATACAAATGCTTGTAACTTGTTACTGGAGCGTCATAAAACCTTGAAATTTTGTAACAATAAAGTACTCGAGCCTCTTGTCAATTTAAGCTATCGCTCAAGGCTATGCTACCCTTGAGTCCCAAATCAAACACTGATTAAACTTCAAATGGCCCTAACTTCTATACGGTACGTCCTACACTTATCAAAGTTTGCAACACGCAAATGCTTGTAACTTTTTACTGGAACCTCATAAAACCTTGAAATTTTGTAACAATAAAGTACTCGGGCCTCTTATCAATTTAAGCTATCGCCCAAAGCTATGCTACCCTTGAGTCCCAAATCAAACACTGATAGAACTTCAAATGGCCCTAACTTCTATATGGTACGTCCTACACCTATCAAAGTTTGCAACATACAAATGCTTGTAACTTTTTACTGGAGCGTCATAAAACCTTGAAATTTTGTAACAAAAAAGTACTCGAGCCTCTTGTCAATTTAAGCTATCGCTCAAAGCTATCCTACCCTTGAGTCCCAAATCAAACACTGATAAAACTTCAAATGGCCCTAACTTCTATACGGTATGTCCTACACCTATCAAAGTTTGCAACATACAAATGCTAGTTACTTTTTACTGGAGCGTCATAAAAATTTGAAATTTTGTAACAATAAAGTACTCGAGCCTCTTCTCAATTTAAGTTAACGCTCAAAGCTATGCTACCCTTTAGTCCCAAATCAAACACTGATAAATCTTCAAATGGCCCTAACTTCTATACGGTATGTCCTACACCTATCAAAGTTTGCAACATACAAATGCTTGTAACTTTTTACTAGAGCGTCATAAAACTTTGAATTTTTGTAACAATAAAGTACTCGAGCCTCTTCTCAATTTAAATTATCGCTCAAAGCTATGCTCCCCTTGAGTCCCAAATCAAATACTGATAAAATTTCAAATGGCCCTAACTTCTATACGGTACGTCCTACACCTATCAAAGTTTGCAACATACAAATGCTTGTAACTTTTTACTGGGGCGTCATAAAACCATGAAATTTTGTAACAATAAAGTACTCGAACCTCTTGTCAATTTAAGCTATCGCTCAAGGCTATGCTACCCTTGAGTCCCAAAGCAAACACTGATAAAACTTGAAATGGCCCTAACTTCTATACGGTACGTCCTACACCTATCAAAGTTTGCAACATACAAATGCTTGTAACTTTTTACTGGAGCGTCATGAAAACTTGAAATTTTGTAACAATAAAGTACTCGAGCCTCTTGTCAATTTAAGTTATCGCTCAAAGCTATGCTACCCTTGAGTCCCAAATCAAAAACTGATAAAACTTTAAATGGCCCTAACTTCTATACGGTACGTCCTACACCTATCAAAGTTTCCAACATACAAATGCTTGTAACTTGTTACTGGAGCGTCATAAAACCTTGAAATTTTGTAACAATAAAGTACTCGAGCCTCTTGTCAATTTAAGCTATCGCTCAAAGCTATGCTACCCTTGAGTCCCAAATCAAACACTGATTAAACTTCAAATGGCCCTAACTTCTATACGGTACGTCCTACACCTATCAAAGTTTGCAACATGCAAATGCTTGTAACTTTTTACTGGAACCTCATAAAACCTTGAAATTTTGTAACAATAAAGTACTCGGGCCTCTTATCAATTTATGCTATCGCTCAAAGCTATGCTACCCTTGAGTCCCAAATCAAACACTGATAGAACTTCAAATGGCCCTAACTTCTATACGGTACGTCCTACACCTATCAAAGTTTGCAACATACAAATGCTTGTAACTTTTTACTGGAGCGTCATAAAACCTTGAAATTTTGTAACAAAAAAGTACTCGAGCCTCTTGTCAATTTAAGCTATCGCTCAAAGCTATGCTACCCTTGAGTCCCAAATCAAACACTGATAAAACTTCAAATGGCCCTAACTTCTATACGGTATGTCCTACACCTATTAAAGTTTGCAACATACAAATGCTAGTTACTTTTTACTGGAGCGTCATAAAAATTTGAAATTTTGTAACAATAAAGTACTCGAGCCTCTTCTCAATTTAAGTTAACGCTCAAAGCTATGCTACCCTTTTGTCCCAAATCAAACACTGATAAAGCTTCAAATGGCCCTAATTTCTATACGGTATGTCCTACACCTATTAAAGCTTGCAACATACAAATGCTTGTAACTTTTTACTAGAGCGTCATAAAACTTTGAATTTTTGTAACAATAAAGTACTCGAGCCTCTTCTCAATTTAAATTATCGCTCAAAGCTATGCTCCCCTTGAGTCCCAAATCAAATACTGATAAAATTTGAAATGGCCCTAACTTCTATACGGTACGTCCTACACCTATCAAAGTTTGCAACATACAAATGCTTGTAACTTTTTACTGGGGCGTCATAAAACCATGAAATTTTATAACAATAAAGTACTCGAACCTCTTGTCAATTTAAGCTATCGCTCAAGGCTATGCTACCCTTGAGTCCCAAAGCAAACACTGATAAAACTTGAAATGGCCCTAACTTCTATACGGTACGTCCTACACCTATCAAAGTTTGCAACATACAAATGCTTGTAACTTTTTACTGGAGCGTCATAAAACCTTGAAATTTTGTAACAAAATAAAGTACTCGAGCCTCTTGTCAATTTAAGCTATCGCTCAACGCTATGCTACCCTAGAGTCCCAAATCAAACACTGATAAAACTTCAAATGGCCCTAATTTCTATACGGTATGTCCTACACCTATTAAGGTTTGCAACATACAAATGCTTGTAACATTTTACTAGAGCGTCATAAAACCTTGAAATTTTGTAACAATAAAGTACTCGAGCCTCTTCTCAATTTAAACTATCGCTCAAAGCTATGCTACCCTTGAGTCCCAAATCAAACACTGATAAAACTTCAAATGGCCCTAACTTCTATACGGTACGTCCTACACCTATCAAAGTTTGCACCATACAAATGCTTGTAACTGGGGCGTCATAAAACCATGAAATTTTGTAACAATAAAGTACTCGAGCCTCTTCTCAATTTAAACTATCGCTCAAACCTATGCTACCCTTGAGTCCCAAATGAAACACTGATAAAACTTCAAATGGCCCTAACTTCTATATGGTACGTCCTACACCTATCAAAGTTTGCAACATACAAATGCTTGTAACTTTTTACTGGGGCGTCATAAAACCATGAAATTTTGTAACAATAAAGTACTCGAAACTCTTGTCAATTTAAGCTATCGCTCAAAGCTATGCTACCCTTGAGTCCCAAAGCAAACACTGATAAAACTTGAAATGGCCCTAACTTCTATACGGTACGTCCTACACCTATCAAAGTTTGCAACATACAAATGTTTGTAAGTTTTTACTGGGGCGTCATAAAACCATGAAATTTTGTAAGAATAAAGTACTCGAACCTCTTGTAAATTTAAGTTATCGCTCAAAGCTATGCTACCCTTGAGTCCCAAATCAAAAACTGATAAAACTTCATATGGCCCTAACTTCTATACGGTACGTCCTACACTAATCAAATTTTGCAACACACAAATGCTTGTAACTTTTTACTGGAGCGTCATAAAACCTTGAAATTTTTGTAACAAAATAAAGTACTCGAGCCTCTTGTCAATTTAAGCTATCGCTCAACGCTATGCTACCCTAGAGTCCCAAATCAAACACTGATAAAACTTCAAATGGCCCTAATTTCTATACGGTATGTCCTACACCTATTAAAGTTTGCAACATAAAAATGCTTGTAACTTTTTACTAGAGCGTCATAAAACTTTGAAATTTTGTAAAAATAAAGTTCTCGAGCCTCTTCTCAATTTAAACTATCGCTCAAAGCTATGCTACCCTTGAGTCCCAAATCAAATACTGATAAAATTTCAAATGGCCCTAACTTCTATACGGTACGTCCTACACCTATCAAAGTTTGCAAAATACAAATGCTTGTAACGTGTTACTGGAGCGTCATAAAACCTTGAAATTTTGTAACAATAAAGTACTCGAGCCTCTTGTCAATTTAAGCTATCGCTCAAAGCTATGCTACCCTTGAGTCCCAAATCAAACACTGATTAAACTTCAAATGGCCCTAACTTCTATACGGTACGTCCTACACCTATCAAAGTTTGCAACATACAAATGCTTGTAACTTTTTACTGGAACCTCATAAAACCTTGAAATTTTGTAACAATAAAGTACTCGGGCCTCTTATCAATTTAAGCTATCGCTCAAAGCTATGTTACCCTTGAGTCCCAAATCAAACACTGATGGAACTTCAAATGGCCCTAACTTCTATACGGTACGTCCTACACCTATCAAAGTTTGCAACATACAAATGCTTGTAACTTTTTACTAGAGCGTCATAAAACCTTGAAATTTTGTAACAAAAAAGTACTCGAGCCTCTTGTTAATTTAAGCTATCGCTCAAAGCTATGCTACCCTTGAGTCCCAAATCAAACACTGATAAAACTTCAAATGGCCCTAACTTCTATACGGTACGTCCTACACCTATCAAAGTTTGCAACATACAAATGTTTGTAAGTTTTTACTGGGGCGTCATAAAACCATGAAATTTTGTAAGAATAAAGTACTCGAACCTCTTGTAAATTTAAGCTATCGCTCAAAGCTATGTTACCCTTGAGTCCCAAAGCAAACACTGATAAAACTTGAAATGGCCCTAACTTCTATACGGTACGTCCTACACCTATCAAAGTTTGCAACATACAAATGCTTGTAACTTTTTACTGGAGCGTCATAAAAACTTGAAATTTTGTAACAATAAACTACTCAAAGCCTCTTGTCAATTTAAGTTATCGCTCAAAGCTATGCTACCCTTGAGTCCTAAATCAAAAACTGATAAAACTTCATATGGCCCTAACTCCTATACGGTACGTCCTACACTTATCAAATTTTGCAACACACAAATGCTTGTAACTTTTTACTGGAGCGTCATAAAACCTTGAAATTTTGTAACAAAATAAAGTACTCGAGCCTCTTGTCAATTTAAGCTATCGCTAAAAGCTATGCTACCCTATAGTCCCAAATCAAACACTGATAAAGCTTCAAATGGCCCTAATTTCTATACGGTATGTCCTACACCTATTAAAGTTTGCAACATACAAATGCTTGTAACTTTTTACTGGGGCGTCATAAAACCATGAAATTTTGTAACAATAAAGTACTCGAACCTCTTCTCAATTTAAGCTATCGCTCAAGGCTATGCTACCCCTGAGTCCCAAAGCAAACACTGATAAAACTTGAAATGGCCCTAACTTCTATACGGTACGTCCTACACCTATCAAAGTTTGCAACATACAAATGCTTGTAACTTTTTACTGGAGCGTCATAAAACCTTGAAATTTTGTAACAATAAAGTACTCGGGCCTCTTATCAATTTAAGCTATCGCTCAAAGCTATGCTACCCTTGAGTCCCAAATCAAACACTGATAGAACTTCAAATGGCCCTAACTTCTATACGGTACGTCCTACACCTATCAAAGTTTGCAACATACAAATGCTTGTAACTTTTTACTAGAGCGTCATAAAACCTTGAAATTTTGTAACAAAAAAGTACTCGAGCCTCTTGTTAATTTAAGCTATCGCTCAAAGCTATGCTACCCTTGAGTCCCAAATCAAACACTGATAAAACTTCAAATGGCCCTAACTTCTATACGGTACGTCCTACACCTATCAAAGTTTGCAACATACAAATGTTTGTAACTTTTTACTGGGGCGTCATAAAACCCTGAAATTTTGTAACAATAAACTACTAGAACCTCTTGTGAATTTAAGCTATCGCTCAAAGCTATGTTACCCTTGAGTCCCAAAGCAAACACTGATAAAACTTGAAATGGCCCTAACTTCTATACGGTACGTCCTACACCTATCAAAGTTTGCAACATACAAATGCTTGTAACTTTTTACTGGAGCGTCATAAAAACTTGAAATTTTGTAACAATAAAGTACTCAAAGCCTCTTGTCAATTTAAGTTATCGCTCAAAGCTATGCTACCCTTGAGTCCTAAATCAAAAACTGATAAAACTTCATATGGCCCTAACTTCTATACGGTACGTCCTACACTTATCAAATTTTGCAACACACAAATGCTTGTAACTTTTTACTGGAGCGTCATAAAACCTTGAAATTTTGTAACAAAATAAAGTACTCGAGCCTCTTGTGAATTTAAGCTATCGCTCAAAGCTATGCTACCCTAGAGTCCCAAATCAAACACTGATAAAGCTTCAAATGGCCCTAATTTCTATACGGTATGTCCTAAACCTATTAAAGTTTGCAACATACAAATGCTTGTAACTTTTTACTAGAGCGTCATAAAACTTTGAATTTTTGTAACAATAAAGTACTCGAGCCTCTTCTCAATTTAAATTATCGCTCAAAGCTATGGTACCCTTGAGTCCCAAATCAAATACTGATAAAATTTCAAATGGCCCAAACTTCTATACGGTACGTCCTACACCTATCAAAGTTTGCAACATACAAATGCTTGTAACTTTTTACTGGGGCGTCATAAAACCATGAAATTTTGTAACAATAAAGTACTCGAACCTCTTGTCAATTTAAGCTATCGCTCAAGGCTATGCTACCCTTCAGTCCCAAAGCAAACACTGATAAAACTTGAAATGGCCCTAACTTCTATACGGTACGTCCTACACCTATCAAAGTTTGCAACATACAAATGCTTGTAACTTTTTACTGGAGCGTCATAAAAACTTGAAATTTTGTAACAATAAACTACTCGAGCATCTTGTCAATTTAAGTTATCGCTCAAAGCTATGCTACCCTTGAGTCCCAAATCAAAAACTTCATATGGCCCTAACTTCTATACGGTACGTCCTACACCTATCAAATTTTGCAAACACACAAATGCTTGTAACTTTTTACTGGAGCGTCATAAAACCTTGAAATTTTGTAACAAAATAAAGTCCTCGAGCCTCTTGTCAATTTAAGCTATCGCTCAAAGCTATGCTACCCTTGAGTCCCAAATCAAATACTGATAAAACTTCAAATGGCCCTAACTTCTATACGGTACGTCCTACACCTATCAAAGTTTGCAACATACAAATGCTTGTAACTTTTTACTGGAGCGTCATAAAAACTTGAAATTTTGTAACAATAAAGTACTCAAAGCCTCTTGTCAATTTAAGTTATCGCTCAAAGCTATGCTACCCTTGAGTCCTAAATCAAAAACTGATAAAACTTCATATGGCCCTAACTTCTATACGGTACGTCCTACACTTATCAAATTTTGCAACACACAAATGCTTGTAACTTTTTACTGGAGCGTCATAAAACCTTGAAATTTTGTAACAAAATAAAGTACTCGAGCCTCTTGTCAATTTAAGCTATCGCTCAAAGCTATGCTACCCTAGAGTCCCAAATCAAACACTGATAAAGCTTCAAATGGCCCTAATTTCTATACGGTATGTCCTACACCTATTAAAGTTTGCAACATACAAATGCTTGTAACTTTTTACTGGGGCGTCATAAAACCATGAAATTTTGTAACAATAAAGTACTCGAACCTCTTGTCAATTTAAGTTATCGCTCAAGGCTATGCTACCCCTGAGTCTCAAAGCAAACACTGATAAAACTTGAAATGGCCCTAACTTCTATACGGTACGTCCTACACCTATCAAAGTTTGCAACATACAAATGCTTGTAACTTTTTACTAGAGCGTCATAAAACCTTGAAATTTTGTAACAAAAAAGTACTCGAGCCTCTTGTTAATTTAAGCTATCGCTCAAAGCTATGCTACCCTTGAGTCCCAAATCAAACACTGATAAAACTTCAAATGGCCCTAACTTCTATACGGTACGTCCTACACCTATCAAAGTTTGCAACATACAAATGTTTGTAACTTTTTACTGGGGCGTCATAAAACCATGAAATTTTGTAACAATAAAGTACTAGAACCTCTTGTGAATTTAAGCTATCGGTCAAAGCTATGTTACCCTAGAGTCCCAAAGCAAACACTGATAAAACTTGAAATGGCCCTAACTTCTATACGGTACGTCCTACACCTATCAAAGTTTGCAACATACAAATGCTTGTAACTTTTTACTGGAGCGTCATAAAAACTTGAAATTTTGTAACAATAAAGTACTCAAAGCCTCTTGTCAATTTAAGTTATCGCTCAAAGCTATGCTACCCTAGAGTCCCAAATCAAACACTGATAAAGCTTCAAATGGCCCTAATTTCTATACGGTATGTCCTACACCTATTAAAGTTTGCAACATACAAATGCTTGTAACTTTTTACTAGAGCGTCATAAAACTTTGAATTTTTGTAACAATAAAGTACTCGAGCCTCTTCTCAATTTAAATTATCGCTCAAAGCTATGCTACCCTTGAGTCCCAAATCAAATACTGATAAAATTTCAAATGGCCCTAACTTCTATACGGTACGTGCTACACCTATCAAAGTTTGCAACATACAAATGCTTGTAACTTTTTACTGGGGCGTCATAAAACCATGAAATTTTGTAACAATAAAGTACTCGAACCTCTTGTCAATTTAAGCTATCGCTCAAGGCTATGCTATCCTTGAGTCCCAAAGCAAACACTGATGAAACTTGAAATTGCCCTAACTTCTATACGGTACGTCCTACACCTATCAAAGTTTGCAACATACAAATGCTTGTAACTTTTTACTGGAGCGTCATAAAAACTTGAAATTTTGTAACAATAAACTACTCGAGCCTCTTGTCAATTTAAGTTATCGCTCAAAGCTATGCTACCCTTGAGTCCCAAATCAAAAACTGATAAAACTTCATATGGCCCTAACTTCTATACGGTACGTCCTACACCTATCAAAGTTTGCAACATACAAATGCTTGTAACTTGTTACTGGAGCGTCATAAAACCTTGAAATTTTGTAACAATAAAGTACTCGAGCCTCTTGTCAATTCAAGCTGTCGCTCAAAGCTATGCTACCCTTGAGTCCCAAATCAAACACTGATAAAACTTCAAATGGCCCTAACTACTATACGGTACGTCCTACACCTATCAAATTTTGCAACATACAAATGCTTGTAACTTTTTACTGGAGCGTCATAAAACCTTGAAATTTTGTAACAAAAAAGTACTCGAGCCTCTTGTCAATTTAAGCTATCGCTCAAAGCTATGCTACCCGTGAGTCCCAAATCAAACACTGATAAAACTTCAAATGGCCCTAACTTCTATACGGTATGTCCTACACCTATCAAAGTTTGCAACATACAAATGCTTGTAACTTTTTACTGGAGCGTCATAAAACCTAAAAATTTTGTAACAAAATAAAGTACTCGAGCCTCTTGTCAATTTAAGCTATCGCTCAAAGCTATGCTACCCTAGAGTCCCAAATCAAACACTGATAAAGCTTCAAATGGCCCTAATTTCTATACGGTATGTCCTACACTTATCAAATTTTGCAACATACAAATGCTTGTAACTTTTTACTGGAGCGTCATAAAACCTTGAAATTTTGTAACAAAATAAAGTACTCGAGCCTCTTGTCAATTTAAGCTATCGCTCAAAGCTATGCTACCCTTGAGTCCCAAATCAAATACTGATAAAACTTTAAATGGCCCTAACTTCTATACGGTACGTCCTACACCTATCAAAGTTTCCAACATACAAATGCTTGTAACTTGTTACTGGAGCGTCATAAAACCTTGAAATTTTGTAACAATAAAGTACTCGAGCCTCTTGTCAATTTAAGCTATCGCTCAAAGCTATGCTACCCTTGAGTCCCAAATTAAACACTGATTAAACTTCAAATGGCCCTAACTTCTATACGGTACTTCCTACACCTATCAAAGTTTGCAACATGCAAATGCTTGTCACTTTTTACTGGAACCTCATAAAACCTTGAAATTTTGTAACAATAAAGTACTCGGGCCTCTAATCAATTTAAGCTATCGCTCAAAGCTATGCTACCCTTGAGGCCCAAATCAAACACTGATAGAACTTCAAATGGCCCTAACTTCTATACGGTACGTCCTACACCTATCAAAGTTTGCAACATACAAATGCTTGTAACTTTTTACTGGAGCGTCATAAAACCTTGAAATTTTGTAACAAAAAAGTACTCGAGCCTCTTGTCAATTTAAGCTATCGCTCAAAGCTATGCTACCCTTGAGTCCCAAATCAAACACTGATAAAACTTCAAATGGCCCTAACTTCTATACGGTATGTCCTACACCTATCAAAGTTTGCAACATACAAATGCTAGTTACTTTTTACTGGAGCGTCATACAAATTTGAAATTTTGTAACAATAAAGTACTCGAGCCTCTTCTCAATTTAAGTTAAGGCTCAAAGCTATGCTACCCTTTAGTCCCAAATCAAACACTGATAAAGCTTCAAATGGCCCTAATTTCTATACGGTATGTCCTACACCTATTAAAGTTTGCAACATACAAATGCTTGTAACTTTTTACTAGAGCGTCATAAAACTTTGAATTTTTGTAACAATAAAGTACTCGAGCCTCTTCTCAATTTAAATTATCGCTCAAAGCTATGCTCCCCTTGAGTCCCAAATCAAATACTGATAAAATTTCAAATGGCCCTAACTTCTATACGGTACGTCCTACACCTATCAAAGTTTGCAATATACAAATGCTTGTAACTTTTTACTGGGGCGTCATAAAACCATGAAATTTTGTAACAATAAAGTACTCGAACCTCTTGTCAATTTAAGCTATCGCTCAAGGCTATGCTACCCTTGAGTCCCAAAGCAAACACTGATAAAACTTGAAATGGCCCTAACTTCTATACGGTACGTCCTACACCTATCAAAGTTTGCAACATACAAATGCTTGTAACTTTTTACTGGAGCGTCATGAAAACTTGAAATTTTGTAACAATAAAGTACTCGAGCCTCTTGTCAATTTAAGTTATCGCTCAAAGCTATGCTACCCTTGAGTCCCAAATCAAAAACTGATAAAACTTTAAATGGCCCTAACTTCTATACGGTACGTCCTACACCTATCAAAGTTTCCAACATACAAATGCTTGTAACTTGTTACTGGAGCGTCATAAAACCTTGAAATTTTGTAACAAAAAAGTACTCGAGCCTCTTGTCAATTTAAGCTATCGCTCAAAGCTATGCTACCCTTGAGTCCCAAATCAAACACTGATTAAACTTCAAATGGCTCTAACTTCTATACGGTACGTCCTACACCTACCAAAGTTTGCAACATACAAATGCTTGTAACTTTTTACTGGAGCGTCATAAAACCTAAAAATTTTGTAACAAAATAAAGTACTCGAGCCTCTTGTCAATTTAAGCTATCGCTCAAAGCTATGCTACCCTAGAGTCCCAAATCAAACACTGATAAAGCTTCAAATGGCCCTAATTTCTATACGGTATGTCCTACACTTATCAAATTTTGCAACACACAAATGCTTGTAACTTTTTACTGGAGCGTCATAAAACCTTGAAATTTTGTAACAAAATAAAGTACTCGAGCCTCTTGTCAATTTAAGCTATCGCTCAAAGCTATGCTACCCTTGAGTCCCAAATCAAATACTGATAAAACTTTAAATGGCCCTAACTTCTATACGGTACGTCCTACACCTATCAAAGTTTCCAACATACAAATGCTTGTAACTTGTTACTGGAGCGTCATAAAACCTTGAAATTTTGTAACAATAAAGTACTCGAGCCTCTTGTCAATTTAAGCTATCGCTCAAAGCTATGCTACCCTTGAGTTCCAAATCAAACACTGATTAAACTTCAAATGGCCCTAACTTCTATACGGTACGTCCTACACCTATCAAAGTTTGCAACATGCAAATGCTTGTAACTTTTTACTGGAACCTCATAAAACCTTGAAATTTTGTAACAATAAAGTACTCGGGCCTCTTATCAATTTAAGCTATCGCTCAAAGCTATGCTACCCTTGAGTCCCAAATCAAACACTGATAGAACTTCAAATGGCCCTAACTTCTATACGGTACGTCCTACACCTATCAAAGTTTGCAACATACAAATGCTTGTAACTTTTTACTGGAGCGTCATAAAACCTTGAAATTTTGTAACAAAAAAGTACTCGAGCCTCTTGTCAATTTAAGCTATCGCTCAAAGCTATGCTACCCTTGAGTCCCAAATCAAACACTGATAAAACTTCAAATGGCCCTAACTTCTATACGGTATGTCCTACACCTATCAAAGTTTGCAACATACAAATGCTAGTTACTTTTTACTGGAGCGTCATAAAAATTTGAAATTTTGTCCCAATAAAGTACTCGAGCCTCTTCTCAATTTAAGTTAAGGCTCAAAGCTATGCTACCCTTTAGTCCCAAATCAAACACTGATAAAGCTTCAAATGGCCCTAATTTCTATACGGTATGTCCGACACCTATTAAAGTTTGCAACATACAAATGCTTGTAACTTTTTACTAGAGCGTCATAAAACTTTGAATTTTTGTAACAATAAAGTACTCGAGCCTCTTCTCAATTTAAATTATCACTCAAAGCTATGCTCCCCTTGAGTCCCAAATCAAATACTGATAAAATTTCAAATGGCCCTAACTTCTATACGGTACGTCCTACACCTATCAAAGTTTGCAACATACAAATGCTTGTAACTTTTTACTGGGGCGTCATAAAACCATGAAATTTTGTAACAATAAAGTACTCGAACCTCTTGTCAATTTAAGCTATCGCTCAAGGCTATGCTACCCTTGAGTCCCAAAGCAAACACTGATAAAACTTGAAATGGCCCTAACTTCTATACGGTACGTCCTACACCTATCAAAGTTTGCAACAGACAAATGCTTGTAACTTATTACTGGAGCGTCATGAAAACTTGAAATTTTGTAACAATAAAGTACTCGAGCCTCTTGTCAATTTAAGTTATCGCTCAAAGCTATGCTACCCTTGAGTCCCAAATCAAAAACTGATAAAACTTTAAATGGCCCTAACTTCTATACGGTACGTCCTACACCTATCAAAGTTTCCAACATACAAATGCTTGTAACTTGTTACTGGAGCGTCATAAAACCTTGAAATTTTGTAACAATAAAGTACTCGAGCCTCTTGTCAATTTAAGCTATCGCTCAAAGCTATGCTACCCTTGAGTCCCAAATCAAACACTGATTAAACTTCAAATGGCTCTAACTTCTATACGGTACGTCCTACACCTATCAAAGTTTGCAACATGCAAATGCTTGTAACTTTTTACTGGAACCTCATAAAACCTTGAAATTTTGTAACAATAAAGTACTCGGGCCTCTTATCAATTTAAGCTATCGCTCAAAGCTATGCTACCTTTGAGTCCCAAATCAAACACTGATAGAACTTCAAATGGCCCTAACTTCTATACGGTACGTCCTACACCTATCAAAGTTTGCAACATACAAATGCTTGTAACTTTTTACTGGAGCGTCATAAAACCTTGAAATTTTGTAACAAAAAAGTACTCGAGCCTCTTGTCAATTTAAGCTATCGCTCAAAGCTATGCTACCCTTGAGTCCCAAATCAAACACTGATAAAACTTCAAATGGCCCTAACTTCTATACGGTATGTCCTACACCTATCAAAGTGTGCAACATACAAATGCTAGTTACTTTTTACTGGAGCGTCATAAAAATTTGAAATTTTGTAACAATAAAGTACTCGAGCCTCTTCTCAATTTAAGTTAACGCTCAAAGCTATGCTACCCTTTAGTCCCAAATCAAACACTGATAAAGCTTCAAATGGCCCTAATTTCTATACGGTATGTCCTACACCTATTAAAGCTTACAACATACAAATGCTTGTAACATTTTACTAGAGCGTCATAAAACCTTGAAATTTTGTAACAAAAAAGTACTCGAGCCTCTTGTCAATTTAAGCTATCGCTCAAAGCTATGCTACCCTTGAGTCCCAAATCAAACACTGATAAAACTTCAAATGGCCCTAACTTCTATACGATACGTCCTACACCTATCAAAGTTTGCAACATACAAATGCTTGTAACTTTTTACTGGGGCGTCATAAAACCATGAAATTTTGTAACAATAAAGTACTCGAACCTCTTGTCAATTTAAGCTATCGCTCAAGGCTATGCTACCCTTGAGTCCCAAAGCAAACACTGATAAAACTTGAAATGGCCCTAACTTCTATACGGTACGTCCTACACCTATCAAAGTTTGCAACATACAAATGCTTGTAACTTTTTACTGGAGCGTCATGAAAACTTGAAATTTTGTAACAATAAAGTACTCGAGCCTCTTGTCAATTTAATTTATCGCTCAAAGCTATGCTACCCTTGAGTCCCAAATCAAAAACTGATAAAACTTCATATGGCCATAAATTCTATACGGTACGTCCTACACCTATCAAATTTTGCAACACACAAATGCTTGTAACTTTTTACTGGAGCGTCATAAAACCTTGAAATTTTGGAACAAAATAAAGTACTCGAGCCTCTTGTCAATTTAAGCTATCGCTCAAAGCTATGCTACCCTTGAGTCCCAAATCAAATACTGATAAAACTTCAAATGGCCCTAACTTCTATACGGTACGTCCTACACCTATCAAAGTTTGCAACATACAAATGCTTGTAACTTGTTACTGGAGCGTCATAAAACCTTGAAATTTTGTAACAATAACGTACTCGAACCTCTTGTCAATTTAAGCTATCGCTCAAAGCTATGCTACCCTTGAGTCCCAAATCAAACACTGATAAAACTTCAAATGGCCCTAACTTCTATACGGAACGTTCTACACCTATCAAAGTTTGCAATATACAAATGCTTGTAACTTGTTACTGGAGCGTCATAAAACCTTGAAATTTTGTAACAATAAAGTACTCGAGCCTCTTGTCAATTTAAGTTATCGCTCAAAGCTATGCTACCCTTGAGTCCCAAATCAAACACTGATTAAACTTCAAATGGCCCTAACGGTACGGTACGTCCTACACCTATCAAAGTTTGCAACATACAAATGCTTGTAACTTTTTACTGGAACCTCATAAAAACTTGAAATTTTGTAACAATAAAGTACTCGGGCCTCTTATCAATTTAAGCTATCGCTCAAAGCTATGCTACCCTTGAGTCCCAAATCAAACACTGATAGAACTTCAAATGGCCCTAATTTCTATACGGTACGTCCTACACCTATCAAAGTTTGCAACATACAAATGCTTGTAACTTTTTACTGGAGCGTCATAAAACCTTGAAATTTTGTAACAAAAAAGTACTCGAGCCTCTTGTCAATTTAAGCTTTCGCTCAAAGCTATGCTACCCTTGAGTCCCAAATCAAACACTGATAAAACTTCAAATGGCCCTAATTTCTATACGGTATGTCCTACACCTATTAAAGTTTGCAACATAGAAATGCTTGTAACTTTTTACTAGAGCGTCATAAAACCTTGAAATTTTGTAACAATAAAGTACTCGAGCCTCTTCTCAATTTAAATTATCGCTCCAAGCTATGCTACCCTTGAGTCCCAAATCAAACACTGATAAAACTTCAAATGGCCCTAAATTCTATACGGTACGTCCTACACCTATCAAAGTTTGCAACATACAAATGCTTGTAAATTTTTACTGGGGTGTCATAAAACCATGAAATATTGTAACAATACAATTTCGAGCCTCTTCTCAATTTAAACTATCGCTCAAACCTATGCTACCCTTGAGTCCCAAATCAAACACTGATAAAACTTCAAATGGCCCTAACTTCTATACGGTACGTCCTACACCTATCAAAGTTTGCAACATACAAATGCTTGTAACTTTTTACTGGAGCGTCATAAAACCTTGAAGTTTTGTAACAAAAAAGTACTCGAGCCTCTTATCAATTTAAGCTATCGCTCAAAGCTATGCTACCCTTGAGTCCCAAAGCAAACACTGATAAAACTTGAAATTGCCCTAACTTCTATACGGTACGTCCTACACCTATCAAAGTTTGCAACATACATATGCTTGTAACTTTTTACTGGAGCGTCATAAAAACTTGAAATTTTGTAACAATAAAGTACTCGAGCCTCTTGTCAATTTAAGTTAGCGGTCAAAGCTATGCTACCCTTGAGTCCCAAATCAAAAACTGATAAAACTTCATATGGCCCTAACTTCTATACGGTACGTCCTACACCTATCAAAGTTTGCAACATACAAATGCTTGTAACTTTTTACTGGAGCGTCATAAAACCTTGAAATTTTGTAACAATAAAGTACTCGAGCCTCTTCTCAATTTAAACTATCGCTCAAACCTATGCCACCCTTGAGTCCCAAATCAAACACTGATAAAACTTGAAATGGCCCTAAATTCTATACGGTACGTCCTACACCTATCAAAGTTTGCAACACACAAATGCTTGTAACTTTTTACTGGAGCGTCATAAAACTTTGAAATTTTGTAACAAAATAAAGTACTCGAGCCTCTTGTCAATTTAAGCTATCGCTCAAAGCTATGCTACCCCAGAGTCCCAAATCAAACACTGATAAAACTTCAAATGGCCCTAATTTCTATACGGTATGTCCTACACCTATTAAAGTTTGCAACATACAAATGCTTGTAACTTTTTACTAGAGCGTCATAAAACTTTGAAATTTTGTAACAATAAAGTACTCGAGCCCCTTCTCAATTTAAACTATCGCTCAAAGCTATGCTACCATTGAGTCCCAAATCAAATACTGATAAAATTTCAAATGGCCCTAACTTCTAGACGGTACGTCCTACACCTATCAAAGTTTGCAACATACAAATGCTTGTAACTTGTTACTGAAGCGTCATAAAACCTTCAAATTTTGTAACAATAAAGTACTCGAGCCTCTTGTCAATTTAAGCTATCGCTCAAAGCTATGCTACCCTTGAGTCCCAACTCAAACACTGATTATACTTCAAATGGCCCTAACTTCTATACGGTACGTCCTACACCTATCAAAGTTTGCAACATACAAATGCTTGTAACTTTTTACTGGAACCTCATAAAACCTTGAAATTTTGTAACAATAAAGTACTCGGGCCTCTTATCAATTTAAGCTATCGCTCAAAGCTATGCTACCCTTGAGTCCCAAAGCAAACACTGATAAAACTTGAAATGGCCCTAACTTATATACGGTACGTCCTACACCTATCAAAGTTTGCAACATACAAATGCTTGTAACTTTTTACTGGAGCGTCATAAAAACTTGAAATTTTGTAACAATAAAGTACTCGAGCCTCTTGTCAATTTAAGTTATCACTCAAAGCTATGCTACCCTTCAGTCCCAAATCAAAAACTGATAAAACTTCATATGGCCCTAACTTCTATACGGTACGTCCTACACCTATCAAAGTTTGCAACATACAAATGCTTGTAACTTTTTACTGGAGCGTCATAAAACCTTGAAATTTTGTAGCAATAAAGTACTCGAGCCTCTTCTCAATTTAAACTATCGCTCAAACCTATGCTACCCTTGAGTCCCAAATCAAACACTGATAAAACTTAAAATGGCCCTAACTTCTATACGGTACGTCCTACACCTATCAAAGTTTGCAACATACAAATGCTTGTAACTTTTTACTGGAGCGTCATAAAAACTTGAAATTTTGTAACAATAAAGTACTCGAGCCTCTTGTCAATTTAAGTTATCGCTCAAAGCTATGCTACCCTTGAGTCCCAAATCAAAAACTGATAAAACTTCATATGGCCCTAACTTCTATACGGTACGTCCTACACTTATCAAATTTTGCAACACACAAATGCTTGTAACTTTTTACTGGAGCGTCATAAAACCTTGAAATTTTGTAACCAAATAAAGTACTCGAGCCTCTTGTCAATTTAAGCTATCGCTCAAAGCTATGCTACCCTAGAGTCCCAAATCAAACACTGATAAAACTGGCCCTAATTTCTATACGGTACGTCCTACACGTATCAAAGTTTGCAACATACAAATGCTTGTAACTTTTTACTGGAGCGTCATAAAAGCTTGAAATTTTGAAACAATAAAGTACTCGAGCCTCCTGTCAATTTAAGCTATCGCTCAAAGCTATGCTACCCTTGAGTCCCAAATCAAATACTGATAAAACTTCAAATGGCCCTAACTTCTATACGGTACGTCCTACACCTATCAAATTTTGCAACACACAAATGCTTGTAACTTTTTACTGGAGCGTCATAAAACCTTGAAATTTTGTAACAAAATAAAGTACTCGAGCCTCTTCTCAATTGAAACTATCGCTCAAAGCTATGCTACCCTTGAGTCCCAAATCAAACACTGATAAAACTTCAAATGGCCCTAACTTCTATACGGTACGTCCTACACCTATCAAAGTTTGCACCATACAAATGCTTGTAACTTTATACTGGGGCGTCATAAAACCATGAAATTTCGTAACAATAAAGTACTCGAACCTCTTGTCAATTTAAGCTATCGCTCAAAGATATGCTACCCTTGAGTCCCAAATCAAAAACTGATAAAACTTCATATGGCCCTAACTTCTATACGGTACGTCCTACACTTATCAAATTTTGCAACACACAAATGCTTGTAACTTTTTACTGGAGCGTCATAAAAGCTTGAAATTTTGTAACAATAAAGCACTCGAGCCTCCTGTCAATTTAAGCTATCGCTCAAAGCTATGCTACCCTTGAGTCCCAAATCAAATACTGATAAAACTTCAAATGGCCCTAACTTCTATACGGTACGTCCTACACCTATCAAATTTTGCAACACACAAATGCTTGTAAATTTTACTGGAGCGTCATAAAACCTTGAAATTTTGTAACAATAAAGTACTCGAGCCTACTGTCAATTTAAGCTATCGCTCAAAGCTATGCTACCCTTGAGTCCCAAATCAAATACTGATAAAACTTCAAATGGCCCTAACTTCTATACGGTACGTCCTACACCTATCAAATTTTGCAACACACAAATGCGTGTAACTTTTTACTGGAGCGTCATAAAACCTTGAAATTTTGTAACAAAATAAAGTACTCGAGCCTCTTGTCAATTTAAGCTATCGCTCATAGCTATGCTACCCTAGAGTCCCAAATCAAACACTGATAAAACTTTAAATGGCTCTAATTTCTATACGGTATGTCCTACACCTATTAAAGTTTGCAACATACAAATGCTTGTAACTTTTTACTAGAGCGTCATAAAACCTTGAAATTTTGTAACAATAAAGTACTCGAGCCTCTTCTCAATTGAAACTATCGCTCAAAGCTATGCTACCCTTGAGTCCCAAATCAAACACTGATAAAACTGCAAATGGCCCTAACTTCTATACGGTACGTCCTACACCTATCAAAGTTTGCACCATACAAATGCTTGTAACTTTATACTGGGGCGTCATAAAACCATGAAATTTTGTAACAATAAAGTACTCGAACCTCTTGTCAATTTAAGCTATCGCTCAAAGATATGCTACCCTTGAGTCCCAAATCAAAAACTGATAAAACTTCATATGGCCCTAACTTCTATACGGTACGTCCTACACTTATCAAATTTTGCAACACACAAATGCTTGTAACTTTTTACTGGAGCGTCATAAAAGCTTGAAATTTTGTAACAATAAAGTACTCGAGCCTCCTGTCAATTTAAGCTATCGCTCAAAGCTATGCTACCCTTGAGTCCCAAATCAAATACTGATAAAACTTCAAATGGCCCTAACTTCTATACGGTACGTCCTACACCTATCAAATTTTGCAACACACAAATGCTTGTAAATTTTACTGGAGCGTCATAAAAACTTGAAATTTTGTAACAATAAAGTACTCGAGCCTCTTGTCAATTTAAGTTATCGCTCAAAGCTATGCTACCCTTGAGTCCCAAATCAAAAACTGATAAAACTTCATATGGCCCTCACTTCTATACGGTACGTCCTACACTTATCAAATTTTGCAACACACAAATGCTTGTAACTTTTTACTGGAGCGTCATAAAACCTTGAAATTTTGTAACAAAATAAAGTACTCGAGCCTCTTGCCAATCGCTCAAAGCTATGCTACCCTAGAGTCCCAAATCAAACACTGATAAAACTGGCCCTAATTTCTATACGGTACGCCCTACACGTATCAAAGTTTGCAACATACAAATGCTTGTAACTTTTTACTGGAGCGTCATAAAAGCTTGAAATATTGTAACAATAAAGTACTCGAGCCTCCTGTCAATTTAAGCTATCGCTCAAAGCTATGCAACCCTAGGGTCCCAAATCAAACACTGATAAAACTTCAAATGGCCCTAATTTCTATACGGTATGTCCTACACCTATTAAAGTTTGCAACATACAAATGCTTCTAACATTTTACTAGAGCGTCATAAAACCTTGAAATTTTGTAACAATAAAGTACTCGAGCCTCTTCTCAATTTAAACTATCGCTCAAAGCAATGCTACCCTTGAGTCCCAAATCAAACACTGATAAAACTTCAAATGGCCCTAACTTCTATACGGTACGTCCTACACCTATCAAAGTTTGCACCATACAAATGTTTGTAACTTTTTACTGGGGCGTCATAAAACCATGAAATTTTGTAACAATAAAGTACTCGAACCTCTTGTCAATTTAAGCTATCGCTCAAAGCTATGCTACCCTTGAGTCCCAAATCAAACACTGATAGAACTTCAAATGACCCTAACTTCTATACGGTACGTCCTACACGTATCAAAGTTTGCAACTAACAAATGCTTGTAACTTTTTACTGGAGCGTCATAAAAGCTTGAAATTTTGTAACAATAAAGTACTCGAGCCTCTTCTCTATTTAAACTATCGCTCAAACCTATGCTAGCCTTGAGTCCCAAATCAAACACTGATAAAACTTAAAATGGCCCTAACTTCTATACGGAACGTCCTACACCTATCAAAGTTTGCAACATACAAATGCATGTAACTTTTTACTGGAGCGTCATAAAAACTTGAAATTTTGTAACAATAAAGTACTCGAGCCTCTTGTCAATTTAAGTTATCGCTCAAAGCTATGCTACCCTTGAGTCCCAAATCAAAAACTGATAAAACTTCACATGGCCCTAACTTCTATACGGTACGTCCTACACTTATCAAATTTTGAAACACACAAATGCTTGTAACTTTTTACTGGAGCGTCATAAAACCTTGAAATTTTGTAACAAAATGAAGTACTCGAGCCTCTTGTCAATTTAAGCTATCGCTCAAAGCTATGCTACCCTAGAGTCCCAAATCAAACACTGATAAAACTTCAAATGGCCCTAATTTCTATACGGTACGTCCTACACGTATCAAAGTTTGCAACATACAAATGCTTGTAACTTTTTACTGGAGCGTCATAAAAGCTTGAAATTTTGTAACAATAAAGTACTCGAGCCTCCTGTCAATTTAAGCTATCGCTCAAAGCTATGCTACCCTTGAGTCCCAAATCAAATACTGATAAAACTTCAAATGGCCCTAACTTCTATACGGTACGTCCTACACCTATCAAATTTTGCAACACACAAATGCTTGTAACTTTTTACTGGAGCGTCATAAAAACTTAAAATTTTGTAACAACAAAGTACTCGAGCCTCTTCTCAATTTAAACTATCGCTCAAAGCAATGCTACCCTTGAGTCCCAAATCAAACACTGATAAAACTTCAAATGGCCCTAACTTCTATACGGTACGTCCTACACCTATCAAAGTTTGCACCATACAAATGCTTGTAACTTTTTACTGGGGCGTCATAAAACCATGAAATTTTGTAACAATAAAGTACTCGAACCTCTTGTCAATTTAAGCTATCGCTCAAAGCTATGCTACCCTTGAGTCCCAAATCAAACACTGATAGAACTTCAAATGACCCTAACTTCTATACGGTACGTCCTACACGTATCAAAGTTTGCAACTAACAAATGCTAGTTACTTTTTACTGGAGCGTCATAAAAATTTGAAATTTTGTAACAATAAAGTACTCGAGCCTCTTCTCAATTTAAGTTAACGCTCAAAGCTATGCTACCCTTTAGTCCCAAATCAAACACTGATAAAGCTTCAAATGGCCCTAATTCCTATACGGTATGTCCTACACCTATTAAAGCTTGCAACATACAAATGCTTGTAACATTTTACTAGAGCGTCATAAAACTTTGAATTTTTGTAACAATAAAGTACTCGAGCCTCTTCTCAATTTAAATTATCGCTCAAAGCTATGCTCCCCTTGAGTCCCAAATCAAATACTGATAAAATTTCAAATCGCCCTAACTTCTATACGATACGTCCTACACCTATCAAAGTTTGCAACATACAAATGCTTGTAACTTTTTACTGGGGCGTCATAAAACCATGAAATTTTGTAACAATAAAGTACTCGAACCTCTTGTCAATTTAAGCTATCGCTCAAGGCTATGCTACCCTTGAGTCTCAAAGCAAACACTGATAAAACTTGAAATGGCCCTAACTTCTATACGGTACGTCCTACACCTATCAAAGTTTGCAACATACAAATGCTTGTAACTTTTTACTGGAGCGTCATGAAAACTTGAAATTTTGTAACAATAAAGTACTCGAGCCTCTTGTCAATTTAATTTATCGCTCAAAGATATGCTACCCTTGAGTCCCAAATCAAATACTGATAAAACTTCAAATGGCCCTAACTTCTATACGGTACGTCCTACACCTATCAAATTTTGCAACACACAAATGCTTGTAAATTTTACTGGAGCGTCATAAAAACTTGAAATTTTGTAACAATAAAGTACTCGAGCCTCTTGTCAATTTAAGTTATCGCTCAAAGCTATGCTACCCTTGAGTCCCAAATCAAAAACTGATAAAACTTCATATGGTCCTCACTTCTATACGGTACGTCCTACACTTATCAACTTTTGCAACACACAAATGCTTGTAACTTTTTACTGGAGCGTCATAAAACCTTGAAATTTTGTAACAAAATAAAGTACTCGAGCCTCTTGCCAATTTAAGCTATCGCTCAAAGCTATGCTACCCTAGAGTCCCAAATCAAACACTGATAAAACTGGCCCTAATTTCTATACGGTACGCCCTACACGTATCAAAGTTTGCAACATACAAATGCTTGTAACTTTTTACTGGAGCGTCATAAAAGCTTGAAATATTGTAACAATAAAGTACTCGAGCCTCCTGTCAATTTAAGCTATCGCTCAAAACTATGCTACCCTAGGGTCCCAAATCAAACACTGATAAAACTTCAAATGGCCCTAATTTCTATACGGTATGTCCTACACCTATTAAAGTTTGCAACATACAAATGCTTGTAACATTTTACTAGAGCGTCATAAAACCTTGAAATTTTGTAACAATAAAGTACTCGAGCCTCTTCTCAATTTAAACTATCGCTCAAAGCAATGCTACCCTTGAGTCCCAAATCAAACACTGATAAAACTTCAAATGGCCCTAACTTCTATACGGTACGTCCTACACCTATCAAAGTTTGCACCATACAAATGCTTGTAACTTTTTACTGGGGCGTCATAAAACCATGAAATTTTGTAACAATAAAGTACTCGAACCTCTTGTCAATTTAAGCTATCGCTCAAAGCTATGCTACCCTTGAGTCCCAAATCAAACACTGATAGAACTTCAAATGACCCTAACTTCTATACGGTACGTCCTACACGTATCAAAGTTTGCAACTAACAAATGCTTGTAACTTTTTACTGGAGCGTCATAAAAGCTTGAAATTTTGTAACAATAAAGTACTCGAGCCTCTTCTCTATTTAAACTATCGCTCAAACCTATGCTAGCCTTGAGTCCCAAATCAAACACTGATAAAACTTAAAATGGCCCTAACTTCTATACGGAACGTCCTACACCTATCAAAGTTTGCAACATACAAATGCTTGTAACTTTTTACTGGAGCGTCATAAAAACTTGAAATTTTGTAACAATAAAGTACTCGAGCCTCTTGTCAATTTAAGTTATCGCTCAAAGCTATGCTACCCTTGAGTCCCAAATCAAAAACTGATAAAACTTCATATGGCCCTAACTTCTATACGGTACGTCCTACACTTATCAAATTTTGCAACACACAAATGCTTGTAACTTTTTACTGGAGCGTCATAAAACCTTGAAATTTTGTTACAAAATAAAGTACTCGAGCCTCTTGTCAATTTAAGCTATCGCTCAAAGCTATGCTACCCTAGAGTCCCAAATCAAACACTGATAAAACTTCAAATGGCCCTAATTTCTATACGGTACGTCCTACACGTATCAAAGTTTGCAACATACAAATGCTTGTAACTTTTTACTGGAGCGTCATAAAAGCTTGAAATTTTATAACAATAAAGTACTCGAGCCTCCTGTCAATTTAAGCTATCGCTCAAAGCTATGCTACCCTTGAGTCCCAAATCAAATACTGATAAAACTTCAAATGGCCCTAACTTCTATACGGTACGTCCTACACCTATCAAATTTTGCAACACACAAATGCTTGTAACTTTTTACTGGAGCGTCATAAAAACTTAAAATTTTGTAACAACAAAGTACTCGAGCCTCTTCTCAATTTAAACTATCGCTCAAAGCAATGCTACCCTTGAGTCCCAAATCAAACACTGATAAAACTTCAAATGGCCCTAACTTCTATACGGTACGTCCTACACCTATCAAAGTTTGCACCATACAAATGCTTGTAACTTTTTACTGGGGCGTCATAAAACCATGAAATTTTGTAACAATAAAGTACTCGAACCTCTTGTCAATTTAAGCTATCGCTCAAAGCTATGCTACCCTTGAGTCCCAAATCAAACACTGATAGAACTTCAAATGACCCTAACTTCTATACGGTACGTCCTACACGTATCAAAGTTTGCAACTAACAAATGCTAGTTACTTGTTACTGGAGCGTCATAAAAATTTGAAATTTTGTAACAATAAAGTACTCGAGCCTCTTCTCAATTTAAGTTAAGGCTCAAAGCTATGCTACCCTTTAGTCCCAAATCAAACACTGATAAAGCTTCAAATGGCCCTAATTTCTATACGGTATGTCCTACACCTATTAAAGTTTGCAACATACAAATGCTTGTAACTATTTACTAGAGCGTCATAAAACTTTGAATTTTTGTAACAATAAAGTACTCGAGCCTCTTCTCAATTTAAATTATCGCTCAAAGCTATGCTCCCCTTGAGTCCCAAATCAAATACTGATAAAATTTCAAATGGCCCTAACTTCTATACGGTACGTCCTACACCTATCAAAGTTTGCAACATACAAATGCTTGTAACTTTTTACTGGAGCGTCATAAAACCTAAAAATTTTGTAACAAAATAAAGTACTCGAGCCTCTTGTCAATTTAAGCTATCGCTCAAAGCTATGCTACCCTAGAGTCCCAAATCAAACACTGATAAAGCTTCAAATGGCCCTAATTTCTATACGGTATGTCCTACACTTATCAAATTTTGCAACACACAAATGCTTGTAACTTTTTACTGGAGCGTCATAAAACCTTGAAATTTTGTAACAAAATAAAGTACTCGAGCCTCTTGTCAATTTAAGCTATCGCTCAAAGCTATGCTACCCTTGAGTCCCAAATCAAATACTAATAAAACTTTAAATGGCCCTAACTTCTATACGGTACGTCCTACACCTATCAAAGTTTCCAACATACAAATGCTTGTAACTTGTTACTGGAGCGTCATAAAACCTTGAAATTTTGTAACAATAAAGTACTCGAGCCTCTTGTCAATTTAAGCTATCGCTCAAAGCTATGCTACCCTTGAGTCCCAAATCAAACACTGATTAAACTTCAAATGGCCCTAACTTCTATACGGTACGTCCTACACCTATCAAAGTTTGCAACATGCAAATGCTTGTAACTTTTTACTGGAACCTCATAAAACCTTGAAATTTTGTAACAATAAAGTACTCGGGCCTCTTATCAATTTAAGCTATCGCTCAAAGCTATGCTACCCTTGAGTCCCAAATCAAACACTGATAGAACTTCAAATGGCCCTAACTTCTATACGGTACGTCCTACACCTATCAAAGTTTGCAACATACAAATGCTTGTAACTTTTTACTAGAGCGTCATAAAACCTTGAAATTTTGTAACAAAAAAGTACTCGAGCCTCTTGTCAATTTAAGCTATCGCTCAAAGCTATGCTACCCTTGGGTCCCAAATCAAACACTGATAAAACTTCAAATGGCCCTAACTTCTATACGGTATGTCCTACACCTATCAAAGTTTGCAACATACAAATGCTAGTTACTTTTTACTGGAGCGTCATAAAAATTTGAAATTTTGTCCCAATAAAGTACTCGAGCCTCTTCTCAATTTAAGTTAAGGCTCAAAGCTATGCTACCCTTTAGTCCCAAATCAAACACTGATAAAGCTTCAAATGGCCCTAATTTCTATACGGTATGTCCGACACCTATTAAAGTTTGCAACATACAAATGCTTGTAACTTTTTACTAGAGCGTCATAAAACTTTGAATTTTTGTAACAATAAAGTACTCGAGCCTCTTCTCAATTTAAATTATAGCTCAAAGCTATGCTCCCCTTGAGTCCCAAATCAAATACTGATAAAATTTCAAATGGCCCTAACTTCTATACGGTACGTCCTACACCTATCAAAGTTTGCAACATACAAATGCTTGTAACTTTTTACTGGGGCGTCATAAAACCATGAAATTTTGTAACAATAAAGTACTCGAACCTCTTGTCAATTTAAGCTATCGCTCAAGGCTATGCTACCCTTGAGTCCCAAAGCAAACACTGATAAAACTTGAAATGGCCCTAACTTCTATACGGTACGTCCTACACCTATCAAAGTTTGCAACAGACAAATGCTTGTAACTTTTTACTGGAGCGTCATGAAAACTTGAAATTTTGTAACAATAAAGTACTCGAGCCTCTTGTCAATTTAAGTTATCGCTCAAAGCTATGCTACCCTTGAGTCCCAAATCAAAAACTGATAAAACTTTAAATGGCCCTAACTTCTATACGGTACGTCCTACACCTATCAAAGTTTCCAACATACAAATGCTTGTAACTTGTTACTGGAGCGTCATAAAACATTGAAATTTTGTAACAATAAAGTACTCGAGCCTCTTGTCAATTTAAGCTATCGCTCAAAGCTATGCTACCCTTGAGTTCCAAATCAAACACTGATTAAACTTCAAATGGCTCTAACTTCTATACGGTACGTCCTACACCTATCAAAGTTTGCAACATGCAAATGCTTGTAACTTTTTACTGGAACCTCATAAAACCTTGAAATTTTGTAACAATAAAGTACTCGGGCCTCTTATCAATTTAAACTATCGCTCAAAGCTATGCTACCCTTGAGTCCCAAATCAAACACTGATAGAACTTCAAATGGCCCTAACTTCTATACGGTACGTCCTACACCTATCAAATTTTGCAACATACAAATGCTTGTAACTTTTTACTGGAGCGTCATAAAACCTTGAAATTTTGTAACAAAAAAGTACTCGAGCCTCTTGTCAATTTAAGCTATCGCTCAAAGCTATGCTACCCTTGAGTCCCAAATCAAACACTGATAAAACTTCAAATGGCCCTAACTTCTATACGGTATGTCCTACACCTATCAAAGTGTGCAACATACAAATGCTAGTTACTTTTTACTGGAGCGTCATAAAAATTTGAAATTTTGTAACAATAAAGTACTCGAGCCTCTTCTCAATTTAAGTTAACGCTCAAAGCTATGCTACCCTTTAGTCCCAAATCAACCACTGATAAAGCTTCAAATGGCCCTAATTTCTATACGGTATGTCCTACACCTATTAAAGCTTGCAACATACAAATGCTTGTAACATTTTACTAGAGCGTCATAAAACTTTGAATTTTTGTAACAATAAAGTACTCGAGCCTCTTCTCAATTTAAATTATCGCTCAAAGCTATGCTCCCCTTGAGTCCCAAATCAAATACTGATAAAATTTCAAATGGCCCTAACTTCTATACGATACGTCCTACACCTATCAAAGTTTGCAACATACAAATGCTTGTAACTTTTTACTGGGGCGTCATAAAACCAGGAAATTTTGTAACAATAAAGTAGTCGAACCTCTTGTCAATTTAATTTATCGCTCAAAGCTATGCTACCCTTGAGTCCCAAATCAAAAACTGATAAAACTTCATATGGCCATAAATTCTATACGGTACGTCCTACACCTATCAAATTTTGCAACACACAAATGCTTGTAACTTTTTACTGGAGCGTCATAAAACCTTGAAATTTTGGAACAAAAAAAGGAACTCGAGCCTCTTGTCAATTTAAGCTATCGCTCAAAGCTATGCTACCCTTGAGTCCCAAATCAAATACTGATAAAACTTCAAATGGCCCTAACTTCTATACGGTACGTCCTACACCTATCAAAGTTTCCAACATACAAATGCTTGTAACTTGTTACTGGAGCGTCATAAAACCTTGAAATTTTGTAACAATAAAGTAGTCGAGCCTCTTGTCAATTTAAGCTATCGCTCAAAGCTATGCTACCCTTGAGTCCCAAATCAAACACTGATTAAACTTCAAATGGCCCTAACTTCTATACGGTACGTGCTACACCTATCAAAGTTTGCAACATGCAAAGACTTGTAACTTTTTACTGGAACCTCATAAAACCTTGAAATTTTGTAACAATAAAGTACTCGAACCTCTTGTCAATTTAAGCTATCGCTCAAAGCTATGCTACCCTTGAGTCCCAAATCAAACACTGATAGAACTTCAAATGACCCTAACTTCTATACGGTACGTCCTACACCTATCAAAGTTTGCAACATACAAATGCTTGTAACTATTTACTGGAGCGTCATAAAAGCTTGAAATTTTGTAACAATAAAGTACTCGAGCCTCCTGTCAATTTAAGCTATCGCTCAAAGCTATGCTACCCTTGAGTCCCAAATCAAATACTGATAAAACTTCAAATGGCCCTAACTTCTATACGGAACGTTCTACACCTATCAAAGTTTGCAATATACAAATGCTTGTAACTTGTTACTGGAGCGTCATAAAACCTTGAAATTTTGTAACAATAAAGTACTCGAGCCTCTTGTCAATTTAAGCTATCGCTCAAAGCTATGCTACCCTTGAGTCCCAAATCAAACACTGATTAAACTTCAAATGGCCCTAACTTCTATACGGTACGTCCTACACCTATCAAAGTTTGCAACATACAAATGCTTGTAACTTTTTACTGGAACCTCATAAAAACTTGAAATTTTGTAACAATAAAGTACTCGGGCCTCTTATCAATTTAAGCTATCGCTCAAAGCTATGCTACCCTTGAGTCCCAAATCAAACACTGATAGGACTTCAAATGGCCCTAACTTCTATACGGTACGTCCTACACCTATCAAAGTTTGCAACATACAAATGCTTGTAACTTTTTACTGGAGCGTCATAAAACCTTGAAATTTTGTAACAAAAAAGTACTCGAGCCTCTTGTCAATTTAAGCTTTCGCTCAAAGCTATGCTACCCTTGAGTCCCAAATCAAACACTGATAAAACTTCAAATGGCCCTAATTTCTATACGGTATGTCCTACACCTATCAAAGTTTGCAACATACAAATGCTTGTAAATTTTTACTGGGGTGTCATAAAACCATGAAATTTTGTAACAATAAAGTACTCGAGCCTCTTCTCAATTTAAACTATCGCTCAAACCTATGCTACCCTTGAGTCCCAAATCAAACACTGATAAAACTTCAAATGGCCCTAACTTCTATACGGTACGTCCTACACCTATCAAAGTTTGCAACATACAAATGCTTGTAACTTTTTACTGGAGCGTCATAAAACCTTGAAGTTTTGTAACAAAAAAGTACTCGAGCCTCATCAATTTAAGCTATCGCTCAAAGCTATGCTACCCTTGAGTCCCAAAGCAAACACTGATAAAACTTGAAATTGCCCTAACTTCTATACGGTACGTCCTACACCTATCAAAGTTTGCAACATACATATGCTTGTAACTTTTTACTGGAGCGTCATAAAAACTTGAAATTTTGTAACAATAAAGTACTCGAGCCTCTTGTCAATTTAAGTTATCGGTCAAAGCTATGCTACCCTTGAGTCCCAAATCAAAAACTGATAAAACTTCATATGGCCCTAACTTCTATACGGTACGTCCTACACCTATCAAAGTTTGCAACATACAAATGCTTGTAACTTTTTACTGGAGCGTCATGAAACCTTGAAATTTTGTAACAATAAAGTACTCGAGCCTCTTCTCAATTTAAACTATCGCTCAAACCTATGCTACCCTTGAGTCCCAAATCAAACACTGATAAAACTTGAAATGGCCCTAAATTCTATACGGTACGTCCTACACCTATCAAAGTTTGCAACACACAAATGCTTGTAACTTTTTACTGGAGCGTCATAAAACTTTGAAATTTTGTAACAAAATAAAGTACTCGAGCCTCTTGTCAATTTAAGCTATCGCTCAAAGCTATGCTACCCCAGAGTCCCAAATCAAACACTGATAAAACTTCAAATGGCCCTAATTTCTATACGGTATGTCCTACACCTATTAAAGTTTGCAACATACAAATGCTTGTAACTTTTTACTAGAGCGTCATAAAACTTTGAAATTTTGTAACAATAAAGTACTCGAGCCCCTTCTCAATTTAAACTATCGCTCAAAGCTATGCTACCATTGAGTCCCAAATCAAATACTGATAAAATTTCAAATGGCCCTAACTTCTAGACGGTACGTCCTACACCTATCAAAGTTTGCAACATACAAATGCTTGTAACTTGTTACTGAAGCGTCATAAAACCTTCAAATTTTGTAACAATAAAGTACTCGAGCCTCTTGTCAATTTAAGCTATCGCTCAAAGCTATGCTACCCTTGAGTCCCAAATCAAACACTGATTATACTTCAAATGGCCCTAACTTCTATACGGTACGTCCTACACCTATCAAAGTTTGCAACATACAAATGCTTGTAACTTTTTACTGGAACCTCATAAAACCTTGAAATTTTGTAACAATAAAGTACTCGGGCCTCTTATCAATTTAAGCTATCGCTCAAAGCTATGCTACCCTTGAGTCCCAAAGCAAACACTGATAAAACTTGAAATGGCCCTAATTTCTATACGGTACGTCCTACACGTATCAAAGTTTGCAACATACAAATGCTTGTAACTTTTTACTGGAGCGTCATAAAAGCTTGAAATTTTGTAACAATAAAGTACTCGAGCCTCCTGTCAATTTAAGCTATCGCTCAAAGCTATGCTACCCTTGAGTCCCAAATCAAATACTGATAAAACTTCAAATGGCCCTAACTTCTATACGGTACGTCCTACACCTATCAAATTTTGCAACACACAAATGCTTGTAACTTTTTACTGGAGCGTCATAAAACCTTGAAATTTTGTAACAAAATAAAGTACTCGAGCCTCTTGTCAATTTAAGCTTTCGCTCATAGCTATGCTACCCTAGAGTCCCAAATCAAACACTGATAAAACTTCAAATGGCTCTAATTTCTATACGGTATGTCCTACACCTATTAAAGTTTGCAACATACAAATGCTTGTAACTTTTTACTAGAGCGTCATAAAACCTTGAAATTTTGTAACAATAAAGTACTCGAGCCTCTTCTCAATTGAAACTATCGCTCAAAGCTATGCTACCCTTGAGTCCCAAATCAAACACTGATAAAACTTCAAATGGCCCTAACTTCTATACGGTACGTCCTACACCTATCAAAGTTTGCACCATACAAATGCTTGTAACTTTATACTGGGGCGTCATAAAACCATGAAATTTTGTAACAATAAAGTACTCGAACCTCTTGTCAATTTAGGCTATCGCTCAAAGCTATGCTACCCTTGAGTCCCAAATCAAAAACTGATAAAACTTCATATGGCCCTAACTTCTATACGGTACGTCCTACACTTATCAAATTTTGCAACACACAAATGCTTGAAACTTTTTACTGGAGCGTCATAAAAGCTTGAAATTTTGTAACAATAAAGTACTCGAGCCTCCTGTCAATTTAAGCTATCGCTCAAAGCTATGCTACCCTTGAGTCCCAAATCAAATACTGATAAAACTTCAAATGGCCCTAACTTCTATACGGTACGTCCTACACCTATCAAATTTTGCAACACACAATTGCTTGTAAATTTTACTGGACCGTCATAAAACCTTGAAATTTTGTAACAATAAAGTACTCGAGCCTACTGTCAATTTAAGCTATCGCTCAAAGCTATGCTACCCTTGAGTCCCAAATCAAATACTGATAAAACTTCAAATGGCCCTAACTTCTATACGGTACGTCCTACACCTATCAAATTTTGCAACACACAAATGCTTGTAACTTTTTACTGGAGCGTCATAAAACCTTGAAATTTTGTAACAAAATAAAGTACTCGAGCCTCTTGTCAATTTAAGCTATCGCTCATAGCTATGCTACCCTAGAGTCCCAAATCAAACACTGATAAAACTTCAAATGGCTCTAATTTCTATACGGTATGTCCTACACCTATTAAAGTTTGCAACATACAAATGCTTGTAACTTTTTACTAGAGCGTCATAAAACCTTGAAATTTTGTAACAATAAAGTACTCGAGCCTCTTCTCAATTGAAACTATCGCTCAAAGCTATGCTACCCTTGAGTCCCAAATCAAACACTGATAAAACTGCAAATGGCCCTAACTTCTATACGGTACGTCCTACACCTATCAAAGTTTGCACCACACAAATGCTTGTAACTTTATACTGGGGCGTCATAAAACCATGAAATTTTGTAACAATAAAGTACTCGAACCTCTTGTCAATTTAAGCTATCGCTCAAAGATATGCTACCCTTGAGTCCCAAATCAAAAACTGATAAAACTTCATATGGCCCTAACTTCTATACGGTACGTCCTACACTTATCAAATTTTGCAACACACAAATGCTTGTAACTTTTTACTGGAGCGTCATAAAAGCTTGAAATTTTGTAACAATAAAGTACTCGAGCCTCCTGTCAATTTAAGCTATCGCTCAAAGCTGTGCTACCCTTGAGTCCCAAATCAAATACTGATAAAACTTCAAATGGCCCTAACTTCTATACGGTACGTCCTACACCTATCAAATTTTGCAACACACAAATGCTTGTAAATTTTACTGGAGCGTCATAAAACCTTGAAATTTTGTAAAAATAAAGTACTCGGGCCTCTTATCAATTTAAGCTATCGCTCAAAGCTATGCTACCCTTGAGTCCCAAAGCAAACACTGATAAAACTTGAAATGGCCCTAACTTCTATACGGTACGTCCTACACCTATCAAAGTTTGCAACATACAAATGCTTGTAACTTTTTACTGGAGCGTCATAAAAACTTGAAATTTTGTAACAATAAAGTACTCAAGCCTCTTGTCAATTTAAGTTATCGCTCAAAGCTATGCTACCCTTGAGTCCCAAATCAAAAACGGATAAAACTTCATATGGCCCTAACTTCTGTACGGTACGTCCTACACCTATCAAAGTTTGCAACATACAAATGCTTGTAACTTTTTACTGGAGCGTCATAAAACCTTGAAATTTTGTAACAATAAAGTACTCGAGCCTCTTCTCAATTTAAACTATCGCTCAAACCTATGCTACCCTTGAGTCCCAAATCAAACACTGATAAAACTTAAAATGGCCCTAACTTCTATACGGTACGTCCTACACCTATCAAAGTTTGCAACATACAAATGCTTGTAACTTTTTACTGGAGCGTCATAAAAACTTGAAATTTTGTAACAATAAAGTACTCGAGCCTCTTGTCAATTTAAGTTATCGCTCAAAGCTATGCTACCCTTGAGTCCCAAATCAAAAACTGATAAAACTTCATATGGCCCTAACTTCTATACGGTACGTCCTACACTTATCAAATTTTGCAACACACAAATGCTTGTAACTTTTTACTGGAGCGTCATAAAACCTTGAAATTTTGTAACAAAATTAAGTACTCGAGCCTCTTGCCAATTTAAGCTATCGCTCAAAGCTATGCTACCCTAGAGTCCCAAATCAAACACTGATAAAACTGGCCCTAATTTCTATACGGTACGCCCTACACGTATCAAAGTTTGCAACATACAAATGCTTGTAACTTTTTACTGGAGCGTCATAAAAGCTTGAAATATTGTAACAATAAAGTACTCGAGCCTCCTGTCAATTTAAGCTATCGCTCAAACCTATGCTACCCTAGGGTCCCAAATCAAACACTGATAAAACTTCAAATGGCCCTAATTTCTATACGGTATGTCCTACACCTATTAAAGTTTGCAACATACAAATGCTTGTAACATTTTACTAGAGCGTCATAAAACCTTGAAATTTTGTAACAATAAAGTACTCGAGCCTCTTCGCAATTTAAACTATCGCTCAAAGCAATGCTACCCTTGAGTCCCAAATCAAACACTGATAAAACTTCAAATGGCCCTAACTTCTATACGGTACGTCCTACACCTATCAAAGTTTGCACCATACAAATGCTTGTAACTTTTTACTGGGGCGTCATAAAACCATGAAATTTTGTAACAATAAAGTACTCGAACCTCTTGTCAATTTAAGCTATCGCTCAAAGCTATGCTACCCTTGAGTCCCAAATCAAACACTGATAGAACTTCAAATGACCCTAACTTCTATACGGTACGTCCTACACGTATCAAAGTTTGCAACTAACAAATGCTTGTAACTTTTTACTGGAGCGTCATAAAAGCTTGAAATTTTGTAACAATAAAGTACTCGAGCCTCTTCTCTATTTAAACTATCGCTCAAACCTATGCTAGCCTTGAGTCCCAAATCAAACACTGATAAAACTTAAAATGGCCCTAACTTCTATATGGAACGTCCTACACCTATCAAAGTTTGCAACATACAAATGCTTGTAACTTTTTACTGGAGCGTCATAAAAACTTGAAATTTTGTAACAATAAAGTACTCGAGCCTCTTGTCAATTTAAGTTATCGCTCAAAGCTATGCTACCCTTGAGTCCCAAATCAAAAACTGATAAAACTTCATATGGCCCTAACTTCTATACGGTACGTCCTACACTTATCAAATTTTGCAACACACAAATGCTTGTAACTTTTTACTGGAGCGTCATAAAACCTTGAAATTTTGTAACAAAATAAAGTACTCGAGCCTCTTGTCAATTTAAGCTATCGCTCAAAGCTATGCTACCCTAGAGTCCCAAATCAAACACTGATAAAACTTCAAATGGCCCTAATTTCTATACGGTACGTCCTACACGTATCAAAGTTTGCAACATACAAATGCTTGTAACTTTTTACTGGAGCGTCATAAAAGCTTGAAATTTTGTAACAATAAAGTACTCGAGCCTCCTGTCAATTTAAGCTATCGCTCAAAGCTATGCTACCCTTGAGTCCCAAATCAAACACTGATAAAACTTCAAATGGCCCTAACTTCTATACGGTACGTCCTACACCTATCAAATTTTGCAACACACAAATGCTTGTAACTTTTTACTGGAGCGTCATAAAAACTTGAAATTTTGTAACAAAAAAGTACTCGAGCCTCTTCTCAATTTAAACTATCGCTCAAAGCAATGCTACCCTTGAGTCCCAAATCAAACACTGATAAAACTTCAAATGGCCCTAACTTCTATACGGTACGTCCTACACCTATCAAAGTTTGCACCATACAAATGCTTGTAACTTTTTACTGGGGCGTCATAAAACCATGAAATTTTGTAACAATAAAGTACTCGAACCTCTTGTCAATTTAAGCCATCGCTCAAAGCTATGCTACCCTTGAGTCCCAAATCAAACACTGATAGAACTTCAAATGACCCTAACTTCTATACGGTACGTCCTACACGTATCAAAGTTTGCAACTAACAAATGCTTGTAACTTTTTACTGGAGCGTCATAAAAGCTTGAAATTTTGTAACAATAAAGTACTCGAGCCTCTTCTCTATTTAAACTATCGCTCAAACCTATGCTAGCCTTGAGTCCCAAATCAAACACTGATAAAACTTAAAATGGCCCTAACTTCTATACGGAACGTCCTACACCTATCAAAGTTTGCAACATACAAATGCTTGTAACTTTTTACTGGAGCGTCATAAAAACTTGAAATTTTGTAACAATAAAGTACTCGAGCCTCTTGTCAATTTAAGTTATCGCTCAAAGCTATGCTACCCTTGAGTCCCAAATCAAAAACTGATAAAACTTCATATGGCCCTAACTTCTATACGGTACGTCCTACACTTATCAAATTTTGCAACACACAAATGCTTGTAACTTTTTACTGGAGCGTCATAAAACCTTGAAATTTTGTAACAAAATAAAGTACTCGAACCTCTTGTCAATTTAAGCTATCGCTCAAAGCTATGCTACCCTAGAGTCCCAAATCAAACACTGATAAAACTTCAAATGGCCCTAATTTCTATACGGTACGTCCTACACGTATCAAAGTTTGCAACATACAAATGCTTGTAACTTTTTACTGGAGCGTCATAAAAGCTTGAAATTTTGTAACAATAAAGTACTCGAGCCTCCTGTCAATTTAAGCTATCGCTCAAAGCTATGCTACCCTTGAGTCCCAAATCAAATACTGATAAAACTTCAAATGGCCCTAACTTCTATACGGTACGTCCTACACCTATCAAATTTTGCAACACACAAATGCATGTAACTTCTTACTGGAGCGTCATAAAAACTTAAAATTTTGTAACAACAAAGTACTCGAGCCTCTTCTCAATTTAAACTATCGCTCAAAGCAATGCTACCCTTGAGTCCCAAATCAAACACTGATAAAACTTCAAATGGCCCTAACTTCTATACGGTACGTCCTACACCTATCAAAGTTTGCACCATACAAATGCTTGTAACTTTTTACTGGGGCGTCATAAAACCATGAAATTTTGTAACAATAAAGTACTCGAACCTCTTGCCAATTTAAGCTATCGCTCAAAGCTATGCTACCCTTGAGTCCCAAATCAAACACTGATAGAACTTCAAATGACCCTAACTTCTATACGGTGCGTCCTACACGTATCAAAGTTTGCAACTAACAAATGCTTGTAACTTTTTACTGGAGCGTCATAAAAGCTTGAAATTTTGTAACAATAAAGTACTCGAGCCTCTTCTCTATTTAAACTATCGCTCAAACCTATGCTAGCCTTGAGTCCCAAATCAAACACTGATAAAACTTAAAATGGCCCTAACTTCTATACGGTACGTCCTACACCTATCAAAGTTTGCAACATACAAATGCTTGTAACTTTTTACTGGAGCGTCTTAAAAACTTGAAATTTTGTAACAATAAAGTACTCGAGCCTCTTGTCAATTTAAGTTATCGCTCAAAGCTATGCTACCCTTGAGTCCCAAATCAAAAACTGATAAAACTTCATATGGCCCTAACTTCTATACGGTACGTCCTACACTTATCAAATTTTGCAACACACAAATGCTTCTAACTTTTTACTGGAGCGTCATAAAACCTTGAAATTTTGTAACAAAATAAAGTACTCGAGCCTCTTGTCAATTTAAGCTATCGCTCAAAGCTATGCTACCCTAGAGTCCCAAATCAAACACTGATAAAACTTCAAATGGCCCTAATTTCTATACGGTACGTCCTACACGTATCAAAGTTTGCAACATACAAATGCTTGTAACTTTTTACTGGAGCGTCATAAAAGCTTGAAATTTTGTAACAATAAAGTACTCGAGCCTCCTGTCAATTTAAGCTGTCGCTCAAAGCTATGCTACCCTTGAGTCCCAAATCAAATACTGATAAAACTTCAAATGGCCCTAACTTCTATACGGTACGTCCTACACCTATCAAATTTTGCAACACACAAATGCTTGTAACTTTTTACTGGAGCGTCATAAAACCTTGAAATTTTGTAACAAAATAAAGTACTCGAGCCTCTTGTCAATTTAAGCTATCGCTCATAGCTATGCTACCCTAGAGTTCCAAATCAAACACTGATAAAACTTCAATGGCCCTAACTTCTATACGGTACGTCCTACACCTATCAAAGTTTGCACCATACAAATGCTTGTAACTTTTTACTGGGGCGTCATAAAACCATGAAATTTTGTAACAATAAAGTACTCGAACCTCTTGTCAATTTAAGCTATCGCTCAAAGCTATGCTACCCTAGAGTCCCAAATCAAACACTAATAAAACTTCAAATGGCCCTAATTTCTATACGGTATGTCCTACACCTATCAAAGTTTGCAACATACAAATACTTGTAACTTTTTACTGGAGCGTCATAAAAACTTAAAATTTTGTAACAATAAAGTACTCGAGCCTCTTGTCAATTTAAGTTATCGCTCAAAGCTATGCTACCCTTGAGTCCGAATTAAATACTGATAAAACTTCAAATGGCCCTAACTTCTATACGGTACGTCCTACACCTATCAAAGTTTGCAACATACAAATGCTTGTAACTTGTTACTGGAGCGTCATAAAAGATTGAAATTTTGTAACAATAAAGTACTCGAGCCTCTTGTCAATTTAAGCTATCGCTCAAAGCTATGCTACCCTTGAGTCCCAAATCAAACACTGATTAAACTGCAAATGGCCCTAACTTCTATACGGTACGTCCTACACCTATCAAAGTTTGCAACATACAAATGCTTGTAACTTTTTACTGGAACCTCATAAAACCTTGAAATTTTGTAACAATAAAGTACTCGGGCCTCTTATCAATTTAAGCTATCGCTCAAAGCTATGCTACCCTTGAGTCCCAAATCAAACACTGATAGAACTTCAAATGGCCCTAACTTCTATACGGTACGTCCTACACCTATCAAAGTTTGCAACATACAAATGCTTGTAACTTTTTACTGGAGCGTCATAAAACCTTGAAATTTTGTAACAAAAAAGTACTCGAGCCTCTTATCAATTTCAGCTATCGCTCAAAGCTATGCTACCCTTGAGTCCCAAATCAAACACTGATAAAACTTCAAATGGCCCTAACTTCTATACGGTATGTCCTACACCTATCAAAGTTTGCAACATACAAATGCTTGTAACTTTTTACTGGAGCGTCATAAAACCTAAAAATTTTGTAACAAAATAAAGTACTCGAGCCTCTGTCAATATAAGCTATCGCTCAAAGCTATGCTACCCTAGAGTCCCAAATCAAACACTGATAAAACTTCAAATGGCCCTAATTTCTATACGGTACGTCCTACACGTATCAAAGTTTGCAACATACAAATGCTTGTAACTTTTTACTGGAGCGTCATAAAAGCTTGAAATTTTGTAACAATAAAGTACTCGAGCCTCCTGTCAATTTAAGCTATCACTCAAAGCTATGCTACCCTTGAGTCCCAAATCAAATACTGATAAAACTTCAAATGGCCCTAACTTCTATACGGTACGTCCTACACCTATCAAATTTTGCAACACACAAATGCTTGTAACTTTTTACTGGAGCGTCATAAAACCTTGAAATTTTGTAACAAAATAAAGTACTCGAGCCTCTTGTCAATTTAAGCTATCGCTCATAGCTATGCTACCCTAGAGTCCCAAATCAAACACTGATAAAACTTCAAATGGCCCTAATTTCTATACGGTACGTCCTACACATATCAAAGTTTGCAACATACAAATGCTTGTAACTTGTTACTGGAGCGTCATAAAACATTGAAATTTTGTAACAATAAAGTACTCGAGCCTCTTGTCAATTTAAGTTATCGCTCAAAGCTATGCTACCCTTGAGTCCCAAATCAAACACTGATTAAACTGCAAATGGCCCTAACTTCTATACGGTACGTCCTACACCTATCAAAGTTTGCAACATACAAATGCTTGTAACTTTTTACTGGAACCTCATAAAACCTTGAAATTTTGTAACAATAAAGTACTCGGGCCTCTTATCAATTTAAGCTATCGCTCAAAGCTATGCTGCCCTTGAGTCCCAAATCAAACACTGATAGAACTTCAAATGGCCCTACCTTCTATACGGTACGTCCTACACCTATCAAAGTTTGCAACATACAAATGCTTGTAACTTTTTACTGGAGCGTCATAAAACCTTGAAATTTTGTAACAAAATAAAGTACTCGAGCCTCTTGTCAATTTAAGCTATCGCTCAAAGCTATGCTACCCTTGAGTCCCAAATCAAACACTGATAAAACTTCAAATGGCCCTAACTTCTATACGGTATGTCCTACACCTATTAAAGTTTGCAACATACAAATGCTTGTAACTTTTTACTAGAGCGTCATAAAACCTTGAAATTTTGTAACAATAAAGTACTCGAGCCTCTTGTCAATTTAAGCTATCGCTCAAAGCTATGCTACCCTAGAGTCCCAAATCAAACACTGATAAAACTTCAAATGGCCCTAATTTCTATACGGTACGTCCTACACGTATCAAAGTTTGCAACATACAAATGCTTGTAACTTTTTACTGGAGCGTCATAAAAGCTTGAAATTTTGTAACAATAAAGTACTCGAGCCTCCTGTCGATTTAAGCTATCGCTCAAAGCTATGCTACCCTTGAGTCCCAAATCAAATACTGATAAAACTTCAAATGGCCCTAACTTCTATACGGTACGTCCTACACCTATCAAATTTTGCAACACACAAATGCTTGTAACTTTTTACTGGAGCGTCATAAAACCTTGAAATTTTGTAACAAAATAAAGTACTCGAGCCTCTTGTCAATTTACGCTATCGCTCATAGCTATGCTACCCTAGAGTCCCAAATCAAACACTGATAAAACTTCATTGGCCCTAATTTCTATACGGTATGTCCTACACCTATTAAAGTTTGCAACATACATATGCTTGTAACTTTTTACTAGAGCGTCATAAAACCTTGAAATTTTGTAACAATAAAGTACTCGAGCCTCTTCTCAATTGAAACTATCGCTCAAAGCTATGCTACCCTTGAGTCCCAAATCAAACACTGATAAAACTTCAAATGGCCCTAATTTCTATACGGTACGTCCTACACCTATCAAAGTTTGCACCATACAAATGCTTGTAACTTTTTACTGGGGCGTCATAAAACCATGAAATTTTGTAACAATAAAGTACTCGAACCTCTTGTCAATTTAAGCTATCGCTCAAAGCTATGCTACCCTAGAGTCCCAAATCAAACACTGATAAAACTTCAAATGGCCCTAATTTCTATACGGTATGTCCTACACCTATCAAAGTTTGCAACATACAAATACTTGTAACTTTTTACTGGAGCGTCATAAAAACTTAAAATTTTGTAACAATAAAGTACTCGAGCCTCTTGTCAATTTAAGTTAGCGCTCAAAGCTATGCTACCCTTGAGTCCCAAATCAAAAACTGATAAAACTTCATATGGCCCTAACTTCTATACGGTACGTCCTACACCTATCAAATTTTGCAACACACAAATGCTTGTAACTTTTTACTGGAGCGTCATAAAACCTTGAAATTTTGTAACAAAATAAAGTACTCGAGCCTCTTGTCAAATTAAGCTATCGCTCATAGCTATGCTACCCTAGAGTCCCAAATCAAACACTGATAAAACTTCAAATGGCCCTAATTTCTATACGGTATGTCCTACACCTATTAAAGTTTGCAACATACAAATGCTTGTAACTTTTTACTAGAGCGTCATAAAACCTTGAAATTTTGTAACAATAAAGTACTCGAGCCTCTTCTCAATTTAAACTATCGCTCAAAGCAATGCTACCCTCGAGTCCCAAATCAAACACTGATAAAACTTCAAATGGCCCTAACTTCTATACGGTACGTCCTACACCTATCAAAGTTTGCACCATACAAATGCTTGTAAGTTTTTACTGGGGCGTCATAAAACCATGAAATTTTGTAACAATAAAGTACTCGAACCTCTTGTCAATTTAAGCTATCGCTCAAAGCTATGCTACCCTTGAGTCCCAAATCAAACACTGATAGAACTTCAAATGACCCTAACTTCTATACGGTACGTCCTACACGTATCAAAGTTTGCAACATACAAATGCTTGTAATTTTTTACTGGAGCGTCATAAAAGCTTGAAATTTTGTAACAATAAAGTACTCGAGCCTCCTGTCAATTTAAGCTATCGCTCAAAGCTATGCTACCCTTGAGTCCCAAATCAAATACTGATAAAACTTCAAATGGCCCTAACTTCTATACGGTACGTCCTACACCTATCAAAGTTTGCAACATACAAATGCTTGTAACTTGTTACTGGAGCGTCATAAAACATTGAAATTTTGTAACAATAAAGTACTCGAGCCTCTTGTCAATTTAAGCTATCGCTCAAAGCTATGCTACCCTTGAGTCCCAAATCAAACACTGATTAAACTGCAAATGGCCCTAACTTCTATACGGTACGTCCTACACCTATCAAAGTTTGCAACATACAAATGCTTGTAACTTTTTACTGGAACCTCATAAAACCTTGAAATTTTGTAACAATAAAGTACTCGGGCCTCTTATCAATTTAAGCTATCGCTCAAAACTATGCTACCCTTGAGTCCCAAATCAAACACTGATAGAACTTCAAATGGCCCTAACTTCTATACGGTACATCCTACACCTATCAAAGTTTGCAACATACAAATGCTTGTAACTTTTTACTGGAGCGTCATAAAACCTTGAAATTTTGTAACAAAAAAGTACTCGAGCCTCTTATCAATTTCAGCTATCGCTCAAAGCTATGCTACCCTTGAGTCCCAAATCAAACACTGATAAAACTTCAAATGGCCCTAACTTCTATACGGTATGTCCTACACCTATCAAAGTTTGCAACATACAAATGCTTGTAACTTTTTACTGGAGCGTCATAAAACCTTGAAATTTTGTAACAAAAAAGTACTCGAGCCTCTTTTCAATTTCAGCTATCGCTCAAAGCTATGCTACCCTTGAGTCCCAAATCAAACACTGATAAAACTTCAAATGGCCCTAATTTCTATACGGTACGTCCTACACGTATCAAAGTTTGCAACATACAAATGCTTGTAACTTTTTACTGGAGCGTCATAAAAGCTTGAAATTTTGTAACAATAAAGTACTCGAGCCTCCTGTCAATTTAAGCTATCGCTCAAAGGTATGCTACCCTTGAGTCCCAAATCAAATACTGATAAAACTTCAAATGGCCCTAACTTCTATACGGTACGTCCTACACCTATCAAATTTTGCAACACACAAATGCTTGTAACTTTTTACTGGAGCGTCATAAAACCTTGAAATTTTGTAACAAAATAAAGTACTCGAGCCTCTTGTCAATTTAAGCTATCGCTCATAGCTATGCTACCCTAGAGTCCCAAATCAAACACTGATAAAACTTCAAATGGCCCTAATTTCTATACGGTATGTCCTACACCTATTAAAGTTTGCAACATACAAATGCTTGTAACTTTTTACCAGAGCGTCATAAAACCTTGAAATTTTGTAACAATAAAGTACTCGAGCATCTTCTCAATTGAAACTATCGCTCAAAGCTATGCTACCCTTGAGTCCCAAATCAAACACTGATAAAACTTCAAATGGCCCTAACTTCTATACGGTACGTCCTACACCTATCAAAGTTTGCACCATACAAATGCTTGTAACTTTTTACTGGGGCGTCATAAAACCATGAAATTTTGTAACAACAAAGTACTCGAACCTCTTGTCAATTTAAGCTATCGCTCAAAGCTATGCTACCCTAGAGTCCCAAATCAAACACTGATAAAACTTCAAATGGCCCTAATTTCTATACGGTATGTCCTACACCTATCAAAGTTTGCAACATACAAATGCTTGTAACTTTTTACTGGAGCGTCATAAAAACTTAAAATTTTGTAACAATAAAGTACTCGAGCCTCTTGTCAATTTAAGTTATCGCTCAAAGCTATGCTACCCTTGAGTCCCAAATCAAAAACTGATAAAACTTCATATGGCCCTAACTTCTATACGGTACGTCCTACACCTATCAAATTTTGCAACACACAAATGCTTGTAACTTTTTACTGGAGCGTATTAAAACCTTGAAATTTTGTAACAAAATAAAGTACTCGAGCCTCTTGTCAATTTAAGCTATCGCTCATAGCTATGCTACCCTAGAGTCCCAAATCAAACACTGATAAAACTTCAAATGGCCCTAATTTCTATACGGTATGTCCTACACCTATTAAAGTTTGCAACACACAAATGCTTGTAACTTTTTACTAGAGCGTCATAAAACCTTGAAATTTTGTAACAATAAAGTACTCGAGCCTCTTCTCAATTTAAACTATCGCTCAAAGCAATGCTACCCTTGAGTCCCAAATCAAACACTGATAAAACTTCAAATGACCCTAACTTCTATACGGTACGTCCTACACCTATCAAAGTTTGCACCATACAAATGCTTGTAACTTTTTACTGGGGCGTCATAAAACCATGAAATTTTGTAACAATAAAGTACTCGAGCCTCCTGTCAATTTAAACTATCGCTCAAACCTATGCTACCCTTGAGTCCCAAATCAAACACTGATAAAACATCAAACGGCCCTAACTTCTATACGGTACGTCCTACACCTATGAAAGTTTGCAACATACAAATGCTTGTAACTTTTTACTGGAGCGTCATAAAACTTTGAAATTTTGTAACAAAAAAGTACTCGAGCCTCTTATCAATTTAAGCTATCGCTCAAAGCTATGCTACCCTTGAGTCCCAAAGCAAACACTGATAAAACTTGAAATGGCCCTAACTTCTATACGGTACGTCCCACACCTATCAAAGTTTGCAACATACAAATGCTTGTAACTTTTTACTGGAGCGTCATAAAACCTTGAAATTTTTTAACAAAAAAGTACTCGGGCCTCTTATCAATTTAAGCTATCGCTCAAAGCTATGCTACCCTTGAGTCCCAAATCAAACACTGATAGAACTTCAAATGGCCCTAACTTCTATACGGTACGTCCTACACCTATCAAAGTTGGCAACATACAAATGCTTGTAATTTTTACTGGAGCGTCATAAAATCTTGAAATTTTGTAACAAAAAATTACTCGAGCCTCTTGTTAATTTAAGCTATCGCTCAAAGCCATGCTACCGTTGAGTCCCAAATCAAACACTGATAAAACTTCAAAAGGCCCTAACTTCTATACGGTATGTCCTACACATATCAAAGTTTACAACATACAAATGCTTGTAACTTTTTACTGGAGCGTCATAAAACTTTGAAATTTTGTAACAAAAAAGTACTCGAGCCTCTTGTCAATTTAAGCTATCGCTCAAAGTTATGCTACCCTAGAGTCCCAAATCAAACACTGAGAAAACTTCAAATGGCCCTAATTTCTATACGGTATGTCCTACACCTATTAAAGCTTGCAACATAGAAATGCTTGTAACTTTTTCCTAGAGCGTCATAAAACCGTGAAATTTTGTAACAATAAAGTACTCGAGCCTCTTCTCAATTTAAACTATCGCTCAAACCTATGCTACCCTTGAGTCCCAAAGAAAACACTGATAAAACTTGAAATGGCCCTAACTTCTATACGGTACGTCCTACACCTATCAAAGTTTGCAACATACAAATGCTTGTAACTTTTTACTGGAGCGTCATAAAAACTTGAAATTTTGTAACAATAATGTACTCGAGCTTCTTGTCAATTTAAGTTACCGCTCAAAGCTATGCTACCCTTGAGTCCCAAATCAAAAACTGATAAAACTTCATATGGCCCTAACTTCTATACGGTACGTCCTACACTTATCAAATTTTGCAACACACAAATGCTTGTAACTTTTTACTGGAGCGTCATAAAACCTTGAAATTTTGTAACAAAATAAAGTACTCGAACCTCTTGTCAATTTAAGCTATCGCTCAAAGCTATGCTACCCTTGAGTCCCAAAACAAACACTGATAAAACTTGAAATGGCCCTAAGTTCTATACGGTACGTCCTACACCTATCAAAGTTTGCAACATACAAATGCTTGTAACTTTTTACTGGAGCGTCATAAAAACTTGAAATTTTGTAACAATAATGTACTCGAGCCTCTTGTCAATTTAAGTTATCGCCCAAAGCTATGCTACCCTAGAGTCCCAAATCAAACACTGATAAAACTTCAAATTGCCCTAATTTATACGGTATGTCCTACAACTATTAAAGTTTGCAACATACAAATGCTTGTTACTTTTTACTAGAGCGTCATAAAACTTTGAAATTTTGTAACAATAAAGTACTCGAGCCTCTTCTCAATTTAAACTATCGCTCAAAGCTATGCTACCCTTGACTCCCAAATCAAATACTGATAAAATTTCAAATGGCCCTAACTTCTATACGGTACGTCCTACACCTATCAAAGTTTGCAACATACAAATGCTTGTAACTTGTTACTGGAGCGTCATAAAACCTTGAAATTTTGTAACAATAAAGTACTCGAGCCTCTTGTCAATTTAAGCTATCGCTCAAAGCTATGCTACCCTTGAGTCCCAAATCAAACACTGATTAAACTTCAAATGGCCCTAACTTATATACGGTACGTCCTACACCTATCAAAGTTTGCAACATACAAATGCTTGTAACTTTCTACTGGAACCTCATAAAACCTTGAAATTTTGTAACAATAAAGTACTCGGGCCTCTTATCAATTTAAGCTATCGCTCAAAGCTATGCTACCCTTGAGTCGCAAATCAAACACTGATAGAACTTCAAATGGCCCCAACTTCTATACGGTACGTCCTACACCTATCAAAGTTTGCAACATACAAATGCTTGTAACTTTTTACTGGAGCGTCATAATACCTTGAAATTTTGTAACAAAAAAGTACTCGAGCCTCTTGTTAATTTAAGCTATCGCTCAAAGCCATGCTACCGTTGAGTCCCAAATCAAACACTGATAAAACTTCAAATGGCCCTAACTTCTATACGGCTTATTACTTTTTACTGGAGCGTCATAAAACCTAATAATTTTGTAACAATAAAGTACTCGAGCCTCTTCTCAATTTAAACTATCGCTCAAACCTATGCTACCCTTGAGTCCCAAATCAAACACTGATAAAACTTCAAATGGCCCTAACTTCTATACGGTACGTCCTACACCTATCAAAGTTTGCAACATACAATTTCTTGTAACTTTTTACTGGAGCGTCATAAAACCTTGAAATTTTGTAACAATAAAGTACTCGAGCCTATTGTTAATTTAAGCTATCGCTCAAAGCTATGCTACCGCGGAGTCCCAAATCAAACACTGATAAAACTTCAAATGGCCCTAACTTCTATACGGTACGTCCTAAACCTATCAAAGTTTGCAACATACAAATGCTTGTAACTTTTTACTGGAGCGTCATAAAACCTTGAAATTTTGTAACAAGCCTCTTGTCAATTTAAGCTATCGCTCAAAGCTATGCTACCCTTGAGTCCCAAATCAAACACTGATAAAACTGCAAATGGCCCTAACTTCTATACGGTATGTCCTACACCTATCAAAGTTTGCAACATACAAATGCTAGTAACTTTTTACTGGAGCGTCATAAAAACTTAAAATTTTGTAACAATAAAGTACTCGAGCCTCTTGTCAATTTAAGCTATCGCTCAAAGCTATGCTACCCTTGAGTCCCAAGTAAAACGCTGATAAAACTTCAAATGGCACTAACTTCTATACGGTACGTCCTACACCTATCAAAGTTTGCAACATACAAATGCTGGTAACTTTTTACTGGAGCGTCATAAAACCTTGAAATTTTGTAACAAAAAAGTACTCGAGCCTCTTATCAATTTAAGCTATCGCTCAAAGCTATGCTACCCTTGAGTCCCAAAGCAAACACTGATAAAACTTGAAATGGCCCTAACTTCTATACGGTACGTCCTACACCTATCAAAGTTTGCAACATACAAATGCTTGTAACTTTTTACTGGAGCGTCATAAAACCTTGAAATTTTGTAACAAAAAAGTACTCGGGCCTCTTATCAATTTAAGCTATCGCTCAAAGCTATGATACCCTTGAGTCCCAAATCAAACACTGATACAACTTCAAATGGCCCTAACTTCTATACGGTACGTCCTACACCTATCAAAGTTGGCAACATACAAATGCTTGTAACTTTTTACTGGAGCGTCATAAAATCTTGAAATTTTGTAACAAAAAATTACTCGAGCCTCTTGTTAACTTAAGCTATCGCTCAAAGCCATGCTACCGTTGAGTCCCAAGTCAAACACTGATAAAACTTCAAATGGCCCTAACTTCTATACGGTACGTCCTAAACCTATCAAAGTTTGCAACATACAAATGCTTGTAACTTTTTACTGGAGCGTCATAAAACCTTGAAATTTTGTAACAAGCCTCTTGTCAATTTAAGCTATCGCTCAAAGCTATGCTACCCTAGAGTCCCAAATCAAACACTGATAAAACTTCAATGGCCCTAATTTCTATACGGTATGTCCTACACCTATTAAAGTTTGCAACATACATATGCTTGTAACTTTTTACTAGAGCGTCATAAAACCTTGAAATTTTGTAACAATTAAGTACTCGAGCCTCTTCTCAATTGAAACTATCGCTCAAAGCTATGCTACCCTTGAGTCCCAAATCAAACACTGATAAAACTTCAAATGGCCCTAATTTCTATACGGTACGTCCTACACCTATCAAAGTTTGCACCATACAAATGCTTGTAACTTTTTACTGGGGCGTCATAAAACCATGAAATTTTGTAACAATAAAGTACTCGAACCTCTTGTCAATTTAAGATATCGCTCAAAGCTATGCTACCCTAGAGTCCCAAATCAAACACTGATAAAACTTCAAATGGCCCTAATTTCTATACGGTATGTCCTACACCTATCAAAGTTTGCAACATACAAATGCTTGTAACTTTTTACTGGAGCGTCATAAAAACTTAAAATTTTGTAACAATAAAGTACTCGAGCCTCTTGTCAATTTAAGTTAGCGCTCAAAGCTATGCTACCCTTGAGTCCCAAATCAAAAACTGATAAAACTTCATATGGCCCTAACTTCTATACGGCTTATTACTTTTTACTGGAGCGTCATAAAACCTAATAATTTTGTAACAATAAAGTACTCGAGCCTCTTCTCAATTTAAACTATCGCTCAAACCTATGCTACCCTTGAGTCCCAAATCAAACACTGATAAAACTTCAAATGGCCCTAACTTCTATACGGTACGTCCTACACCTATCAAAGTTTGCAACATACAATTTCTTGTAACTTTTTACTGGAGCGTCATAAAACCTTGAAATTTTGTAACAATAAAGTACTCGAGCCTATTGTTAATTTAAGCTATCGCTCAAAGCTATGCTACCGCCGAGTCCCAAATCAAACACTGATAAAACTTCAAATGGCCCTAACTTCTATACGGTACGTCCTAAACCTATCAAAGTTTGCAACATACAAATGCTTGTAACTTTTTACTGGAGCGTCATAAAACCTTGAAATTTTGTAACAAGCCTCTTGTCAATTTAAGCTATCGCTCAAAGCTATGCTACCCTTGAGTCCCAAATCAAACACTGATAAAACTGCAAATGGCCCTAACTTCTATACGGTATGTACTACACCTATCAAAGTTTGCAACATACAAATGCTAGTAACTTTTTACTGGAGCGTCATAAAAACTTAAAATTTTGTAACAATAAAGTACTCGAGCCTCTTGTCAATTTAAGCTATCGCTCAAAGCTATGCTACCCTTGAGTCCCAAGTAAAACGCTGATAAAACTTCAAATGGCACTAACTTCTATACGGTACGTCCTACACCTATCAAAGTTTGCAACATACAAATGCTGGTAACTTTTTACTGGAGCGTCATAAAACCTTGAAATTTTGTAACAAAAAAGTACTCGAGCCTCTTATCAATTTAAGCTATCGCTCAAAGCTATGCTACCCTTGAGTCCCAAAGCAAACACTGATAAAACTTGAAATGGCCCTAACTTCTATACGGTACGTCCTACACCTATCAAAGTTTGCAACATACAAATGCTTGTAACTTTTTACTGGAGCGTCATAAAACCTTGAAATTTTGTAACAAAAAAGTACTCGGGCCTCTTATCAATTTAAGCTATCGCTCAAAGCTATGATACCCTTGAGTCCCAAATCAAACACTGATACAACTTCAAATGGCCCTAACTTCTATACGGTACGTCCTACACCTATCAAAGTTGGCAACATACAAATGCTTGTAACTTTTTACTGGAGCGTCATAAAATCTTGAAATTTTGTAACAAAAAATTACTCGAGCCTCTTGTTAACTTAAGCTATCGCTCAAAGCCATGCTACCGTTGAGTCCCAAGTCAAACACTGATAAAACTTCAAATGGCCCTAACTTCTATACGGTACGTCCTAAACCTATCAAAGTTTGCAACATACAAATGCTTGTAACTTTTTACTGGAGCGTCATAAAACCTTGAAATTTTGTAACAAGCCTCTTGTCAATTTAAGCTATCGCTCAAAGCTATGCTACCCTAGAGTCCCAAATCAAACACTGATAAAACTTCAATGGCCCTAATTTCTATACGGTATGTCCTACACCTATTAAAGTTTGCAACATACATATGCTTGTAACTTTTTACTAGAGCGTCATAAAACATTGAAATTTTGTAACAATTAAGTACTCGAGCCTCTTCTCAATTGAAACTATCGCTCAAAGCTATGCTACCCTTGAGTCCCAAATCAAACACTGATAAAACTTCAAATGGCCCTAATTTCTATACGGTACGTCCTACACCTATCAAAGTTTGCACCATACAAATGCTTGTAACTTTTTACTGGGGCGTCATAAAACCATGAAATTTTGTAACAATAAAGTACTCGAACCTCTTGTCAATTTAAGCTATCGCTCAAAGCTATGCTACCCTTGAGTCCCAAATCAAACACTGATAGAACTTCAAATGACCCTAACTTCTATACGGTACGTCCTACACGTATCAAAGTTTGCAACATACAAATGCTTGTAATTTTTTACTGGAGCGTCATAAAAGCTTGAAATTTTGTAACAATAAAGTACTCGAGCCTCCTGTCAATTTAAGCTATCGCTCAAAGCTATGCTACCCTTGAGTCCCAAATCAAACACTGATAGAACTTCAAATGGCCCTAACTTCTATACGGTACATCCTACACCTATCAAAGTTTGCAACATACAAATGCTTGTAACTTTTACTGGAGCGTCATAAAACCTTGAAATTTTGTAAGAAAAAAGTACTCGAGCCTCTTATCAATTTCAGCTATCGCTCAAAGCTATGCTACCCTTGAGTCCCAAATCAAACACTGATAAAACTTCAAATGGCCCTAATTTCTATACGGTACGTCCTACACGTATCAAAGTTTGCAACATACAAATGCTTGTAACTTTTTACTGGAGCGTCATAAAAGCTTGAAATTTTGTAACAATAAAGTACTCGAGCCTCCTGTCAATTTAAGCTATCGCTCAAAGCTATGCTACCCTTGAGTCCCAAATCAAATACTGATAAAACTTCAAATGGCCCTAATTTCTATACGGTATGTCCTACACCTATTAAAGTTTGCAACATACAAATGCTTGTAACTTTTTACTAGAGCGTCATAAAACCTTGAAATTTTGTAACAGTAAAGTACTCGAGCCTCTTCTCAATTGAAACTATCGCTCAAAGCTATGCTACCCTTGAGTCCCAAATCAAACACTGATAAAACTTCAAATGGCCCTAACTTCTATACGGTACGTCCTACACCTATCAAAGTTTGCACCATACAAATGCTTGTAACTTTTTACTGGGGCGTCATAAAACCATGAAATTTTGTAACAATAAAGTACTCGAACCTCTTGTCAATTTAAGCTATCGCTTAAAGCTATGCTACCCTAGAGTCCCAAATCAAACACTGATAAAACTTCAAATGGCCCTAATTTCTATACGGTATGTCCTACACCTATCAAAGTTTGCAACATACAAATGCTTGTAACTTTTTACTGGAGCGTCATAAAAACTTAAAATTTTGTAACAATAAAGTACTCGAGCCTCTTGTCAATTTAAGTTATCGCTCAAAGCTATGCTACCCTTGAGTCCCAAATCAAAAACTGATAAAACTTCATATGGCCCTAACTTCTATAGGGTACGTCCTACACCTATCAAATTTTGCAACACACAAATGCTTGTAACTTTTTACTGGAGCGATATAAAACCTTGAAATTTTGTAACAAAATAAAGTACTCGAGCCTCTTGTCAATTTAAGCTATCGCTCATAGCTATGCTACCCTAGAGTCCCAAATCAAACACTGATAAAACTTCAAATGGCCCTAATTTCTATACGGTATGTCCTACACCTATTAAAGTTTGCAACATACAAATGCTTGTAAGTTTTTACTAGAGAGTCATAAAACCTTGAAATTTTGTAACAATAAAGTACTCGAGCCTCTTCTCAATTTAAACTATCGCTCAAAGCAATGCTACCCTTGAGTCCCAAATCAAACACTGATAAAACTTCAAATGACCCTAACTTCTATACGGTACGTCCTACACCTATCAAAGTTTGCACCATACAAATGCTTGTAACTTTTTACTGGGGCGTCATAAAACCATGAAATTTTGTAACAAAAAAGTACTCGAGCCTCTTATCAATTTAAGCTATCGCTCAAAGCTATGCTACCCTTGAGTCCCAAAGCAAACACTGATAAAACTTGAAATGGCCCTAACTTCTATACGGTACGTCCCACACCTATCAAAGTTTGCTACATACAAATGCTTGTAACTTTTTACTGGAGCGTCATAAAACCTTGAAATTTTTTAACAAAAAAGTACTCGGGCCTCTTATCAATTTAAGTTATCGCTCAAAGCTATGCTACCCTTGAGTCCCAAATCAAACACTGATAGAACTTCAAATGGCCCTAACTTCTATACGGTACGTCCTACACCTATCAAAGTTGGCAACATACAAATGCTTGTAATTTTTACTGGAGCGTCATAAAATCTTGAAATTTTGTAACAAAAAATTACTCGAGCCTCTTGTTAATTTAAGCTATCGCTCAAAGCCATGCTACCGTTGAGTGCCAAATCAAACACTGATAAAACTTCAAATGGCCCTAACTTCTATACGGTATGTCCTACACCTATCAAAGTTTGCAACATACAAACGCTTATTACTTTTTACTGGAGCGTCATAAAACCTAATAATTTTGTAACAATAAAGTACTCGAGCCTCTTCTCAATTTAAACTATCGCTCAAACCTATGCTACCCTTGAGTCCCAAATCAAACACTGATAAAACTTCAAATGGCCCTAACTTCTATACGGTACGTCCTACACCTATCAAAGTTTGCAACATACAAATGCTTGTAACTTTTTACTGGAGCGTCATAAAAACTTGAAATTTTGTAACAATAAAGTACTCGAGCCTCTTGTTAATTTAAGATATCGCTCAAAGCTATGCTACCCTAGAGTCCCAAATCAAACACTGATAAAACTTCAAATGGCCCTAATTTCTATACGGTATGTCCTACACCTATTAAAGTTTGCAACATACAAATGCTTGTAACTTCTTACTAGAGTGTCATAAAACCTTGAAATTTTGTAACAATAAAGTACTCGAGCCTCTTCTCAATTTAAACTATCGCTCAAAGCTATGCTACCCTTGAGTCCCAAATCAAACACTGATAAAACTTCAAATGGCCCTAACTTCTATACGGTACGTCCTACACCTATCAAAGTTTGCAACATACAATTTCTTGTAACTTTTTACTGGAGCGTCATAAAACCTTGAAATTTTGTAACAATAAAGTACTCGAGCCTATTGTTAATTTAAGCTATCGCTCAAAGCTATGCTACCGCCGAGTCCCAAATCAAACACTGATAAAACTTCAAATGGCCCTAACTTCTATACGGTACGTCCTAAACCTATCAAAGTTTGCAACATACAAATGCTTGTAACTTTTTACTGGAGCGTCATAAAACCTTGAAATTTTGTAACAAGCCTCTTGTCAATTTAAGCTATCGCTCAAAGCTATGCTACCCTTGGGTACCAAATCAAACACTGATAAAACTGCAAATGGCCCTAACTTCTATACGGTATGTCCTACACCTATCAAAGTTTGCAACATACAAATGCTAGTAACTTTTTACTGGAGCGTCATAAAAACTTAAAATTTTGTAACAATAAAGTACTCGAGCCTCTTGTCAATTTAAGCTATCGCTCAAAGCTATGCTACCCTTGAGTCACAAGTAAAACACTGATAAAACTTCAAATGGCACTAACTTCTATACGGTACGTCCTACACCTATCAAAGTTTGCAACATACAAATGCTGGTAACTTTTTACTGGAGCGTCATAAAACCTTGAAATTTTGTAACAAAAAAGTACTCGGGCCTCTTATCAATTTAAGCTATCGCTCAAAGCTATGATACCCTTGAGTCCCAAATCAAACACTGATACAACTTCAAATGGCCCTAACTTCTATACGGTACGTCCTACACCTATCAAAGTTGGCAACATACAAATGCTTGTAACTTTTTACTGGAGCGTCATAAAATCTTGAAATTTTGTAACAAAAAATTACTCGAGCCTCTTGTTAACTTAAGCTATCGCTCAAAGCCATGCTACCGTTGAGTCCCAAATCAAACACTTATAAAACTTCAAATGGCCCTAACTTCTATACGGTACGTCCTACACCTATCAAAGTTTGCAACATACAAATGCTTGTAACTTTTTACTGGAGCGTCATAAAACCTTGAAATTTTGTAACAAGCCTCTTGTCAATTTAAGCTATCGCTCAAAGCTATGCTACCCTTGGGTACCAAATCAAACACTGATAAAACTGCAAATGGCCCTAACTTCTATACGGTATGTCCTACACCTATCAAAGTTTGCAACATACAAATGCTAGTAACTTTTTACTGGACCGTCATAAAAACTTAAAATTTTGTAACAATAAAGTACTCGAGCCTCTTGTCAATTTAAGCTATCGCTCAAAGCTATGCTACCCTTGAGTCACAAGTAAAACACTGATAAAACTTCAAATGGCACTAACTTCTATACGGTACGTCCTACACCTATCAAAGTTTGCAACATACAAATGCTGGTAACTTTTTACTGGAGCGTCATAAAACCTTGAAATTTTGTAACAAAAAAGTACTCGAGCCTCTTATCAATTTAAGCTATCGCTCAAAGCTATGCTACCCTTGAGTCCCAAAGCAAACACTGATAAAACTTGAAATGGCCCTAACTTCTATACGGTACGTCCTACACCTATCAAAGTTAGCAACATACAAATGCTTGTAACTTTTTACTGGAGCGTCATAAAACCTTGAAATTTTGTAACAAAAAAGTACTCGGGCCTTTTATCAATTTAAGCTATCGCTCAAAGCTATGATACCCTTGAGTCCCAAATCAAACACTGATACAACTTCAAATGGCCCTAACTTCTATACGGTACGTCCTACACCTATCAAAGTTGGCAACATACAAATGCTTGTAACTTTTTACTGGAGCGTCATAAAATCTTGAAATTTTGTAACAAAAAATTACTCGAGCCTCTTGTTAATTTAAGCTATCGCTCAAAGCCATGCTACCGTTGAGTGCCAAATCAAACACTGATAAAACTTCAAATGGCCCTAACTTCTATACGGTATGTCCTACACCTATCAAAGTTTGCAACATACAAACGCTTATTACTTTTTACTGGAGCGTCATAAAACCTAATAATTTTGTAACAATAAAGTACTCGAGCCTCTTCTCAATTTAAACTATCGCTCAAACCTATGCTACCCTTGAGTCCCAAATCAAACACTGATAAAACTTCAAATGGCCCTAACTTCTATACGGTACGTCCTACACCTATCAAAGTTTGCAACATACAAATGCTTGTAACTTTTTACTGGAGCGTCATAAAAACTTGAAATTTTGTAACAATAAAGTACTCGAGCCTCTTGTTAATTTAAGATATCGCTCAAAGCTATGCTACCCTAGAGTCCCAAATCAAACACTGATAAAACTTCAAATGGCCCTAATTTCTATACGGTATGTCCTACACCTATTAAAGTTTGCAACATACAAATGCTTGTAACTTCTTACTAGAGTGACATAAAACCTTGAAATTTTGTAACAATAAAGTACTCGAGCCTCTTCTCAATTTAAACTATCGCTCAAAGCTATGCTACCCTTGAGTCCCAAATCAAACACTGATAAAACTTCAAATGGCCCTAACTTCTATACGGTACGTCCTACACCTATCAAAGTTTGCAACATACAATTTCTTGTAACTTTTTACTGGAGCGTCATAAAACCTTGAAATTTTGTAACAATAAAGTACTCGAGCCTATTGTTAATTTAAGCTATCGCTCAAAGCTATGCTACCGCCGAGTCCCAAATCAAACACTGATAAAACTTCAAATGGCCCTAACTTCTATACGGTACGTCCTAAACCTATCAAAGTTTGCAACATACAAATGCTTGTAACTTTTTACTGGAGCGTCATAAAACCTTGAAATTTTGTAACAAGCCTCTTGTCAATTTAAGCTATCGCTCAAAGCTATGCTACCCTTGGGTACCAAATCAAACACTGATAAAACTGCAAATGGCCCTAACTTCTATACGGTATGTCCTACACCTATCAAAGTTTGCAACATACAAATGCTAGTAACTTTTTACTGGAGCGTCATAAAAACTTAAAATTTTGTAACAATAAAGTACTCGAGCCTCTTGTCAATTTAAGCTATCGCTCAAAGCTATGCTACCCTTGAGTCACAAGTAAAACACTGATAAAACTTCAAATGGCACTAACTTCTATACGGTACGTCCTACACCTATCAAAGTTTGCAACATACAAATGCTGGTAACTTTTTACTGGAGCGTCATAAAACCTTGAAATTTTGTAACAAAAAAGTACTCGGGCCTCTTATCAATTTAAGCTATCGCTCAAAGCTATGATACCCTTGAGTCCCAAATCAAACACTGATACAACTTCAAATGGCCCTAACTTCTATACGGTACGTCCTACACCTATCAAAGTTGGCAACATACAAATGCTTGTAACTTTTTACTGGAGCGTCATAAAATCTTGAAATTTTGTAACAAAAAATTACTCGAGCCTCTTGTTAATTTAAGCTATCGCTCAAAGCCATGCTACCGTTGAGTCCCAAATCAAACACTTATAAAACTTCAAATGGCCCTAACTTCTATACGGTACGTCCTAAACCTATCAAAGTTTGCAACATACAAATGCTTGTAACTTTTTATTGGAGCGTCATAAAACCTTGAAATTTTGTAACAAGCCTCTTGTCAATTTAAGCTATCGCTCAAAGCTATGCTACCCTTGAGTCCCAAATCAAACACTGATAAAACTTCAAATGGCCCTAACTTCTATACGGTACGTCCTACACCTATCAAAGTTTGCAACATACAAATGCTAGTAACTTTTTACTGGACCGTCATAAAAACTTAAAATTTTGTAACAATAAAGTACTCGAGCCTCTTGTCAATTTAAGCTATCGCTCAAAGCTATGCTACCCTTGAGTCACAAGTAAAACACTGATAAAACTTCAAATGGCACTAACTTCTATACGGTACGTCCTACACCTATCAAAGTTTGCAACATACAAATGCTGGTAACTTTTTACTGGAGCGTCATAAAACCTTGAAATTTTGTAACAAAAAAGTACTCGAGCCTCTTATCAATTTAAGCTATCGCTCAAAGCTATGCTACCCTTGAGTCCCAAAGCAAACACTGATAAAACTTGAAATGGCCCTAACTTCTATACGGTACGTCCTACACCTATCAAAGTTAGCAACATACAAATGCTTGTAACTTTTTACTGGAGCGTCATAAAACCTTGAAATTTTGTAACAAAAAAGTACTCGGGCCTTTTATCAATTTAAGCTATCGCTCAAAGCTATGATACCCTTGAGTCCCAAATCAAACACTGATACAACTTCAAATGGCCCTAACTTCTATACGGTACGTCCTACACCTATCAAAGTTGGCAACATACAAATGCTTGTAACTTTTTACTGGAGCGTCATAAAATCTTGAAATTTTGTAACAAAAAATTACTCGAGCCTCTTGTTAACTTAAGCTATCGCTCAAAGCCATGCTACCGTTGAGTCCCAAATCAAACACTGCTAAAACTTCAAAAGGCCCTAACTTCTATACGGTATGTCCTACACCTATCAAAGTTTGCAACATACAAATGCTTGTAACTTTTTACTGGAGCGTCATAAAACCTAAAAATTTTGTAACAAAATAAAGTACTCGAGCCTCTTGTCAATTTAAGCTATCGCTCAAAGCTATGCTACCCTAGAGTCCCAAATCAAACACTGAGAAAACTTCAAATGGCCCTAATTTCTATACGGTATGTCCTACACCTATTAAAGTTTGCAACATAGAAATGCTTGTAACTTTTTACTAGAGCGTCATAAAACCTTGAAATTTTGTAACAATAAAGTACTCGAGCCTCTCCTCAATTTAAACTATCGCTCAAACCTATGCTACCCTTGAGTTCCAAGTAAAACACTGATAAAACTTCAAATGGCACTAACTTCTATACGGTACGTCCTACACCTATCAAAGTTTCCAACATACAAATGCTGGTAACTTTTTACTGGAGCGTCATAAAACCTTGAAATTTTGTAACAAAAAAGTACTCGAGCCTCTTATCAATTTAAGCTATCGCTCAAAGCTATGCTACCCTTGAGTCCCAAAGCAAACACTGATAAAACTTGAAATGGCCCTAACTTCTATACGGTACGTCCTACACCTATCAAAGTTTGCAACATACAAATGCTTGTAACTTTTTACTGGAGCGTCATAAAACCTTGAAATTTTGTAACAAAAAAGTACTCGGGCCTCTTATCAATTTAAGCTATCGCTCAAAGCTATGATACCCTTGAGTCCCAAATCAAACACTGATACAACTTCAAATGGCCCTAACTTCTATACGGTACGTCCTACACCTATCAAAGTTGGCAACATACAAATGCTTGTAACTTTTTACTGGAGCGTCATAAAATCTTGAAATTTTGTAACAAAAAATTACTCGAGCCTCTTGTTAACTTAAGCTATCGCTCAAAGCCATGCTACCGTTGAGTCCCAAATCAAACACTGATAAAACTTCAAATGGCCCTAACTTCTATACGGTACGTCCTAAACCTATCAAAGTTTGCAACATACAAATGCTTGTAACTTTTTACTGGAGCGTCATAAAACCTTGAAATTTTGTAACAAGCCTCTTGTCAATTTAAGCTATCGCTCAAAGCTATGCTACCCTTGAGTCCCAAATCAAACACTGATAAAACTGCAAATGGCACTAACTTCTATACGGTATGTCCTACACCTATCAAAGTTTGCAACATACAAATGCTAGTAACTTTTTACTGGAGCGTCATAAAAACTTAAAATTTTGTAACAATAAAGTACTCGAGCCTCTTGTCAATTTAAGCTATCGCTCAAAGCTATGCTACCCTTGAGTCCCAAGTAAAACACTGATAAAACTTTAAATGGCACTAACTTCTATACGGTACGTCCTACACCTATCAAAGTTTGCAACATACAAATGCTGGTAACTTTTTACTGGAGCGTCATAAAACCTTGAAATTTTGTAACAAAAAAGTACTCGAGCCTCTTATCAATTTAATCTATCGCTCAAAGCTATGCTACCCTTGAGTCCCAAAGCAAACACTGATAAAACTTGAAATGGCCCTAACTTCTATACGGTATGTCCTACACCTATCAAAGTTTGCAACATACAAATGCTTGTAACTTTTTACTGGAGCGTCATAAAACCTTGAAATTTTGTAACAAAAAAGTACTCGGGCCTCTTATCAATTTAAGCTATCGCTCAAAGCTATGATACCCTTGAGTCCCAAATCAAACACTGATACAACTTCAAATGGCCCTAACTTCTATACGGTACGTCCTACACCTATCAAAGTTGGCAACATACAAATGCTTGTAACTTTTTACTGGAGCGTCATAAAATCTTGAAATTTTGTAACAAAAAATTACTCGAGCCTCTTGTTAACTTAAGCTATCGCTCAAAGCCATGCTACCGTTGAGTCCCAAATCAAACACTGATAAAACTTCAAAAGGCCCTAACTTCTATACGGTATGTCCTACACCTACCAAAGTTTGCAACATACAAATGCTTGTAACTTTTTACTGGAGCGTCATAAAACCTAAAAATTTTGTAACAAAATAAAGTACTCGAGCCTCTTGTCAATTTAAGCTATCGCTCAAAGCTATGCTACCCTAGAGTCCCAAATCAAACACTGAGAAAACTTCAAATGGCCCTAATTTCTATACGGTATGTCCTACACCTATTAAAGTTTGCAACATAGAAATGCTTGTAACTTTTTACTAGAGCGTCATAAAACCTTGAAATTTTGTAACAATAAAGTACTCGAGCCTCTCCTCAATTTAAACTATCGCTCAAACCTATGTTACCCTTGAGTCCCAAAGCAAACACTGATAAATGGCCCTAACTTCTATACGGTACGTCCTACACCTATCAAAGTTTGCAACATACAAATGCTTGTAACTTTTTACTGGAGCGTCATAAAAACTTGAAATTTTGTAACAATAATGTACTCGAGCCTCTTGTCAATTTAAGTTATCGCCCAAAGCTATGCTACCCTTGAGTCCCAAATCAAAAACTGATAAAACTTCATATGGCCCTAACTTCTATACGGTACGTCCTATACTTATCAAATTTTGCAACACACAAATGCTTGTAACTTTTTACTGGAGCGTCATAAAACCTTGAAATTTTGTAACAAAATAAAGTACTCGAGCCTCTTGTCAATTTAAGCTATCGCTCAAAGCTATGCTACCCTAGAGTCCCAAATCAAACACTGATAAAACTTCAAATTGCCCTAATTTATATACGGTATGTCCTACAACTATTAAAGTTTGCAACATACAAATGCTTGTTACTTTTTACTAGAGCGTCATAAAACTTTGAAATTTTGTAACAATAAAGTACTCGAGCCTCTTCTCAATTTAAACTATCGCTCACAGCTATGCTACCCTTGACTCCCAAATCAAATACTGATAAAATTTCAAATGGCCCTAACTTCTATACGGTACGTCCTACACCTATCAAAGTTTGCAACATACAAATGCTTGTAACTTGTTACTGGAGCGTCATAAAACCTTGAAATTTTGTAACAAAAAAGTACTCGAGCCTCTTGTTAATTTAAGCTATCGCTCAAAGCCATGCTACCGTTGAGTCCCAAATCAAACACTGATAAAACTTCAAATGGCCCTAACTTCTATACGGTATGTCCTACACCTATCAAAGTTTACAACATACAAATGCTTATAACTTTTTACTGGAGCGTCATAAAACCTAATAATTTTGTAACAATAAAGTACTCGAGCCTCTTCTCGATTTAAACTATCGCTCAAACCTATGCTACCCTTGAGTCCCAAATCAAACACTGAAAAAACTTCAAATGGCCCTAACTTCTATACGGTACGTCCTACACCTATCAAAGTTTGCAACATACAAATGCTTGTAACTTTTTACTGGAGCGTCATAAAAACTTGAAATTTTGTAACAATAAAATACTCGAGCCTCTTGTTAATTTAAGTTATCGCTCAAAGCTATGCTACCCTTGAGTCCCAAATCAAAAACTGATAAAACTTCATATGGCCCTAACTTCTATACGGTACGTCCTACACCTATCAAATTTTGCAACACACAAATGCTTGTAACTTTTTACTGGAGCGTCATAAAACTTTGAAATTTTGTAACAAAATAAAGTACTCGAGCCTCTTGTTAATTTAAGATATCGCTCAAAGCTATGCTACCCTAGAGTCCCAAATCAAACACTGATAAAACTTCAAATGGCCCTAATTTCTATACGGTATGTCCTACACCTATTAAAGTTTGCAACATACAAATGCTTGTAACTTCTTACTAGAGTGTCATAAAACCTTGAAATTTTGTAACAATAAAGTACTCGAGCCTTTTCTCAATTTAAACTATCGCTCAAAGCTATGCTACCCTTGAGTCCCAAATCAAACACTGATAAAACTGCAAATGGCCCTAACTTCTATACGGTATGTCCTACACCTATCAAAGTTTGCAACATACAAATGCTAGTAACTTTTTACTGGAGCGTCATAAAAACTTAAAATTTTGTAACAATAAAGTACTCGAGCCTCTTGTCAATTTAAGCTATCGCTCAAAGCTATGCTACCCTTGAGTCCCAAGTAAAACACTGATAAAACTTCAAATGGCACTAACTTCTATACGGTACGTCCTACACCTATCAAAGTTTGCAACATACAAATGCTGGTAACTTTTTACTGGAGCGTCATAAAACCTTGAAATTTTGTAACAAAAAAGTACTCGAGCCTCTTATCAATTTAAGCTATCGCTCAAAGCTATGCTACCCTTGAGTCCCAAAGCAAACACTGATAAAACTTGAAATGGCCCTAACTTCTATACGGTATGTCCTACACCTATCAAAGTTTGCAACATACAAATGCTTGTAACTTTTTACTGGAGCGTCATAAAACCTTGAAATTTTGTAACAAAAAAGTACCCGGGCCTCTTATCAATTTAAGCTATCGCTCAAAGCTATGATACCCTTGAGTCCCAAATCAAACACTGATACAACATCAAATGGCCCTAACTTCTATACGGTACGTCCTACACCTATCAAAGTTGGCAACATACAAATGCTTGTAACTTTTTACTGGAGCGTCATAAAATCTTGAAATTTTGTAACAAAAAATTACTCGAGCCTCTTGTTAACTTAAGCTATCGCTCAATGCCATGCTACCGTTGAGTCCCAAATCAATCACTGATAAAACTTCAAAAGGCCCTAACTTCTATACGGTATGTCCTACACCTATCAAAGTTTGCAACATTCAAATGCTTGTAACTTTTTACTGGAGCGTCATAAAACCTAAAAATTTTGTAACAAAATAAAGTACTCGAGCCTCTTGTCAATTTAAGCTATCGCTCAAAGCTATGCTACCCTAGAGTCCCAAATCAAACACTGAGAAAACTTCAAATGGCCCTAATTTCTATACGGTATGTCCTACACCTATTAAAGTTTGCAATATAGAAATGCTTGTAACTTTTTACTAGAGCGTCATAAAACCTTGAAATTTTGTAACAATAAAGTACTCGAGCCTCTTCTCAATTTAAACTATCGCTCAAACCTATGCTACCCTTGAGTCCCAAAGCAAACACTGATAAAACTTGAAATGGCCCTAACTTCTATACGGTACGTCCTACACCTATCAAAGTTTGCAACATACAAATGGTTGTAACTTTTTACTGGAGCGTCATAAAACCTTGAAATTTTGTAACAAAGAAGTACTCGAGCCTCTTGTTAATTTAAGCTATCGCTCAAAGCCATGCTACCGTTGAGTCCCAAATCAAACACTGATAAAACTTCAAATGGCCCTAACTTCTATACGGTATGTCCTACACCTATCAAAGTTTGCAGCATACAAATGCTTATAACTTTTTACTGGAGCGTCATAAAACCTAATAATTTTGTAACAATAAAGTACTCGAGCCTCTTCTCAATTTAAACTATCGCTCAAACCTATGCTACCCTTGAGTCCCAAATCAAACACTGATAAAACTTCAAATGGCCCTAACTTCTATACGGTACGTCCTACACCTATCAAAGTTTGCAACATACAAATGCTTGTAACTTTTTACTGGAGCGTCATAAAAACTTGAAATTTTGTAACAATAATGTACTCGAGCCTCTTGTCAATTTAAGTTATCGCTCAAAGCTATGCTACCCTTGAGTCCCAAATCAAAAACTTATAAATATTCATATGGCCCTAACTTCTATACGGTACGTCCTACACCTATCAAAGTTTGCAACATACAAATGGTTGTAACTTTTTACTGGAGCGTCATAAAACCTTGAAATTTTGTAACAAAAAAGTACTCGAGCCTCTTGTTAATTTAAGCTATCGCTCAAAGCCATGCTACCGTTGAGTCCCAAATCAAACACTGATAAAACTTCAAATGGCCCTAACTTCTATACGGTACGTCCTACACCTATCAAAGTTTGCAGCATACAAATGCTTATAACTTTTTACTGGAGCGTCATAAAACCTAATAATTTTGTAACAATAAAGTACTCGAGCCTCTTCTCAATTTAAACTATCGCTCAAACCTATGCTACCCTTGAGTCCCAAATCAAACACTGATAAAACTTCAAATGGCCCTAACTTCTATACGGTACGTCCTACACCTATCAAAGTTTGCAACATACTAATGCTTGTAACTTTTTACTGGAACCTCATAAAACCTTGAAATTTTGTAACAATAAAGTACTCGGGACTCTTATCAATTTAAGCTATCGCTCAAAGCTATGCTACCCTTGAGTCGCAAATCAAACACTGATAGAACTTCAGATGGCCCTAACTTCTATACGGTACGTCCTACACCTATCAAAGTTTGCAATATACAAATGCTTGTAACTTTTTACTGGAGCGTCATAAAACCTTGAAATTTTGTAACAAAAATGTACTCGAGCCTCTTGTTAATTTAAGCTATCGCTCAAAGCCATGCTACCGTTGAGTCCCAAATCAAACACTGATAAAACTTCAAATGGCCCTAACTTCTATACGGTATGTCCTACACCTATCAAAGTTTGCAACATACAAATGCTTATAACTTTTTACTGGAGCGTCATAAAACTTAATAATTTTGTAACAATAAAGTACTCGAGCCTCTTCTCAATTTAAACTATCGCTCAAACCTATGCTACCCTTGAGTCCCAAATCAAACACTGATAAAACTTCAAATGGCCCTAACTTCTATGCGGTACGTCCTACACCTATCAAAGTTTGCAACATACAAATGCTTGTAACTTTTTACTGGGGCGTCATAAAACCATGAAATTTTGTAACAATAAAGTACTCGAACCGCTTGTCAATTTAAGCTATCGCTCAAAGCTATGCTACCCTTGAGTCCCAAAGCAAACACTGATAAAATTAGAAATGGCCCTAACTTCTATACGGTACGTCCTAAACCTATCAAAGTTTGCAACATACAAATGCTTGTAACTTTTTACTGGAACCTCATAAAACCTTGAAATTTTGTAACAATAAAGTACTCGGGCCTCTTATCAATTTAAGCTATCGCTCAAAGCTATGCTACCCTTGAGTCGCAAATCAAACACTGATAGAACTTCAAATGGCCCTAACTTCTATACGGTACGTCCTACACCTATCAAAGTTTGCAACATACAAATGCTTGTAACTTTTTACTGGAGCGTCATAAAACCTTGAAATTTTGTAACAAAAAAGTACTCGAGCCTCTTGTTAATTTAAGCTATCGCTCAAAGCCATGCTACCGTTGAGTCCCAAATCAAACACTGATAAAACTTCAAATGGCCCTAACTTCTATACGGTATGTCCTACACCTATCAAAGTTTGCAACATACAAACGCTTATTACTTTTTACTGGAGCGTCATAAAACCTAATAATTTTGTAACAATAAAGTACTCGAGCCTCTTCTCAATTTAAACTATCGCTCAAACCTATGCTACCCTTGAGTCCCAAATCAAACACTGATAAAACTTCAAATGGCCCTAACTTCTATACGGTACGTCCTACACCTATCAAAGTTTGCAACATACAAATGCTTGTAACTTTTTACTGGGGCGTCATAAAACCATGAAATTTTGTAAAAATAAAGTACTCGAACCGCTTGTCAATTTAAGCTATCGCTTAAAGCTATGCTACCCTTGAGTCCCAAAGCAAACACTGAAAAAACTTGAAATGGCCCTAACTTCTATACGGTACGTCCTACACCTATCAAAGTTTGCAACATACAAATGCTTGTAACTTTTTACTGGAGCGTCATAAAAACTTGAAATTTTGTAACAATAAAGTACTCGAGCCTCTTGTTAATTTAAGATATCGCTCAAAGCTATGCTACCCTAGAGTCCCAAATCAAACACTGATAAAACTTCAAATGGCCCTAATTTCTATACGGTATGTCCTACACCTATTAAAGTTTGCAACATACAAATGCTTGTAACTTCTTACTAGAGTGTCATAAAACCTTGAAATTTTGTAACAATAAAGTACTCGAGCCTCTTCTCAATTTAAACTATCGCTCAAAGCTATGCTACCCTTGAGTCCCAAATCAAACACTGATAAAACTTCAAATGGCCCTAACTTCTATACGGTACGTCCTACACCTATCAAAGTTTGCAACATACAATTTCTTGTAACTTTTTACTGGAGCGTCATAAAACCTTGAAATTTTGTAACAATAAAGTACTCGAGCCTATTGTTAATTTAAGCTATCGCTCAAAGCTATGCTACCGCCGAGTCCCAAATCAAACACTGATAAAACTTCAAATGGCCCTAACTTCTATACGGTACGTCCTAAACCTATCAAAGTTTGCAACATACAAATGCTTGTAACTTTTTACTGGAGCGTCATAAAACCTTGAAATTTTGTAACAAGCCTCTTGTCAATTTAAGCTATCGCTCAAAGCTATGCTACCCTTGAGTCCCAAATCAAACACTGATAAAACTGCAAATGGCCCTAACTTCTATACGTTATGTCCTACACCTATCAAAGTTTGCAACATACAAATGCTAGTAACTTTTTACTGGAGCGTCATAAAAACTTAAAATTTTGTAACAATAAAGTACTCGAGCCTCTTGTCAATTTAAGCTATCGCTCAAAGCTATGCTACCCTTGAGTCCCAAGTAAAACACTGATAAAACTTCAAATGGCACTAACTTCTATACGGTACGTCCTACACCTATCAAAGTTTGCAACATACAAATGCTGGTAACTTTTTACTGGAGCGTCATAAAACCTTGAAATTTTGTAACAAAAAAGTACTCGGGCCTCTTATCAATTTAAGCTATCGCTCAAAGCTATGATACCCTTGAGTCCCAAATCAAACACTGATACAACTTCAAATGGCCCTAACTTCTATACGGTACGTCCTACACCTATCAAAGTTGGCAACATACAAATGCTTGTAACTTTTTACTGGAGCGTCATAAAATCTTGAAATTTTGTAACAAAAAATTACTCGAGCCTCTTGTTAATTTAAGCTATCGCTCAAAGCCATGCTACCGTTGAGTCCCAAATCAAACACTGATAAAACTTCAAATGGCCCTAATTTCTATACGGTACGTCCTAAACCTATCAAAGTTTGCAACATACAAATGCTTGTAACTTTTTACTGGAGCGTCATAAAACCTTGAAATTTTGTAACAAGCCTCTTGTCAATTTAAGCTATCGCTCAAAGCTATGCTACCCTTGAGTCCCAAATCAAACACTGATAAAACTGCAAATGGCCCTAACTTCTATACGGTATGTCCTACACCTATCAAAGTTTGCAACATACAAATGCTAGTAAATATTTACTGGACCGTCATAAAAACTTAAAATTTTGTAACAATAAAGTACTCGAGCCTCTTGTCAATTTAAGCTATCGCTCAAAGCTATGCTACCCTTGAGTCACAAGTAAAACACTGATAAAACTTCAAATGGCACTAACTTCTATACGGTACGTCCTACACCTATCAAAGTTTGCAACATACAAATGCTGGTAACTTTTTACTGGAGCGTCATAAAACCTTGAAATTTTGTAACAAAAAAGTACTCGAGCCTCTTATCAATTTAAGCTATCGCTCAAAGCTATGCTACCCTTGAGTCCCAAAGCAAACACTGATAAAACTTGAAATGGCCCTAACTTCTATACGGTACGTCCTACACCTATCAAAGTTAGCAACATACAAATGCTTGTAACTTTTTACTGGAGCGTCATAAAACCTTGAAATTTTGTAACAAAAAAGTACTCGGGCCTTTTATCAATTTAAGCTATCGCTCAAAGCTATGATACCCTTGAGTCCCAAATCAAACACTGATACAACTTCAAATGGCCCTAACTTCTATACGGTACGTCCTACACCTATCAAAGTTGGCAACATACAAATGCTTGTAACTTTTTACTGGAGCGTCATAAAATCTTGAAATTTTGTAACAAAAAATTACTCGAGCCTCTTGTTAACTTAAGCTATCGCTCAAAGCCATGCTACCGTTGAGTCCCAAATCAAACACTGATAAAACTTCAAAAGGCCCTAACTTCTATACGGTATGTCCTACACCTATCAAAGTTTGCAACATACAAATGCTTGTAACTTTTTACTGGAGCGTCCTAAAACCTAAAAATTTTGTAACAAAATAAAGTACTCGAGCCTCTTGTCAATTTAAGCTATCGCTCAAAGCTATGCTACCCTAGAGTCCCAAATCAAACACTGAGAAAACTTCAAATGGCCCTAATTTCTATACGGTATGTCCTACACCTATTAAAGTTTGCAACATAGAAATGCTTGTAACTTTTTACTAGAGCGTCATAAAACCTTGAAATTTTGTAACAATAAAGTACTCGAGCCTCTCCTCAATTTAAACTATCGCTCAAACCTATGCTACCCTTGAGTTCCAAGTAAAACACTGATAAAACTTCAAATGGCACTAACTTCTATACGGTACGTCCTACACCTATCAAAGTTTCCAACATACAAATGCTGGTAACTTTTTACTGGAGCGTCATAAAACCTTGAAATTTTGTAACAAAAAAGTACTCGAGCCTCTTATCAATTTAAGCTATCGCTCAAAGCTATGCTACCCTTGAGTCCCAAAGCAAACACTGATAAAACTTGAAATGGCCCTAACTTCTATACGGTACGTCCTACACCTATCAAAGTTTGCAACATACAAATGCTTGTAACTTTTTACTGGAGCGTCATAAAACCTTGAAATTTTGTAACAAAAAAGTACTCGGGCCTCTTATCAATTTAAGCTATCGCTCAAAGCTATGATACCCTTGAGTCCCAAATCAAACACTGATACAACTTCAAATGGCCCTAACTTCTATACGGTACGTCCTACACCTATCAAAGTTGGCAACATACAAATGCTTGTAACTTTTTACTGGAGCGTCATAAAATCTTGAAATTTTGTAACAAAAAATTACTCGAGCCTCTTGTTAACTTAAGCTATCGCTCAAAGCCATGCTACCGTTGAGTCCCAAATCAAACACTGATAAAACTTCAAATGGCCCTAACTTCTATACGGTACGTCCTAAACCTATCAAAGTTTGCAACATACAAATGCTTGTAACTTTTTACTGGAGCGTCATAAAACCTTGAAATTTTGTAACAAGCCTCTTGTCAATTTAAGCTATCGCTCAAAGCTATGCTACCCTTGAGTCCCAAATCAAACACTGATAAAACTGCAAATGGCACTAACTTCTATACGGTATGTCCTACACCTATCAAAGTTTGCAACATACAAATGCTAGTAACTTTTTACTGGAGCGTCATAAAAACTTAAAATTTTGTAACAATAAAGTACTCGAGCCTCTTGTCAATTTAAGCTATCGCTCAAAGCTATGCTACCCTTGAGTCCCAAGTAAAACACTGATAAAACTTTAAATGGCACTAACTTCTATACGGTACGTCCTACACCTATCAAAGTTTGCAACATACAAATGCTTGTAACTTTTTACTGGAGCGTCATAAAACCGTGAAATTTTGTAACAAAAAAGTACTCGAGCCTCTTATCAATTTAATCTATCGCTCAAAGCTATGCTACCCTTGAGTCCCAAAGCAAACACTGATAAAACTTGAAATGGCCCTAACTTCTATACGGTACGTCCTACACCTATCAAAGTTGGCAACATACAAATGCTTGTAACTTTTTACTGGAGCGTCATAAAATCTTGAAATTTTGTAACAAAAAATTACTCGAGCCTCTTGTTAACTTAAGCTATCGCTCAAAGCCATGCTACCGTTGAGTCCCAAATCAAACACTGATAAAACTTCAAAAGGCCCTAACTTCTATACGGTATGTCCTACACCTATCAAAGTTTGCAACATACAAATGCTTGTAACTTTTTACTGGAGCGTCATAAAACCTAAAAATTTTGTAACAAAATAAAGTACTCGAGCCTCTTGTCAATTTAAGCTATCGCTCAAAGCTATGCTACCCTAGAGTCCCAAATCAAACACTGAGAAAACTTCAAATGGCCCTAATTTCTATACGGTATGTCCTACACCTATTAAAGTTTGCAACATAGAAATGCTTGTAACTTTTTACTAGAGCGTCATAAAACCTTGAAATTTTGTAACAATAAAGTACTCGAGCCTCTCCTCAATTTAAACTATCGCTCAAACCTATGTTACCCTTGAGTCCCAAAGCAAACACTGATAAATGGCCCTAACTTCTATACGGTACGTCCTACACCTATCAAAGTTTGCAACATACAAATGCTTGTAACTTTTTACTGGAGCGTCATAAAAACTTGAAATTTTGTAACAATAATGTACTCGAGCCTCTTGTCAATTTAAGTTATCGCCCAAAGCTATGCTACCCTTGAGTCCCAAATCAAAAACTGATAAAACTCCATATGGCCCTAACTTCTATACGGTACGTCCTATACTTATCAAATTTTGCAACACACAAATGCTTGTAACTTTTTACTGGAGCGTCATAAAACCTTGAAATTTTGTAACAAAATAAAGTACTCGAGCCTCTTGTCAATTTAAGCTATCGCTCAAAGCTATGCTACCCTAGAGTCCCAAATCAAACACTGATAAAACTTCAAATTGCCCTAATTTATATACGATATGTCCTACAACTATTAAAGTTTGCAACATACAAATGCTTGTTACTTTTTACTAGAGCGTCATAAAACTTTGAAATTTTGTAACAATAAAGTACTCGAGCCTCTTCTCAATTTAAACTATCGCTCACAGCTATGCTACCCTTGACTCCCAAATCAAATACTGATAAAATTTCAAATGGCCCTAACTTCTATACGGTACGTCCTACACCTATCAAAGTTTGCAACATACAAATGCTTGTAACTTGTTACTGGAGCGTCATAAAACCTTGAAATTTTGTAACAAAAAAGTACTCGAGCCTCTTATCAATTTAAGCTATCGCTCAAAGCTATGCTACCCTTGAGTCCCAAAGCAAACACTGATAAAACTTGAAATGGCCCTAACTTCTATACGGTATGTCCTACACCTATCAAAGTTTGCAACATACAAATGCTTGTAACTTTTTACTGGAGCGTCATAAAACCTTGAAATTTTGTAACAAAAAAGTACTCGGGCCTCTTATCAATTTAAGCTATCGCTCAAAGCTATGATACCCTTGAGTCCCAAATCAAACACTGATACAACATCAAATGGCCCTAACTTCTATACGGTACGTCCTACACCTATCAAAGTTGGCAACATACAAATGCTTGTAACTTTTTACTGGAGCGTCATAAAATCTTGAAATTTTGTAACAAAAAATTACTCGAGCCTCTTGTTAACTTAAGCTATCGCTCAATGCCATGCTACCGTTGAGTCCCAAATCAATCACTGATAAAACTTCAAAAGGCCCTAACTTCTATACGGTATGTCCTACACCTATCAAAGTTTGCAACATTCAAATGCTTGTAACTTTTTACTGGAGCGTCATAAAACCTAAAAATTTTGTAACAAAATAAAGTACTCGAGCCTCTTGTCAATTTAAGCTATCGCTCAAAGCTATGCTACCCTAGAGTCCCAAATCAAACACTGAGAAAACTTCAAATGGCCCTAATTTCTATACGGTATGTCCTACACCTATTAAAGTTTGCAATATAGAAATGCTTGTAACTTTTTACTAGAGCGTCATAAAACCTTGAAATTTTGTAACAATAAAGTACTCGAGCCTCTTCTCAATTTAAACTATCGCTCAAACCTATGCTACCCTTGAGTCCCAAAGCAAACACTGATAAAACTTGAAATGGCCCTAACTTCTATACGGTACGTCCTACACCTATCAAAGTTTGCAACATACAAATGCTTGTAACTTTTTACTGGAGCGTCATAAAAACTTGAAATTTTGTAACAATAATGTACTCGAGCCTCTTGTCAATTTAAGTTATCGCTCAAAGCTATGCTACCCTTGAGTCCCAAATCAAAAACTTATAAAACTTCATATGGCCCTAACTTCTATACGGTACGTCCTACACCTATCAAAGTTTGCAACATACAAATGGTTGTAACTTTTTACTGGAGCGTCATAAAACCTTGAAATTTTGTAACAAAAAAGTACTCGAGCCTCTTGTTAATTTAAGCTATCGCTCAAAGCCATGCTACCGTTGAGTCCCAAATCAAACACTGATAAAACTTCAAATGGCCCTAACTTCTATACGGTATGTCCTACACCTATCAAAGTTTGCAACATACAAATGCTTATAACTTTTTACTGGAGCGTCATAAAACCTAATAATTTTGTAACAATAAAGTACTCGAGCCTCCTCTCAATTTAAACTATCGCTCACACCTATGCTACCCTTGAGTCCCAAATCAAACACTGATAAAACTTCAAATGGCCCTAACTTCTATACGGTACGTCCTACACCTATCAAAGTTTGCAGCATACAAATGCTTATAACTTTTTACTGGAGCGTCATAAAACCTAATAATTTTGTAACAATAAAGTACTCGAGCCTCTTCTCAATTTAAACTATCGCTCAAACCTATGCTACCCTTGAGTCCCAAATCAAACACTGATAAAACTTCAAATGGCCCTAACTTCTATACGGTACGTCCTACACCTATCAAAGTTTGCAACATACTAATGCTTGTAACTTTTTACTGGAACCTCATAAAACCTTGAAATTTTGTAACAATAAAGTACTCGGGACTCTTATCAATTTAAGCTATCGCTCAAAGCTATGCTACCCTTGAGTCGCAAATCAAACACTGATAGAACTTCAGATGGCCCTAACTTCTATACGGTACGTCCTACACCTATCAAAGTTTGCAATATACAAATGCTTGTAACTTTTTACTGGAGCGTCATAAAACCTTGAAATTTTGTAACAAAAATGTACTCGAGCCTCTTGTTAATTTAAGCTATCGCTCAAAGCCATGCTACCGTTGAGTCCCAAATCAAACACTGATAAAACTTCAAATGGCCCTAACTTCTATACGGTATGTCCTACACCTATCAAAGTTTGCAACATACAAATGCTTATAACTTTTTACTGGAGCGTCATAAAACTTAATAATTTTGTAACAATAAAGTACTCGAGCCTCTTCTCAATTTAAACTATCGCTCAAACCTATGCTACCCTTGAGTCCCAAATCAAACATTGATAAAACTTCAAATGGCCCTAACTTCTATACGGTACGTCCTACACCTATCAAAGTTTGCAACATACAAATGCTTGTAACTTTTTACTGGGGCGTCATAAAACCATGAAATTTTGTAACAATAAAGTACTCGAACCGCTTGTCAATTTAAGCTATCGCTCAAAGCTATGCTACCCTTGAGTCCCAAAGCAAACACTGATAGAATTAGAAATGGCACTAACTTCTATACGGTACGTCCTACACCTATCAAAGTTTGCAACATACAAATGCTTCTAACTTTTTACTGGAGCGTCATAAAAACTTGAAATTTTGTAACAATAAAGTACTCGAGCCTCTTGTTAATTTAAGTTATCGCTCAAAGCTATGCTACCCTTGAGTCCCAAATCAAAAACTGATAAAACTTCATATGGCCCTAACTTCTATACGGTACGTCCTACACCTATCAAATTTTGCAACACACAAATGCTTGTAACTTTTTACTGGAGTGTCATAAAACTTTGAAATTTTGTAACAAAATAAAGTACTCGAGCCTCTTGTCAATTTAAGCTATCGCTCAAAGCTATGCTACCCTAGAGTCCCAAATCAAACACTGATAAAACTTCAAATGGCCCTAATTTATATACGGTATGTCCTACACCTATTAAAGTGTGCAACATACAAATGCTTGTAACTTCTTACTAGAGTGTCATAAAACCTTGAAATTTTGTAACAAAAAAGTACTCGAGCCTCTTATCAATTTAAGCCATCGCTCAAAGCTATGCTACCCTTGAGTCCCAAAGCAAACACTGATAAAACTTGAAATGGCCCTAACTTCTATACGGTATGTCCTACACCTATCAAAGTTTGCAACATACAAATGCTTGTAACTTTTTACTGGAGCGTCATAAAACCTAAAAATTTTGTAACAAAATAAAGTACTCGAGCCTCTTGTCAATTTAAGCTATCGCTTAAAGCTATGCTACCCTAGAGTCCCAAATCAAACACTGATAAAACTTCAAATGGCCCTAATTTATATACGGTATGTCCTACACCTATTAAAGTTTGCAACATACAAATGCTTGTAACTTCTTACTAGAGTGTCATAAAACCTTGAAATTTTGTAACAATAAAGTACTCGAGCCTCTTCTCAATTTAAACTATCGCTCAAAGCTATGCTACCCTTGAGTCCCAAATCAAACACTGATAAAACTTCAAATGGCCCTAACGTCTATACGGTACGTCCTACACTTATCAAAGTTTGCAACATAAAAATGCTAGTAACTTTTTACTGGAGCGTCATAAAACCTTGAAATTTTGTAACAAGCCTCTTGTCAATTTAAGCTATCGCTCAAAGCTATGCTACCATTGAGTCCCAAATCAAACACTGATAAAACTGCAAATGGCCCTAACTTCTATACGGTATGTCCTACATCTATCAAAGTTTGCAACAAACAAATGCTAGTAACTTTTAACTGGAGCGTCATAAAAACTTAAAATTTTGTAACAATAAAGTACTCGAGCCTCTTGTCAATTTAAGCTATCGCTCAAAGCTATGCTACCCTTGAGTCCCAAGTAAAACACTGATAAAACTTCAAATGGCACTAACTTCTATACGGTACGTCCTACACCTATCAAAGTTTGCAACATACAAATGCTGGTAACTTTTTATTGGAGCGTCATAAAACCTTGAAATTTTGTAACAAAAAAGTACTCGAGCCTCTTATCAATTTAAGCTATCGCTCAAAGCTATGCTACCCTTGGGTCCCAAAGCAAACACTGATAAAACTTGAAAAGGCCCTAACTTCTATACGGTATGTCCTACACCTATCAAAGTTTGCAACATACAAATGCTTGTAACTTTTTACTGGAGCGTCATAAAACCTAAACATTTTGTAACAAAATAAAGTACTCGAGCCTCTTGACAATTTAAGCTATCGCTCAAAGCTATGCTACCCTAGAGTCCCAAATCAAACACTGAGAAAACTTCAAATGGCCCTAATTTCTATACGGTACGTCCTACACCTATTAAAGTTTGCAACATAGAAATGCTTGTAACTTTTTACTAGAGCGTCATAAAACCTTGAAATTTTGTAACAATAAAGTACTCGAGCCTCTTCTCAATTTAAACTATCGCTCAAACCTATGCTACCCTTGAGTCCCAAAGCAAACACTGATAAAACTTGAAATGGCCCTAACTTCTATACGGTACGTCCTACACCTATCAAAGTTTGCAACATACAAATGCTTGTAACTTTTTACTGGAGCGTCATAAAAACTTGAAATTTTGTAACAATAATGTACTCGAGCCTCTTGTCAATTTAAGTTATCGCTCAAAGCTATGCACTTGAGTCCCAAATCAAAAACTGATAAAACTTCATATGGCCCTAACTTCTATACGGTACGTCCTACACTTATCAAATTTTGCAACACACAAATGCTTGTAACTTTTTACTGGAGCGCCATAAAACCTTGAAATTTTGTAACAAAATAAAGTACTCGAACCTCTTGTCAATTTAAGCTATCGCTCAAAGCTATGCTACCCTTGAGTCCCAAAGCAAACACTGATAAAACTTGAAATGGCCCTAAGTTCTATACGGTACGTCCTACACCTATCAAAGTTTGCAACATACAAATGCTTGTAACTTTTTACTGGAGCGTCATAAAAACTTGAAATTTTGTAACAATAATGTACTCGAGCCTCTTGTCAATTTAAGTTATCGCCCAAAGCTATGCTACCCTTGAGTCCCAAATCAAAAACTGATAAAACTTCATATGGCCCTAACTTCTATACGGTACGTCCTACACTTATCAAATTTTGCAACATACAAATGCTTGTAACTTTTTACTGGAGCGTCATAAAACCTTGAAATTTTGTAACAAAATAAAGTACTCGAGCCTATTGTTAATTTAAGCTATCGCTCAAAGCTATGCTACCGCCGAGTCCCAAATCAAACACTGATAAAACTTCAAATGGCCCTAACTTCTATACGGTACGTCCTAAACCTATCAAAGTTTGCAACATACAAATGCTTGTAACTTTTTACTGGAGCGTCATAAAACCTTGAAATTTTGTAACAAGCCTCTTGTCAATTTAAGCTATCGCTCAAAGCTATGCTACCCTTGAGTCCCAAATCAAACACTGATAAAACTGCAAATGGCCCTAACTTCTATACGGTATGTCCTACATCTATCAAAGTTGGCAACATACAAATGCTAGTAACTTTTAACTGGAGCGTCATAAAAACTTAAAATTTTGTAACAATAAAGTACTCGAGCCTCTTGTCAATTTAAGCTATCGCTCAAAGCTATGCTACCCTTGAGTCCCAAGTAAAACACTGATAAAACTTCAAATGGCACTAACTTCTATACGGTACGTCCTACACCTATCAAAGTTTGCAACATACAAATGCTGGTAACTTTTTATTGGAGCGTCATAAAACCTTGAAATTTTGTAACAAAAAAGTACTCGAGCCTCTTATCAATTTAAGCTATCGCTCAAAGCTATGCTACCCTTGGGTCGCAAAGCAAACACTGATAAAACTTGAAATGGCCCTAACTTCTATACGGTACGTCCTACACCTATCAAAGTTTGCAACATACAAATGCTTGTAACTTTTTACTGGAGCGTCATAAAACCTTGAAATTTTGTAACAAAAAAGTACTCGGGCCTCTTATCAATTTAAGCTATCGCTCAAAGCTATGCTACCCTTGAGTCCCAAATCAAACACTGATAGAACTTCAAATGGCCCTAACTTCTATACGGTACGTCCTACACCTATCAAAGTTGGCAACATACAAATGCTTGTAACTTTTTACTGGAGCGTCATAAAATCTTGAAATTTTGTAACAAAAAATTACTCGAGCCTCTTGTTAATTTAAGCTATCGCTCAAAGCCATGCTACCGTTGAGTCCCAAATCAAACACTGATAAAACTTCAAAAGGCCCTAACTTCTATACGGTATGTCCTACACCTATCAAAGTTTGCAACATACAAATGCTTGTAACTTTTTACTGGAGCGTCATAAAACCTAAACATTTTGTAACAAAATAAAGTACTCGAGCCTCTTGACAATTTAAGCTATCGCTCAAAGCTATGCTACCCTAGAGTCCCAAGTCAAACACTGAGAAAACTTCAAATGGCCCTAATTTCTATACGGTACGTCCTACACCTATTAAAGTTTGCAACATAGAAATGCTTGTAACTTTTTACTAGAGCGTCATAAAACCTTGAAATTTTGTAACAATAAAGTACTCGAGCCTCTTCTCAATTTAAACTATCGCTCAAACCTATGCTACCCTTGAGTCCCAAAGCAAACACTGATAAAACTTGAAATGGCCCTAACTTCTATACGGTACGTCCTACACCTATCAAAGTTTGCAACATACAAATGCTTGTAACTTTTTACTGGAGCGTCATAAAAACTTGAAATTTTGTAACAATAATGTACTCGAGCCTCTTGTCAATTTAAGTTATCGCTCAAAGCTATGCACTTGAGTCCCAAATCAAAAACTGATAAAACTTCATATGGCCCTAACTTCTATACGGTACGTCCTACACTTATCAAATTTTGCAACACACAAATGCTTGTAACTTTTTACTGGAGCGCCATAAAACCTTGAAATTTTGTAACAAAATAAAGTACTCGAACCTCTTGTCAATTTAAGCTATCGCTCAAAGCTATGCTACCCTTGAGTCCCAAAGCAAACACTGATAAAACTTGAAATGGCCCTAAGTTCTATACGGTACGTCCTACACCTATCAAAGTTTGCAACATACAAATGCTTGTAACTTTTTACTGGAGCGTCATAAAAACTTGAAATTTTGTAACAATAATGTACTCGAGCCTCTTGTCAATTTAAGTTATCGCCCAAAGCTATGCTACCCTTGAGTCCCAAATCAAAAACTGATAAAACTTCATATGGCCCTAACTTCTATACGGTACGTCCTACACTTATCAAATTTTGCAACACACAAATGCTTGTAACTTTTTACTGGAGCGTCATAAAACCTTGAAATTTTGTAACAAAATAAAGTACTCGAGCCTATTGTTAATTTAAGCTATCGCTCAAAGCTATGCTACCGCCGAGTCCCAAATCAAACACTGATAAAACTTCAAATGGCCCTAACTTCTATACGGTACGTCCTAAACCTATCAAAGTTTGCAACATACAAATGCTTGTAACTTTTTACTGGAGCGTCATAAAACCTTGAAATTTTGTAACAAGCCTCTTGTCAATTTAAGCTATCGCTCAAAGCTATGCTACCCTTGAGTCCCAAATCAAACACTGATAAAACTGCAAATGGCCCTAACTTCTATACGGTATGTCCTACACCTATCAAAGTTTGCAACATACAAATGCTGGTAACTTTTTACTGGAGCGTCATAAAACCTTGAAATTTTGTAACAAAAAAGTACTCGAGCCTCTTATCAATTTAAGCTATCGCTCAAAGCTATGCTACCCTTGGGTCCCAAAGCAAACACTGATAAAACTTGAAATGGCCCTAACTTCTATACGGTACGTCCTACACCTATCAAAGTTTGCAACATACAAATGCTTGTAACTTTTTACTGGAGCGTCATAAAACCTTGAAATTTTGTAACAAAAAAGTACTCGGGCCTCTTATCAATTTAAGCTATCGCTCAAAGCTATGCTACCCTTGAGTCCCAAATCAAACACTGATAGAACTTCAAATGGCCCTAACTTCTATACGGTACGTCCTACACCTATCAAAGTTGGCAACATACAAATGCTTGTAACTTTTTACTGGAGCGTCATAAAATCTTGAAATTTTGTAACAAAAAATTACTCGAGCCTCTTGTTAATTTAAGCTATCGCTCAAAGCCATGCTACCGTTGAGTCCCAAATCAAACACTGATAAAACTGCAAATGGCCCTAACTTCTATACGGTATGTCCTACATCTATCAAAGTTTGCAACAAACAAATGCTAGTAACTTTTAACTGGAGCGTCATAAAAACTTAAAATTTTGTAACAATAAAGTACTCGAGCCTCTTGTCAATTTAAGCTATCGCTCAAAGCTATGCTACCCTTGAGTCCCAAGTAAAACACTGATAAAACTTCAAATGGCACTAACTTCTATACGGTACGTCCTACACCTATCAAAGTTTGCAACATACAAATGCTGGTAACTTTTTATTGGAGCGTCATAAAACCTTGAAATTTTGTAACAAAAAAGTACTCGAGCCTCTTATCAATTTAAGCTATCGCTCAAAGCTATGCTACCCTTGGGTCGCAAAGCAAACACTGATAAAACTTGAAATGGCCCTAACTTCTATACGGTACGTCCTACACCTATCAAAGTTTGCAACATACAAATGCTTGTAACTTTTTACTGGAGCGTCATAAAACCTTGAAATTTTGTAACAAAAAAGTACTCGGGCCTCTTATCAATTTAAGCTATCGCTCAAAGCTATGCTACCCTTGAGTCCCAAATCAAACACTGATAGAACTTCAAATGGCCCTAACTTCTATACGGTACGTCCTACACCTATCAAAGTTGGCAACATACAAATGCTTGTAACTTTTTACTGGAGCGTCATAAAATCTTGAAATTTTGTAACAAAAAATTACTCGAGCCTCTTGTTAATTTAAGCTATCGCTCAAAGCCATGCTACCGTTGAGTCCCAAATCAAACACTGAGAAAACTTCAAAAGGCCCTAACTTCTATACGGTATGTCCTACACCTATCAAAGTTTGCAACATACAAATGCTTGTAACTTTTTACTGGAGCGTCATAAAACCTAAACATTTTGTAACAAAATAAAGTACTCGAGCCTCTTGACAATTTAAGCTATCGCTCAAAGCTATGCTACCCTAGAGTCCCAAGTCAAACACTGAGAAAACTTCAAATGGCCCTAATTTCTATACGGTACGTCCTACACCTATTAAAGTTTGCAACATAGAAATGCTTGTAACTTTTTACTAGAGCGTCATAAAACCTTGAAATTTTGTAACAATAAAGTACTCGAGCCTCTTCTCAATTTAAACTATCGCTCAAACCTATGCTACCCTTGAGTCCCAAAGCAAACACTGATAAAACTTGAAATGGCCCTAACTTCTATACGGTACGTCCTACACCTATCAAAGTTTGCAACATACAAATGCTTGTAACTTTTTACTGGAGCGTCATAAAAACTTGAAATTTTGTAACAATAATGTACTCGAGCCTCTTGTCAATTTAAGTTATCGCTCAAAGCTATGCACTTGAGTCCCAAATCAAAAACTGATAAAACTTCATATGGCCCTAACTTCTATACGGTACGTCCTACACTTATCAAATTTTGCAACACACAAATGCTTGTAACTTTTTACTGGAGCGCCATAAAACCTTGAAATTTTGTAACAAAATAAAGTACTCGAACCTCTTGTCAATTTAAGCTATCGCTCAAAGCTATGCTACCCTTGAGTCCCAAAGCAAACACTGATAAAACTTGAAATGGCCCTAAGTTCTATACGGTACGTCCTACACCTATCAAAGTTTGCAACATACAAATGCTTGTAACTTTTTACTGGAGCGTCATAAAAACTTGAAATTTTGTAACAATAATGTACTCGAGCCTCTTGTCAATTTAAGTTATCGCCCAAAGCTATGCTACCCTTGAGTCCCAAATCAAAAACTGATAAAACTTCATATGGCCCTAACTTCTATACGGTACGTCCTACACTTATCAAATTTTGCAACACACAAATGCTTGTAACTTTTTACTGGAGCGTCATAAAACCTTGAAATTTTGTAACAAAATAAAGTACTCGAGCCTATTGTTAATTTAAGCTATCGCTCAAAGCTATGCTACCGCCGAGTCCCAAATCAAACACTGATAAAACTTCAAATGGCCCTAACTTCTATACGGTACGTCCTAAAGCTATCAAAGTTTGCAACATACAAATGCTTGTAACTTTTTACTGGAGCGTCATAAAACCTTGAAATTTTGTAACAAGCCTCTTGTCAATTTAAGCTATCGCTCAAAGCTATGCTACCCTTGAGTCCCAAATCAAACACTGATAAAACTGCAAATGGCCCTAACTTCTATACGGTATGTCCTACATCTATCAAAGTTTGCAACATACAAATGCTAGTAACTTTTTACTGGAGCGTCATAAAAACTTAAAATTTTGTAACAATAAAGTACTCGAGCCTCTTGTCAATTTAAGCTATCGCTCAAAGCTATGCTACCCTTGAGTCCCAAGTAAAATACTGATAAAACTTCAAATGGCACCAACTTCTATACGGTACGTCCTACACCTATCAAAGTTTGCAACATACAAATGCTGGTAACTTTTTACTGGAGCGTCATAAAACCTTGAAATTTTGTAACAAAAAAGTACTCGAGCCTCTTATCAATTTAAGCTATCGCTCAAAGCTATGCTACCCTTGAGTCCCAAAGCAAACACTGATAAAACTTGAAATGGCCCTAACTTCTATACGGTACGTCCTACACCTATCAAAGTTTGCAACATACAAATGCTTGTAACTTTTTACTGGAGCGTCATAAAACCTTGAAATTTTGTAACAAAAAAGTACTCGGGCCTCTTATCAATTTAAGCTATCGCTCAAAGCTATGCTACCTTTGAGTCCCAAATCAAACACTGATAGAACTTCAAATGGCCCTAACTTCTATACGGTACGTCCTACACCTATCAAAGTTGGCAACATACAAATGCTTGTAACTTTTTACTGGAGCGTCATAAAATCTTGAAATTTTGTAACAAAAAATTACTCGAGCCTCTTGTTAATTTAAGCTATCGCTCAAAGCCATGCTACCGTTGAGTCCCAAATCAAACACTGATAAAACTTCAAAAGGCCCTAACTTCTATACGGTATGTCCTACACCTATCAAAGTTTGCAACATACAAATGCTTGTAACTTTTTACTGGACCGTCATAAAAACTTGAAATTTTGTAACAATAATGTACTCGAGCCTCTTGTCAATTTAAGTTATCGCCCAAAGCTATGCTACCCTTGAGTCCCAAATCAAAAACTGATAAAACTTCATATGGCCCTAACTTCTATACGGTACGTCCTACACTTATCAAATTTTGCAACACACAAATGCTTGTAACTTTTTACTGGAGCGTCATAAAACGTTGAAATTTTGTAACAAAATAAAGTACTCGAGCCTATTGTTAATTTAAGTTATCGCTCAAAGCTATGCTACCGCCGAGTCCCAAATCAAACACTGATAAAACTTCAAATGGCCCTAACTTCTATACGGTACGTCCTAAACCTATCAAAGTTTGCAACATACAAATGCTTGTAACTTTTTACTGGAGCTTCATAAAACCTTGAAATATTGTAACAAGCCTCTTGTCAATTTAAGCTATCGCTCAAAGCTATGCTACCCTTGAGTCCCAAGTAAAACACTGATAAAACTTCAAATGGCACTAACTTCTATACGGTACGTCCTACACCTATCAAAGTTTACAACATACAAATGCTGGTAACTTTTTACTGGAGCGTCATAAAACCTTGAAATTTTGTAACAAAAAATTACTCGAGCCTCTTGTTAATTTAAGCTATCGCTCAAAGCCATGCTACCGTTGAGTCCCAAATCAAACACTGATAAAACTTCAAAAGGCCCTAACTTCTATACGGTATGTCCTACACCTATCAAAGTTTGCAACATACAAATGCTTGTAACTTTTTACTGGAGCGTCATAAAACCTAAAAATTTTGTAACAAAATAAAGTACTCGAGCCTCTTGTAAATTTAAGCTATCGCTCAAAGCTATGCTACCCTAGAGTCCCAAATCAAACACTGAGAAAACTTCAAATGGCCCTAATTTCTATACGGTATGTCCTACACCTATTAAAGTTTGCAACATAGAAATGCTTGTAACTTTTTACTAGAGCGTCATAAAACCTTGAAATTTTGTAACAATAAAGTACTCGAGCCTCTTCTCAATTTAAACTATCGCTCAAACCTATGCTACCCTTGAGTCCCAAAGCAAACACTGATAAAACTTGAAATGGCACTAACTTCTATACGGTACGTCCTACACCTATCAAAGTTTGCAACATACAAATGCTTGTAACTTTTTACTGGAGCGTCATAAAAACTTGAAATTTTGTAACAAAAAAGTACTCGGGCCTCTTATCAATTTAAGCTATCGCTCAAAGCTATGCTACCTTTGAGTCCCAAATCAAACACTGATAGAACTTCAAATGGCCCTAACTTCTATACGGTATGTCCTACATCTATCAAAGTTTGCAACATACAAATGCTAGTAACTTTTTACTGGAGCGTCATAAAAACTTGAAATTTTGTAACAATAAAGTACTCGAGCCTCTTGTCAATTTAAGCTATCGCTCAAAGCTATGCTACCCTTGAGTCCCAAGTAAAACACTGATAAAACTTCAAATGGCACTAACTTCTATACGGTACGTCCTACACCTATCAAAGTTTGCAACATACAAATGCTGGTAACTTTTTACTGGAGCGTCATAAAACCTTGAAATTTTGTAACAAAAAATTACTCGAGCCTCTTGTTAATTTAAGCTATCGCTCAAAGCCATGCTACCGTTGAGTCCCAAATCAAACACTGATAAAACTTCAAAAGGCCCTAACTTCTATACGGTATGTCCTACACCTATCAAAGTTTGCAACATACAAATGCTTGTAACTTTTTACTGGAGCGTCATAAAACCTAAAAATTTTGTAACAAAATAAAGTACTCGAGCCTCTTGTAAATTTAAGCTATCGCTCAAAGCTATGCTACCCTAGAGTCCCAAATCAAACACTGAGAAAACTTCAAATGGCCCTAATTTCTATACGGTATGTCCTACACCTATTAAAGTTTGCAACATAGAAATGCTTGTAACTTTTTACTAGAGCGTCATAAAACCTTGAAATTTTGTAACAATAAAGTACTCGAGCCTCTTCTCAATTTAAATTATCGCTCAAACCTATGCTACCCTTGAGTCCCAAAGCAAACACTGATAAAACTTGAAATGGCCCTAACTTCTATACGGTACGTCCTACACCTATCAAAGTTTGCAACATACAAATGCTTGTAACTTTTTACTGGAGCGTCATAAAAACTTGAAATTTTGTAACAATAATGTACTCGAGCCTCTTGTCAATTTAAGTTATCGCTCAAAGCTATGCTACACTTGAGTCCCAAATCAAAAACTGATAAAACTTCATATGGCCCTAACTTCTATACGGTACGTCCTACACTTATCAAATTTTGCAACACACAAATGCTTGTAACTTTTTACTGGAGCGTCATAAAACCTTGAAATTTTGTAACAAAATAAAGTACTCGAACCTCTTGTCAATTTAAGCTATCGGTCAAAGCTATGCTACCCTTGAGTCCCAAAGCAAACACTGATAAAACTTGAAATGACCCTAAGTTCTATACGGTACGTCCTACACCTGTCAAAGTTTGCAACATACAAATGCTTGTAACTTTTTACTGGAGCGTCATAAAAACTTGAAATTTTGTAACAATAATGTACTCGAGCCTCTTGTCAATTTAAGTTATCGCCCAAAGCTATGCTACCCTTGAGTCCCAAATCAAAAACTGATAAAACTTCATATGGCCCTAACTTCTATACGGTACGTCCTACACTTATCAAATTTTGCAACACACAAATGCTTGTAACTTTTTACTGGAGCGTCATAAAACCTTGCAATTTTGTAACAAAATAAAGTACTCGAGCCTATTGTTAATTTAAGCTATCGCTCAAAGCTATGCTACCGCCGAGTCCCAAATCAAACACTGATAAAACTTCAAATGGCCCTAACTTCTATACGGTACGTCCTAAACCTATCAAAGTTTGCAACATACAAATGCTTGTAACTTTTTACTGGAGCGTCATAAAACCTTGAAATTTTGTAACAAGCCTCTTGCCAATTTAAGCTATCGCTCAAAGCTATGCTACCCTTGAGTCCCAAGTAAAACACTGATAAAACTTCAAATGGCACTAACTTCTATACGGTACGTCCTACACCTATCAAAGTTTGCAACATACAAATGCTGGTAACTTTTTACTGGAGCGTCATAAAACCTTGAAATTTTGTAACAAAAAAGTACTCGAGCCTCTTATCAATTTAAGCTATCGCTCAAAGCTATGCTACCCTTGAGTCCCAAAGCAAACACTGATAAAACTTGAAATGGCCCTAACTTCTATACGGTACGTCCTACACCTATCAAAGTTTGCAACATACAAATGCTTGTAACTTTTTACTGGAGCGTCATAAAACCTTGAAATTTTGTAACAAAAAAGTACTCGGGCCTCTTATCAATTTAAGCTATCGCTCAAAGCTATGCTACCTTTGAGTCCCAAATCAAACACTGATAGAACTTCAAATGACCCTATCTTCTATACGGTACGTCCTACACCTATCAAAGTTTGCAACATACAAATGCTTGTAACTTTTTACTGGAGCGTCATAAAATCTTGAAATTTTGTAACAAAAAATTACTCGAGCCTCTTGTTAATTTAAGCTATCGCTCAAAGCCATGCTACCGTTGAGTCCCAAATCAAACACTGATAAAACTTCAAAAGGCCCTAACTTCTATGCGGTATGTCCTACACCTATCAAAGTTTGCAACATACAAATGCTTGTAACTTTTTACTGGAGCGTCATAAAACCTAAAAATTTTGTAACAAAATAAAGTACTCGAGCCTCTTGTCAATTTAAGCTATCGCTCAAAGCTATGCTACCCTAGAGTCCCAAATCAAACACTGAGAAAACTTCAAATGGCCATAATTTCTATACGGTACGTCCTACACCTATCAAAGTTTGCAACATACAAATGCTTGTAACTTTTTACTGGAGCGTCATAAAAACTTGAAATTTTGTAACAATAATGTACTCGAGCCTCTTGTTAATTTAAGCTATCGCTCAAAGCCATGCTACCGTTGAGTCCCAAATCAAACACTGATAAAACTTCAAAAGGCCCTAACTTCTATGCGGTATGTCCTACACCTATCAAAGTTTGCAACATACAAATGCTTGTAACTTTTTACTGGAGCGTCATAAAACCTAAAAATTTTGTAACAAAATAAAGTACTCGAGCCTCTTGTCAATTTAAGCTATCGCTCAAAGCTATGCTACCCTAGAGTCCCAAATCAAACACTGAGAAAACTTCAAATGGCCATAATTTCTATACGGTACGTCCTACACCTATCAAAGTTTGCAACATACAAATGCTTGTAACTTTTTACTGGAGCGTCATAAAAACTTGAAATTTTGTAACAATAATGTACTCGAGCCTCTTGTCAATTTAAGTTATCGCTCAAAGCTATGCTACACTTGAGTCCCAAATCAAAAACTGATAAAACTTCATATGGCCCTAACTTCTATACGGTACGTCCTACACTTATCAAATTTTGCAACACAGAAATGCTTGTAACTTTTTACTGGAGCGTCATAAAACCTTGAAATTTTGTAACAAAGTAAAGTACTCGAACCTCTTGTCAATTTAAGCTATCGCTCAAAGCTATGCTACCCTTGAGTCCCAAAGCAAACACTGAAAAAACTTCAAATGGCACTAACTTCTATACGGTACGTCCTACACCTATCAAAGTTTGCAACATACAAATGCTGGTAACTTTTTACTGGAGCGTCATAAAGCCTTGAAATTTTGTAACAAAAAAGTACTCGAGCCTCTTATCAATTTAAGCTATCGCTCAAAGCTATGCTACCCTTGAGTCCCAAAGCACACACTGATAAAACTTGAAATGGCCCTAACTTCTATACGGTACGTCCTACACCTATCAAAGTTTGCAACATACAAATGCTTGTAACTTTTTACTGGAGCGTCATAAAATCTTGAAATTTTGTAACAAAAAATTACTCGAGCCTCTTGTTAATTTAAGCTATCGCTCAAAGCCATGTTACCGTTGAGTCCCAAATAAAACACTGACAAAAATTCAAAAGGCCCTAACTTCTATACGGTATGTCCTACACCTATCAAAGTTTGCAACATACAAATGCTTGTAACTTTTTACTGGAGCGTCATAAAACCTAAAAATTTTGTAACAAAATAAAGTACTCGAGCCTCTTGTCAATTTAAGCTATCGCTCAAAGCTATGCTACCCTAGAGTCCCAAATCAAACACTGAGAAAACTTCAAATGGCCCTAATTTCTATACGGTATGTCCTACACCTATTAAAGTTTGCAACATAGAAATGCTTGTAACTTTTTACTAGAGCGTCATAAAACCTTGAAATTTTGTAACAATAAAGTACTCGAGCCTCTTCTCAATTTAAACTATCGCTCAAACCTATGCTACCCTTGAGTCCCAAAGAACACTGATAAAACTTGAAATGGCCCTAACTTCTATACGGTGCGTCCTACACCTATCAAAGTTTGCAACATACAAATGCTTGTAACTTTTTACTGGAGCGTCATAAAAACTTGAAATTTTGTAACAATAATGTACTCGAGCCTCTTGTCAATTTAAGTTATCGCTCAAAGCTATGCTACACTTGAGTCCCAAATCAAAAACTGATAAAACTTCATATGGCCCTAACTTCTATACGGTACGTCCTACACCTATCAAAGTTTGCAACATACAAATGCTTGTAACTTTTTACTTCAGCGTCATAAAAACTTGAAATTTTGTAACAATAATGTACTCGAGCCTCTTGTCAATTTAAGTTATCGCTCAAAGCTATGCTACACTTGAGTCCCAAATCAAAAACTGATAAAACTTCATATGGCCCTAACTTCTATACGGTACGTCCTACACTTATCAAATTTTGCAACACACAAATGCTTGTAACTTTTTACTGGAACGTCATAAAACCTTGAAATTTTGTAACAAAATAAAGTACTCGAACCTCTTGTCAATTTAAGCTATCGGTCAAAGCTATGCTACCCTTGAGTCCCAAAGCAAACACTGATAAAACTTGAAATGACCCTAAGTTCTATACGGTACGTCCTACACCTATCAAAGTTTGCAACATACAAATGCTTGTAACTTTTTACTGGAGCGTCATAAAAACTTGAAATTTTGTAACAATAATGTACTCGAGCCTCTTGTCAATTTAAGTTATCGCCCAAAGCTATGCTACCCTTGAGTCCCAAATCAAAAACTGATAAAACTTCATATGGCCCTAACTTCTATACGGTACGTCCTACACTTATCAAATTTTGCAACACACAAACGCTTGTAACTTTTTACTGGAGCGTCATAAAACCTTGAAATTTTGTAACAAAATAAAGTACTCGAGCCTATTGTTAATTTAAGCTATCGCTCAAAGCTATGCTACCGCCGAGTCCCAAATCAAACACTGATAAAACTTCAAATGGCCCTAACTTCTATACGGTACGTCCTAAACCTATCAAAGTTTGCAACATACAAATGCTTGTAACTTTTTACTGGAGCGTCATAAAACCTTGAAATTTTGTAACAAGCCTCTTGCCAATTTAAGCTATCGCTCAAAGCTATGCTACCCTTGAGTCCCAAATCAAACACTGATAAAACTGCAAATGGCCCTAACTTCTATACGGTATGTCCTACATCTATCAAAGTTTGCAACATACAAATGCTAGTAACTTTTTACTGGAGCGTCATAAAAACTTAAAATTTTGTAACAATAAAGTACTCGAGCCTCTTGTCAATTTAAGCTATCGCTCAAAGCTATGCTACCCTTGAGTCCCAAGTAAAACACTGATAAAACTTCAAATGGCACTAACTTCTATACGGTACGTCCTACACCTATCAAAGTTTGCAACATACAAATGCTGGTAACTTTTTACTGGAGCGTCATAAAACCTTGAAATTTTGTAACAAAAAAGTACTCGAGCCTCTTATCAATTTAAGCTATCGCTCAAAGCTATGCTACCCTTGAGTCCCAAAGCAAACACTGATAAAACTTGAAATGGCCCTAACTTCTATACGGTACGTCCTACACCTATCAAAGTTTGCAACATACAAATGCTTGTAACTTTTTACTGGAGCGTCATAAAACCTTGAAATTTTGTAACAAAAAAGTACTCGGGCCTCTTATCAATTTAAGCTATCGCTCAAAGCTATGCTACCTTTGAGTCCCAAATCAAACACTGATAGAACTTCAAATGACCCTATCTTCTATACGGTACGTCCTACACCTATCAAAGTTTGCAACATACAAATGCTTGTAACTTTTTACTGGAGCGTCATAAAATCTTGAAATTTTGTAACAAAAAATTACTCGAGCCTCTTGTTAATTTAAGCTAACGCTCAAAGCCATGCTACCGTTGAGTCCCAAATCAAACACTGATAAAACTTCAAAAGGCCCTAACTTCTATACGGTATGTCCTACACCTATCAAAGTTTGCAACATACAAATGCTTGTAACTTTTTACTGGAGCGTCATAAAACCTAAAAATTTTGTAACAAAATAAAGTACTCGAGCCTCTTGTCAATTTAAGCTATCGCTCAGAGCTATGCTACCCTAGAGTCCCAAATCAAACACTGAGAAAACTTCAAATGGCCCTAATTTCTATACGGTACGTCCTACACCTATCAAAGTTTGCAACATACAAATGCTTGTAACTTTTTACTGGAGCGTCATAAAAACTTGAAATTTTGTAACAATAATGTACTCGAGCCTCTTGTCAATTTAAGTTATCGCTCAAAGCTATGCTACACTTGAGTCCCAAATCAAAAACTGATAAAACTTCATATGGCCCTAACTTCTATACGGTACGTCCTACACTTATCAACACACAAATGCTTGTAACTTTTTACTGGAGCGTCATAAAACCTTGAAATTTTGTAACAAAATAAAGTACTCGAACCTCTTGTCAATTTAAGCTATCGCTCAAAGCTATGCTACCCTTGAGTCCCAAAGCAAACACTGATAAAACTTCAAATGGCACTAACTTCTATACGGTACGTCCTACACCTATCAAAGTTTGCAACATACAAATGCTGGTAACTTTTTACTGGAGCGTCATAAAGCCTTGAAATTTTGTAACAAAAAAGTACTCGAGCCTCTTATCAATTTAAGCTATCGCTCAAAGCTATGCTACCCTTGAGTCCCAAAGCACACACTGATAAAACTTGAAATGGCCCTAACTTCTATACGGTACGTCCTACACCTATCAAAGTTTGCAACATACAAATGCTTGTAACTTTTTACTGGAGCGTCATAAAACCTTGAAATTTTGTAACAAAAAAGTACTCGGGCCTCTTATCAATTTAAGCTATCGCTCAAAGCTATGCTACCCTTGAGTCCCAAATCAAACACTGATAGAACTTCAAATGGCCCTAAGTTCTATACGGTACGTCCTACACCTATCAAAGTTGGCAACATACAAATGCTTGTAACTTTTTACTGGAGCGTCATAAAATCTTGAAATTTTGTAACAAAATATTACTCGAGCCTCTTGTTAATTTAAGCTATCGCTCAAAGCCATGCTACCGTTGAGTCCCAAATAAAACACTGATAAAAATTCAAAAGGCCCTAACTTCTATACGGTATGTCCTACATCTATCAAAGTTTGCAACATACAAATGCTTGTAACTTTTTACTGGAGCGTCATAAAACCTAAAAATTTTGTAACAAAATAAAGTACTCGAGCCTCTTGTCAATTTAAGCTATCGCTCAAAGCTATGCTACCCTAGAGTCCCAAATCAAACACTGAGAAAACTTCAAATGGCCCTAATTTCTATACGGTATGTCCTACACCTATTAAAGTTTGCAACATAGAAATGCTTGTAACTTTTTACTAGAGCGTCATAAAACCTTGAAATTTTGTAACAATAAAGTACTCGAGCCTCTTCTCAATTTAAACTATCGCTCAAACCTATGCTACCCTTGAGTCCCAAAGCAAACACTGATAAAACTTGAAATGGCCCTAACTTCTATACGGTGCGTCCTACACCTATCAAAGTTTGCAACATACAAATGCTTGTAACTTTTTCCTGGAGCGTCATAAAAACTTGAAATTTTGTAACAATAATGTACTCGAGCCTCTTGTCAATTTAAGTTATCGCTCAAAGCTATGCTACACTTGAGTCCCAAATCAAAAACTGATAAAACTTCATATGGCCCTAACTTCTATACGGTACGTCCTACACCTATCAAAGTTTGCAACATACAAATGCTTGTAACTTTTTACTTCAGCGTCATAAAAACTTGAAATTTTGTAACAATAATGTACTCGAGCCTCTTGTCAATTTAAGTTATCGCCCAAAGCTATGCTACCCTTGTGTCCCAAATCAAAAACTGATAAAACTTCATATGGCCCTAACTTCTATACGGTACGTCCTACACTTATCAAATTTTGCAACACACAAATGCTTGTAACTTTTTACTGGAGCGTCATAAAACTTTGAAATTTTGTAACAAAATAAAGTACTCGAGCCTCTTGTCAATTTAAGCTAGCGCTCAAAGCTATGCTACCCTAGAGTCCCAAATCAAACACTGATAAAACTTCAAATTGCCCTAATTTATATACGGTATGTCCTACAACTATTAAAGTTTGCAACATACAAATGCTTGTTACTTTTTACTAGAGCGTCATAAAACTTTGAAATTTTGTAACAATAAAGTACTCGAGCCTCTTATCAATTTAAACTATCGCTCAAAGCTATGCTACCCTTGACTCCCAAATCAAATACTGATAAAATTTCAAATGGCCCTAACTTCTATACGGTACGTCCTACACCTATCAAAGTTTGCAACATACAAATGCTTGTAACTTTTTACTGGAGCGTCATAAAACCTTGAAATTTTGTAACAAAAAAGTACTCGGGCCTCTTATCAATTTAAGCTATCGCTCAAAGCTATGCTACCTTTGAGTCCCAAATCAAACACTGATAGAACTTCAAATGACCCTATCTTCTATACGGTACGTCCTACACCTATCAAAGTTTGCAACATACAAATGCTTGTAACTTTTTACTGGAGCGTCATAAAATCTTGAAATTTTGTAACAAAAAATTACTCGAGCCTCTTGTTAATTTAAGCTATCGCTCAAAGCCATGCTACCGTTGAGTCCCAAATCAAACACTGATAAAACTTCAAAAGGCCCTAACTTCTATACGGTATGTCCTACACCTATCAAAGTTTGCAACATACAAATGCTTGTAACTTTTTACTGGAGCGTCATAAAACCTAAAAATTTTGTAACAAAATAAAGTACTCGAGCCTCTTGTCAATTTAAGCTATCGCTCAGAGATATGCTACCCGAGAGTCCCAAATCAAACACTGAGAAAACTTCAAATGGCCCTAATTTCTATACGGTACGTCCTACACCTATCAAAGTTTGCAACATACAAATGCTTGTAACTTTTTACTGGAGCGTCATAAAAACTTGAAATTTTGTAACAATAATGTACTCGAGCCTCTTGTCAATTTAAGTTATCGCTCAAAGCTATGCTACACTTGAGTCCCAAATCAAAAACTGATAAAACTTCATATGGCCCTAACTTCTATACGGTACGTCCTACACTTATCAAATTTTGCAACACACAAATGCTTGTAACTTTTTACTGGAGCGTCATAAAACCTTGAAATTTTGTAACAAAATAAAGTACTCGAACCTCTTGTCAATTTAAGCTATCGCTCAAAGCTATGCTACCCTTGAGTCCCAAAGCAAACACTGATAAAACTTCAAATGGCACTAACTTCTATACGGTACGTCCTACACCTATCAAAGTTTGCAACATACAAATGCTGGTAACTTTTTACTGGAGCGTCATAAAGCCTTGAAATTTTGTAACAAAAAAGTACTCGAGCCTCTTATCAATTTAAGCTATCGCTCAAAGCTATGCTACCCTTGAGTCCCAAAGCACACACTGATAAAACTTGAAATGGCCCTAACTTCTATACGGTACGTCCTACACCTATCAAAGTTTGCAACATACAAATGCTTGTAACTTTTTACTGGAGCGTCATAAAACCTTGAAATTTTGTAACAAAAAAGTACTCGGGCCTCTTATCAATTTAAGCTATCGCTCAAAGCTATGCTACCCTTGAGTCCCAAATCAAACACTGATAGAACTTCAAATGGCCCTAAGTTCTATACGGTACGTCCTACACCTATCAAAGTTGGCAACATACAAATGCTTGTAACTTTTTACTGGAGCGTCATAAAATCTTGAAATTTTGTAACAAAAAATTACTCGAGCCTCTTGTTAATTTAAGCTATCGCTCAAAGCCATGCTACCGTTGAGTCCCAAATAAAACACTGATAAAAATTCAAAAGGCCCTAACTTCTATACGGTATGTCCTACATCTATCAAAGTTTGCAACATACAAATGCTTGTAACTTTTTACTGGAGCGTCATAAAACCTAAAAATTTTGTAACAAAATAAAGTACTCGAGCCTCTTGTCAATTTAAGCTATCGCTCAAAGCTATGCTACCCTAGAGTCCCAAATCAAACACTGAGAAAACTTCAAATGGCCCTAATTTCTATACGGTATGTCCTACACCTATTAAAGTTTGCAACATAGAAATGCTTGTAACTTTTTACTAGAGCGTCATAAAACCTTGAAATTTTGTAACAATAAAGTACTCGAGCCTCTTCTCAATTTAAACTATCGCTCAAACCTATGCTACCCTTGAGTCCCAAAGCAAACACTGATAAAACTTGAAATGGCCCTAACTTCTATACGGTGCGTCCTACACCTATCAAAGTTTGCAACATACAAATGCTTGTAACTTTTTCCTGGAGCGTCATAAAAACTTGAAATTTTGTAACAATAATGTACTCGAGCCTCTTGTCAATTTAAGTTATCGCTCAAAGCTATGCTACACTTGAGTCCCAAATCAAAAACTAATAAAACTTCATATGGCCCTAACTTCTATACGGTACGTCCTACACCTATCAAAGTTTGCAACATACAAATGCTTGTAACTTTTTACTTCAGCGTCATAAAAACTTGAAATTTTGTAACAATAATGTACTCGAGCCTCTTGTCAATTTAAGTTATCGCCCAAAGCTATGCTACCCTTGTGTCCCAAATCAAAAACTGATAAAACTTCATATGGCCCTAACTTCTATACGGTACGTCCTACACTTATCAAATTTTGCAACACACAAATGCTTGTAACTTTTTACTGGAGCGTCATAAAACTTTGAAATTTTGTAACAAAATAAAGTACTCGAGCCTCTTGTCAATTTAAGCTAGCGCTCAAAGCTATGCTACCCTAGAGTCCCAAATCAAACACTGATAAAACTTCAAATTGCCCTAATTTATATACGGTATGTCCTACAACTATTAAAGTTTGCAACATACAAATGCTTGTTACTTTTTACTAGAGCGTCATAAAACTTTGAAATTTTGTAACAATAAAGTACTCGAGCCTCTTATCAATTTAAACTATCGCTCAAAGCTATGCTACCCTTGACTCCCAAATCAAATACTGATAAAATTTCAAATGGCCCTAACTTCTATACGGTACGTCCTACACCTATCAAAGTTTGCAACATACAAATGCTTGTAACTTGTTACTGGAGCGTCATAAAACCTTGAAATTTTGTAACAATAAAGTACTCGAGCCTCTTGTCAATTTAAGCTATCGCTCAAAGCTATGCTACCCTTGAGTCCCAAATCAAACACTGATTAAACTTCAAATGGCCCTAACTTATATACGGTACGTCCTACACCTATCAAAGTTTGCAACATACAAATGCTTGTAACTTTTTACTGGAACCTCATAAAACCTTGAAATTTTGTAACAATAAAGTACTCGGGCCTCTTATCAATTTAAGCTATCGCTCACAGCTATGCTACCCTGGATTCGCAAATCAAACACTGATAGAACTTCAAATGGCCCTAACTTCTATACGGTACGTCCTACACCTATCAAACTTTGCAACATACAAATGCTTGTAACTTTTTACTGGAGCGTCATAAAACCTTGAAATTTTGTAACAAAAAAGTACTCGAGCCTCTTGTTAATTTAAGCTATCGCTCAAAGCCATGCTACCGTTGAGTCCCAAATCAAACACTGATAAAACTTCAAATGGCCCTAACTTCTATACGGTATGTCCTACACCTATCAAAGTTTGCAACATACAAATGCTTGTAACTTTTTACTTGAGCGTCATAAAACCTTGAAATTTTGTAACAAAAAAGTACTCGGGCCTCTTATCAATTTAAGCTATCGCTCAAAGCTATGCTACCCTTGAGTCCCAAATCAAACACTGATAGAACTTCAAATGGCCCTAAGTTCTATACGGTACGTCCTACACCTATCAAAGTTGGCAACATACAAATGCTTGTAACTTTTTACTGGAGCGTCATAAAATCTTGAAATTTTGTAACAAAAAATTACTCGAGCCTCTTGTTAATTTAAGCTATCGCTCAAAGCCATGCTACCGTTGAGTCCCAAATAAAACACTGATAAAAATTCAAAAGGCCCTAACTTCTATACGGTATGTCCTACACCTATCAAAGTTTGCACCATACAAATGCTTGTAACTTTTTACTGGAGCGTCATAAAACCTAAAAATTTTGTAACAAAATAAAGTAATCGAGCCTCTTGTCAATTTATGCTATCGCTCAAAGCTATGCTACCCTAGAGTCCCAAATCAAACACTCAGAAAACTTCAAATGGCCCTAATTTCTATACGGTATGTCCTACACCTATTAAAGTTTGCAACATATAAATGCTTGTAACTTTTTACTAGAGCGTCATAAAACCTTGAAATTTTGTAACAATAAAGTACTCGAGCCTCTTCTCAATTTAAACTATCGCTCAAACCTATGCTACCCTTGAGTCCCAAAGCAAACACTGATAAAACTTGAAATGGCCCTAACTTCTATACGGTGCGTCCTACACCTATCAAAGTTTGCAACATACAAATGCTTGTAACTTTTTACTGGAGCGTCATAAAAACTTGAAATTTTGTAACAATAATGTACTCGAGCCTCTTGTCAATTTAAGTTATCGCTCAAAGCTATGCTACACTTGAGTCCCAAATCAAAAACTGATAAAACTTCATATGGCCCTAACTACTATACGGTACGTCCTACACCTATCAAAGTTTGCAACATACAAATGCTTGTAACTTTTTACTTCAGCGTCATAAAAACTTGAAATTTTGTAACAATAATGTACTCGAGCCTCTTGTCAATTTAAGTTATCGCCCAAAGCTATGCTACCCTTGTGTCCCAAATCAAAAACTGATAAAACTTCATATGGCCCTAACTTCTATACGGTACGTCCTACACTTATCAAATTTTGCAACACACAAATGCTTGTAACTTTTTACTGGAGCGTCATAAAACTTTGAAATTTTGTAACAAAATAAAGTACTCGAGCCTCTTGTCAATTTAAGCTAGCGCTCAAAGCTATGCTACCCTAGAGTCCCAAATCAAACACTGATAAAACTTGAAATTGCCCTAATTTATATACGGTATGTCCTACAACTATTAAAGTTTGCAACATACAAATGCTTGTTACTTTTTACTAGAGCGTCATAAAACTTTGAAATTTTGTAACAATAAAGTACTCGAGCCTCTTCTCAATTTAAACTATCGCTCAAAGCTATGCTACCCTTGACTCCCAAATCAAATACTGATAAAATTTCAAATGGCCCTAACTTCTATACGGTACGTCCTACACCTATCAAAGTTTGCAACATACAAATGCTTGTAACTTGTTACTGGAGCGTCATAAAACCTTGAAATTTTGTAACAATAAAGTACTCGAGCCTCTTGTCAATTTAAGCTATCGCTCAAAGCTATGCTACCCTTGAGTCCCAAATCAAACACTGATTAAACTTCAAATGGCCCTAACTTATATACGGTACGTCCTACACCTATCAAAGTTTGCAACATACAAATGCTTGTAACTTTTTACTGGAACCTCATAAAACCTTGAAATTTTGTAACAATAAAGTACTCGGGCCTCTTATCAATTTAAGCTATCGCTCACAGCTATGCTACCCTTGATTCGCAAATCAAACACTGATAGAACTTCAAATGGCCCTAACTTCTATACGGTACGTCCTACACCTATCAAACTTTGCAACATACAAATGCTTGTAACTTTTTACTGGAGCGTCATAAAACCTTGAAATTTTGTAACAAAAAAGTACTCGAGCCTCTTGTTAATTTAAGCTATCGCTCAAAGCCATGCTACCGTTGAGTCCCAAATCAAACACTGATAAAACTTCAAATGGCCCTAACTTCTATACGGTATGTCCTACACCTATCAAAGTTTGCAACATACAAATGCTTGTAACTTTTTACTGGAGCGTCATAAAACCTAAAAATTTTCTAACAAAATAAAGTACTCGAGCTTCTTTTCATTTTAAGCTATCGCTCAAAGCTATGCTACCCTAGAGTCCCAAATCAAACACTGATAAAACTTCAAATGGCCCTAATTTCTATACGGTATGTCCTACACCTATTAAAGTTTGCAACATAGAAATGCTTGTAACTTTTTACTAGAGCGTCATAAAACCTTGAAATTTTGTAACAATAAAGTACTCGAGCCTCTTCTCAATTTAAACTATCGCTCAAACCTATGCTACCCTTGAGTCCCAAATCAAACACTGATAAAACTTCAAATGGCCCTAACTTCTATGCGGTTCGTCCGACACCTATCAAAGTTTGCAACATACAAATGCTTGTAACTTTTTACTGGGGCGTCATAAAACCATGAAATTTTGTAACAATAAAGTACTCGAACCTCTTGTCAATTTAAGCTATCGCTCAAAGCTATGCTACCCTTGAGTCCCAAAGCAAACACTGATTAAACTTCAAATGGCCCTAACTTCTATACGGTACGTCCGACACCTATCAAAGTTTGCAACATACAAATGCTTGTAACTTTTTACTGGAACCTCATAAAACCTTGAAATTTTGTAACAAGAAAGTACTCGGGCCTCTTATCAATTTAAGCTATCGCTCAAAGCTATGCTACCCTTGAGTCCCAAATCAAACACTGACAGAACTTCAAATGGCCCTAACTTCTATACGGTACGTCCTACACCTATCAAAGTTTGCAACATACAAATGCTTGTAACTTTTTACTGGAGCGTCATAAAGGCTTGAAATTTTGTAACAATAAAGTAGTCGAGCCTCCTGTCAATTTAAGCGATCGCTCAAAGCGATGCTAGACTTGAGTTCCAAATCAAACACTGATAAAACTTAAAGTGGCCCTAACTTCTATACGGTACGTCATACACCTATAAAAGTTTGCAACATACAAATGCTTGTAACTTTTTACTGGAGCGTCATAAAACCTTGAAATTTTGTAACAATACAGTACTCGAGCCTCTTGTCAATTTAAGCTATCGCTCAAAGCTATGCTAAAGTTGAGTCCCAAATTAAACTTCAAATGGACCTAACTTCTGTACGGTAGGTCCTACACCTATCAAAGTTTGCAACATACAAATGCTTGCAACTTTTTATTGGAGTGTCATAAAACCTTGAAATTTTGTAACAATAAAGTACTCGAGCCTCTTGTCAATTTAAGCTGTCGCTCAAAGCTATGCTACCCTTGAGTCCCAAATCAAACACTGCTAAAACTTCAAATGGCCCTAACTACTATACGGTACGTCCTACACCTATCACATTTTGCAACATACAAATGCTTGTAACTTTTTACTGGAGCGTCATAAAAGCTTGAAATTTTGTAACAAAAAAGTACTCGGGCCTCTTATCAATTTAAGCTATCGCTCAAAGCTATGCTACCCTTGAGTCCCAAATCAAACACTGATAGAACTTCAAATGGCCCTAACTTCTATACGGTACGTCCTACACCTATCAAAGTTGGCAACATACAAATGCTTGTAACTTTTTACTGGAGCGTCATAAAATCTTGAAATTTTGTAACAAAAAATTACTCGAGCCTCTTGTTAATTTAAGCTATCGCTCAAAGCCATGCTACCGTTGAGTCCCAAATCAAATACTGATAAAACTTCAAAAGGCCCTAACTTCTATACGGTATGTCCTACACCTATCAAAGTTTGCAACATACAAATGCTTGTAACTTTTTACTGGAGCGTCATAAAACCTAAAAATTTTGTAACAAAATAAAGTACTCGAGGCTCTTGCCAATTTAAGCTATCGCTCAAAGCTATGCTACCCTAGAGTCCCAAATCAAACACTGAGAAAACTTCAAATGGCCCTAATTTCTATACGGTATGTCCTACACCTATTAAAGTTTGCAACATAGAAATGCTTGTAACTTTTTACTAGAGCGTCATAAAACCTTGAAATTTTGTAACAATAAAGTACTCGAGCCTCTTCTCAATTTAAACTATCGCTCAAACCTATGCTACCCTTGAGTCCCAAAGCAAACACTGATAAAACTTGAAATGGCCCTAACTTCTATACGGTACGTCCTACACCTATCAAAGTTTGCAACATACAAATGCTTGTAACTTTTTACTGGAGCGTCATAAAAACTTGAAATTTGGTAACAATAATGTACTCGAGCCTCTTGTCAATTTAAGTTATCGCTCAAAGCTATGCTACCCTTGAGTCCCAAATCAAAAACTGATAAAACTTCATATGGCCCTAACTTCTATACGGTACGTCCTACACTTATCAAATTTTGCAACACACAAATGCTTGTAACTTTTTACTGGAGCGTCATAAAACCTTGAAATTTTGTAACAAAATAAAGTACTCGAACCTCTTGTCAATTTAAGCTATCGCTCAAAGCTATGCTACCCTTGAGTCCCAAAGCAAACACTGATAAAACTTGAAATGGCCCTAAGTTCTATACGGTACGTCCTACACCTATCAAAGTTTGCAACATACAAATGCTTGTAACTTTTTACTGGAGCGTCATAAAAACTTGAAATTTGGTAACAATAATGTACTCGAGCCTCTTGTCAATTTAAGTTATCGCCCAAAGCTATGCTACCCTTGAGTCCCAAATCAAAAACTGATAAAACTTCATATGGCCCTAACTTCTATACGGTGCGTCCTACACTTATCAAATTTTGCAACACACAAATGCTTGTAACTTTTTACTGGAGCGTATAAAACCTTGAAATTTTGTAACAAAATAAAGTACTCGAGCCTCTTGTCAATTTAAGCTATCGCTCAAAGCTATGCTACCCTAGAGTCCCAAATCAAACACTGATAAAACTTCAAATTGCCCTAATTTATATACGGTATGTCCTACAACTATTAAAGTTTGCAACATATAAATGCTTGCTACTTTTTACTAGAGTGTCATAAAACTTTGAAATTTTGTAACAATAAAGTACTCGAGCCTCTTCTCAATTCAAACTATCGCTCAAAGCTATGCTACCCTTGACTCCCAAATCAAATACTGATAAAATTTCAAATGGCCCTAACTTCTATACGGTACGTCCTACACCTATCAAAGTTTGCAACATACAAATGCTTGTAACTTGTTACTGGAGCGTCATAAAACCTTGAAATTTTGTAACAATAAAGTACTCGAGCCTCTTCTCAATTTAAGCTATCGCTCAAAGCTATGCTACCCTTGAGTCCCAAATCAAACACTGATTAAACTTCAAATGGCCCTAACTTCTATACGGTATGTCCTACACCTATCAAAGTTTGCAACATACAAATGCTTGTAACTTTTTACTGGAGCGTCATAAAACCTAAAAATTTTGTAATAATAAAGTACTCGAGCCTCTTCTCAATTTAAACTATCGCTCAAACGTATGCTACCCTTGAGTCCCAAATCAAACACTGATAAAACTTCAAATGGCCCTAACTTCTATACGGTACGTCCTACACTTATCAAAGTTTGCAACATACAAATGCTTGTAACTTTTTAGTGGGGCGTCATAAAACCATGAAATTTTGTAACAATAAAGTACTCGAACCTCTTGTCAATTTAAGCTATCGCTCAAAGCTATGCTACCCTTGAGTCCCAAAGCAAACACTGCTAAAACTTGAAATGGCCCTAACTTCTATACGGTACGTCCTACACCTATCAAAGTTTGCAACATACAAATGCTTGTAACTTTTTACTGGAGCGTCATAAAAACTTGAAATTTTGTAACAATAAAGTACTCGAGCCTCTTGCTAATTTAAGTTATCGCTCAAAGCTATGCTACCCTTGAGTCCCAAATCAAAAACTGATAAAACTTCATATGGCCCTAACTTCTATACGGTATGTCCTACACCTATAAAATTTTGCAACACACAAATGCTTGTAACTTTTTACTGGAGCGTCAGAAAACTTTGAAATTTTGTAACAAAATAAAGTACTCGAGCCTCTTGTCAATTTAAGCTATCGCTCAAAGCTATGCTACCCTAGAGTCCCAAATCAAACACTGATAAAACTTCAAATGGCCCTAATTTCTATACGGTATGTCCTACACCTATTAAAGTTTGCAACATACAAATGCTTGTAACTTCTTACTAGAGCGTCATAAAACCTTGAAATTTTGTAACAATAAAGTACTCGAGCCTATTCTCAATTTAAACTATCGCTCAAAGCTATGCTACCCTTGATTCGCAAATCAAACACTGATAGAACTTCAAATGGCCCTAACTTCTATACGGTACGTCCTACACCTATCAAAGTTTGCAACATACAAATGCTTGTAACTTTTTACTGGAGCGTCATAAAACCTTGAAATTTTGTAACAAAAAAGTACTCGAGCCTCTTGTTAATTTAAGCTATCGCTCAAAGCCATGCTACCGTTGAGTCCCAAATCAAACACTGATAAAACTTCAAATGGCCCTAACTTCTATACGGTCCTACACCTATCAAAGTTTGCAACATACAAATCCTTGTAACTTTTTACTGGAGCGTCATAAAACCTAAAAATTTTGTAACAAAATAAAGTACTCGAGCCTCTTTTCATTTTAAGCTATCGCTCAAAGCTATGCTACCCTAGAGTCCCAAATCAAACACTGATAAAACTTCAAATGGCCCTTATTTCTATACGGTATGTCCTACACCTATTAAAGTTTGCAACATAGAAATGCTTGTAACTTTTTACTGGAGCGTCATAAAACCATGAAATTTTGTAACAATAAAGTACTCGAGCCTCTTGTTAATTTAAGTTATCGCTCAAAGCTATGCTACCCTTGAGTCCCAAGTCAAAAACTGATAAAACTTCATATGGCCCTAACTTCTATACGGTACGTCCTACACCTATCAAAGTTTGCAACATACAAATGCTTGTAACTTTTTACTGGGGCGTCATAAAACCATGAAATTTTGTAACAATAAAGTACTCGAACCTCTTGTCAATTTAAGCTATCGCTCAAAGCTATGCTACCCTTGAGTCCCAAAGCAAACACTGATAAAACTTGAAATGGCCCTAACTTCTATACGGTACGTCCTACACCTATCAAAGTTTGCAACATACAAATGCTTGTAACTTTTTACTGGAGCGTCATAAAAACTTGAAATTTTGTAACAATAAAGTACTCGAGCCTCTTGTCAATTTAAGTTATCGCTCAAAGCTATGCTACCCTTCAATCCCAAATCAAAAACTGATAAAACTTCATATGGCCCTAACTTCTATACGGTACGTCCTACACCTATCAAATTTTGCAACACACAAATGCTTGTAACTTGTTACTGGAGCGTCATAAAACCTTGAAATTTTGTAACAATAAAGTACTCGAGCCTCTTGTCAATTTAAGCTATCGCTCAAAGCTATGCTACCCTTGAGTCCCAAATCAAACACTGATTAAACTTCAAATGGCCCTTACTTCTATACGGTACGTCCTACACCTATCAAAGTTTGCAACATACAAATGCTTGTAACTTTTTACTGCAACCTCATAAAACCTTGAAATTTTGTAACAATAAAGTACTCGGGCCTCTTATCAATTTAAGCTATCGCTCAAAGCTATGCTACCCTTGAGTCCCAAATCAAACACTGATAGAACTTCAAATGGCCCTAACTTCTATACGGTACGTCCTACACCTAACAAAGTTTGCAACATACAAATGCTTGTAACTTTTTACTGGAGCGTCATAAAACCTTGAAATTTTGTAACAATAAAGTACTCGAGCCTCCTGTCAATTTAAGCTATCGCTCAAAGCTATGCTACACTTGAGTTCCAAATCAAACACTGATAAAACTTAAAGTGGCCCTAACTTCTATACGGTACGTCATACACCTATAAAAGTTTGCAACATACAAATGCTTGTAACATTTTACTGGAGCGTCATAAAACCTTGAAATTTTGTATCAATAAAGTACTCGAGCCTCTTGTCAATTTAAGCTATCGCTCAAAGCTATGCTAAACTTGAGTCCCAAATCAAACTTCAAATGGACCTAACTTCTGTACGGTACGGCCTACACCTATCAAAGTTTGCAACAGACAAATGCTTGCAACTTTTTACTGGAGCGTCATAAAACCTAAAAATTTTGTAACAAAATAAAGTACTCGAGCCTCTTTTCATTTTAAGCTATCGCTCAAAGCTATGCTACCCTAGAGTCCCAAATCAAACACTGATAAAACTTCAAATGGCCCTAATTTCTATACGGTATGTCCTACACCTATTAAAGTTTGCAACATAGAAATGCTTGTAACTTTTTACTAGAGCGTCATAAAACCTTGAAATTTTGTAACAATAAAGTACTCGAGCCTCTTCTCAATTTAAACTATCGCTCAAACCTATGCTACCCTTGAGTCCCAAATCAAACACTAATAAAACTTCAAATGGCCCTAACTTCTATACGGTACGTCCTACACCTATCAAAGTTTGCAACATACAAATGCTTGTAACTTTTTACTGGGGCGTCATAAAACCATGAAATTTTGTAACAATAAAGTACTCGAACCTCTTGTCAATTTAAGCTATCGCTCAAAGCTATGCTACCCTTGAGTCCCAAAGCAAACACTGATAAAACTTGAAATGGCCTTAACTTCTATACGGTACGTCCTACACCTATCAAAGTTTGCAACATACAAATGCTTGTAATATTTTACTGGAGCGTCATAAAACCTTGAAATTTTGTAACAATAAAGTACTCGAGCCTCTTGTCAATTTAAACTATCGCTCAAAGCTATGCTACCCCTGAGTCTCAAATCAAACACTGATAAAACTTCAAATGGCCCTAAATTCTATACGGTACACCTATCAAAGTTTGCAACATACAAATATTTTATTTATTTTATTTATTATGTCCTTAAGAACATTTTGCTCAATGAAAATGGTAAATTCCTCCGTGAATCGTACAAATGCCTGTAACTTTTTACTGGAGCGTCATAAAAGCCTTAAATTTTGTAACAATAAAGTACTCGAGCCTCCTGTAAATTTAAGCTATCGCTCAAAGCTATGCTACACTTGAGTTCCAAATCAAACAGTGATAAAACTTAAAGTGGCCCTAACTTATATACGGTACGTCATACACCTATCAAAGTTTGCAACATACAAATGCTTGTAACATTTTACTGGAGCGTGATAAAACCTTGAAATTTTGTAACAATAAAGTACTCGAGCCTCTTGTCAATTTAAGCTATCGCTCAAAGCTATGCTACCCTTGAGTCCCAAATCAAACTTCAAATGGCCTTAACTTCTGTACAGTACGTCCTACACCTATAAAAGTTTGCAACATACAAATGCTTGTAACATTTTACTGGAGCGTCATAAAACCTTGAAATTTTGTAACAATAAACTACTCGAGCCTCTTGTCAATTTAAGCTATCGCTCAAAGCTATGCTAAACTTGAGTCCCAAATCAAACTTCAAATGGACCTAACTTCTGTACGGTACGGCCTACACCTATCAAAGTTTGCAACATACAAATGCTTGCAACTTTTTATTGGAGTGTCATAAAACCTTGAAATTTTGTAGCAATAAAGTACTCGAGCCTCTTGTCAATTTAAGCTGTCGCTCAAAGCTATGCTACCCTTGAGTCCCAAATCAAACACTGATAAAACTTCAAATGGCCCTAACTACTATACGGTACGTCCTACACCTATCACATTTTGCAACATACAAATGCTTGTAACTTTTTACTGGAGCGTCATAAAAGCTTGAAATTTTGTAACAATAAAGTACTCGAGCCTCTTGTCAATTTAAGCTATCGCTCAAAGCTATGCTTGAGTCCCAAATCAAACACTGACAAAACTTCACATGGCCCTAACTTCTATACGATACGTCCTACACCTATCAAAGTTTGCAAAATACAAATGCTTGTAACTTTTTACTGGAGCGTCATAAAACCTTGAAATTTTGTAACATTAAAGTACTCCAGCCTCTTGCCAATTTAAGCTATCGCTCCAAGCTATGCTACCCTTGAGTTCCAAATCAAACACTGATAAAACTTCAATTGGCCCTTACTTATATACGGTACGTCATTCACCTATCAAAGTTTGCAACATACAAATGCTTGTAACATTTTACTGGAGCGTCATAAAACCTTGAAATTTTGTAACAATAAAGTACTCGAGCCTCTTGTCAATTTAAGCTATCGCTCAAAGCTATGCTACCCTTGAGTCCCAAATCAAACTTCAAATGGCCTTAACTTCTGTACAGTACGTCCTACACCTATCAAAGGTTGCAACATACAAATGCTTTTAACTTTTTACTGGAGCGTCATAAAACCTTGAAATTTTGTAACAATAAAGTACTCGAGCCTCTTGTCAGTTTAAGCTGTCGCTCAAAGCTATGCTACCCTTGAGTTCCAAATCAAACTTCAAATGGCCCTAACTTCTGTACGGTACGTTCTACACCTATCGAAGTTTGCAACATACAAATGCTTGTAACTTTTTACTGGAGCGTCATAAAGCCTTGAAATTTTGTAACAATAAAGAACTCGAGCCTCTTGTCAATTTAAGCTGTCGCTCAAAGCTATCCTACCCTTGAGTCCCTAATCAAACACTGATAAAACTTCAAATGGCCCTAACTACTATGCGGTACGTCCTACACCTATCAAATTTTGCAACATACAAATGCTTGTAACTTTTTACTGGAGCGTCATAAAACCTTGAAATTTTGTAACAATAAAGTACTCGAGCAGAGGCTCGAGTCAATTTAAGCTATCGCTCAAAGCTATGCTACCCTTGAGTCCCAAATCAAACACTGATAAAGCTTCAAATGGCCCTAACATCTATACGGTACGTCCTACACCTATCAAAGTTTGCAACATACAAATGCTTGTAACTTTTTACTGGAGCGTCATAAAAGCGTGAAATTTTGTAACAATAAAGTACTCGAGCCTCTTGTCAATTTAAGCTATCGCTCAAAGCTATGCTACCCTTGAGTTCCAAATCAAACACTGATAAAATTTCAAGTGGCCCTACATTCTATACGGTACGTCCTACACCTATCAAAGTTTGCAAGATACAAATGCTTGTAACTTTTTAGTGGAGCGTCATAAAACATTGAAATTTTGTAACCATAAAGTACTCGAACCTCTTCTCAATTTAAGCTATCGCTCAAAGCTGTGCTACCCTTGATTCCCAAATCAAATACTGACAAAGCTTCAAATGGCCCTAACATCTATACGGTACGTCCTACACCTATCACATTTTGCAACATACAAATACTTGTAACTTTTTACTGGAGTGTCATAAAACCTTGAAATTTTGTAACCATAAAGTACTCGAACCTCTTGTTAATTTAAGCTAAGCTACCCTTGAGTCCCAAATCAAACACTGATAAAACTTCAAATGGCCCTACATTCTATACGGTACGTCCTACACCTATCAAAGTTTGCAAGATACAAATGCTTGTAACTTTTTAGTGGAGCGTCATAAAACATTGAAATTTTGTAACCATAAAGTACTCGAACCTCTTCTCAATTTAAGCTATCGCTCAAAGCTGTGCTACCCTTGATTCCCAAATCAAATACTGATAAAACTTCAAATGGCCCTAATTTCTATACGGTACGTCCTACACCTATCAAAGTTTGCAAAATACAAATGCTTGTAACTTTTTACTGGAGCGTCATAAAACCTTGAAATTTTGTAACAATAAAGTACTCGAGCCTCTTGTAAATTTAGGGTATCGCTCAAAGCTATGCTACCCTTGAGTTCCAAATCAAACATTGATAAAACTTCAAGTGGCCCTAACTTCTATACGGTACGTCATACACCTATCAAAGTTTGCAACATACAAATGCTTGTAACATTTTACTGGAGCGTCATAAAACCTTGAAATTTTGTAACAATAAAGTACTCGAGCCTCTTGTCCATTTAAGCTATCGCTCAAAGCTACGCTACCCTTGAGTCCCAAATCAAACTTCAAATGGCGCTAACTTCTGTACGGTACGTTCTACACCTATCGAAGTTTGCAACATACAAATGCTTGTAACTTTTTACTGGAGCGTCATAAAGCCTTGAAATTTTGTAACATTAAAGTACTCCAGCCTCTTGCCAATTTAAGCTATCGCTCAAAGCTATGCTACCCTTGAGTCCCAAATCAAACTTCAAATGGCCTTAACTTCTGTACAGTACGTCCTACACCTATCAAAGTTTGCAACATACAAATGCTTTTAACTTTTTACTGGAGCGTCATAAAACCTTGAAATTTTGTAACAATAAAGTACTCGAGCCTCTTGTCAGTTTAAGCTGTCGCTCAAAGCTATGCTACCCTTGAGTCCCAAATCAAACTTCAAATGGCCCTAACTTCTGTACGGTACGTTCTACACCTATCGAAGTTTGCAACATACAAATGCTTGTAACTTTTTACTGGAGCGTCATAAAGCCTTGAAATTTTGTAACAATAAAGTACTCGAGCCTCTTGTCAATTTAAGCTGTCGCTCAAAGCTATGCTACCCTTGAGTCCCTAATCAAACACTGATAAAACTTCAAATGGCCCTAACTACTATGCGGTACGTCCTACACCTATCAAATTTTGCAACATACAAATGCTTGTAACTTTTTACTGGAGCGTAATAAAACTTTGAAATTTTGTAACAATAAAGCACTCGAGCAGAGGCTCGAGTCAATTTAAGCTATCGCTCAAAGCTATGCTACCCTTGAGTCCCAAATCAAACACTGATAAAGCTTCAAATGGCCCTAACATCTATACGGTACGTCCTACACCTATCAAAGTTTGCAACATACAAATGCTTGTAACTTTTTACTGGAGCGTCATAAAAGCATGAAATTTTGTAACAATAAAGTACTCGAGCCTCTTGTCAATTTAAGCTATCGCTCAGAGCTATGCTACCCTTGAGTCCCAAATCAAACACTGATAAAACTTCACATGGCCCTAACTTCTATACGATACGTCCCACACCTATCAAAGTTTGCAAAATACAAATGCTTGAAACTTTTTACTGGAGCGTCATAAAACCTTGAAATTTTGTAACAATAAAGTACTCGAGCCTCTTGTCAATTTAAGCTATCGCTCAAAGCTATGTTACCCTTGAGTTCCAAATCAAACACTGATATAATTTCAAGTGGCCCTAACTTATATACGGTACGTCATACACCTATCAAAGTTTGCAACATACAAATGCTTGTAACATTTTACTGGAGCGTCATAAAACCTTGAAATTTTGTAACAATAAAGTATCGATCGTCTTGTCAATTTAAGCTATCGCTCAAAGCTATGCTACCCTAGAGTCCCAAATCAAACACTGATAAAACTTTAAATGGCCCTAATTTCTACACGGTATGTCCTACACCTATTAAAGTTTGCAACATACAAATGCTTGTACCTTTTTACTAGAGCGTCATAAAACCTTAAAATTTTGTAACAATAAAGTACTCGAGCCTCTTCTCAATTTAAACTATCGCTCAAAGCTATGCTACCCTTGAGTCCCAAATCAAACACTGATAAAACTTCAAATGGCCCTAACTTCTATACGGTACACCTATCAAAGTTTGCAACATACAAATATTTTATTTATTTTATTTATTATGTCCTTAAGAACATTTTGCTCAATGAAAATGGTAAATTCGTCTTTGAATCGTACAAATGCTTGTAACTTTTTACTGGAGCGTCATAAAAGCCTGAAATTTTGTAACAATAAAGTGCTCGAGCCTCCTGTAAATTTAAGCTATAGCTCAAAGCTATGCTACACTTGAGTTCCAAATCAAACACTGATAAAACTTAAAGTGGCCCTAACTTCTATACGGTACGTCATACACCTATAAAAGTTTGCAACATACAAATGCTTGTAACATATTACTGGAGCGTCATAAAACCTTGAAATTTTGTAACAATAAAGAACTCGAGCCTCTTGTCAATTTAAGCTATCGCTCAAGCTATGCTAAACTTGAGTCCCAAATCAAACTTCAAATGGACCTAACTTCTGTACGGTACGTCCTACACCTATCAAAGTTTGCAACATACAAATGCTTGCAACTTTTTATTGGAGTGTCATAAAACCTTGAAATTTTGTAACAATAAAGTACTCGAGCCTCTTGTCAATTTAAGCTGTCGCTCAAAGCTATGCTACCCTTGAGTCCCAAATCAAACACTGATAAAACTTCAAATGGCCCTAACTACTATACGGTACGTCCTACACCTATCACATTTTGCAACATACAAATGCTTTTAACTTTTTACTGGAGCGTCATAAAAGCTTGAAATTTTGTAACAATAAAGTACTCGAGCCTCTTGTCAATTTAAGCTATCGCTCAAAGCTATGCTACCCTTAAGTCCCAAATCAAACACTGACAAAACTTCACATGGCCCTAACTTCTATACGATACATCCTACACCTATCAAAGTTTGCAAAATACAAATGCTTGTAACTTTTTACTGGAGCGTCATAAAACCTTGAAATTTTTAACATTAAAGTACTCCAGCCTCTTGCCAATTTAAGCTATCGCTCAAAGCTATGCTACCCTTGAGTCCCAAATCAAACTTCAAATGGCCTTAACTTCTGTACAGTACGTCCTACACCTATCAAAGTTTGCAACATACAAATGCTTTTAACTTTTTACTGGAGCGTCATAAAACCTTGAAATTTTGTAACAATAAAGTACTCGAGCCTCTTGTCAGTTTAAGCTGTCGCTCAAAGCTATGCTACCCTTGAGTCCCAAATCAAACTTCAAATGGCCCTAACTTCTGTACGGTACGTTCTACACCTATCGAAGTTTGCAACATACAAATGCGTGTAACTTTTTACTGGAGCGTCATAAAGCCTTGAAATTTTGAAACAATAAAGTACTCGAGCCTCTTGTCAATTTAAGCTGTCGCTCAAAGCTATGCTACCCTTGAGTCCCTAATCAAACACTGATAAAACTTCAAATGGCCCTCACTACTATGCGGTACGTCCTACATCTATCAAATTTTGCAACATACAAATGCTTGTAACTTTTTACTGGAGCGTAATAAAACTTTGAAATTTTGTAACAATAAAGTACTCGAGCAGAGGCTCGAGTCAATTTAAGCTATCGCTCAAAGCTATGCTACCCTTGAGTCCCAAATCAAACACTGATAAAGCTTCAAATGGCCCTAACATCTATACGGTACGTCCTACACCTATCAAAGTTTGCAACAATACAAATGCTTGTAACTTTTTACTGGAGCGTCATAAAAGCATGAAATTTTGTAACAATAAAGTACTCGAGCCTCTTGTCAATTTAAGCTATCGCGCAAAGCTATGCTACCCTCGAGTCCCAAATCAAACACTGATAAAACTTCACATGGCCCTAACTTCTATACGATACGTCCCACACCTATCAAAGTTTGCAAAATACAAATGCTTGAAACTTTTTACTGGATCGTCATAAAACCTTGAAATTTTGTAACAATAAAGTACTCGAGCTTCTTGTCAATTTAAGCTATCGCTCAAAGCTATGTTACCCTTGAGTTCCAAATCAAACACTGATAAAATTTCAAGTGGCCCTAACTTATATACGGTACGTCATACACCTATCAAAGTTTGCAACATACAAATGCTTGTAACATTTTACTGGAGCGTCATAAAACCTTGAAATTTTGTAACAATAAAGTACTCGAGCCTCTTGTCAATTTAAGCTGTCGCTCAAAGCTATGCTCCCTTGAGTCCCAAATCAAACACTGATAAAGCTTCAAATGACCCTAACATCTATACGGTACGTCCTACACCTATCAAAGTTTGCAACATACAAATGCTTGTAACTTTTTACTGGAGCGTCATAAAAGCATGAAATTTTGTAACAATAAAGTACTCGAGCCTCTTGTCAATTTAAGCTATCGCTCAAAGCTATGCTACCCTTGAGTCCCAAATCAAACACTGATAAAACTTCACATGGCCCTAACTTCTATACGATACGTCCCACACCTATCAAAGTTTGCAAAATACAAATGCTTGAAACTTTTTACTGGAGCGTCATAAAACCTTGAAATTTTGTAACAATAAAGTACTCGAGCCTCTTGTCAATTTAAGCTATCGCTCAAAGCTATGTTACCCTTGAGTTCCAAATCAAACACTGATAAAATTTCAAGTGGCCCTAACTTATATACGGTACGTCATACACCTATCAAAGTTTGCAACATACAAATGCTTGTAACATTTTACTGGAGCGTCATAAAACCTTGAAATTTTGTAACAATAAAGTACTCGATCGTCTTGTCAATTTAATCTATCGCTCAAAGCTATGCTACCCTAGAGTCCCAAATCAAACACTGATAAAGCTTCAAATGACCCTAACATCTATACGGTATGTCCTACACCTATTAAAGTTTGCAACATACAAATGCTTGTACCTTTTTACTAGAGCGTCATAAAACCTTAAAATTGTGTAACAATAAAGTATTCGAGCCTCTTCTCAATTTAAACTATCGCTCAAAGCTATGCTACCCTTGAGTCCCAAATCAAACACTGATAAAACTTCAAATGGCCCTAACTTCTATACGGTACACCTATCAAAGTTTGCAACATACAAATATTTTATTTATTTTATTTATTATGTCCTTAAGAACATTTTGCTCAATGAAAATGGTAAATTCGTCCTTGAATCGTACAAATGCTTGTAACTTTTTACTGGAGCGTCATAAAAGCCTGAAATTTTGTAACAATAAGGTACTCGAGCCTCCTGTAAATTTAAGCTATCGCTCAAAGCTATGCTATACTAGATTTCCAAATCAAACACTGATAAAACTTAAAGTGGCCCTAACTTCTATTCGGTACGTCATACACCTATAAAAGTTTGCAACATACAAATGCTTGTAACATATTACTGGAGCGTCATAAAACCTTGAAATTTTGTAACAATAAAGAACTCGAGCCTCTTGTCAATTTAAGCTATCGCTCAAGCTATGCTAAACTTGAGTCCCAAATCAAACTTCAAATGGACCTAACTTCTGTACGGTACGTCCTACACCTATCAAAATTTGCAACATACAAATGCTTGTAACTTTTTATTGGAGCGTCATAAACCTTGAAATTTTGAAACAATAAAGTACTCGAGCCTCTTGTCAATTTAAGCTGTCGCTCAAAGCTATGCTACCCTTGCGTCCCAAATCAAACACTGATAAAACTTCAAATGGCCCTAACTACTATAGGGTACGTCCTACACCTATCACATTTTGCAACATACAAATGCTTGTAACTTTTTACTGGAGCGTCATAAAACCTTGAAATTTTGTAACAATAAAGTACTCGAGCCTCTTGTCAATTTAAGCTATCGCTCAAAGCTACGCTACCCTTGAGTCCCAAATCAAACTCCAAATGGCCCTAACTTCTGTACGGTACGTCCTACACCTATCAAAGTTTTCAACATACAAATGCTTGTAACTTTTTACTGGAGCGTCATAAAAGCTTGAAATTTTGTAACAATAAAGTACTCGAGCCTCTTGTCAATTTAAGCTATCGCTCAAAGCTATGCTACTTTTGAGTCCCAAATCAAACACAGATAAAACTTCAAGTGGCCCTAACTTCTATACGGTACGTCATACAGCTATCAAAGTTTGCAACATACAAATGCTTGTAACATTTTACTGGAGCGTCATAAATCCTTGAAACTTTGTAACAATAAAGTACTCGAGAATCTTGTCAATTTAAGCTATCGCTCAAAGCTATGCTACCCTTGAGTTCCAAATCAAACACTGATAAAAGTTCAAGGGGCCCTAACTTCTATACGGTACGTCATACACCTATCAAAGTTTGCAACATACAAATGCTTGTAACATTTTACTGGAGCGTCATAAAATCTTGAAATTTTGTAACAATAAAGTACTCGAGCCTCTTGTCAATTTAAGCTATCGCTCAAAGCTGTGCTACCCTTGAGTCCCAAATCAAACACTGATAAAGCTTCAAATGGCCCTAACATCTATATGGTACGTCCTACACCTATCAAAGTTTGCAACATACAAATGCTTGTAACTTTTTACTGGAGCGTCATAAAAGCTTGAAATTTTGTAACAATAAAGTACTCGAGCCTCTTGTAAATTTAAGCTATCGCTCAAAGCTATGCTACTTTTGAGTCCCAAATCAAACACTGATAAAACTTCAAATGGCCCTAACTTCTATAAGGTACGTCATACACCTATCAAAGTTTTCAACATACAAATGCTTGTAACTTTTTACTGGAGCGTCATAAAACCTTGAAATTTTGTAACAATAAAGTACTCGAGCCTCTTGTCAATTTAAGCTATCGCTCAAAGCTATGCTACACTTGAGTCCCAAATCAAACACTGATAGAACTTCAACTGGCCCTAACTTCTATACGGTACGTCTTACACCTATCAAAGTTTGCAACATACAAATGCTTGTAACTTTTTACTGGAGCGTCATAAAACCTTGAAATTTTGTAACAGTAAAGTTCTCAAGCCTCTTGTCAATTTAAGCTATCGCTCAAAGCTATGCTACCCTTGAGTTCCAAATCAAACACTGATAAAACTTCAATTGGCCCTTACTTATATATGGTACGTCATACACCTATCAAAGTTTGCAACATACAAATGCTTGTAACATTTTACTGGAGCGTCATAAAACCTTGAAATTTTGTAACAATAAAGTACTCGAGCCTCTTGTCAATTTAAGCTATCGCTCAAAGCTATGCTACCCTGAGTCCCAAATCAAACTTCAAATGGCCTTAACTTCTGTACGGTACGTCCTACACCTATCAAAGTTTGCAACATACAAATGCTTTTAACTTTTTACTGGAGCGTCATAAAACCTTGAAATTTTGTAACAATAAAGTACTCGAGCCTCTTGTCAATTTAAGCTATCGCTCAAAGCTATGCTACCCTGAGTCCCAAATCAAACTTCAAATGGCCTTAACTTCTGTACGGTACGTCCTACACCTATCAAAGTTTGCAACATACAAATGCTTGTAACTTTTTACTGGAGCGTCATAAAAGCGTGAAATTTTGTAACAATAAAGTACTCGAGCCTCTTGTCAATTTAAGCTATCGCTCAAAGCTATGCTACCCTTGAGTCCCTAATCAAACACTGATAAAACTTCAAATGGCCCTAACTACTATGCGGTACGTCCTACACCTATCAAATTTTGCAACATACAAATGCTTGTAACTTTTTACTGGAGCGTCATAAAACCTTGAAATTTTGTAACAATAAAGTACTCGAGCCTCTTGTCAATTTAAGCTATCGCTCAAAGCTATGCTACCCTTGAGTCCCAAATCAAACACTGATAAAGCTTTAAATGGCCCTAACATCTATACGGTACGTCCTACACCTATCAAAGTGTGCAACATACAAATGCTTGTAACTTTTTACTGGAGCGTCATAAAAGCGTGAAATTTTGTAACAATAAAGTACTCGAGCCTCTTGTCAATTTAAGCTATCGCTCAAAGCTATGCTACCCTTGAGTCCCAAATCAAACACTGATAAAACTTCACATGGCCCTAACTTCTATACGATACGTCCCACACCTATCAAAGTTTGCAAAATACAAATGCTTGTAACTTTTTACTGGAGCGTCATAAAACCTTGAAATTTTGTAACAATAAAGTACTCGAGCCTCTTGTCAATTTAAGCTATCGCTCAAAGCTATGTTACCCTTGAGTTCCAAATCAAACACTGATAAAACTTCAAGTGGCCCTAACTTATATACGGTACGTCATACACCTATCAAAGTTTGCAACATACAAATGCTTGTAACATTTTACTGGAGCGTCATAAAACCTTGAAATTTTGTAACAATAAAGTACTCGAGCCTCTTGTCAATTTAAGCTATCGCTCAAGCTATGCTAAACTTGAGTCCCAAATCACTTCAAATGGACCTAACTTCTGTACGGTACGTCCTACACCTATCAAAATTTGCAACATACAAATGCTTGTAACTTTTTATTGGAGCGTCATAAACCTTGAAATTTTGAAACAATAAAGTACTCGAGCCTCTTGTCAATTTAAGCTGTCGCTCAAAGCTATGCTACCCTTGCGTCCCAAATCAAACACTGATAAAACTTCAACTGGCCCTGACTTCTATACGGTACGTCCTACACCTATCAAAGTTTGCAACATACAAATGCTTGTAACTTTTTACTGGAGCGTCATAAAACCTTGAAATTTTGTAACAATAAAGTTCTCAACCCTCTTGTCAATTTAAGCTATCGCTCAAAGCTATGCTACCCTTGAGTCCCAAATCAAACACTGACAAAACTTCAAATGGCCCTAACTTCTATACGGTACGTCCTACACCTATCAAAGTTTGCAACATACAAATGCTTGTAACTTTTTAGTGGAGCGTCATAAAACCTTGAAATTTTGTAACAATAAAGTTCTCGAGCCTCTTGTCAATTTAAGCTATCGCTCAAAGGTATGCTACCCTTGAGTCCCAAATCAAACACTGATAAAACTACAAGTGGCGCTAACTTCTGTACGGTACGTCCTATACCTATCAAAGTTTGCAACATACAAATGCTTGTGACATTTTACTGGAGCGTCATAAAACCTTGAAATTTTGTAACAATAAAGTACTCGAGCCTCTTGTCAATTTAAGCTATCGCTCAAAGCTATGCTACCCTTGAGTTCCAAATCAAACACTGATAAAACTTCAAGTGGCCCTAACTTCTATACGGTACGTCATACACCTATCAAAGTTTGCAACATACAAATGCTTGTAACATTTTACTTGAGCGTCATAAAACCTTGAAATTTTGCAACAATAAAGTACTCGAGCCTCTTGTCAATTTAAGCTATCGCTCAAAGCTATGCTACCCTTGAGTCCCAAATCAAACTTCAAATGGCCCTAACTTCTGTACGGTACGTCCTACACCTATCGAAGTTTGCAACATACAAATGATTGTAACTTTTTTTGGAGCATCATAAAACCTTGAAATTTTGTAAGAATAAAGTACTCGAGCCTCTTGTCAATTTAAGCTGTCGCTCAAAGCTATGCTACCCTTGAGTCCCAAATCAAACACTGATAAAACTTCAAATGGCCCTAACTACTATACCGTACGTCCTACACCTATCAAATTTTGCAACATACAAATGCTTGTAACTTTTTACTGGAGCGTCATAAAACCTTGAAATTTTGTAACAATAAAGTACTCGAGCCTCTTGTCGATTTAAGCTATCGCTCAAAGCTATGCGACCCTTGAGTCCCAAAATCAAACACTGATAAAGCTTCAAATGGCCCTAACATCTATACGGTACGTCCTATACCTATCAAAGTTTGCAACATACAAATGCTTGTAACTTTTTACTGGAGCGTCATAAAAGCTTGAAATTTTGTAACAATAAAGTACTCGAGCCTCTTGTCAATTTAAGCTATCGCTCAAAGCTATGCTACCCTTGAGTCCCAAATCAAACACTGAGAAAACTTCACATGGCCCTAACTTCTATACGATACGTCCTACACCTATCAAAGTTTGCAAAATACAAATGCTTGTAACTTTTTACTGGAGCGTCATAAAACCTTGAAATTTTGTAACAATAAAGTACTCGAGCCTCTTGTCAATTTAAGCTATCGCTCAAAGCTATGCTACCCTTGAGTTCCAAATCAAACACTGATAAAACTTCAAGTGACCCCAACTTATATACGGTACGTCATACATCTATCAAAGTTTGCAACATACAAATGCTTGTAACACTTTACTGGAGCGTCATAAAACCTTAAAATTTTGTAACAATAAAGTACTCGAGCCTCTTGTCAATTTAAGCTATCGCTCAAAGCTATGCTACCCTTGAGTCCCAAATCAAACTTCAAATGGCCCTAACTTCTGTACGGTACGTCCTACACCTATCAAAGTTTGCAACATACAAATGCTTTTAACTTTTTACTGGAGCCTCATAAAACCTTGAAATTTTGTAACAATAAAGTACTCGAGCCTCTTGTCAATTTAAGCTATCGCTCAAAGCTATGCTACCCTTGAGTTCCAAATCAAACACTGATAAAACTTCAAATGGACCTACCTTCTATACGGTACGTCCTACACCAATCAAAGTTTGCAACATACAAATGCTTGTAACTTTTTACTGGAGCGTCATAAAACCTTGAAATTTTGTAACAATAAAGTACTCGAGCCTCTTTTCAATTTAAGCTATCGCTCAAAGCTATGCTACACTTGAGTCCCAAATCAAACACTGATAGAACTTCAAATGGCCCTAACTTCTATACGGTATGTCCTACACCTATCAAAGTTTGCAACATACAAATGCTTGTAAATTTTTACTGGAGCGTCATAAAACCTTGAAATTTTGTAACAATAAAGTTCTCGAGCCTCTTGTCAATTTAAGCTATCGCTCAAAGCTATGCTACACTTGAGTCCCAAATCAAACACTGATAGAACTTCAACTGGCCCTAACTTCTATACGGTACGTCCTCCACCTATCAAAGTTTGCAACATACAAATACTTGCAACTTTTTACTGGAGCGTCATAAAACCTTAAAATTTTGTAACAATAAAGTACTCGAGCCTCTTGTCAATTTAAGTTATCGTTCAAAGCTATGCTACCCTTGAGTCCCAAATCAAACAATGATAAAACTTCAAGTGGCCCTAACTTCTATACGGTACGTCCTACACCTATCAAAGTTTGCAACATACAAATGCTTGTAACATTTTACTGGAGCGTCATAAAACCTTGAAATTTTGTAACAATAAAGTACTCGAGCCTCTTGTCAATTGAAGCTGTCGCTCAAAGCTATGCTACCCTTGAGTCCCAAATCAAACACTGATAAAACTTCAAATGGACCTACCTTCTATACGGTACGTCCTACACCTATCAAAGTTTGCAACATACAAATGCTTGTAACTTTTTACTGGAGCGTCATAAAACCTTGAAATTTTGTAACAATAAAGAACTCGAGCCTCTTGTCAATTTAAGCTATCGCTCAAGCTATGCTAAACTTGAGTCCCAAATCAAACTTCAAATGGACCTAACTTCTGTACGGTACGTCCTACACCTATCAAAATTTGCAACATACAAATGCTTGTAACTTTTTATTGGAGCGTCATAAACCTTGAAATTTTGAAACAATAAAGTACTCGAGCCTCTTGTCAATTTAAGCTGTCGCTCAAAGCTATGCTACCCTTGCGTCCCAAATCAAACACTGATAAAACTTCAAATGGCCCTAACTACTATAGGGTACGTCCTACACCTATCACATTTTGCAACATACAAATGCTTGTAACTTTTTACTGGAGCGTCATAAAACCTTGAAATTTTGTAACAATAAAGTACTCGAGCCTCTTGTCAATTTAAGCTATCGCTCAAAGCTACGCTACCCTTGAGTCCCAAATCAAACTCCAAATGGCCCTAACTTCTGTACGGTACGTCCTACACCTATCAAAGTTTTCAACATACAAATGCTTGTAACTTTTTACTGGAGCGTCATAAAAGCTTGAAATTTTGTAACAATAAAGTACTCGAGCCTCTTGTCAATTTAAGCTATCGCTCAAAGCTATGCTACTTTTGAGTCCCAAATCAAACACAGATAAAACTTCAAGTGGCCCTAACTTCTATACGGTACGTCATACAGCTATCAAAGTTTGCAACATACAAATGCTTGTAACATTTTACTGGAGCGTCATAAATCCTTGAAACTTTGTAACAATAAAGTACTCGAGAATCTTGTCAATTTAAGCTATCGCTCAAAGCTATGCTACCCTTGAGTTCCAAATCAAACACTGATAAAAGTTCAAGGGGCCCTAACTTCTATACGGTACGTCATACACCTATCAAAGTTTGCAACATACAAATGCTTGTAACATTTTACTGGAGCGTCATAAAATCTTGAAATTTTGTAACAATAAAGTACTCGAGCCTCTTGTCAATTTAAGCTATCGCTCAAAGATGTGCTACCCTTGAGTCCCAAATCAAACACTGATAAAGCTTCAAATGGCCCTAACATCTATATGGTACGTCCTACACCTATCAAAGTTTGCAACATACAAATGCTTGTCACATTTTACTGGAGCGTCATAAAACCTTGAAATTTTGTAACAATAAAGTACTAGAGCCTCTTGTCAGTTTAAGCTGTCGCTCAAAGCTATGCTGCCCTTGAGTCCCAAATCAAACTTCAAATGGCCCTAACTTCTGTACGGTACGTTCTACACCTATCGAAGTTTGCAACATACAAATGCTTGTAACTTTTTACTGGAGCGTTATAAAGCCTTGAAATTTTGTAACAATAAAGTACTCGAGCCTTATGTCAATTTAAGCTGTCGCTCAAAGCTATGCTACCCTTGAGTCCCTAATCAAACACTGATAAAACTTCAAATGGCCCTAACTACTATGCGGTACGTCCTACACCTATCAAATTTTGCAACATACAAATGCTTGTAACTTTTTACTGGAGCGTCATAAAACCTTGAAATTTTGTAACAATAAAGTACTCGAGCCTCTTGTCAATTTAAGCTATCGCTCAAAGCTGTGCTACCCTTGAGTCCCAAATCAAACACTGATAAAGCTTCAAATGGCCCTAACATCTATATGGTACGTCCTACACCTATCAAAGTTTGCAACATACAAATGCTTGTAACTTTTTACTGGAGCGTCATAAAAGCTTGAAATTTTGTAACAATAAAGTACTCGAGCCTCTTGTAAATTTAAGCTATCGCTCAAAGCTATGCTACTTTTGAGTCCCAAATCAAACACTGATAAAACTTCAAATGGCCCTAACTTCTATACGGTACGTCATACACCTATCAAAGTTTTCAACATACAAATGCTTGTAACTTTTTATTGGAGCGTCATAAAACCTTGAAATTTTGTAACAATAAAGTACTCGAGCCTCTTGTCAATTTAAGCTATCGCTCAAAGCTATGCTACACTTGAGTCCCAAATCAAACACTGATAGAACTTCAACTGGCCCTAACTTCTATACGGTACGTCTTACACCTATCAAAGTTTGCAACATACAAATGCTTGTAACTTTTTACTGGAGCGTCATAAAACCTTGAAATTTTGTAACAGTAAAGTTCTCAAGCCTCTTGTCAATTTAAGCTATCGCTCAAAGCTATGCTACCCTGAGTCCCAAATCAAACTTCAAATGGCCTTAACTTCTGTACGGTACGTCCTACACCTATCAAAGTTTGCAACATACAAATGCTTTTAACTTTTTACTGGAGCGTCATAAAACCTTGAAATTTTGTAACAATAAAGTACTCGAGCCTCTTGTCAATTTAAGCTATCGCTCAAAGCTATGCTACCCTGAGTCCCAAATCAAACTTCAAATGGCCTTAACTTCTGTACGGTACGTCCTACACCTATCAAAGTTTGCAACATACAAATGCTTGTAACTTTTTACTGGAGCGTCATAAAAGCGTGAAATTTTGTAACAATAAAGTACTCGAGCCTCTTGTCAATTTAAGCTATCGCTCAAAGCTATGCTACCCTTGAGTCCCTAATCAAACACTGATAAAACTTCAAATGGCCCTAACTACTATGCGGTACGTCCTACACCTATCAAATTTTGCAACTTACAAATGCTTGTAACTTTTTACTGAAGCGTCATAAAACCTTGAAATTTTGTAACAATAAAGTACTCGAGCCTCTTGTCAATTTAAGCTATCGCTCAAAGCTATGCTACCCTTGAGTCCCAAATCAAACACTGATAAAGCTTCAAATGGCCCTAACATCTATACGGTACGTCCTACACCTATCAAAGTTTGCAACATACAAATGCTTGTAACTTTTTACTGGAGCGTCATAAAAGCGTGAAATTTTGTAACAATAAAGTACTCGAGCCTCTTGTCAATTTAAGCTATCGCTCAAAGCTATGCTACCCTTGAGTCCCAAATCAAACACTGATAAAACTTCACATGGCCCTAACTTCTATACGATACGTCCCACACCTATCAAAGTTTGCAAAATACAAATGCTTGTAACTTTTTACTGGAGCGTCATAAAACCTTGAAATTTTGTAACAATAAAGTACTCGAGCCTCTTGTCAATTTAAGCTATCGCTCAAAGCTATGTTACCCTTGAGTTCCAAATCAAACACTGATAAAACTTCAAGTGGCCCTAACTTATATACGGTACGTCATACACCTATCAAAGTTTGCAACATACAAATGCTTGTAACATTTTACTGGAGCGTCATAAAACCTTGAAATTTTGTAACAATAAAGTACTCGAGCCTCTTGTCAATTTAAGCTATCGCTCAAGCTATGCTAAACTTGAGTCCCAAATCACTTCAAATGGACCTAACTTCTGTACGGTACGTCCTACACCTATCAAAATTTGCAACATACAAATGCTTGTAACTTTTTATTGGAGCGTCATAAACCTTGAAATTTTGAAACAATAAAGAACTCGAGCCTCTTGTCAATTTGAGCTGTCGCTCAAAGCTATGCTACCCTTGCGTCCCAAATCAAACACTGATAAAACTTCAACTGGCCCTGACTTCTACACGGTACGTCCTACACCTATCAAAGTTTGCAACATACAAATGCTTGTAACTTTTTACTGGAGCGTCATAAAACCTTGAAATTTTGTAACAATAAAGTTCTCAACCCTCTTGTCAATTTAAGCTATCGCTCAAAGCTATGCTACCCTTGAGTCCCAAATCAAACACTGACAAAACTTCAAATGGCCCTAACTTCTATACGGTACGTCCTACACCTATCAAAGTTTGCAACATACAAATGCTTGTAACTTTTTAGTGGAGCGTCATAAAACCTTGAAATTTTGTAACAATAAAGTTCTCGAGCCTCTTGTCAATTTAAGCTATCGCTCAAAGGTATGCTACCCTTGAGTCCCAAATCAAACACTGATAAAACTACAAGTGGCGCTAACTTCTGTACGGTACGTCCTATACCTATCAAAGTTTGCAACATACAAATGCTTGTGACATTTTACTGGAGCGTCATAAAACCTTGAAATTTTGTAACAATAAAGTACTCGAGCCTCTTGTCAATTTAAGCTATCGCTCAAAGCTATGCTACCCTTGAGTTCCAAATCAAACACTGATAAAACTTCAAGTGGCCCTAACTTCTATACGGTACGTCATACACCTATCAAAGTTTGCAACATACAAATGCTTGTAACATTTTACTTGAGCGTCATAAAACCTTGAAATTTTGCAACAATAAAGTACTCGAGCCTCTTGTCAATTTAAGCTATCGCTCAAAGCTATGCTACCCTTGAGTCCCAAATCAAACTTCAAATGGCCCTAACTTCTGTACGGTACGTCCTACACCTATCGAAGTTTGCAACATACAAATGATTGTAACTTTTTTTGGAGCATCATAAAACCTTGAAATTTTGTAAGAATAAAGTACTCGAGCCTCTTGTCAATTTAAGCTGTCGCTCAAAGCTATGCTACCCTTGAGTCCCAAATCAAACACTGATAAAACTTCAAATGGCCCTAACTACTATACCGTACGTCCTACACCTATCAAATTTTGCAACATACAAATGCTTGTAACTTTTTACTGGAGCGTCATAAAACCTTGAAATTTTGTAACAATAAAGTACTCGAGCCTCTTGCTATCGCTCAAAGCTATGCTACCCTTGAGTCCCAAAATCAAACACTGATAAAGCTTCAAATGGCCCTAACATCTATACGGTACGTCCTATACCTATGAAAGTTTGCAACATACAAATGCTTGTAACTTTTTACTGGAGCGTCATAAAAGCTTGAAATTTTGTAACAATAAAGTACTCGAGCCTCTTGTCAATTTAAGCTATCGCTCAAAGCTATGCTACCCTTGAGTCCCAAATCAAACACTGACAAAACTTCACATGGCCCTAACTTCTATACGATACGTCCTACACCTATCAAAGTTTGCAAAATACAAATGCTTGTAACTTTTTACTGGAGCGTCATAAAACCTTGAAATTTTGTAACAATAAAGTACTCGAGCCTCTTGTCAATTTAAGCTATCGCTCAAAGCTATGCTACCCTTGAGTTCCAAATCAAACACTGATAAAACTTCAAGTGACCCTAACTTATATACGGTACGTCATACATCTATCAAAGTTTGCAACATACAAATGCTTGTAACACTTTACTGGAGCGTCATAAAACCTTAAAATTTTGTAACAATAAAGTACTCGAGCCTCTTGTCAATTTAAGCTATCGCTCAAAGCTATGCTACCCTTGAGTCCCAAATCAAACTTCAAATGGCCCTCACTTCTGTACGGTACGTCCAACACCTATCAAAGTTTGCAACATACAAATGCTTTTAACTTTTTACTGGAGCCTCATAAAACCTTGAAATTTTGTAACAATAAAGTACTCGAGCCTCTTGTCAATTTAAGCTATCGCTCAAAGCTATGCTACCCTTGAGTTCCAAATCAAACACTGATAAAACTTCAAATGGACCTACCTTCTATACGGTACGTCCTACACCTATCAAAGTTTGCAACATACAAATGCTTGTAACTTTTTACTGGAGCGTCATAAAACCTTGAAATTTTGTAACAATAAAGTACTCGAGCCTCTTTTCAATTTAAGCTATCGCTCAAAGCTATGCTACACTTGAGTCCCAAATCAAACACTGATAGAACTTCAAATGGCCCTAACTTCTATACGGTATGTCCTACACCTATCAAAGTTTGCAACATACAAATGCTTGTAACTTTTTACTGGAGCGTCATAAAACCTTGAAATTTTGTAACAATAAAGTTCTCGAGCCTCTTGTCAATTTAAGCTATCGCTCAAAGCTATGCTACCCTTGAGTCCCAAATCAAACACTGACAAAACTTCAAATGGCCCTAACTTCTATATGGTACGTCCTACACCTATCAAAGTTTGCAACATACAAATGCTTGCAACTTTTTACTGGAGCGTCATAAAACCTTGAAATTATGTAACAATAAAGTACTCGAGCCTCTTGTCAATTTAAGCTGTCGCTCAAAGCTATGCTACCCTTGAGTCCCAAATCAAACACTGATAAAACTTGAAGTGGCCCTAACTTCTATACGGTACGTCATACACCTATCAAAGTTTGCAACATACAAATGTTTGTAACTTTTTACTGGAGCATCATAAAAGCTTGAAATTTTGTAACAATAAAGTACTCTAGCCTCTTGCCAATTTAAGCTATCGCTCAAAGCTATGCTACACTTGAGTCCCAAATCAAACACTGATAGAACTTCAACTGGCCCTAACTTCTATACGGTACGTCCTCCACCTATCAAAGTTTGCAACATACAAATACTTGCAACTTTTTACTGGAGCGTCATAAAACCTTAAAATTTTGTAACAATAAAGTACTCGAGCCTCTTGTCAATTTAAGTTATCGTTCAAAGCTATGCTACCCTTGAGTCCCAAATCAAACAATGATAAAACTTCAAGTGGCCCTAACTTCTATACGGTACGTCCTACACCTATCAAAGTTTGCAACATACAAATGCTTGTAACATTTTACTGGAGCGTCATAAAACCTTGAAATTTTGTAACAATAAAGTACTCGAGCCTCTTGTCAATTGAAGCTGTCGCTCAAAGCTATGCTACCCTTGAGTCCCAAATCAAACACTGATAAAACTTCAAATGGCCCTAACTTCTATACGGTACGTACTACACCTATCAAATTTTGCAACATACAAATGCTTGTAACTTTTTACTGGAGCGTCATAAAACCTTGAAATTTTGTAACAATAAAGTACTCGAGCCTCTTTTCAATTTAAGCTATCGCTCAAAGCTATGCTACACTTGAGTCCCAAATCAAACACTGATAGAACTTCAAATGGCCCTAACTTCTATACGGTATGTCTTACACTATCAAAGTTTGCAACATACAAATGCTTGTAACTTTTTACTGGAGCGTCATAAAACCTTGAAATTTTGTAACAATAAAGTTCTTGAGCCTCTTGTCAATTTAAGCTATCGCTCAAAGCTATGCTACCCTTGAGTCCCAAATCAAACACTGACAAAACTTCAAATGGCCCTAACTACTATACGGTATGTCCTACACCTATCAAAGTTTGCAACATACAAATGCTTGTAACTTTTTACTGGAGCGTCATAAAACCTTGAAATTTTGTAACAATAAAGTACTCGAGCCTCTTTTCAATTTAAGCTATCGCTCAAAGCTATGCTACACTTGAGTCCCAAATCAAACACTGATAGAACTTCAAATGGCCCTAACTTCTATACGGTATGTCCTACACCTATCAAAGTTTGCAACATACAAATGCTTGTAACTTTTTACTGGAGCGTCATAAAACCTTGAAATTTTGTAACAATAAAGTTCTTGAGCCTCTTGTCAATTTAAGCTATCGCTCAAAGCTATGCTACCCTTGAGTCCCAAATCAAACAATGATAAAACTTCAAGTGGCCCTAACTTCTATACGGTACGTCCTACACCTATCAAAGTTTGCAACATACAAATGCTTGTAACATTTTACTGGAGCGTCATAAAACCTTGAAATTTTGTAACAATAAAGTACTCGAGCCTCTTTTCAATTTAAGCTATCGCTCAAAGCTATGCTATGAGTCCCAAATCAAACACTGATAGAACTTCAAATGGCCCTAACTTCTATACGGTATGTCCTACACCTATCAAAGTTTGCAACATACAAATGCTTGTAACTTTTTACTGGAGCGTCATAAAACCTTGAAATTTTGTAACAATAAAGTTCTTGAGCCTCTTGTCAATTTAAGCTATCGCTCAAAGCTATGCTACACTTGAGTCCAAAATCAAACACTGATAGAACTTCAAATGGCCCTAACTTCTATACGGTATGTCCTACACCTATCAAAGTTTGCAACATACAAATGCTTGTAACTTTTTACTGGAGCGTCATAAAACCTTGAAATTTTGCAACAATAAAGTACTCGAGCCTCTTGTCAATTTAAGCTATCGCTCAAAGCTATGCTACCCTTGAGTCCCAAATCAAACACTGATAAAGCTTCAAATGGCCCTAACATCTATACGGTACGTCTCACACCTATCAAAGTTTGCAACATACAAATGTTTGTAACTTTTTACTGGAGCGTCATAAAAGCGTGAAATTTTGTAACAATAAAGTACTCGAGCCTCTTGTCAATTTAAGCTATCGCTCAAAGCTATGCTACCCTTGAGTCCCAAATCAAACACTGATAAAACTTCACATGGCCCTAACTTCTATACGATACGTCCCACACCTATCAAAGTTTGCAAAATACAAATGCTTGTAACTTTTTACTGGAGCGTCATAAAACCTTGAAATTTTGTAACAATAAAGTACTCGAGCCTCTTGTCAATTTAAGCTATCGCTCAAAGCTATGTTACCCTTGAGTTCCAAATCAAACACTGATAAAATTTCAAGTGGCCCTAACTTATATACGGTACGTCATACACCTATCAAAGTTTGCAACATACAAATGCTTGTAACATTTTACTGGAGCGTCATAAAACCTTGAAATTTTGTAACAATAAAGTACTCGAGCCTCTTGTCAATTTAAGCTATCGCTCAAAGCTATGCTACCCTAGAGTCCCAAATCAAACACTGATAAAACTTTAAATGGCCCTAATTTCTACACGGTATGTCCTACACCTATTAAAGTTTGCAACATACAAATGCTTGTACCTTTTTACTAGAGCGTCATAAAACCTTAAAATTTTGTAACAATAAAGTACTCGAGCCTCTTCTCAATTTAAACTATCGCTCAAAGCTATGCTACCCTTGAGTCCCAAATCAAACACTGATAAAACATCAAATGGCCCTAACTTCTATACGGTACACCTATCAAAGTTTGCAACATACAAATATTTTATTTATTTTATTTATTATGTCCTTAAGAACATTTTGCTCAATGAAAATGGTAAATTCGTCTTTGAATCGTACAAATGCTTGTAACTTTTTACTGGAGCGTCATAAAAGCCTGAAATTTTGTAACAATAAAGTACTCGAGCCTCCTGTAAATTTAAGCTATCGCTCAAAGCTATGCTACACTTGAGTTCCAAATCAAACACTGATAAAACTTAAAGTGGCTCTAACTTCTATACGGTACGTCATACACCTATAAAAGTTTGCAACATACAAATGCTTGTAACATATTACTGGAGCGTCATAAAACCTTGAAATTTTGTAACAATAAAGAACTCGAGCCTCTTGAAAATTTAAGCTATCGCTCAAGCTATGCTAAACTTGAGTCACAAATCAAACTTCAAATGGACCTAACTTCTGTACGGTACGTCCTACACCTATCACATTTTGCAACATACAAATGCTTTTAACTTTTTACTGGAGTGTCATAAAATCTTGAAATTTTGTAACAATAAAGTACTCGAGCCTCTTGTCAATTTAAGCTATCGCTCAAAGCTATGCTACCCTTAAGTCCCAAATGAAACACTGACAAAACTTCACATGGCCCTAACTTCTATACGATACGTCCTACACCTATCAAAGTTTGCAAAATACAAATGCTTGTAACTTTTTACTGGAGCGTCATAAAACCTTGAAATTTTGTAACATTAAAGTACTCCAGCCTCTTGCCAATTTAAGCTATCGCTCAAAGCTATGCTACCCTTGAGTCCCAAATCAAACTTCAAATGGCCTTAACTTCTGTACAGTACGTCCTACACCTATCAAAGTTTGCAACATACAAGTGCTTTTAACTTTTTACTGGAGCGTCATAAAACCTTGAAATTTTGTAACAATAAAGTACTCGAGCCTCTTGTCAGTTTAAGCTGTCGCTCAAAGCTATGCTACCCTTGAGTCCCAAATCAAACTTCAAATGGCCCTAACTTCTGTACGGTACATTCTACACCTATCGAAGTTTGCAACATACAAATGCTTGTAACTTTTTACTGGAGCGTCATAAAGCCTTGAAATTTTGTAACAATAAAGTACTCGAGCCTCTTGTCAATTTAAGCTATCGCTCAAAGCTACGCTACCCTTGAGTCCCAAATCAAACTTCAAATGGCCCTAACTTCTGTACGGTACGTCCTACACCTATCAAAGTTTGCAACATACAAATGCTTGTAACTTTTTACTGGAGCGTCATAAAAGCTTGAAATTTTGTAACAATAAAGTACTCGAGCCTCTTGTCAATTTAAGCTATCGCTCAAAGCTATGCTACTTTCGAGTCCCAAATCAAACACAGATAAAACTTCAAGTGGCCCTACCTTCTATACGGTACGTCATACAGCTATCAAAGTTTGCAACATACAAATGCTTGTAACATTTTACTGGAGCGTCATAAATCCTTGAAATTTTGTAACAATAAAGTACTCGAGAATCTTGTCAATTTAAGCTATCGCTCAAAGCTATGCTACCCTTGAGTTCCAAATCAAACACTGATAAAAGTTCAAGTGGCCCTAACTTCTATACGGTACGTCATACACCTATCAAAGTTTGCAACATACAAATGCTTGTAACATTTTACTGGAGCGTCATAAAACCTTGAAATTTTGTAACAATAAATTACTCGAGCCTCTTGTCAATTTAAGCTATCGCTCAAAGCTGTGCTTCCCTTGAGTCCCAAATCAAACACTGATAAAGCTTCAAATGGCCCTAACATATATATGGTACGTCCTACACCTATCAAAGTTTGCAACATACAAATGCTTGTAACTTTTTACTGGAGCGTCTTAAAAGCTTGAAATTTTGTAACAATAAAGTACTCGAGCCTCTTGTAAATTTAAGCTATCGCTCAAAGCTATGCTACTTTTGAGTCCCAAATCAAACACTGATAAAACTTCAAATGGCCCTAACTTCTATACGGTACGTCATACACCTATCAAAGTTTTCAACATACAAATGCTTGTAACTTTTTACTGGAGCGTCATAAAACCTTGAAATTTTGTAACAATAAAGTACTCGAGCCTCTTGTCAATTTAAGCTATCGCTCAAAGCTATGCTACACTTGAGTCCCAAATCAAACACTGATAGAACTTCAACTGGCCCTAACTTCTATACGGTACGTCCTACACCTATCAAAGTTTGCAACATACAAATGCTTGTAACTTTTTACTGGAGCGTCATAAAACCTTGAAATTTTGTAACAATAAAGTTCTCAAGCCTCTTGTCAATTTAAGCTATCGCTCAAAGCTATGCTACCCTTGAGTTCCAAATCAAACACTGATAAAACTTCAATTGGCCCTTACTTATATATGGTACGTCATACACCTATCAACGTTTGCAACATACAAATGCTTGTAACATTTTATTGGAGCGTCATAAAACCTTGAAATTTTGTAACAATAAAGTACTCGAGCCTCTTGTCAATTTAAGCTATCGCTCAAAGCTATGCTACCCTTGAGTCCCAAATCAAACTTCAAATGGCCTCAACTTCTGTACGGTACGTCCTACACCTATCAAAGTTTGCAACATACAAATGCTTTTAACTTTTTACTGGAGCGTCATAAAACCTTGGAATTTTGTAACAATAAAGTACTCGAGCCTCTTGTCAGTTTAAGCTGTCGCGCAAAGCTATGCTACCCTTGAGTCCCAAATCAAACTTCAAATGGCCCTAACTTCTGTACGGTATGTTCTACACCTATCGAAGTTTGCAACATACAAATGCTTGTAACTTTTTACTGGAGCGTCATAAAGCCTTGAAATTTTGTAACAATAAAGTACTCGAGCCTCTTGTCAATTTAAGCTGTCGCTCAAAGCTATGCTACCCTTGAGTCCCTAATCAAACACTGATAAAACTTCAAATGGCCCTAACTACTATGCGGTACGGCCTACACCTATCAAATTTTGCAACATACAAATGCTTGTAACTTTTTACTGGAGCGTCATAAAACCTTGAAATTTTGTAACAATAAAGTACTCGAGCCTCCTGTCAATTTAAGCTATCGCTCAAAGCTATGCTACCCTTGAGTCCCAAATCAAACACTGATAAAGCTTCAAATGGCCCTAACATCTATACGGTACGTCCTACACCTATCAAAGTTTGCAATATACAAATGCTTGTAACTTTTTACTGGAGCGTCATAGAAGCGTGAAATTTTGTAACAATAAAGTACTCGAGCCTCTTGTCAATTTAAGCTATCGCTCAAAGCTATGCTACCCTTGAGTCCCAAATCAAACACTGATAAAACTTCACATGGCCCTAACTTCTATACGATACGTCCCACACCTATCAAAGTTTGCAAAATACAAATGCTTGTAACTTTTTACTGGAGCGTCATAAAACCTTGAAATTTTGTAACAATAAAGTACTCGAGCCTCTTGTCAATTTAAGCTATCGTTCAAAGCTATGTTACCCTTGAGTTCCAAATCAAACACTGATAAAACTTCAAGTGGCCCTAACTTATATACGGTACGTCATACACCTATCAAAGTTTGCAACATACAAATTCTTGTAACATTTTACTGGAGCGTCATAAAACCTTGAAATTTTGTAACAATAAAGTACTCGAGCCTCTTGTCAATTTAAGCTATCGGTCAAGCTATGCTAAACTTGAGTCCCAAATCACTTCAAATGGACCTAACTTCTGTACGGTACGTCCTACACCTATCAAAATGTGCAACATACAAATGCTTGTAACTTTTTATTGGAGCGTCATAAACCTTGAAATTTTGAAACAATAAAGTACTCGAGCCTCTTGTCAATTTAAGCGTCGCTCAAAGCTATGCTACCCTTGCGTCCCAAATCAAACACTGATAAAACTTCAACTGGCCCTAACTTCTATACGGTACGTCCTACACCTATCAAAGTTTGCAACATACAAATGCTTGTAACTTTTTACTGGAGCGTCATAAAACTTTGAAATTTTGTAACAATAAAGTTCGCAAGCCTCTTGTCAATTTAAGCTATCGCTCAAAGCTATGCTACCCTTGAGTCCCAAATCAAACACTGATAAAACTTCAAATGGCCCTAACTTCTATACGGTACGTCCTACACCTATCAAAGTTTGCAACATACAAATGCTTGTAACTTTTTAGTGGAGCGTCATAGAACCTTGAAATTTTGTAACAATAAAGTTCTCGAGCCTCTTGTCAATTTAAGCTATCGCTCAAAGCTATGCTTCCCTTGAGTCCCAAATCAAACACTGATAAAACTACAAGTGGCCCTAACTTCTGTACGGTACGTCCTATACCTATCAAAGTTTGCAACATACAAATGCTTGTGACATTTTACTGGAACGTCATAAAACCTTGAAATTTTGTAACAATAAAGTACTCGAGCCTCTTGTCAATTTAAGCTATCGCTCAAAGCTATGCTACCCTTGAGTTCCAAATCAAACACTGATAAAAGTTCAAGTGGCCCTAACTTCTATACGGTACGTCATACACCTATCAAAGTTTGCAACATACAAATGCTTGTAACATTTCACTTGAGCGTCATAAAACCTTGAAATTTTGCAACAATAAAGTACTCGAGCCTCTTGTCAATTTAAGCTATCGCTCAAAGCTATGCAACCCTTGAGTCCCAAATCAAACTTCAAATGGCCCTAACTTCTGTACGGTACGTCCTACACCTATCGAAGTTTGCAACATACAAATGCTTGTAACTTTTTACTGGAGCATCATAAAACCTTGAAATTTTGTAAGAATAAAGTACTCGAGCCTCTTGTCAATTTAAGCTGTCGCTCAAAGCTATGCTACCCTTGAGTCCCAAATCAAACACTGATAAAACTTCAAATGGCCCTAACTACTATACGGTACGTCCTACACCTATCAAATTTTGCAACATACAAATGCTTGTAACTTTTTACTGGAGCGTCATAAAACCTTGAAATTTTGTAACAATAAAGTACTCGAGCCTCTTGTCGATTTAAGCTATCGCTCAAAGCTATGCTACCCTTGAGTCCCAAATCAAACACTGATAAAGCTTCAAATGGCCCTAACATCTATACGGTACGTCCTATACCTATCAAAGTTTGCAACATACAAATGCTTGTAACTTTTTACTGGAGCGTCATAAAAGCTTGAAATTTTGTAACAATAAAGTACTCGAGCCTCTTGTCAATTTAAGCTATCGCTCAAAGCTATGCTACCCTTGAGTCCCAAATCAAACACTGACAAAACTTCACATGGCCCTAACTTCTATACGATACGTCCTACACCTATCAAAGTTTGCAAAATACAAATGCTTGTAACTTTTTACTGGAGCGTCATAAAACCTTGAAATTTTGTAACAATAAAGTACTCGAGCCTCTTGTCAATTTAAGCTATCGCTGAAAGCTATGCTACCCTTGACTTCCAAATCAAACACTGATAAAACTTCAAGTGGCCCTAACTTATATACGGTACGTCATACATCTATCAAAGTTTGCAACATACAAATGCTTGTAACACTTTACTGGAGCGGCATAAAACCTTGAAATTTTGTAACAATAAAGTACTCGAGCCTCTTGTCAATTTAAGCTATCGCTCAAAGCTATGCTACCCTTGAGTCCCAAATCAAACTTCAAATGGCCCTAACTTCTATACGGTACGTCCTACACCTATCAAAGTTTGCAACATACAAATGCTTTTAACTTTTTACTGGAGCCTCATGAAACCTTGAAATTTTGTAACAATAAAGTACTCGAGCCTCTTGTCAGTTTAAGCTGTCGCTCAAAGCTATGCTACCCTTGAGTCCCAAATCAAACACTGATAAAACTTCAAATGGCCCTAACTTCTATACAGTACGTCCTACACCTATCAAATTTTGCAACATACAAATGTTTGTAACTTTTTACTGGAGGGTCATAAAACCTTGAAATTTTGTAACAATAAAGTACTCGAGCCTCTTGTCAATTTAAGCTATCGCTCAAAGCTATGCTACCCTTGAGTTCCAAATCAAACACTGATAAAACTTCAAATGGACCTACCTTCTATACGGTACGTCCTACACCTATCAAAGTTTGCAACATACAAATGCTTGTAACTTTTTACTGGCGCGTCATAAAACCTTGAAATTTTGTAACAATAAAGAACTCGAGCCTCTTTTCAATTTAAGCTATCGTTCAAAGCTATGCTACCGTTGAGTCCCAAATCAAACAATGATAAAACTTCAAGTGGCCCTAACTTCTATACGGTACGTCCTACACCTATCAAAGTTTGCAACATACAAATGCTTGTAACATTTTACTGGAGCGTCATAAAACCTTGAAATTTTGTAACAATAAAGTACTCGAGCCTCTCGTCAATTGAAGGTGTCGCTCAAAGCTATGCTACCCTTGAGTCCCAAATCAAACACTGATAAAACTTCAAATGGCCCTAACTTCTATACGAAACGTACTACACCTATCAAATTTTGCAACATACAAATGCTTGTAACTTTTTACTGGAGCGTCATAAAACCTTGAAATTTTGTAACAATAAAGTACTTGAGCCTCTTGGCAATTTAAGCTACCGCTCAAAGCTATGCTACCCTTGAGTCCCAAATCAAACACTGATAAAACTTCAAATGGCCCTACCTTATATACGGTGCGTCCTACACCTATCAGAGTTTGCAACATACAAATGCTTGTAACTTTTTACTGGAGCGTTATAAAACATTGAAATTTTGTAACAATAAAGTACTCGAACCTCTTGTCAATTTAAGTTATCGCTCAAAGCTATGCTACCCTTGAGTCCCAAATCAAACACTGATAAAACTTCAAATGGCCCTAACTTCTATACGGTACGTCATACACCTATCAAAGTTTGCAACATACAAACGCTTGTAACTTTTTACTGGAGCGTCATAAAACCTTGAAATTTTGCAACAATAAAGTACTCGAGCCTCTTGTCAATTTAAGCTATCGTTCAAAGCTATGCTACCCTTGAGTCCCAAATTAAACTTTAAATGGCCCTAACTTCTGTACGCTACGTCCTACACCTATCGAAGTTTGCAACATACAAATGCTTGTAATTTTTTACTGGAGCGTCATAAAACCTTGAAATTTTATAACAATAAAGTACTCGAGCCTCTTGTCAATTTAAGCTGTCGCTCAAAGCTATGCTACCCTTGAGTCCCAAGTCAAACACTGATAAAACTTCAAATGGCCCTAACTAGTATACGGTACGTCCTACACCTATCAAATTTTGCAACATACAAATGCTTGTATCTTTTTACTGGAGCGTCATAAAACCTTGAAATTTTGTAACAATAAAGTACTCGAGCCTCTTGTCAATTTAAGCTATCGCTCAAAGCTATGCTACCCTTGAGTCCCAAATCAAACACTGATAAAGCTTCAAATGGCCCTAACATCTATACGGTACGTCCTACACCTATCAAAGTTTGCAACATACAAATGCTTGTAACTTTTTACTGGAGCGTCATAAAAGCTTGAAATTTTGTAACAATAAAGTACTCGAGCCTCTTGTCAATTTAAGCTATTGCTCAAAGCTATGCTACCCTTGAGTCCCAAATCAAACACTGACAAAACTTCACATGGCCCTAACTTCTATACGATACGTCCTACACCTATCAAAGTTTGCAAAATACAAATGCTTGTAACTTTTTACTGGAGCGTCATAAAACCTTGAACTTTTGTAACAATAAAGTACTCGAGCCTCTTGTCAATTTAAGCTATCGCTCAAGCTATGCTAAACTTGAGTCCCAAATCAAACTTCAAATGGACCTAACTTCTGTACGGTACGTCCTACACCTATCAAAATTTGCAACATACAAATGCTTGTAACTTTTTATTGGAGCGTCATAAACCTTGAAATTTTGAAACAATAAAGTACTCGAGCCTCTTGTCAATTTAAGCTGTCGCTCAAAGCTATGCTACCCTTGCGTCCCAAATCAAACACTGATAAAACTTCAAATGGCCCTAACTACTATACGGTACGTCCTACACCTATCACATTTTGCAACATACAAATGCTTGTAACTTTTTACTGGAGCGTCATAAAACCTTGAAATTTTGTAACAATAAAGTACTCGAGCCTCTTGTCAATTTAAGCTATTGCTCAAAGCTACGCTACCCTTGAGTCCCAAATCAAACTTCAAATGGCCCTAACTTCTGTACGGTACGTCCTACACCTATCAAAGTTTGCAACATACAAATGCTTGTAACTTTTTACTGGAGCGTCATAAAAGCTTGAAATTTTGTAACAATAAAGTACTCGAGCCTCTTGTCAATTTAAGCTATCGCTCAAAGCTATGCTACTTTTGAGTCCCAAATCAAACACAGATAAAACTTCAAGTGGCCCTAACTTCTATACGGTACGTCATACAGCTATCAAAGTTTGCAACATACAAATGCTTGTAACATTTTACTGGAGCGTCATAAATCCTTGAAATTTTGTAACAATAAAGTACTCGAGAATCTTGTCAATTTAAGCTATCGCTCAAAGCTATGCTACCCTTGAGTTCCAAATCAAACACTGATAAAAGTTCAAGTGGCCCTAACTTCTATACGGTACGTCATACACCTATCAAAGTTTGCAACATACAAATGCCTGTAACATTTTACTGGAGCGTCATAAAACCTTGAAATTTTGTAACAATAAATTACTCGAGCCTCTTGTCAATTTAAGCTATCGCTCAAAGCTGTGCTACCCTTGAGTCCCAAATCAAACACTGATAAAGCTTCAAATGGCCCTAACATCTATATGGTACGTCCTACACCTATCAAAGTTTGCAACATATAAATGCTTGTAACTTTTTACTGGAGCGTCATAAAAGCTTGAAATTTTGTAACAATAAAGTACTCGAGCCTCTTGTAAATTTAAGCTATCGCTCAAAGCTATGCTACTTTTGAGTCCCAAATCAAACACTGATAAAACTTCAAATGGCCCTAACTTCTATACGGTACGCCATACACCTATCAAAGTTTTCAACATACAAATGCTTGTAACTTTTTACTGGAGCGTCATAAAACCTTGAAATTTTGTAACAATAAAGTACTCGAGCCTCTTGTCAATTTAAGCTATCGCTCAAAGCTATGCTACACTTGAGTCCCAAATCAAACACTGATAGAACTTCAACTGGCCCTAACTTCTATACGGTACGTCCTACACCTATCAAAGTTTGCAACATACAAATGCTTGTAACTTTTTACTGGAGTGTCATAAAACCTTGAAATTTTGTAACAATAAAGTTCTCAAGCCTCTTGTCAATTTAAGCTATCGCTCAAAGCTATGCTACCCTTGAGTTCCAAATCAAACACTGATAAAACTTCAATTGGCCCTTACTTATATATGGTACGTCATACACCTATCAACGTTTGCAACATACAAATGCTTGTAACATTTTACTGGAGCGTCATAAAACCTTGAAATTTTGTAACAATAAAGTACTCGAGCCTCTTGTCAATTTAAGCTATCGCTCAAAGCTATGCTACCCTTGAGTCCCAAATCAAACTTCAAATGGCCTTAACTTCTGTACGGTACGTCCTACACCTATCAAAGTTTGCAACATACAAATGCTTTTAACTTTTTACTGGAGCGTCATAAAACCTTGGAATTTTGTAACAATAAAGTACTCGAGCCTCTTGTCAGTTTAAGCTGTCGCGCAAAGCTATGCTACCCTTGAGTCCCAAATCAAACTTCAAATGGCCCTAACTTCTGTACGGTACGTTCTACACCTATCGAAGTTTGCAACATACAAATGCTTGTAACTTTTTACTGGAGCGTCATAAAGCCTTGAAATTTTGTAACAATAAAGTACTCGAGCCTCTTGTCAATTTAAGCTGTCGCTCAAAGCTATGCTACCCTTGAGTCCCTAATCAAACACTGATAAAACTTCAAATGGCCCTAACTACTATGCGGTACGTCCTACACCTATCAAATTTTGCAACATACAAATGCTTGTAACTTTTTACTGGAGCGTCATAAAACCTTGAATTTTGTAACAATAAAGTACTCGAGCCTCTTGTCAATTTAAGCTATCGCTCAAAGCTATGCTACCCTTGAGTCCCAAATCAAACACTGATAAAGCTTCAAATGGCCCTAACATCTATACGGTACGTCCTACACCTATCAAAGTTTGCAATATACAAATGCTTGTAACTATTTACTGGAGCGTCATAAAAGCGTGAAATTTTGTAACAATAAAGTACTCGAGCCTCTTGTCAATTTAAGCTATCGCTCAAAGCTATGCTACCCTTGAGTCCCAAATCAAACACTGATAAAACTTCACATGGCCCTAACTTCTATACGATACGTCCCACACCTATCAAAGTTTGCAAAATACAAATGCTTGTAACTTTTTACTGGAGCGTCATAAAACCTTGAAATTTTGTAACAATAAAGTACTCGAGCCTCTTGTCAATTTAAGCTATCGTTCAAAGCTATGTTACCCTTGAGTTCCAAATCAAACACTGATAAAACTTCAAGTGGCCCTAACTTATATACGGTACGTCATACACCTATCAAAGTTTGCAACATACAAATGCTTGTAACATTTTACTGGAGCGTCATAAAACCTTGAAATTTTGTAACAATAAAGTACTCGAGCCTCTTGTCAATTTAAGCTATCGGTCAAGCTATGCTAAACTTGAGTCCCAAATCACTTCAAATGGACCTAACTTCTGTACGGTACGCCCTATACCTATCAAAATTTGCAAAATACAAATGCTTGTAACTTTTTATTGGAGCGTCATAAACCTTGAAATTTTGAAACAATAAAGTACTCGAGCCTCTTGTCAATTTAAGCTATCGCTCAAAGCTATGCTACTTTTGAGTCCCAAATCAAACACAGATAAAACTTCAAGTGGCCCTAACTTCTATACGGTACGTCATACAGCTATCAAAGTTTGCAACATACAAATGCTTGTAACATTTTACTGGAGCGTCATAAATCCTTGAAATTTTGTAACAATAAAGTACTCGAGAATCTTGTCAATTTAAGCTATCGCTCAAAGCTATGCTACCCTTGAGTTCCAAATCAAACACTGATAAAAGTTCAAGTGGCCCTAACTTCTATACGGTACGTCATACACCTATCAAAGTTTGCAACATACAAATGCCTGTAACATTTTACTGGAGCGTCATAAAACCTTGAAATTTTGTAACAATAAATTACTCGAGCCTCTTGTCAATTTAAGCTATCGCTCAAAGCTGTGCTACCCTTGAGTCCCAAATCAAACACTGATAAAGCTTCAAATGGCCCTAACATCTATATGGTACGTCCTAAACCTATCAAAGTTTGCAACATATAAATGCTTGTAACTTTTTACTGGAGCGTCATAAAAGCTTGAAATTTTGTAACAATAAAGTACTCGAGCCTCTTGTAAATTTAAGCTATCGCTCAAAGCTATGCTACTTTTGAGTCCCAAATCAAACACTGATAAAACTTCAAATGGCCCTAACTTCTATACGGTACGTCATACACCTATCAAAGTTTTCAACATACAAATGCTTGTAACTTTTTACTGGAGCGTCATAAAACCTTGAAATTTTGTAACAATAAAGTACTCGAGCCTCTTGTCAATTTAAGCTATCGCTCAAAGCTATGCTGCACTTGAGTCCCAAATCAAACACTGATAGAACTTCAACTGGCCCTAACTTCTATACGGTACGTCCTACACCTATCAAAGTTTGCAACATACAAATGCTTGTAACTTTTTACTGGAGCGTCATAAAACCTTGAAATTTTGTAACAATAAAGTTCTCAAGCCTCTTGTCAATTTAAGCTATCGCTCAAAGCTATGCTACCCTTGAGTTCCAAATCAAACACTGATAAAACTTCAATTGGCCCTTACTTATATATGGTACGTCATACACCTATCAACGTTTGCAACATACAAATGCTTGTAACATTTTACTGGAGCGTCATAAAACCTTGAAATTTTGTAACAATAAAGTACTCGAGCCTCTTGTCAATTTAAGCTATCGCTCAAAGCTATGCTACCCTTGAGTCCCAAATCAAACTTCAAATGGCCTTAACTTCTGTACGGTACGTCCTACACCTATCAAAGTTTGCAACATACAAATGCTTTTAACTTTTTACTGGAGCGTCATAAAACCTTGGAATTTTGTAACAATAAAGTACTCGAGCCTCTTGTCAGTTCAAGCTGTCGCGCAAAGCTATGCTACCCTTGAGTCCCAAATCAAACTTCAAATGGCCCTAACTTCTGTACGGTACGTTCTACACCTATCGAAGTTTGCAACATACAAATGCTTGTAACTTTTTACTGGAGCGTCATAAAGCCTTGAAATTTTGTAACAATAAAGTACTCGAGCCTCTTGTCAATTTAAGCTGTCGCTCAAAGCTATGCTACCCTTGAGTCCCTAATCAAACACTGATAAAACTTCAAATGGCCCTAACTACTATGCGGTACGTCCTACACCTATCAAATTTTGCAACATACAAATGCTTGTAACTTTTTACTGGAGCGTCATAAAACCTTGAAATTTTGAAACAATAAAGTACTCGAGCCTCTTGTCAATTTAAGCTATCGCTCAAAGCTATGCTACCCTTGAGTCCCAAATCAAACACTGATAAAGCTTCAAATGGCCCTAACATCTATACGGTACGTCCTACACCTATCAAAGTTTGCAATATACAAATGCTTGTAACTTTTTACTGGAGCGTCATAAAAGCGTGAAATTTTGTAACAATAAAGTACTCGAGCCTCTTGTCAATTTAAGCTATCGCTCAAAGCTATGCTACCCTTGAGTCCCAAATCAAACACTGATAAAACTTCACATGGCCCTAACTTCTATACGATACGTCCCACACCTATCAAAGTTTGCAAAATACAAATGCTTGTAACTTTTTACTGGAGCGTCATAAAACCTTGAAATTTTGTAACAATAAAGTACTCGAGCCTCTTGTCAATTTAAGCTATCGTTCAAAGCTATGTTACCCTTGAGTTCCAAATCAAACACTGATAAAACTTCAAGTGGCCCTAACTTATATACGGTACGTCATACACCTATCAAAGTTTGCAACATACAAATGCTTGTAACATTTTACTGGAGCGTCATAAAACCTTGAAATTTTGTAACAATAAAGTACTCGAGCCTCTTGTCAATTTAAGCTATCGGTCAAGCTATGCTAAACTTGAGTCCCAAATCACTTCAAATGGACCTAACTTCTGTACGGTACGTCCTACACCTATCAAAATTTGCAACATACAAATGCTTGTAACTTTTTATTGGAGCGTCATAAACCTTGAAATTTTGAAACAATAAAGTACTCGAGCCTCTTGTCAATTTAAGCTGTCGCTCAAAGCTATGCTACCCTTGCGTCCCAAATCAAACACTGATAAAACTTCAACTGGCCCTAACTTCTATACGGTACGTCCTACACCTATCAAAGTTTGCAACATGCAAATGCTTGTAACTTTTTACTGGAGCGTCATAAAACTTTGAAATTTTGTAACAATAAAGTTCGCAAGCCTCTTGTCAATTTAAGCTATCGCTCAAAGCTATGCTACCCTTGAGTCCCAAATCAAACACTGATAAAACTTCAACTGGCCCTAACTTCTATACGGTACGTCCTATACCTATCAAAGTTTGCAACATACAAATGCTTGTGACATTTTACTGGAGCGTCATAAAACCTTGAAATTTTGTAACAATAAAATACTCGAGCCTCTTGTCAATTTAAGCTATCGCTCAAAGCTATGCTACCCTTGAGTTCCAAATCAAACACTGATAAAACTTCAAGTGGCCCTAACTTCTATACGGTACGTCATACACCTATCAAAGTTTGCAACATACAAATGCTTGTAACATTTTACTTGAGCGTCATAAAACCTTGAAATTTTGCAACAATAAAGTACTCGAGCCTCTTGTCAATTTAAGCTATCGCTCAAAGCTATGCTACCCTTGAGTCCCAAATCAAACTTCAAATGGGCCTAACTTCTGTACGGTACGTCCTACACCTATCGAAGTTTGCAACATACAAATGCTTGTAACTTTTTACTGGAGCATCATAAAACCTTGAAATTTTGTAAGAATAAAGTACTCGAGCCTCTTGTCAATTTAAGCTGTCGCTCAAAGCTATGCTACCCTTGAGTCCCAAATCAAACACTGATAAAACTTCAAATGGCCCTAACTACTATACGGTACGTCCTACACCTATCAAATTTTGCAACATACAAATGCTTGTAACTTTTTACTGGAGCGTCATAAAACCTTGAAATTTTGTAACAATAAAGTACTCGAGCCTCTTGTCGATTTAAGCTATCGCTCAAAGCTATGCTACCCTTGAGTCCCAAATCAAACACTGATAAAGCTTCAAATGGCCCTAACATCTATACGGTACGTCCTATACCTATCAAAGTTTGCAACATACAAATGCTTGTAACTTTTTACTGGAGCGTCATAAAAGCTTGAAATTTTGTAACAATAAAGTACTCGAGCCTCTTGTCAATTTAAGCTATCGCTCAAAGCTATGCTACCCTTGAGTCCCAAATCAAACACTGACAAAACTTCACATGGCCCTAACTTCTATACGATACGTCCTACACCTATCAAAGTTTGCAAAATACAAATGCTTGTAACTTTTTACTGGAGCGTCATAAAACCTTGAAATTTTGTAACAATAAAGTACTCGAGCCTCTTGTCAATTTAAGCTATCGCTGAAAGCTATGCTACCCTTGAGTTCCAAATCAAACACTGATAAAACTTCAAGTGGCCCTAACTTATATACGGTACGTCATACATCTATCAAAGTTTGCAACATACAAATGCTTGTAACACTTTACTGGAGCGTCATAAAACCTTGAAATTTTGTAACAATAAAGTACTCGAGCCTCTTGTCAATTTAAGCTATCGCTCAAAGCTATGCTACCCTTGAGTCCCAAATCAAACTTCAAATGGCCCTAACTTCTATACGGTACGTCCTACACCTATCAAAGTTTGCAACATACAAATGCTTTTAACTTTTTACTGGAGCCTCATGAAACCTTGAAATTTTGTAACAATAAAGTACTCGAGCCTCTTGTCAGTTTAAGCTGTCGCTCAAAGCTATGCTACCCTTGAGTCCCAAATCAAACACTGATAAAACTTCAAATGGCCCTAACTTCTATACAGTACGTCCTACACCTATCAAATTTTGCAACATACAAATGTTTGTAACTTTTTACTGGAGGGTCATAAAACCTTGAAATTTTGTAACAATTAAGTACTCGAGCCTCTTGTCAATTTAAGCTATCGCTCAAAGCTATGCTACCCTTGAGTTCCAAATCAAACACTGATAAAACTTCAAATGGACCTACCTTCTATACGGTACGTCCTACACCTATCAAAGTTTGCAACATACAAATGCTTGTAACTTTTTACTGGAGCGTCATAAAACCTTGAAATTTTGTAACAATAAAGTACTCGAGCCTCTTTTCAATTTAAGCTATCGCTCAAAGCTATGCTACACTTGAGTCCCAAATCAAACACTGATAGAACTTCAAATGGCCCTAACTTCTATACGGTATGTCCTACACCTATCAAAGTTTGCAACATACAAATGCTTGTAACTTTTTACTGGAGCGTCATAAAACCTTGAAATTTTGTAACAATAAAGTTCTCGAGCCTCTTGTCAATTTAAGCTATCGCTCAAAGCTATGCTACCCTTGAGTCCCAAATCAAACACTGATAAAACTTCAAATGGCCCTAACTTCTATACAGTACGTCCTACACCTATCAAATTTTGCAACATACAAATGTTTGTAACTTTTTACTGGAGGGTCATAAAACCTTGAAATTTTGTAACAATAAAGTACTCGAGCCTCTTGTCAATTTAAGCTATCGCTCAAAGCTATGCTACCCTTGAGTTCCAAATCAAACACTGATAAAACTTCAAATGGACCTACCTTCTATACGGTACGTCCTACACCTATCAAAGTTTGCAACATACAAATGCTTGTAACTTTTTACTGGAGCGTCATAAAACCTTAAAATTTTGTAACAATAAAGTACTCGAGCCTCTTGTCAATTTAAGCTGTCGTTCAAAGCTATGCTACCGTTGAGTCCCAAATCAAACAATGATAAAACTTCAAGTGGCCCTAACTTCTATACGGTACGTCCTACACCTATCAAAGTTTGCAACATACAAATGCTTGTAACATTTTACTGGAGCGTCATAAAACCCTGAAATTTTGTAACAATAAAGTACTCGAGCCTCTCGTCAATTGAAGCTGTCGCTCAAAGCTATGCTACCCTTGAGTCCCAAATCAAACACTGATAAAACTTCAAATGGCCCTAACTTCTATTCGAAACGTACTACACCTATCAAATTTTGCAACATACAAATGCTTGTAACTTTTTACTGGAGCGTCATAAAACCTTGAAATTTTGTAACAATAAAGTACTTGAGCCTCTTGGCAATTTAAGCTATCGCTCAAAGCTATGCTACCCTTGAGTCCCAAATCAAACACTGATAAAACTTCAAATGGCCCTACCTTATATACGGTGCGTCCTACACCTATCAAAGTTTGCAACATATAAATGCTTGTAACTTTTTACTGGAGCGTTATAAAACATTGAAATTTTGTAACAATAAAGTACTCGAGCCTCTTGTCAATTTAAGTTATCGCTCAAAGCTATGCTACCCTTGAGTCCCAAATCAAACACTGATAAAACTTCAAATGGCCCTCACTTCTATACGGTACGTCACACACCTATCAAAGTTTGCAACATACAAACGCTTGTAACATTTTACTGGAGCGTCAAAAAACCTTGAAATTTTGCAACAATAAAGTACTCGAGCCTCTTGTCAATTTAAGCTATCGCTGAAAGCTATGCTACCCTTGAGTCCCAAATTAAATTTTAAATGGCCCTAACTTCTGTACGGTACGTCCTACACCTATCGAAGTTTGCAACATACAAATGCTTGTAATTTTTTACTGGAGCGTCATAAAACCTTGAAATTTTAAAACAATAAAGTACTCGAGCCTCTTGTCAATTTAAGCTGTCGCTCAAAGCTATGCTACCCTTGAGTCCCAAGTCAAACACTGATAAAACTTCAAATGGCCCTAACTACTTTACGGTACGTCCTACACCTATCAAATTTTGCAACATACAAATGCTTGTATCTTTTTACTGGAGCGTCATAAAACCTTGAAATTTTGTAACAATAAAGTACTCGAGCCTCTTGTCAATTTAAGCTATCGCTCAAAGCTGTGCTACCCTTGAGTCCCAAATCAAACACTGATAAAGCTTCAAATGGCCCTAACATCTATACGGTACGTCCTACACCTATCAAAGTTTGCAACATACAAATGCTTGTAACTTTTTACTGGAGCGTCATAAAAGCTTGAAATTTTGTAACAATAAAGTACTCGAGCCTCTTGTCAATTTAAGCTATCGCTCAAAGCTATGCTACCCTTGAGTCCCAAATCAAACACTGACAAAACTTCACATGGCCCTAACTTCTATACGATACGTCCTACACCTATCAAAGTTTGCAAAATACAAATGCTTGTAACTTTTTACTGGAGCGTCATAAAACCTTGAACTTTTGTAACAATAAAGTACTCGAGCCTCTTGTCAATTTAAGCTATCGCTCAAACCTATGCTACCCTTGAGTTCCAAATCAAACACTGATAAAACTTCACGTGGCCCTAACTTATATACGGTACGTCATACACCTATCAAAGTTTGCAACATACAAATGCTTGTAACATTTTACTGGAGCGTCATAAAACCTTGAAATTTTGTAACAATAAAGTACTAGAGCCTCTTGTCAATTTAAGCTATCGCTCAAAGCTATGCTACCCTTGAGTCCCAAATCAAACTTCAAATGGCCCTAACTTCTGTACGGTACGTCCTACACCTATCAAAGTTTGCAACATACAAATGCTTGTAACTTTTTACTGGAGCGTCATAAAACCTTGAAATTTTGTAACAATAAAGTACTCGAGCCTCTTGTCAGTTTAAGCTGTCGCTCAAAGCTATGCCACCCTTGAGTCCCAAATCAAACACTGATAAAACTTCAAATGGCCCTAACTTCTATACGGTACGTCCTACACCTATCAAATTTTGCAACATACAAATGTTTGTAACTTTTTACTGGAGCATCATAAAACCTTGAAATTTTGTAACAATAAAGTACTCGAGCCTCTTGTCAATTTAAGCTATCGCTCAAAGTTATGCTACCCTTGAGTCCCAAATCAAACACTGATAAAACTTCAAATGGCCCTACCTTCTATACGGTACGTCCTACACATATCAAAGTTTGCAACATACAAATGCTTGTAACTTTTTACTGGAGCGTCATAAAACCTTGAAATTTTGTAACAATAAAGTACTCGAGCCTCTTTTCAATTTAAGCTATCGCTCAAAGCTATGCTACACTTGAGTCCCAAATCAAACACTGATAGAACTTAAAATGGCTCTAACTTCTATACGGTACGTCCTACACCTATCAAAGTTTGCAACATACAAATGCTTGTAACTTTTTACTGGAGCGTCATAAAACCTTGAAATTTTGTAACAATAAAGTTCTCGAGCCTCTTGTCAATTTAAGCTATCGCTCAGAGCTATGCTACCCTTGAGTTCCAAATCAAACACTGACAAAACTTCAAATGGCCCTAACTTCTATACGGTACGTTCTACACCTATCAAAGTTTGCAACATACAAATGCTTGTGACTTTTTACTGGAGCGTCATAAAACCTTGAAATTATGTAACAATAAAGTACTCGAGCCTCTTGTCAATTTAAGCTGTCGCTCAAAGCTATGCTAGGCTTGAGTCCAAAATCAAACACTGATAAAACTTTAAATGGCCCTAACTTCTATACGGTACGTGCTACACCTATCAAATTTTGCAACATACAAATGCTTGTAACTTTTTACTGGAGCGTCATAAAACCTTGAAATTTTGTAGCAATAAAGTACTCGAGCCTCTTGTCAATTTAAGCTATCGCTCAAAGCTATGCTACCCTTGAGTTCCAAATCAAACACTGATAAAACTTCAAATGGCCCTACCTTCTATACGGTGCGTCCTACACCTATGAAAGTTTGCAACATACAAATGCTTGTAACTTTTTACTGGAGCGTCATAAAACATTGAAATTTTGTAACAATAAAGTACTCGAGCCCCGTGTCAATTTAAGCTATCGCTCAAAGCTGTGCTACCCTTGCGTCCCAAATCAAACACTTATAAAGCTTCAAATGGCCCTAACTTCTATACGGTACATCCTACACCTATCAAAGTTTGGAACATACAAATGCTTGTAACTTTTTACTGGAGCATCATAAAAGCTTGAAATTTTGTAACAATAAAGTACTCGAGCCTCTTGTCAATTTAAGCTATCGCTCAAAGCTATGCTACCCTTGAGTCCCAAATGAAACACTGATAAAACTTCAAATGGCCCTACCTTCTATACGGTGCGTCCTACACCTATCAAAGTTTGCAACATACAAATGCTTGTAACTTTTTACTGGAGCGTCATAAAACATTGAAATTTTGTAACAATAAAGTACTCGAGCCTCTTGTCAATTTAAGCTATCGCTCAAAGCTATGCTACCCTTGAGTCCCAAATCAAACTTCAAATGGCCCTAACTTCTGTACGGTACGTCCTATACCTATCAAACTTTGCAACATACAAATGCTTGTAACTTTTTAATGGAGCGTCATAAATCCTTGAAATTTTGTAGCAATAAAGTACTCATGCCTCTTGTCAATTTAAGCTATCGCTCAAAGCTATGCTACCCTTGAGTCCCAACTCAAAGACTGATAAAACTTCAAATGGCCCTAACTTCTGTACGGTACGTGCTACACCTATCAAATTTTGCAACATACAAATGCTTGTAACTTGTTACTGGAGCGTCATAAAACCTTGAAATTTTGTAACAATAAAGTACTCGAGCCTCTTGTCAATTTAAGCTATCGCTCAAAGCTATGCTACCCTTGAGTCCCAAATGAAACACTGATAAAACTTCAAATGGCCCTACCTTCTATACGGTGCGTCCTACACCTATCAAAGTTTGCAACATACAAATGCTTGTAACTTTTTACTGGAGCGTCATAAAACATTGAAATTTTGTAACAATAAAGTACTCGAGCCTCTTGTCAATTTAAGCTATCGCTCAAAGCTGTGCTACCCTTGAGTCCCAAATCAAACACTGATAAAGCTTCAACTGGCCCTAACTTCTATACGGTACATCCTACACCTATCAAAGTTTGCAACATACAAATGCTTGTAACTTTTTACTGGAGCGTTATAAAACATTGAAATTTTGTAACAATAAAGTACTCGAGCCTCTTGTCAATTTAAGTTATCGCTCAAAGCTATGCTACCCTTGAGTCCCAAATCAAACACTGATAAAACTTCAAATGGCCCTAACTTCTATACGGTACGTCATACACCTATCAAAGTTTGCAACATACAAATGTTTGTAACTTTTTACTGGAGCATCATAAAAGCTTGAAATTTTGTAACAATAAAGTACTCGAGCCTCTTGTCAATTTAAGCTATCGCTCAAAGCTATGCTACACTTGAGTCCCAAATCAAACACTGATAGAACTTCAACTGGCAATAACTTCTATACGGTACGTCCTCCACCTATCAAAGTTTGCAACATACAAATGCTTGTAACTTTTTACTGGAGCGTCATAAAACCTTAAAATTTTGTAACAATAAAGTACTCGAGCCTCTTGTCAATTTAAGCTATCGTTCAAAGCTATGCTACCCTTGAGTCCCAAATCAAACAATGATAAAACTTCAAGTGGCCCTAACTTCTATACGGTACGTCCTACACCTATCAAAGTTTGCAACATACAAATGCTTGTAACATTTTACTGGAGCGTCATAAAACCTTGAAATTTTGTAACAATAAAGTACTCGAGCCTCTTGTCAATTGAAGCTGTCGCTCAAAGCTATGCTACCCTTGAGTCCCAAATCAAACACTGATAAAACTTCAAATGGCCCTAACTTCTATACGATACGTACTACACCTATCAAATTTTGCAACATACAAATGCTTGTAACTTTTTACTGGAGCGTCATAAAACCTTGAAATTTTGTAACAATAAAGTACTCGAGCCTCTTTTCAATTTAAGCTATCGCTCAAATCTATGCTACACTTGAGTCCCAAATCAAACACTGATAGAACTTCAAATGGCTCTAACTTCTATACGGTATGTCCTACACCTATCAAAGTTTGCAACATACAAATGCTTGTAACTTTTTACTGGAGCGTCATAAAACCTTGAAATTTTGTAACAATAAAGTTCTTGAGCCTCTTGTCAATTTAAGCTATCGCTCAAAGCTATGCTACCCTTGAGTCCCAAATCAAACACTGATAAAACTTCAAATGGCCCTAACTTCTATACGGTACGTGCTACACCTATCAAATTTTGCAACATACAAATGCTTGCAACTTTTTACTGGAGCATCATAAAACCTTGAAATTTTGTAACAATAAAGTACTCGAGCCTCTTGTCAATTTAAGCTATCGCTCAAAGCTATGCTGCCCTTGAGTCCCAAATGAAACACTGATAAAGCTTCAACTGGCCCTAACTTCTATACGGTACATCCTACACCTATCAAAGTTTGCAACATACAAATGCTTGTAACTTTTTACTGGAGCGTTATAAAACATTGAAATTTTGTAACAATAAAGTACTCGAGCCTCTTGTCAATTTAAGTTATCGCTCAAAGCTATGCTACCCTTGAGTCCCAAATCAAACACTGATAAAACTTCAAATGGCCCTAACTTCTATACGGTACGTCATACACCTATCAAAGTTTGCAACATACAAATGTTTGTAACTTTTTACTGGAGCATCATAAAAGCTTGAAATTTTGTAACAATAAAGTACTCGAGCCTCTTGTCAATTTAAGCTATCGCTCAAAGCTATGCTACACTTGAGTCCCAAATCAAACACTGATAGAACTTCAACTGGCAATAACTTCTATACGGTACGTCCTCCACCTATCAAAGTTTGCAACATACAAATGATTGTAACTTTTTACTGGAGCGTCATAAAACCTTAAAATTTTGTAACAATAAAGTACTCGAGCCTCTTGTCAATTTAAGCTATCGTTCAAAGCTATGCTACCCTTGAGTCCCAAATCAAACAATGATAAAACTTCAAGTGGCCCTAACTTCTATACGGTACGTCCTACACCTATCAAAGTTTGCAACATACAAATGCTTGTAACATTTTACTGGAGCGTCATAAAACCTTGAAATTTTGTAACAATAAAGTACTCGAGCCTCTTGTCAATTGAAGCTGTCGCTCAAAGCTATGCTACCCTTGAGTCCCAAATCAAACACTGATAAAACTTCAAATGGCCCTAACTTCTATACGGTACGTCATACACATATCAAAGTTTGCAACATACAAATGTTTTTAACTTTTTACTGGAGCATCATAAAAGCTTGAAATTTTGTAACAATAAAGTACTCGAGCCTCTTGTCAATTTAAGCTATCGCTCAAAGCTATGCTACACTTGAGTCCCAAATCAAACACTGATAGAACTTCAACTGGCCCTAACTTCTATACGGTACGTCCTCCACCTATCAAAATTTGCAACATACAAATGCTTGTAACTTTTTACTGGAGCGTCATAAAACCTTAAAATTTTGTAACAATAAAGTACTCGAGCCTCTTGTCAATTTAAGCTATCGTTCAAAGCTATGCTACCCTTGAGTCCCAAATCAAACAATGATAAAACTTCAAGTGGCCCTAACTTCTATACGGTACGTCCTACACCTATCAAAGTTTGCAACATACAAATGCTTGTAACATTTTACTGGAGCGTCATAAAACCTTGAAATTTTGTAACAATAAAGTACTCGAGCCTCTTGTCAATTGAAGCTGTCGCTCAAAGCTATGCTACCCTTGAGTCCCAAATCAAACACTGATAAAACTTCAAATGGCCCTAACTTCTATACGATACGTACTACACCTATCAAATTTTGCAACATACAAATGCTTGTAACTTTTTACTGGAGCGTCATAAAACCTTGAAATTTTGTAACAATAAAGTACTCGAGCCTCTTTTCAATTTAAGCTATCGCTCAAAGCTATGCTACACTTGAGTCCCAAATCAAACACTGATAGAACTTCAAATGGCCCTAACTTCTATACGGTATGTCCTACACCTATCAAAGTTTGCAACATACAAATGCTTGTAACTTTTTACTGGAGCGTCATAAAACCTTGAAATTTTGTAACAATAAAGTTCTTGAGCCTCTTGTCAATTTAAGCTATCGCTCAAAGCTATGCTACCCTTGAGACCCAAATCAAACACTGACAAAACTTCAAATGGCCCTAACTTCTATACGGTACGTCCTACACCTATCAAAGTTTGCAACATACAAATGCATGCAACTTTTTACTGGAGCGTCATAAAACCTTGAAATTATGTTACAATAAAGTACTCGAGCCTCTTGTCAATTTAAGCTGTCGCTCAAAGCTATGCTACCCTTGAGTTCCAAATCAAACACTGGTAAAACTTCAAGTGGCCCTAACTTCTATACGGTACGTCATACACCTATCAAAGTTTGCAACATACAAATGTTTGTAACTTTTTACTGGAGCATCATAAAAGCTTGAAATTTTGTAACAATAAAGTACTCGAGCCTCTTGTCAATTTAAGCTATCGCTCAAAACTATGCTACACTTGAGTCCCAAATCAAACACTGATATAACTTCAACTGGCCCTAACTTCTATACGGTACGTCCTCCACCTATCAAAGTTTGCAACATACAAATGCTTGTAACTTTTTACTGGAGCGTCATAAAACCTTAAAATTTTGTAACAATAAAGTACTCGAGCCTCTTGTCAATTTAAGCTATCGTTCAAAGCTATGCTACCCTTGAGTCCCAAATCAAACAATGATAAAACTTCAAGTGGCTCTAACTTCTATACGGTACGTCCTACACCTATCAAAGTTTGCAACATACAAATGCTTGTAACATTTTACTGGAGCGTCATAAAACCTTGAAATTTTGTAACAATAAAGTACTCGAGCCTCTTGTCAATTGAAGCTGTCGCTCAAAGCTATGCTACCCTTGAGTCCCAAATCAAACACTGATAAAACTTCAAATGGCCCTAACTTCTATACGATACGTACTACACCTATCAAATTTTGCAACATACAAATGCTTGTAACTTTTTACTGGAGCGTCATAAAACCTTGAAATTTTGTAACAATAAAGTACTCGAGCCTCTTTTCAATTTAAGCTATCGCTCAAAGCTATGCTACACTTGAGTCCCAAATCAAACACTGATAGAACTTCAAATTGCCCTAACTTCTATACGGTATGTCCTACACCTATCAAAGTTTGCAACATACAAATGCTTGTAACTTTTTACTGGAGCGTCATAAAACCTTGAAATTTTGTAACAATAAAGTTCTTGAGCCTCTTGTCAATTTAAGCTATCGCTCAAAGCTATGCTACCCTTGAGTCCCAAATCAAACACTGACAAAACTTCAAATGGCCCTAACTTCTATACGGTACGTCCTACACCTATCAAAGTTTGCAACATACAAATGCTTGCAACTTTTTACTGGAGCGTCATAAAACCTTGAAATTATGTAACAATAAAGTACTCGAGCCTCTTGTCAATTTAAGCTGTCGCTCAAAGCTATGCTACCCTTGAGTCCCAAATCAAACACTGGTAAAACTTCAAGTGGCCCTAACTTCTATACGTTACGTCATACACCTATCAAAGTTTGCAACATACAAATGTTTGTAACTTTTTACTGGAGCATCATAAAAGCTTGAAATTTTGTAACAATAAAGTACTCGAGCCTCTTGTCAATTTAAGCTATCGCTCAAAACTATGCTACACTTGAGTCCCAAATCAAACACTGATAGAACTTCAACTGGCCCTAACTTCTATATGGTACGTCCTCCACCTATCAAAGTTTGCAACATACAAATGCTTGTAACTTTTTACTGGAGCGTCATAAAACCTTAAAATTTTGTAACAATAAAGTACTCGAGCCTCTTGTCAATTTAAGCTATCGTTCAAAGCTATGCTACCGTTGAGTCCCAAATCAAACAATGATAAAACTTCAAGTGGCCCTAACTTCTATACGGTACGTCCTACACCTATCAAAGTTTGCAACATACAAATGCTTGTAACATTTTACTGGAGCGTCATAAAACCTTGAAATTTTGTAACAATAAAGTACTCGAGCCTCTCGTCAATTGAAGCTGTCGCTCAAAGCTATGCTACCCTTGAGTCCCAAATCAAACACTGATAAAACTTCAAATGGCCCTAACTTCTATACGGTACGTCCTACACCTATCAAATTTTGCAACATACAAATGTTTGTAACTTTTTACTGGAGCGTCATAAAACCTTGAAATTTTGTAACAATAAAGTACTCGAGCCTCTTTTCAATTTAAGCTATCGCTGAAAGCTATGCTACCCTTGAGTTCCAAATCAAACACTGATAAAACTTCAAGTGGCCCTAACTTATATACGGTACGTCATACATCTATCAAAGTTTGCAACATACAAATGCTTGTAACACTTTACTGGAGCGTCATAAAACCTTGAAATTTTGTAACAATAAAGTACTCGAGCCTCTTGTCAATTTAAGCTATCGCTCAAAGCTATGCTACCCTTGAGTCCCAAATCAAACTTCAAATGGCCCTAACTTCTATACGGTACGTCCTACACCTATCAAAGTTTGCAACATACAAATGCTTTTAACTTTTTACTGGAGCCTCATGAAACCTTGAAATTTTGTAACAATAAAGTACTCGAGCCTCTTGTCAGTTTAAGCTGTCGCTCAAAGCTATGCTACCCTTGAGTCCCAAATCAAACACTGATAAAACTTCAAATGGCCCTAACTTCTATACAGTACGTCCTACACCTATCAAATTTTGCAACATACAAATGTTTGTAACTTTTTACTGGAGGGTCATAAAACCTTGAAATTTTGTAACAATAAAGTACTCGAGCCTCTTGTCAATTTAAGCTATCGCTCAAAGCTATGCTACCCTTGAGTTCCAAATCAAACACTGATAAAACTTCAAATGGACCTACCTTCTATACGGTACGTCCTACACCTATCAAAGTTTGCAACATACAAATGCTTGTAACTTTTTACTGGAGCGTCATAAAACCTTGAAATTTTGTAACAATAAAGTACTCGAGCCTCTTTTCAATTTAAGCTATCGCTCAAAGCTATGCTACCCTTGAGTCCCAAATCAAACACTGATAAAACTTCAAATGGCCCTAACTTCTATACAGTACGTCCTACACCTATCAAATTTTGCAACATACAAATGTTTGTAACTTTTTACTGGAGGGTCATAAAACCTTGAAATTTTGTAACAATAAAGTACTCGAGCCTCTTGTCAATTTAAGCTATCGGTCAAAGCTATGCTACCCTTGAGTTCCAAATCAAACACTGATAAAACTTCAAATGGACCTACCTTCTATACGGTACGTCCTACACCTATCAAAGTTTGCAACATACAAATGCTTGTAACTTTTTACTGGAGCGTCATAAAACCTTAAAATTTTGTAACAATAAAGTACTCGAGCCTCTTGTCAATTTAAGCTGTCGTTCAAAGCTATGCTACCGTTGAGTCCCAAATCAAACAATGATAAAACTTCAAGTGGCCCTAACTTCTATACGGTACGTCCTACACCTATCAAAGTTTGCAACATACAAATGCTTGTAACATTTTACTGGAGCGTCATAAAACCCTGAAATTTTGTAACAATAAAGTACTCGAGTCTCTCGTCAATTGAAGCTGTCGCTCAAAGCTATGCTACCCTTGAGTCCCAAATCAAACACTGATAAAACTTCAAATGGCCCTAACTTCTATACGAAACGTACTACACCTATCAAATTTTGCAACATACAAATGCTTGTAACTTTTTACTGGAGCGTCATAAAACCTTGAAATTTTGTAACAATAAAGTACTTGAGCCTCTTGGCAATTTAAGCTATCGCTCAAAGCTATGCTACCCTTGAGTCCCAAATCAAACACTGATAAAACTTCAAATGGCCCTACCTTATATACGGTGCGTCCTACACCTATCAAAGTTTGCAACATACAAATGCTTGTAACTTTTTACTGGAGCGTTATAAAACATTGAAATTTTGTAACAATAAAGTACTCGAGCCTCTTGTCAATTTAAGTTATCGCTCAAAGCTATGCTACCCTTGAGTCCCAAATCAAACACTGATAAAACTTCAAATGGCCCTAACTTCTATACGGTACGTCATACACCTATCAAAGTTTGCAACATACAAACGCTTGTAACATTTTACTGGAGCGTCAAAAAACCTTGAAATTTTGCAACAATAAAGTACTCGAGCCTCTTGTCAATTTAAGCTATCGCTGAAAGCTATGCTACCCTTGAGTCCCAAATTAAACTTTAAATGGCCCTAACTTCTGTACGGTACGTCCTACACCTATCGAAGTTTGCAACATACAAATGCTTGTAATTTTTTACTGGAGCGTCATAAAACCTTGAAATTTTATAACAATAAAGTACTCGAGCCTCTTGTAAATTTAAGCTGTCGCTCAAAGCTATGCTACCCTTGAGTCCCAAGTCAAACACTGATAAAACTTCAAATGGCCCTAACTACTTTACGGTACGTCCTACACCTATCAAATTTTGCAACATACAAATGCTTGTATCTTTTTACTGGAGCGTCATAAAACCTTGAAATTTTGTAACAATAAAGTACTCGAGCCTCTTGTCAATTTAAGCTATCGCTCAAAGCTATGCTACCCTTGAGTCCCAAATCAAACACTGACAAAACTTCACATGGCCCTAACTTCTATACGATACGTCCTACACCTATCAAAGTTTGCAAAATACAAATGCTTGTAACTTTTTACTGGAGCGTCATAAAACCTTGAACTTTTGTAACAATAAAGTACTCGAGCCTCTTGTCAATTTAAGCTATCGCTCAAAGCTATGCTATTTTTGAGTTCCAAATCAAACACTGATAAAACTTCACGTGGCCCTAACTTATATACGGTACGTCATACATCTATCAAAGTTTGCAAAATAAAAATTCTTGTAACATTTTACTGGAGCGTCATAAAACCTTGAAATTTTGTAACAATAAAGTACTAGAGCCTCTTGTCAATTTAAACTATCGCTCAAAGCTATGCTACCCTTGAGTCCCAAATCAAACTTCAAATGGCCCTAACTTCTGTACGGTACGTCCTACACCTATCAAAGTTTGCAACATACAAATGTTTGTAACTTTTTACTGGAGCGTCATAAAATCTTGAAATTTTGTAACAATAAAGTACTCGAGCCTCTTGTCAATTTAAGCTATCGCTCAAAGTTATGCTACCCTTGAGTCCCAAATCAAACACTGATAAAACTTCAAATGGCCCTACCTTCTATACGGTACGTCCTACACATATCAAAGTTTGCAACATACAAATGCTTGTAACTTTTTACTGGAGCGTCATAAAACCTTGAAATTTTGTAACAATAAAGTACTCGAGCCTCTTTTCAATTTAAGCTATCGCTCAAAGCTATGCTACACTTGAGTCCCAAATCAAACACTGATAGAACTTAAAATGGCTCTAACTTCTATACGGTACGTCCTACACCTATCAAAGTTTGCAACATACAAATGATTGTAACTTTTTACTGGAGCGTCATAAAACCTTGAAATTTTGTAACAATAAAGTTCTCGAGCCTCTTGTCAATTTAAGCTATCGCTCAGAGCTATGCTACCCTTGAGTTCCAAATCAAACACTGACAAAACTTCAAATGGCCCTAACTTCTATACGGTACGTTCTACACCTATCAAAGTTTGCAACATACAAATGCTTGTGACTTTTTACTGGAGCGTCATAAAACCTTGAAATTATGTAACAATAAAGTACTCGAGCCTCTTGTCAATTTAAGCTGTCGCTCAAAGCTATGCTAGGCTTGAGTCCAAAATCAAACACTGATAAAACTTTAAATGGCCCTAACTTCTATACGGTACGTGCTACACCTATCAAATTTTGCAACATACAAATGCTTGTAACTTTTTACTGGAGCGTCATAAAACCTTGAAATTTTGTAGCAATAAAGTACTCGAGCCTCTTGTCAATTTAAGCTATCGCTCAAAGCTATGCTACCCTTGAGTCCCAAATCAAACACTGATAAAACTTCAAATGGCCCTACCTTCTATACGGTGCGTCCTACACCTATGAAAGTTTGCAACATACAAATGCTTGTAACTTTTTACTGGAGCGTCATAAAACATTGAAATTTTGTAACAATAAAGTACTCGAGCCCCGTGTCAATTTAAGCTATCGCTCAAAGCTGTGCTACCCTTGCGTCCCAAATCAAACACTTATAAAGCTTCAAATGGCCCTAACTTCTATACGGTACATCCTACACCTATCAAAGTTTGGAACATACAAATGCTTGTAACTTTTTACTGGAGCATCATAAAAGCTTGAAATTTTGTAACAATAAAGTACTCGAGCCTCTTGTCAATTTAAGCTATCGCTCAAAGCTATGCTACACTTGAGTCCCAAATCAAACACTGATAGAACTTCAAGTGGCCCTAACTTCTATACGGTACGTCCTACACCTATCAAAGTTTGCAACATACAAATGCTTGTAACATTTTACTGGAGCGTCATAAAACCTTGAAATTTTGTAACAATAAAGTACTCGACCCTCTTGTCAATTTAAGCTATCGCTCAAAGCTATGCTACCCTTGAGTCCCAAATCAAACTTCAAATGGCCCTAACTTCTGTACGGTACGTCCTATACCTATCAAACTTTGCAACATACAAATGCTTGTAACTTTTTAATGGAGCGTCATAAATCCTTGAAATTTTGTAGCAATAAAGTACTCATGCCTCTTGTCAATTTAAGCTATCGCTCAAAGCTATGCTACCCTTGAGTCCCAAATCAAACACTGATAAAACTTCAAATGGCCCTAACTTCTGTACGGTACGTGCTACACCTATCAAATTTTGCAACATACAAATGCTTGTAACTTGTTACTGGAGCGTCATAAAACCTTGAAATTTTGTAACAATAAAGTACTCGAGCCTTTTGTCAATTTAAGCTATCGCTCAAAGCTATGCTACCCTTGAGTCCCAAATGAAACACTAATAAAACTTCAAATGGCCCTACCTTCTATACGGTGCGTCCTACACCTATCAAAGTTTGCAACATACAAATGCTTGTAACTTTTTACTGGAGCGTCATAAAACATTGAAATTTTGTAACAATAAAGTACTCGAGCCTCTTGTCAATTTAAGCTATCGCTCAAAGCTGTGCTACCCTTGAGTCCCAAATCAAACACTGATAAAGCTTCAACTGGCCCTAACTTCTATACGGTACATCCTACACCTATCAAAGTTTGCAACATACAAATGCTTGTAACTTTTTACTGGAGCGTTATAAAACATTGAAATTTTGTAACAATAAAGTACTCGAGCCTCTTGTCAATTTAAGTTATCGCTCAAAGCTATGCTACCCTTGAGTCCCAAATCAAACACTGATAAAACTTCAAATGGCCCTAACTTCTATACGGTACGTCATACACCTATCAAAGTTTGCAACATACAAATGTTTGTAACTTTTTACTGGAGCATCATAAAAGCTTGAAATTTTGTAACAATAAAGTACTCGAGCCTCTTGTCAATTTAAGCTATCGCTCAAAGCTATGCTACACTTGAGTCCCAAATCAAACACTGATAGAACTTCAACTGGCAATAACTTCTATACGGTACGTCCTCCACCTATCAAAGTTTGCAACATACAAATGCTTGTAACTTTTTACTGGAGCGTCATAAAACCTTAAAATTTTGTAACAATAAAGTACTCGAGCCTCTTGTCAATTTAAGCTATCGTTCAAAGCTATGCTACCCTTGAGTCCCAAATCAAACAATGATAAAACTTCAAGTGGCCCTAACTTCTATACGGTACGTCCTACACCTATCAAAGTTTGCAACATACAAATGCTTGTAACATTTTACTGGAGCGTCATAAAACCTTGAAATTTTGTAACAATAAAGTACTCGAGCCTCTTGTCAATTGAAGCTGTCGCTCAAAGCTATGCTACCCTTGAGTCCCAAATCAAACACTGATAAAACTTCAAATGGCCCTAACTTCTATACGATACGTACTACACCAATCAAATTTTGCAACATACAAATGCTTGTAACTTTTTACTGGAGCGTCATAAAACCTTGAAATTATGTAACAATAAAGTACTCGAGCCTCTTTTCAATTTAAGCTATCGCTCAAAGCTATGCTACACTTGAGTCCCAAATCAAACACTGATAGAACTTCAAATGGCTCTAACTTCTATACGGTATGTCCTACACCTATAAAAGTTTGCAACATACAAATGCTTGTAACTTTTTACTGGAGCGTCATAAAACCTTGAAATTTTGTAACAATAAAGTTCTTGAGCCTCTTGTCAATTTAAGCTATCGCTCAAAGCTATGCTACCCTTGAGTCCCAAATCAAACACTGATAAAACTTCAAATGGCCCTAACTTCTATACGGTACGTGCTACACCTATCAAATCTTGCAACATACAAATGCTTGCAACTTTTTACTGGAGCGTCATAAAACCTTGAAATTTTGTAACAATAAAGTACTCGAGCCTCTTGTCAATTTAAGCTATCGCTCAAAGCTATGCTGCCCTTGAGTCCCAAATGAAACACTGATAAAACTTCAAATGGCCCTACCTTCTATACGGTGCATCCTACACCTATCAAAGTTTGCAACATACAAATGCTTGTAACTTTTTACTGGAGCGTCATAAAACATTGAAATTTTGTAACAATAAAGTACTCGAGCCTCTTGTCAATATAAGCTATCGCTCAAAGCTGTGCTACCCTTGAGTCCCAAATCAAACACTGATAAAGCTTCAACTGGCCCTAACTTCTATACGGTACATCCTACACCTATCAAAGTTTGCAACATACAAATGCTTGTAACTTTTTACTGGAGCGTTATAAAACATTGAAATTTTGTAACAATAAAGTACTCGAGCCTCTTGTCAATTTAAGTTATCGCTCAAAGCTATGCTACCCTTGAGTCCCAAATCAAACACTGATAAAACTTCAAATGGCCCTAACTTCTATACGGTACGTCATACACCTATCAAAGTTTGCAACATACAAATGTTTGTAACTTTTTACTGGAGCATCATAAAAGCTTGAAATTTTGTAACAATAAAGTACTCGAGCCTCTTGTCAATTTAAGCTATCGCTCAAAGCTATGCTACACTTGAGTCCCAAATCAAACACTGATAGAACTTCAACTGGCCCTAACTTCTATACGGTACGTCCTCCACCTATCAAAATTTGCAACATACAAATGCTTGTAACTTTTTACTGGAGCGTCATAAAACCTTAAAATTTTGTAACAATAAAGTACTCGAGCCTCTTGTCAATTTAAGCTATCGTTCAAAGCTATGCTACCCTTGAGTCCCAAATCAAACAATGATAAAACTTCAAGTGGCCCTAACTTCTATACGGTACGTCCTACACCTATCAAAGTTTGCAACATACAAATGCTTGTAACATTTTACTGGAGCGTCATAAAACCTTGAAATTTTGTAACAATAAAGTACTCGAGCCTCTTGTCAATTGAATCTGTCGCTCAAAGCTATGCTACCCTTGAGTCCCAAATCAAACACTGATAAAACTTCAAATGGCCCTAACTTCTATACGATACGTACTACACCTATCAAATTTTGCAACATACAAATGCTTGTAACTTTTTACTGGAGCGTCATAAAACCTTGAAATTTTGTAACAATAAAGTACTCGAGCCTCTTTTCAATTTAAGCTATCGCTCAAAGCTATGCTACACTTGAGTCCCAAATCAAACACTGATAGAACTTCAAATGGCCCTAACTTCTATACGGTATGTCCTACACCTATCAAAGTTTGAAACATACAAATGCTTGTAACTTTTTACTGGAGCGTCATAAAACCTTGAAATTTTGTAACAATAAAGTTCTTGAGCCTCTTGTCAATTTAAGCTATCGCTCAAAGCTATGCTACCCTTGATTCCCAAATCAAACACTGACAAAACTTCAAATGGCCCTAACTTCTATACGGTACGTCCTACACCTATCAAAGTTTGCAACATACAAATGCATGCAACTTTTTACTGGAGCGTCATAAAACCTTGAAATTATGTAACAATAAAGTACTCGAGCCTCTTGTCAATTTAAGCTGTCGCTCAAAGCTATGCTACCCTTGAGTTCCAAATCAAACACTGGTAAAACTTCAAGTGGCCCTAACTTCTATACGGTACGTCATACACCTATCAAAGTTTGCAACATACAAATGTTTGTAACTTTTTACTGGAGCATCATAAAAGCTTGAAATTTTGTAACAATAAAGTACTCGAGCCTCTTGTCAATTTAAGCTATCGCTCAAAACTATGCTACACTTGAGTCCCAAATCAAACACTGATAGAACTTCAACTGGCCCTAACTTCTATACGGTACGTCCTCCACCTATCAAAGTTTGCAACATACAAATGCTTGTAACTTTTTACTGGAGCGTCATAAAACCTTAAAATTTTGTAACAATAAAGTACTCGAGCCTCTTGTCAATTTAAGCTATCGTTCAAAGCTATGCTACCCTTGAGTCCCAAATCAAACAATGATAAAACTTCAAGTGGCTCTAACTTCTATACGGTACGTCCTACACCTATCAAAGTTTGCAACATACAAATGCTTGTAACATTTTACTGGAGCGTCATAAAACCTTGAAATTTTGTAACAATAAAGTACTCGAGCCTCTTGTCAATTGAAGCTGTCGCTCAAAGCTATGCTACCCTTGAGTCCCAAATCAAACACTGATAAAACTTCAAATGGCCCTAACTTCTATACGATACGTACTACACCTATCAAATTTTGCAACATACAAATGCTTGTAACTTTTTACTGGAGCGTCATAAAACCTTGAAATTTTGTAACAATAAAGTACTCGAGCCTCTTTTCAATTTAAGCTATCGCTCAAATCTATGCTACACTTGAGTCCCAAATCAAACACTGATAGAACTTCAAATTGCCCTAACTTCTATACGGTATGTCCTACACCTATCAAAGTTTGCAACATACAAATGCTTGTAACTTTTTACTGGAGCGTCATAAAACCTTGAAATTTTGTAACAATAAAGTTCTTGAGCCTCTTGTCAATTTAAGCTATCGCTCAAAGCTATGCTACCCTTGAGTCCCAAATCAAACACTGACAAAACTTCAAATGGCCCTAACTTCTATACGGTACGTCCTACACCTATCAAAGTTTGCAACATACAAATGCTTGCAACTTTTTACTGGAGCGTCATAAAACCTTGAAATTATGTAACAATAAAGTACTCGAGCCTCTTGTCAATTTAAGCTGTCGCTCAAAGCTATGCTACCCTTGAGTCCCAAATCAAACACTGGTAAAACTTCAAGTGGCCCTAACTTCTATACGGTACGTCATACACCTATCAAAGTTTGCAACATACAAATGTTTGTAACTTTTTACTGGAGCATCATAAAAGCTTGAAATTTTGTAACAATAAAGTACTCGAGCCTCTTGTCAATTTAAGCTATCGCTCAAAACTATGCTACACTTGAGTCCCAAATCAAACACTGATAGAACTTCAACTGGCCCTAACTTCTATACGGTACGTCCTCCACCTATCAAAGTTTGCAACATACAAATGCTTGTAACTTTTTACTGGAGCGTCATAAAACCTTAAAATTTTGTAACAATAAAGTACTCGAGCCTCTTGTCAATTTAAGCTATCGTTCAAAGCTATGCTACCGTTGAGTCCCAAATCAAACAATGATAAAACTTCAAGTGGCCCTAACTTCTATACGGTACGTCCTACACCTATCAAAGTTTGCAACATACAAATGCTTGTAACATTTTACTGGAGCGTCATAAAACCTTGAAATTTTGTAACAATAAAGTACTCTTGCCTCTCGTCAATTGAAGCTGTCGCTCAAAGCTATGCTACCCTTGAGTCCCAAATCAAACACTGATAAAACTTCAAATGGCCCTAACTTCTATACGAAACGTACTACACCTATCAAATTTTGCAACATACAAATGCTTGTAACTTTTTACTGGAGCGTCATAAAACCTTGAAATTTTGTAACAATAAAGTACTCGAGCCTCTTTTCAATTTAAGCTATCGCTCAAAGCTATGCTACACTTGAGTCCCAAATCAAACACTGATAGAACTTCAAATGGCCCTAACTTCTATACGGTATGTCCTACACCTATCAAAGTTTGCAACATACAAATGCTTGTAACTTTTTACTGGAGCGTCATAAAACCTTGAAATTTTGTAACAATAAAGTTCTTGAGCCTCTTGTCAATTTAAGCTATCGCTCAAAGCTATGCTACCCTTGAGTCCCAAATCAAACACTGATAAAACTTCAAATGGCCCTAACTTCTATACGGTACGTGCTACACCTATCAAATTTTGCAACATACAAATGCTTGTAACTTTTTAGTGGAGCGTCATAAAACCTTAAAATGTTGTAACAATAAAGTACTCGAGCCTCTTGTCAATTTAAGCTATCGCTCAAAGCTATGCTACCCTTGAGTCCCAAATCAAACACTGATAAAACTTCAAGTGGCCCTAACTTCTATACGGTACGTCCTACTCCTATCAAAGTTTGCAACATACAAATGCTTGTAACATTTTACTGGAGCGTCATAAAACCTTGAAATTTTGTAACAATAAAGTACTCGACCCTCTTGTCAATTTAAGCTATCGCTCAAAGCTATGCTACCCTTGAGTCCCAAATCAAACTTCAAATGGCCCTAACTTCTGTACGGTACGTCCTATACCTATCAAACTTTGCAACATACAAATGCTTGTAACTTTTTAATGGAGCGTCATAAATCCTTGAAATTTTGTAGCAATAAAGTACTCATGCCTCTTGTCAATTTAAGCTATCGCTCAAAGCTATGCTACCCTTGAGTCCCAAATCAAACACTGATAAAACTTCAAATGGCCCTAACTTCTATACGGTACGTGCTACACCTATCAAATTTTGCAACATACAAATGCTTGTAACTTTTTACTGGAGCGTCATAAAACCTTGAAATTTTGTAACAATAAAGTACTCGAGCCTCTTGTCAATTTAAGCTATCGCTCAAAGCTATGCTACCCTTGAGTCCCAAATGAAACACTGATAAAACTTCAAATGGCCCTACCTTCTATACGGTGCGTCCTACACCTATCAAAGTTTGCAACATACAAATGCTTGTAACTTTTTACTGGAGCGTCATAAAACATTGAAATTTTGTAACAATAAAGTACTCGAGCCTCTTGTCAATTTAAGCTATCGCTCAAAGCTGTGCTACCCTTGAGTCCCAAATCAAACACTGATAAAGATTCAACTGGCCCTAACTTCTATACGGTACATCCTACACCTATCAAAGTTTGCAACATACAAATGCTTGTAACTTTTTACTGGAGCGTTATAAAACATTGAAATTTTGTAACAATAAAGTACTCGAGCCTCTTGTCAATTTAAGTTATCGTTCAAAGCTATGCTACCGTTGAGTCCCAAATCAAACAATGATAAAACTTCAAGTGGCCCTAACTTCTATACGGTACGTCCTACACCTATCAAAGTTTGCAACATACAAATGCTTGTAACATTTTACTGGAGCGTCATAGAACCTTGAAATTTTGTAACAATAAAGTACTCGAGCCTCTCGTCAATTGAAGCTGTCGCTCAAAGCTATGCTACCCTTGAGTCCCAAATCAAACACTGATAAAACTTCAAATGGCCTTAACTTCTATACGAAATGTACTACACCTATCAAATTTTGCAACATACAAATGCTTGTAACTTTTTACTGGAGCGTCACAAAACCTTGAAATTTTGTAACAATAAAGTACTCGAGCCTCTTTTCAATTTAAGCTATCGCTCAAAGCTATGCTACACTTGAGTCCCAAATCAAACACTGATAGAACTTCAAATGGCCCTAACTTCTATACGGTATGTCCTACACCTATCAAAGTTTGCAACATACAAATGCTTGTAACTTTTTACTGGAGCGTCATAAAACCTTGAAATTTTGTAACAATAAAGTTCTTGAGCCTCTTGTCAATTTAAGCTATCGCTCAAAGCTATGCTACCCTTGAGTCCCAAATCAAACACTGATAAAACTTCAAATGGCCCTAACTTCTATACGGTACGTGCTACACCTATCAAATTTTGCAACATACAAATGCTTGTAACTTTTTAGTGGAGCGTCATAAAACCTTAAAATGTTGTAACAATAAAGTACTCGAGCCTCTTGTCAATTTAAGCTATCGCTCAAATCTATGCTACCCTTGAGTCCCAAATCAAACACTGATAAAACTTCAAGTGGCCCTAACTTCTATACGGTACGTCCTACACCTATCAAAGTTTGCAACATACAAATGCTTGTAACATTTTACTGGAGCGTCATAAAACCTTGAAATTTTGTAACAATAAAGTACTCGACCCTCTTGTCAATTTAAGCTATCGCTCAAAGCTATGCTACCCTTGAGTCCCAAATCAAACTTCAAATGGCCCTAACTTCTGTACGGTACGTCCTATACCTATCAAACTTTGCAACATACAAATGCTTGTAACTTTTTAATGGAGCGTCATAAATCCTTGAAAGTTTGTAGCAATAAAGTACTCATGCCTCTTGTCAATTTAAGCTATCGCTCAAAGCTATGCTACCCTTGAGTCCCAAATCAAACACTGATAAAACTTCAAATGGCCCTAACTTCTATACGGTACGTGCTACACCTATCAAATTTTGCAACATACAAATGCTTGTAACTTTTTACTGGAGCGTCATAAAACCTTGAAATTTTGTAACAATAAAGTACTCGAGCCTCTTGTCAATTTAAGCTATCGCTCAAAGCTATGCTACCCTTGAGTCCCAAATGAAACACTGATAAAACTTCAAATGGCCCTACCTTCTATACGGTGCGTCCTACACCTATCAAAGTTTGCAACATACAAATGCTTGTAACTTTTTACTGGAGCGTCATAAAACATTGAAATTTTGTAACAATAAAGTACTCGAGCCTCTTGTCAATTTAAGCTATCGCTCAAAGCTGTGCTACCCTTGAGTCCCAAATCAAACACTGATAAAGCTTCAACTGGCCCTAACTTCTATACGGTACATCCTACACCTATCAAAGTTTGCAACATACAAATGCTTGTAACTTTTTACTGGAGCGTTATAAAACATTGAAATTTTGTAACAATAAAGTACTCGAGCCTCTTGTCAATTTAAGTTATCGCTCAAAGCTATGCTACCCTTGAGTCCCAAATCAAACACTGATAAAACTTCAAATGGCCCTAACTTCTATACGGTACGTCATACACCTATCAAAGTTTGCAACATACAAATGTTTGTAACTTTTTACTGGAGCATCATAAAAGCTTGAAATTGTGTAACAATAAAGTACTCGAGCCTCTTGTCAATTTAAGCTATCGCTCAAAGCTATGCTACACTTGAGTCCCAAATCAAACACTGATAGAACTTCAACTGGCCCTAACTTCTATACGGTACGTCCTCCACCTATCAAAGTTTGCAACATACAAATGCTTGTAACTTTTTACTGGAGCGTCATAAAACCTTAAAATTTTGTAACAATAAAGTACTCGAGCCTCTTGTCAATTTAAGCTATCGTTCAAAGCTATGCTACCCTTGAGTCCCAAATCAAACAATGATAAAACTTCAAGTGGCCCTAACTTCTATACGGTACGTCCTACACCTATCAAAGTTTGCAACATACAAATGCTTGTAACATTTTACTGGAGCGTCATAAAACCTTGAAATTATGTAACAATAAAGTACTCGAGCCTCTTGTCAATTTAAGCTGTCGCTCAAAGCTATGCTACCCTTGAGTCCCAAATCAAACACTGGTAAAACTTCAAGTGGCCCTAACTTCTATACGGTACGTCATACACCTATCAAAGTTTGCAACATACAAATGTTTGTAACTTTTTACTGGAGCATCATAAAAGCTTGAAATTTTGTAACAATAAAGTACTCGAGCCTCTTGTCAATTTAAGCTATCGCTCAAAACTATGCTACACTTGAGTCCCAAATCAAACACTGATAGAACTTCAACTGGCCCTAACTTCTATACGGTACGTCATACACCTATCAAAGTTTGCAACATACAAATGCTTGTAACTTTTTACTGGAGCGTCATAAAACCTTGAAATTTTGTAACAATAAAGTTCTCGAGCCTCTTGTCAATTTAAGCTATCGCTCAAAGCTATGCTACCCTTGAGTCCCAAATCAAACACTGACAAAACTTCAAATGGCCCTAACTTCTATACGGTACGTCCTACACCTATCAAAGTTTGCAACATACAAATGCTTGCAACTTTTTACTGGAGCGTCATAAAACCTTGAAATTATGTAACAATAAAGTACTCGAGCCTCTTGTCAATTTAAGCTGTCGCTCAAAGCTATGCTACCCTTGAGTCCCAAATCAAACACTGATAAAACTTCAAGTGGCCCTAACTTCTATACGGTACGTCATACACCTATCAAAGTTTGCAACATACAAATGTTTGTAACTTTTTACTGGAGCATCATAAAAGCTTGAAATTTTGTAACAATAAAGTACTCGAGCCTCTTGTCAATTTAAGCTATCGCTCAAAGCTATGCTACACTTGAGTCCCAAATCAAACACTGATAGAACTTCAACTGGCCCTAACTTCTATACGGTACGTCCTCCACCTATCAAAGTTTGCAACATACAAATGCTTGTAACTTTTTACTGGAGCGTCATAAAACCTTAAAATTTTGTAACAATAAAGTACTCGACCCTCTTGTCAATTTAAGCTATCGTTCAAAGCTATGCTACCCTTGAGTCCCAAATCAAACAATGATAAAACTTCAAGTGGCCCTAACTTCTATACGGTACGTCCTACACCTATCAAAGTTTGCAACATACAAATGCTTGTAACATTTTACTGGAGCGTCATAAAACCTTGAAATTTTGTAACAATAAAGTACTCGAGCCTCTTGTCAATTGAAGCTGTCGCTCAAAGCTATGCTACCCTTGAGTCCCAAATCAAACACTGATAGTACTTCCAATGGCCCTAACTTCTATACGGTACGTCCTCCACCTATCAAAGTTTGCAACATACAAATGCTTGTAACTTTTTACTGGAGCGTCATAAAACCTTAAAATTTTGTAACAATAAAGTACTCGAGCCTTTTGTCAATTTAAGCTGTCGTTCAAAGCTATGCTACCGTTGAGTCCCAAATCAAACAATGATAAAACTTCAAGTGGCCCTAACTTCTATACGGTACGTCCTACACCTATCAAAGTTTGCAACATACAAATGCTTGTAACATTTTACTGGAGCGTCATAAAACCCTGAAATTTTGTAACAATAAAGTACTCGAGCCTCTCGTCAATTGAAGCTGTCGCTCAAAGCTATGCTACCCTTGAGTCCCAAATCAAACACTGGTAAAACTTCAAATGGCCCTAACTTCTATACGAAACGTACTACACCTATCAAATTTTGCAACATACAAATGCTTGTAACTTTTTACTGGAGCGTCATAAAACCTTGAAATTTTGTAACAATAAAGTACTTGAGCCTCTTGGCAATTTAAGCTATCGCTCAAAGCTATGCTACCCTTGAGTCCCAAATCAAACACTGATAAAACTTCAAATGGCCCTACCTTATATACGGTGCGTCCTACACCTATCAAAGTTTGCAACATACAAATGCTTGTAACTTTTTACTGGAGCGTTATAAAACATTGAAATTTTGTAACAATAAAGTAGTCGAGCCTCTTGTCAATTTAAGTTATCGCTCAAAGCTATGCTACCCTTGAGTCCCAAGTCAAACACTGATAAAACTTCAAATGGCCCTAACTACTTTACGGTACGTTCTACACCTATCAAATTTTGCAACATACAAATGCTTGTATCTTTTTACTGGAGCGTCATAAAACCTTGAAATTTTGTAACAATAAAGTACTCGAGCCTCTTGTCAATTTAAGCTATCGCTCAAAGCTATGCTACCCTTGAGTCCCAAATCAAATACTGATAAAGCTTCAAATGGCCCTAACATCTATACGGTACGTCCTACACCTATCAAAGTTTGCAACATACAAATGCTTGTAACTTTTTACTGGAGCGTCATAAAAGCTTGAAATTTTGTAACAATAAAGTACTCGAGCCTCTTGTCAATTTAAGCTATCGCTCAAAGCTATGCTACCCTTGAGTCCCAAATCAAACACTGACAAAACTTCACATGGCCCTAACTTCTATACGATACGTCCTACACCTATCAAAGTTTGCAAAATACAAATGCTTGTAACTTTTTACTGGAGCGTCATAAAACCTTGAACTTTTGTAACAATAAAGTACTCGAGCCTCTTGTCAATTTAAGCTATCGCTCAAAGCTATGCTACCCTTGAGTTCCAAATCAAACACTGATAAAACTTCACGTGGCCCTAACTTATATACGGTACGTCATACACCTATCAAAGTTTGCAACATACAAATGCTTGTAACATTTTACTGGAGCGTCATAAAACCTTGAAATTTTGTAACAATAAAGTACTAGAGCCTCTTGTCAATTTAAGCTATCGCTCAAAGCTATGCTACCCTTGAGTCCCAAATCAAACTTCAAATGGCCCTAACTTCTGTACGGTACGTCCTACACCTATCAAAGTTTGCAACATACAAATGCTTGTAACTTTTTACTGGAGCGTCATAAAACCTTGAAATTTTGTAACAATAAAGTACTCGAGCCTCTTGTCAGTTTAAGCTGTCGCTCAAAGCTATGCCACCCTTGAGTCCCAAATCAAACACTGATAAAACTTCAAATGGCCCTAACTTCTATACGGTACGTCCTACACCTATCAAATTTTGCAACATACAAATGTTTGTAACTTTTTACTGGAGCGTCATAAAACCTTGAAATTTTGTAACAATAAAGTACTCGAGCCTCTTGTCAATTTAAGCTATCGCTCAAAGTTATGCTACCCTTGAGTCCCAAATCAAACACTGATAAAACTTCAAATGGCTCTAACTTCTATAATGTACGTCCTACACCTATCAAAGTTTGCAACATACAAATGCTTGTAACTTTTTACTGGAGCGTCATAAAACCTTGAAATTTTGTAACAATAAAGTTCTCGAGCCTCTTGTCAATTTAAGCTATCGCTCAGAGCTATGCTACCCTTGAGTTCCAAATCAAACACTGACAAAACTTCAAATGGCCCTAACTTCTATACGGTACGTCCTACACCTATCAAAGTTTGCAACATACAAATGCTTGTGACTTTTTACTGGAGCGTCATAAAACCTTGAAATTATGTAACAATAAAGTACTCGAGCCTCTTGTCAATTTAAGCTGTCGCTCAAAGCTATGCTAGGCTTGAGTCCAAAATCAAACACTGATAAAACTTCAAATGGCCCTAACTTCTATACGGTACATCCTACACCTATCAAAGTTTGCAACATACAAATGCTTGTAACTTTTTACTGGAGCATCATAAAAGCTTGAAATTTTGTAACAATAAAGTACTCGAGCCTCTTGTCAATTTAAGCTATCGCTCAAAGCTATGCTACACTTGAGTCCCAAATCAAACACTGATAGAACTTCAAGTGGCCCTAACTTCTATACGGTACGTCCTACACCTATCAAAGTTTGCAACATACAAATGCTTGTAACATTTTACTGGAGCGTCATAAAACCTTGAAATTTTGTAACAATAAAGTACTCGACCCTCTTGTCAATTTAAGCTATCGCTCAAAGCTATGCTACCCTTGAGTCCCAAATCAAACTTCAAATGGCCCTAACTTCTGTACGGTACGTCCTATACCTATCAAACTTTGCAACATACAAATGCTTGTAACTTTTTAATGGAGCGTCACAAATCCTTGAAATTTTGTAGCAATAAAGTACTCATGCCTCTTGTCAATTTAAGCTATCGCTCAAAGCTATGCTACCCTTGAGTCCCAAATCAAACACTGATAAAACTTCAAATGGCCCTAACTTCTGTACGGTACGTGCTACACCTATCAAATTTTGCAACATACAAATGCTTGTAACTTTTTACTGGAGCGTCATAAAACCTTGAAATTTTGTAACAATAAAGTACTCGAGCCTCTTGTCAATTTAAGCTATCACTCAAAGCTCTGCTACCCTTGAGTCCCAAATGAAACACTGATAAAACTTCAAATGGCCCTACCTTCTATACGGTGCGTCCTACACCTATCAAAGTTTGCAACATACAAATGCTTGTAACTTTTTACTGGAGCGTCATAAAACATTGAAATTTTGTAACAATAAAGTACTCGAGCCTCTTGTCAATTTAAGCTATCGCTCAAAGCTGTGCTACCCTTGAGTCCCAAATCAAACACTGATAAAGCTTCAACTGGCCCTAACTTCTATACGGTACATCCTACACCTATCAAAGTTTGCAACATACAAATGCTTGTAACTTTTTACTGGAGCGTTATAAAACATTGAAATTTTGTAACAATAAAGTACTCGAGCCTCTTGTCAATTTAAGTTATCGCTCAAAGCTATGCTACCCTTGAGTCCCAAATCAAACACTGATAAAACTTCAAATGGCCCTAACTTCTATACGGTACGTCATACACCTATCAAAGTTTGCAACATACAAATGTTTGTAACTTTTTACTGGAGCATCATAAAAGCTTGAAATTTTGTAACAATAAAGTACTCGAGCCTCTTGTCAATTTAAGCTATCGCTCAAAGCTATGCTACACTTGAGTCCCAAATCAAACACTGATAGAACTTCAACTGGCAATAACTTCTATACGGTACGTCCTCCACCTATCAAAGTTTGCAACATACAAATGCTTGTAACTTTTTACTGGAGCGTCATAAAACCTTAAAATTTTGTAACAATAAAGTACTCGAGCCTCTTGTCAATTTAAGCTATCGTTCAAAGCTATGCTACCCTTGAGTCCCAAATCAAACAATGATAAAACTTCAAGTGGCCCTAACTTCTATACGGTACGTCCTACACCTATCAAAGTTTGCAACATACAAATGCTTGTAACATTTTACTGGAGCGTCATAAAACCTTGAAATTTTGTAACAATAAAGTACTCGAGCCTCTTGTCAATTGAAGCTGTCGCTCAAAGCTATGCTACCCTTGAGTCCCAAATCAAACACTGATAAAACTTCAAATGGCCCTAACTTCTATACGATACGTACTACACCTATCAAATTTTGCAACATACAAATGCTTGTAACTTTTTACTGGAGCGTCATAAAACCTTGAAATTTTGTAACAATAAAGTACTCGAGCCTCTTTTCAATTTAAGCTATCGCTCAAAGCTATGCTACACTTGAGTCCCAAATCAAACACTGATAGAACTTCAAATGGCTCTAACTTCTATACGGTATGTCCTACACCTATCAAAGTTTGCAACATACAAATGCTTGTAACTTTTTACTGGAGCGTCATAAAACCTTGAAATTTTGTAACAATAAAGTACTCGAGCCTCTTGTCAATTTAAGCTATCGCTCAAAGCTATGCTGCCCTTGACTCCCAAATGAAACACTGATAAAACTTCAAAAGGCCCTACCTTCTATACGGTGCATCCTACACCTATCAAAGTTTGCAACATACAAATGCTTGTAACTTTTTACTGGAGCGTCATAAAACATTGAAATTTTGTAACAATAAAGTACTCGAGCCTCTTGTCAATATAAGCTATCGCTCAAAGCTGTGCTACCCTTGAGTCCCAAATCAAACACTGATAAAGCTTCAACTGGCCCTAACTTCTATACGGTACGTCATACACCTATCAAAGTTTGCAACATACAAATGTTTGTAACTTTTTACTGGAGCATCATAAAAGCTTGAAATTTTGTAACAATAAAGTACTCGAGCCTCTTGTCAATTTAAGCTATCGCTCAAAGCTATGCTACACTTGAGTCCCAAATCAAACACTGATAGAACTTCAACTGGCCCTAACTTCTATACGGTACGTCCTCCACCTATCAAAATTTGCAACATACAAATGCTTGTAACTTTTTACTGGAGCGTCATAAAAGCTTAAAATTTTGTAACAATAAAGTACTCGAGCCTCTTGTCAATTTAAGCTATCGTTCAAAGCTATGCTACCCTTGAGTCCCAAATCAAACAATAATAAAACTTCAAGTGGCCCTAACTTCTATACGGTACGTCCTACACCTATCAAAGTTTGCAACATACAAATGCTTGTAACATTTTACTGGAGCGTCATAAAACCTTGAAATTTTGTAACAATAAAGTACTCGAGCCTCTTGTCAATTGAAGCTGTCGCTCAAAGCTATGCTACCCTTGAGTCCCAAATCAAACACTGATAAAACTTCAAATGGCCCTAACTTCTATACGATACGTACTACACCTATCAAATTTTGCAACATACAAATGCTCGTAACTTTTTACTGGAGCGTCATAAAACCTTGAAATTTTGTAACAATAAAGTACTCGAGCCTCTTTTCAATTTAAGCTATCGCTCAAAGCTATGCTACCCTTGAGTCCCAAATCAAACACTGATAGAACTTCAAATGGCCCTAACTTCTATACGGTATGTCCTACACCTATCAAAGTTTGCAACATACAAATGCATGCAACTTTTTACTGGAGCGTCATAAAACCTTGAAATTATGTAACAATAAAGTACTCGAGCCTCTTGTCAATTTAAGCTGTCGCTCAAAGCTATGCTACCCTTGAGTCCCAAATCAAACACTGGTAAAACTTCAAGTGGCCCTAACTTCTATACGGTACGTCATACACCTGTCAAAGTTTGCAACATACAAATGTTTGTAACTTTTTACTGGAGCATCATAAAAGCTTGAAATTTTGTAACAATAAAGTACTCGAGCCTCTTGTCAATTTAAGCTATCGCTCAAAACTATGCTACACTTGAGTCCCAAATCAAACACTGATAGAACTTCAACTGGCCCTAACTTCTATACGGTACGTCCTCCACCTATCAAAGTTTGCAACATACAAATGCTTGTAACTTTTTACTGGAGCGTCATAAAACATTAAAATTTTGTAACAATAAAGTACTCGAGCCTCTTGTCAATTTAAGCTATCGTTCAAAGCTATGCTACCCTTGAGTCCCAAATCAAACAATGATAAAACTTCAAGTGGCTCTAACTTCTATACGGTACGTCCTACACCTATCAAAGTTTGCAACATACAAATGCTTGTAACATTTTACTGGAGCGTCATAAAACCTTGAAATTTTGTAACAATAAAGTACTCGAGCCTCTTGTCAATTGAAGCTGTCGCTCAAAGCTATGCTACCCTTGAGTCCCAAATCAAACACTGATAAAACTTCAAATGGCCCTAACTTCTATACGATACGTACTACACCTATCAAATTTTGCAACATACAAATGCTTGTAACTTTTTACTGGAGCGTCATAAAACCTTGAAATTTTGTAACAATAAAGTACTCGAGCCTCTTTTCAATTTAAGCTATCGCTCAAAGCTATGCTACACTTGAGTCCCAAATCAAACACTGATAGAACTTCAAATTGCCCTAACTTCTATACGGTATGTCCTACACCTATCAAAGTTTGCAACATACAAATGCTTGTAACTTTTTACTGGAGCGTCATAAAACCTTGAAATTTTGTAACAATAAAGTTCTTGAGCCTCTTGTCAATTTAAGCTATCGCTCAAAGCTATGCTATCCTTGAGTCCCAAATCAAACACTGACAAAACTTCAAATGGCCCTAACTTCTATACGGTACGTCCTACACCTATCAAAGTTTGCAACATACAAATGCTTGCAACTTTTTACTGGAGCGTCATAAAACCTTGAAATTATGTAACAATAAAGTACTCGAGCCTCTTGTCAATTTAAGCTGTCGCTCAAAGCTATGCTACCCTTGAGTCCCAAATCAAACACTGGTAAAACTTCAAGTGGCCCTAACTTCTATACGGTACGTCATACACCTATCAAAGTTTGCAACATACAAATGTTTGTAACTTTTTACTGGAGCATCATAAAAGCTTGAAATTTTGTAACAATAAAGTACTCGAGCCTCTTGTCAATTTAAGCTATCGCTCAAATCTATGCTACACTTGAGTCCCAAATCAAACACTGATAGAACTTCAACTGGCCCTAACTTCTATACGGTACGTCCTCCACCTATCAAAGTTTGCAACATACAAATGCTTGTAACTTTTTACTGGAGCGTCATAAAACCTTAAAATTTTGTAACAATAAAGTACTCGAGCCTCTTGTCAATTTAAGCTATCGTTCAAAGCTATGCTACCCTTGAGTCCCAAATCAAACAATGATAAAACTTCAAGTGGCTCTAACTTCTATACGGTACGTCCTACACCTATCAAAGTTTGCAACATACAAATGCTTGTAACATTTTACTGGAGCGTCATAAAACCTTGAAATTTTGTAACAATAAAGTACTCGAGCCTCTTGTCAATTGAAGCTGTCGCTCAAAGCTATGCTACCCTTGAGTCCCAAATCAAACACTGATAAAACTTCAAATGGCCCTAACTTCTATACGATACGTACTACACCTATCAAATTTTGCAACATACAAATGCTTGTAACTTTTTACTGGAGCGTCATAAAACCTTGAAATTTTGTAACAATAAAGTACTCGAGCCTCTTTTCAATTTAAGCTATCGCTCAAAGCTATGCTACACTTGAGTCCCAAATCAAACACTGATAGAACTTCAAATTGCCCTAACTTCTATACGGTATGTCCTACACCTATCAAAGTTTGCAACATACAAATGCTTGTAACTTTTTACTGGAGCGTCATAAAACCTTGAAATTTTGTAACAATAAAGTTCTTGAGCCTCTTGTCAATTTAAGCTATCGCTCAAAGCTATGCTATCCTTGAGTCCCAAATCAAACACTGACAAAACTTCAAATGGCCCTAACTTCTATACCGTACGTCCTACACCTATCAAAGTTTGCAACATACAAATGCTTGCAACTTTTTACTGGAGCGTCATAAAACCTTGAAATTATGTAACAATAAAGTACTCGAGCCTCTTGTCAATTTAAGCTGTCGCTCAAAGCTATGCTACCCTTGAGTCCCAAATCAAACACTGGTAAAACTTCAAGTGGCCCTAACTTCTATACGGTACGTCATACACCTATCAAAGTTTGCAACATACAAATGTTTGTAACTTTTTTCTGGAGCATCATAAAAGCTTGAAATTTTGTAACAATAAAGTACTCGAGCCTCTTGTCAATTTAAGCTATCGCTCAAAACTATGCTACACTTGAGTCCCAAATCAAACACTGATAGAACTTCAACTGGCCCTAACTTCTATACGGTACGTCCTCCACCTATCAAAGTTTGCAACATACAAATGCTTGTAACTTTTTACTGGAGCGTCATAAAACCTTAAAATTTTGTAACAATAAAGTACTCGAGCCTCTTGTCAATTTAAGCTATCGTTCAAAGCTATGCTACCGTTGAGTCCCAAATCAAACAATGATAAAACTTCAAGTGGCCCTAACTTCTATACGGTACGTCCTACACCTATCAAAGTTTGCAACATACAAATGCTTGTAACATTTTACTGGAGCGTCATAAAACCTTGAAATTTTGTAACAATAAAGTACTCGAGCCTCTCGTCAATTGAAGCTGTCGCTCAAAGCTATGCTACCCTTGAGTCCCAAATCAAACACTGATAAAACTTCAAATGGCCCTAACTTCTATACGAAACGTACTACACCTATCAAATTTTGCAACATACAAATGCTTGTAACTTTTTACTGGAGCGTCATAAAACCTTGAAATTTTGTAACAATAAAGTACTCGAGCCTCTTTTCAATTTAAACTATCGCTCAAAGCTATGCTACACTTGAGTCCCAAATCAAACACTGATAGAACTTCAAATGGCCCTAACTTCTATACGGTATGTCCTACACCTATCAAAGTTTGCAACATACAAATGCTTGTAACTTTTTACTGGAGCGCCATAAAACCTTGAAATTTTGTAACAATAAAGTTCTTGAGCCTCTTGTCAATTTAAGCTATCGCTCAAAGCTATGCTACCCTTGAGTCCCAAATCAAACACTGATAAAACTTCAAATGGCCCTAACTTCTATACGGTACGTGCTACACCTATCAAATTTTGCAACATACAAATGCTTGTAACTTTTTAGTGGAGCGTCATAAAACCTGAAAATGTTGTAACAATAAAGTACTCGAGCCTCTTGTCAATTTAAGCTATCGCTCAAAACTATGCTACACTTGAGTCCCAAATCAAACACTGATAGAACTTCAACTGGCCCTAACTTCTATACGGTACGTCCTCCACCTATCAAAGTTTGCAACATACAAATGCTTGTAACATTTTACTGGAGCGTCATAAAACCTTGAAATTTTGTAACAATAAAGTACTCGAGCCTCTTGTCAATTGAAGCTGTTGCTCAAAGCTATGCTACCCTTGAGTCCCAAATCAAACACTGATAAAACTTCAAATGGCCCTAAATTCTATACGATACGTACTACACCTATCAAATTTTGCAACATACAAATGCTTGTAACTTTTTACTGGAGCGTCATAAAACCTTGAAATTTTGTAACAATAAAGTACTCGAGCCTCTTTTCAATTTAAGCTATCGCTCAAAGCTATGCTACACTTGAGTCCCAAATCAAACACTGATAGAACTTCAAATGGCTCTAACTTCTATACGGTATGTCCTACACCTATCAAAGTTTGCAACATACAAATGCTTGTAACTTTTGACTGGAGCGTCATAAAACCTTGAAATTTTGTAACAATAAAGTACTCGAGCCTCTTGTCAATTTAAGCTATCGCTCAAAGCTATGCTGCCCTTGAGTCCCAAATGAAACACTGATAAAACTTCAAATGGCCCTACCTTCTATACGGTGCATCCTACACCTATCAAAGTTTGCAACATACAAATGCTTGTAACTTTTTACTGGAGCGTCATAAAACATTGAAATTTTGTAACAATAAAGTACTCGAGCCTCTTGTCAATATAAGCTATCGCTCAAAGCTGTGCTACCCTTGAGTCCCAAATCAAACACTGATAAAGCTTCAACTGGCCCTAACTTCTATACGGTACGTCATACACCTATCAAAGTTTGCAACATACAAATGTTTGTAACTTTTTACTGGAGCATCATAAAAGCTTGAAATTTTGTAACAATAAAGTACTCGAGCCTCTTGTCAATTTAAGCTATCGCTCAAAGCTATGCTACACTTGAGTCCCAAATCAAACACTGATAGAACTTCAACTGGCCCTAACTTCTATACGGTACGTCCTCCACCTATCAAAATTTGCAACATACAAATGCTTGTAACTTTTTACTGGAGCGTCATAAAAGCTTAAAATTTTGTAACAATAAAGTACTCGAGCCTCTTGTCAATTTAAGCTATCGTTCAAAGCTATGCTACCCTTGAGTCCCAAATCAAACAATAATAAAACTTCAAGTGGCCCTAACTTCTATACGGTACGTCCTACACCTGTCAAAGTTTGCAACATACAAATGCTTGTAACATTTTACTGGAGCGTCATAAAACCTTGAAATTTTGTAACAATAAAGTACTCGAGCCTCTTGTCAATTGAAGCTGTCGCTCAAAGCTATGCTACCCTTGAGTCCCAAATCAAACACTGATAAAACTTCAAATGGCCCTAACTTCTATACGATACGTACTACACCTATCAAATTTTGCAACATACAAATGCTTGTAACTTTTTACTGGAGCGTCATAAAACCTTGAAATTTTGTAACAATAAAGTACTCGAGCCTCTTTTCAATTTAAGCTATCGCTTAAAGCTATGCTACACTTGAGTCCCAAATCAAACACTGATAGAACTTCAAATGGCCCTAACTTCTATACGGTATGTCCTACACCTATCAAAGTTTGCAACATACAAATGCTTGTAACTTTTTACTGGAGCGTCATAAAACCTTGAAATTTTGTAACAATAAAGTTCTTGAGCCTCTTGTCAATTTAAGCTATCGCTCAAAGCTATGCTACCCTTGAGTCCCAAATCAAACACTGACAAAACTTCAAATGGCCCTAACTTCTATACGGTACGTCCTACACCTATCAAAGTTTGCAACATACAAATGCATGCAACTTTTTACTGGAGCGTCATAAAACCTTGAAATTATGTAACAATAAAGTACTCGAGCCTCTTGTCAATTTAAGCTGTCGCTCAAAGCTATGCTACCCTTGAGTCCCAAATCAAACACTGGTAAAACTTCAAGTGGCCCTAACTTCTATACGGTACGTCATACACCTGTCAAAGTTTGCAACATACAAATGTTTGTAACTTTTTACTGGAGCATCATAAAAGCTTGAAATTTTGTAACAATAAAGTACTCGAGCCTCTTGTCAATTTAAGCTATCGCTCAAAACTATGCTACACTTGAGTCCCAAATCAAACACTGATAGAACTTCAACTGGCCCTAACTTCTATACGGTACGTCCTCCACCTATCAAAGTTTGCAACATACAAATGCTTGTAACTTTTTACTGGAGCGTCATAAAACCTTAAAATTTTGTAACAATAAAGTACTCGAGCCTCTTGTCAATTTAAGCTATCGTTCAAAGCTATGCTACCCTTGAGTCCCAAATCAAACAATGATAAAACTTCAAGTGGCTCTAACTTCTATACGGTACGTCCTACACCTATCAAAGTTTGCAACATACAAATGCTTGTAACATTTTACTGGAGCGTCATAAAACCTTGAAATTTTGTAACAATAAAGTACTCGAGCCACTTGTCAATTGAAGCTGTCGCTCAAAGCTATGCTACCCTTGAGTCCCAAATCAAACACTGATAAAACTTCAAATGGCCCTAACTTCTATACGATACGTACTACACCTATCAAATTTTGCAACATACAAATGCTTGTAACTTTTTACTGGAGCGTCATAAAACCTTGAAATTTTGTAACAATAAAGTACTCGAGCCTCTTTTCAATTTAAGCTATCGCTCAAAGCTATGCTACACTTGAGTCCCAAATCAAACACTGATAGAACTTCAAATTGCCCTAACTTCTATACGGTATGTCCTACACCTATCAAAGTTTGCAACATACAAATGCTTGTAACTTTTTACTGGAGCGTCATAAAACCTTGAAATTTTGTAACAATAAAGTTCTTGAGCCTCTTGTCAATTTAAGCTATCGCTCAAAGCTATGCTATCCTTGAGTCCCAAATCAAACACTGACAAAACTTCAAATGGCCCTAACTTCTATACGGTACGTCCTACACCTATCAAAGTTTGCAACATACAAATGCTTGCAACTTTTTACTGGAGCGTCATAAAACCTTGAAATTATGTAACAATAAAGTACTCGAGCCTCTTGTCAATTTAAGCTGTCGCTCAAAGCTATGCTACCCTTGAGTCCCAAATCAAACACTGGTAAAACTTCAAGTGGCCCTAACTTCTATACGGTACGTCATACACCTATCAAAGTTTGCAACATACAAATGTTTGTAACTTTTTACGGGAGCATCATAAAAGCTTGAAATTTTGTAACAATAAAGTACTCGAGCCTCTTGTCAATTTAAGCTATCGCTCAAAACTATGCTACACTTGAGTCCCAAATAAAACACTGATAGAACTTCAACTGGCCCTAACTTCTATACGGTACGTCCTCCACCTATCAAAGTTTGCAACATACAAATGCTTGTAACTTTTTACTGGAGCGTCATAAAACCTTAAAATTTTGTAACAATAAAGTACTCGAGCCTCTTGTCAATTTAAGCTATCGTTCAAAGCTATGCTACCGTTGAGTCCCAAATCAAACAATGATAAAACTTCAAGTGGCCCTAACTTCTATACGGTACGTCCTACACCTATCAAAGTTTGCAACATACAAATGCTTGTAACATTTTACTGGAGCGTCATAAAACCTTGAAATTTTGTAACAATAAAGTACTCGAGCCTCTAGTCAATTGAAGCTGTCGCTCAAAGCTATGCTACCCTTGAGTCCCAAATCAAACACTGATAAAACTTCAAATGGCCCTAACTTCTATACGAAACGTACTACACCTATCAAATTTTGCAACATACAAATGCTTGTAACTTTTTACTGGAGCGTCATAAAACCTTGAAATTTTGTAACAATAAAGTACTCGAGCCTCTTTTCAATTTAAACTATCGCTCAAATCTATGCTACCCTTGAGTCCCAAATCAAACACTGATAAAACTTCAAGTGGCCCTAACTTCTATACGGTATGTCCTACACCTATCAAAGTTTGCAACATACAAATGCTTGTAACTTTTTACTGGAGCGCCATAAAACCTTGAAATTTTGTAACAATAAAGTTCTTGAGCCTCTTGTCAATTTAAGCTATCGCTCAAAGCTATGCTACCCTTGAGTCCCAAATCAAACACTGATAAAACTTCAAATGGCCCTAACTTCTATACGGTACGTGCTACACCTATCAAATTTTGCAACATACAAATGCTTGTAACTTTTTAGTGGAGCGTCATAAAACCTGAAAATGTTGTAACAATAAAGTACTCGAGCCTCTTGTCAATTTAAGCTATCGCTCAAATCTATGCTACCCTTGAGTCCCAAATCAAACACTGATAAAACTTCAAGTGGCCCTAACTTCTATACGGTACGTCCTACACCTATCAAAGTTTGCAACATACAAATGCTTGTAACATTTTACTGGAGCGTCATAAAACCTTGAAATTTTGTAACAATAAAGTACTCGACCCTCTTGTCAATTTAAGCTATCGCTCAAAGCTATGCTACCCTTGAGTCCCAAATCAAACTTCAAATGGCCCTAACTTCTGTACGGTACGTCCTATACCTATCAAACTTTGCAACAGACAAATGCTTGTAACTTTTTAATGGAGCGTCATAAATCCTTGAAATTTTGTAGCAATAAAGTACTCATGCCTCTTGTCAATTTAAGCTATCGCTCAAAGCGATGCTACCCTTGAGTCCCAAATCAAACACTGATAAAACTTCAAATGGCCCTAACTTCTATACGGTACGTGCTACACCTATCAAATTTTGCAACATACAAATGCTTGTAACTTTTTACTGGAGCGTCATAAAACCTTGAAATTTTGTAACAATAAAGTACTCGAGCCTCTTGTCAATTTAAGCTATCGCTCAAAGCTATGCTACCCTTGAGTCCCAAATGAAACACTGATAAAACTTCAAATGGCCCTACCTTCTATACGGTGCGTCCTACACCTATCAAAGTTTGCAACATACAAATGCTTGTAACTTTTTACTGGAGCGTCATAAAACATTGAAATTTTGTAACAATAAAGTACTCGAGCCTCTTGTCAATTTAAGCTATCGCTCAAAGCTGTGCTACCCTTGAGTCCCAAATCAAACACTGATAAAGCTTCAACTGGCCCTAACTTCTATACGGTACATCCTACACCTATCAAAGTTTGCAACATACAAATGCTTGTAACTTTTTACTGGAGCGTTATAAAACATTGAAATTTTGTAACAATAAAGTACTCGAGCCTCTTGTCAATTTAAGCTATCGCTCAAATCTATGCTACCCTTGAGTCCCAAATCAAACACTGATAAAACTTCAAGTGGCCCTAACTTCTATACGGTACGTCCTACACCTATCAAAGTTTGCAACATACAAATGCTTGTAACATTTTACTGGAGCGTCATAAAACCTTGAAATTTTGTAACAATAAAGTACTCGACCCTCTTGTCAATTTAAGCTATCGCTCAAAGCTATGCTACCCTTGAGTCCCAAATCAAACTTCAAATGGCCCTAACTTCTGTACGGTACGTCCTATACCTATCAAACTTTGCAACAGACAAATGCTTGTAACTTTTTAATGGAGAGTCATAAATCCTTGAAATTTTGTAGCAATAAAGTACTCATGCCTCTTGTTAATTTAAGCTATCGCTCAAAGCTATGCTACCCTTGAGTCCCAAATCAAACACTGATAAAACTTCAAATGGCCCTAACTTCTATACGGTACGTGCTACACCTATCAAATTTTGCAACATACAAATGCTTGTAACTTTTTACTGGAGCGTCATAAAACCTTGAAATTTTGTAACAATAAAGTACTCGAGCCTCTTGTCAATTTAAGCTATCGCTCAAAGCTATGCTACCCTTGAGTCCCAAATGAAACACTGATAAAACTTCAAATGGCCCTACCTTCTATACGGTGCGTCCTACACCTATCAAAGTTTGCAACATACAAATGCTTGTAACTTTTTACTGGAGCGTCATAAAACATTGAAATTTTGTAACAATAAAGTACTCGAGCCTCTTGTCAATTTAAGCTATCGCTCAAAGCTGTGCTACCCTTGAGTCCCAAATCAAACACTGATAAAGCTTCAACTGGCCCTAACTTCTATACGGTACATCCTACACCTATCAAAGTTTGCAACATACAAATGCTTGTAACTTTTTACTGGAGCGTTATAAAACATTGAAATTTTGTAACAATAAAGTACTCGAGCCTCTTGTCAATTTAAGTTATCGCTCAAAGCTATGCTACCCTTGAGTCCCAAATCAAACACTGATAAAACTTCAAATGGCCCTAACTTCTATACGGTACGTCCTCCACCTATCAAAGTTTGCAACATACAAATGCTTGTAACTTTTTACTGGAGCGTCATAAAACCTTAAAATTTTGTAACAATAAAGTACTCGAGCCTCTTGTCAATTTAAGCTATCGTTCAAAGCTATGCTACACTTGAGTCCCAAATCAAACACTGATAGAACTTCAACTGGCCCTAACTTCTATACGGTACGTCCTCCACCTATCAAATTTTGCAACATACAAATGTTTGTAACTTTTTACTGGAGCGTCATAAAACCTTGAAATTTTGTAACAATAAAGTACTCGAGCCTCTTTTCAATTTAAGCTATCGCTCAAAGCTATGCTACACTTGAGTCCCAAATCAAACACTGATAGAACTTCAAATTGCCCTAACTTCTATACGGTATGTCCTACACCTATCAAAGTTTGCAACATACAAATGCTTGTAACTTTTTACTGGAGCGTCATAAAACCTTGAAATTTTGTAACAATAAAGTTCTTGAGCCTCTTGTCAATTTAAGCTATCGCTCAAAGCTATGCTATCCTTGAGTCCCAAATCAAACACTGACAAAACTTCAAATGGCCCTAACTTCTATACGGTACGTCCTACACCTATCAAAGTTTGCAACATACAAATGCTTGCAACTTTTTACTGGAGCGTCATAAAACCTTGAAATTATGTAACAATAAAGTACTCGAGCCTCTTGTCAATTTAAGCTGTCGCTCAAAGCTATGCTACCCTTGAGTCCCAAATCAAACACTGGTAAAACTTCAAGTGGCCCTAACTTCTATACGGTACGTCATACACCTATCAAAGTTTGCAACATACAAATGTTTGTAACTTTTTACTGGAGCATCATAAAAGCTTGAAATTTTGTAACAATAAAGTACTCGAGCCTCTTGTCAATTTAAGCTATCGCTCAAAACTATGCTACACTTGAGTCCCAAATAAAACACTGATAGAACTTCAACTGGCCCTAACTTCTATACGGTACGTCCTCCACCTATCAAAGTTTGCAACATACAAATGCTTGTAACTTTTTACTGGAGCGTCATAAAACCTTAAAATTTTGTAACAATAAAGTACTCGAGCCTCTTGTCAATTTAAGCTATCGTTCAAAGCTATGCTACCGTTGAGTCCCAAATCAAACAATGATAAAACTTCAAGTGGCCCTAACTTCTATACGGTACGTCCTACACCTATCAAAGTTTGCAACATACAAATGCTTGTAACATTTTACTGGAGCGTCATAAAACCTTGAAATTTTGTAACAATAAAGTACTCGAGCCTCTAGTCAATTGAAGCTGTCGCTCAAAGCTATGCTACCCTTGAGTCCCAAATCAAACACTGATAAAACTTCAAATGGCCCTAACTTCTATACGAAACGTACTACACCTATCAAATTTTGCAACATACAAATGCTTGTAACTTTTTACTGGAGCGTCATAAAACCTTGAAATTTTGTAACAATAAAGTACTCGAGCCTCTTTTCAATTTAAACTATCGCTCAAATCTATGCTACCCTTGAGTCCCAAATCAAACACTGATAAAACTTCAAGTGGCCCTAACTTCTATACGGTATGTCCTACACCTATCAAAGTTTGCAACATACAAATGCTTGTAACTTTTTACTGGAGCGCCATAAAACCTTGAAATTTTGTAACAATAAAGTTCTTGAGCCTCTTGTCAATTTAAGCTATCGCTCAAAGCTATGCTACCCTTGAGTCCCAAATCAAACACTGATAAAACTTCAAATGGCCCTAACTTCTATACGGTACGTGCTACACCTATCAAATTTTGCAACATACAAATGCTTGTAACTTTTTAGTGGAGCGTCATAAAACCTGAAAATGTTGTAACAATAAAGTACTCGAGCCTCTTGTCAATTTAAGCTATCGCTCAAATCTATGCTACCCTTGAGTCCCAAATCAAACACTGATAAAACTTCAAGTGGCCCTAACTTCTATACGGTACGTCCTACACCTATCAAAGTTTGCAACATACAAATGCTTGTAACATTTTACTGGAGCGTCATAAAACCTTGAAATTTTGTAACAATAAAGTACTCGACCCTCTTGTCAATTTAAGCTATCGCTCAAAGCTATGCTACCCTTGAGTCCCAAATCAAACTTCAAATGGCCCTAACTTCTGTACGGTACGTCCTATACCTATCAAACTTTGCAACAGACAAATGCTTGTAACTTTTTAATGGAGCGTCATAAATCCTTGAAATTTTGTAGCAATAAAGTACTCATGCCTCTTGTCAATTTAAGCTATCGCTCAAAGCTATGCTACCCTTGAGTCCCAAATCAAACACTGATAAAACTTCAAATGGCCCTAACTTCTATACGGTTCGTGCTACACCTATCAAATTTTGCAACATACAAATGCTTGTAACTTTTTACTGGAGCGTCATAAAACCTTGAAATTTTGTAACAATAAAGTACTCGAGCCTCTTGTCAATTTAAGCTATCGCTCAAAGCTATGCTACCCTTGAGTCCCAAATGAAACACTGATAAAACTTCAAATGGCCCTACCTTCTATACGGTGCGTCCTACACCTATCAAAGTTTGCAACATACAAATGCTTGTAACTTTTTACTGGAGCGTCATAAAACATTGAAATTTTGTAACAATAAAGTACTCGAGCCTCTTGTCAATTTAAGCTATCGCTCAAAGCTGTGCTACCCTTGAGTCCCAAATCAAACACTGATAAAACTTCAAATGGCCCTAACTTCTATACGGTACGTCATACACCTATCAAAGTTTGCAACATACAAATGTTTGTAACTTTTTACTGGAGCATCATAAAAGCTTGAAATTTTGTAACAATAAAGTACTCGAGCCTCTTGTCAATTTAAGCTATCGCTCAAAGCTATGCTACACTTGAGTCCCAAATCAAACACTGATAGAACTTCAACTGGCCCTAACTTCTATACGGTACGTCCTCCACCTATCAAAGTTTGCAACATACAAATGCTTGTAACTTTTTACTGGAGCGTCATAAAACCTTAAAATTTTGTAACAATAAAGTACTCGAGCCTCTTGTCAATTTAAGCTATCGCTCAAAGCTATGCTACCCTTGAGTCCCAAATCAAACAATGATAAAACTTCAAGTGGCCCTAACTTCTATACGGTACGTCCTACACCAATCAAAGTTTGCAACATACAAATGCTTGTAACTTTTTACTGAAGCGTCATGAAACCTTAAAATTTTGTAACAATAAAGTACTCGAGCCTCTTGTCAATTTAAGCTATCGTTCAAAGCTATGCTACCGTTGAGTCCCAAATCAAACAATGATAAAACTTCAAGTGGCCCTAACTTCTATACGGTACGTCCTACACCTATCAAAGTTTGCAACATACAAATGCTTGTAACATTTTACTGGAGCGTCATAAAACCTTGAAATTTTGTAACAATAAAGTACTCGAGCCTCTTTTCAATTTAAGCTATCGCTCAAAGCTATGCTACACTTGAGTCCCAAATCAAACACTGATAGAACTTCAACTGGCCCTAACTTCTATACGGTACGTCCTCCACCTATCAAAGTTTGCAACATACAAATGCTTGTAACTTTTTACTGGAGCGTCATAAAACCTTAAAATTTTGTAACAATAAAGTACTCGAGCCTCTTGTCAATTTAAGCTATCGTTCAAAGCTATGCTACCCTTGAGTCCCAAATCAAACAATGATAAAACTTCAAGTGGCCCTAACTTCTATACGGTACGTCCTACACCTATCAAAGTTTGCAACATACAAATGCTTGTAACTTTTTACTGAAGCGTCATGAAACCTTAAAATTTTGTAACAATAAAGTACTCGAGCCTCTTGTCAATTTAAGCTATCGTTCAAAGCTATGCTACCGTTGAGTCCCAAATCAAACAATGATAAAACTTCAAGTGGCCCTAACTTCTATACGGTACGTCCTACACCTATCAAAGTTTGCAACATACAAATGCTTGTAACATTTTACTGGAGCGTCATAAAACCTTGAAATTTTGTAACAATAAAGTACTCGAGCCTCTCGTCAATTGAAGCTGTCGCTCAAAGCTATGCTACCCTTGAGTCCCAAATCAAACACTGATAAAACTTCAAATGGCCCTAACTTCTATACGAAACGTACTACACCTATCAAATTTTGCAACATACAAATGCTTGTAACTTTTTACTGGAGCGTCATAAAACCTTGAAATTTTGTAACAATAAAGTACTCGAGCCTCTTTTCAATTTAAGCTATCGCTCAAAGCTATGCTACACTTGAGTCCCAAATCAAACACTGATAGAACTTCAAATGGCCCTAACTTCTATACGGTATGTCCTACATCTATCAAAGTTTGCAACATACAAATGCTTGTAACTTTTTACTGGAGCGTCATAAAACCTTGAAATTTTGTAACAATAAAGTTCTTGAGCCTCTTGTCAATTTAAGCTATCGCTCAAAGCTATGCTACCCTTGAGTCCCAAATCAAACACTGATAAAACTTCAAATGGCCCTAACTTCTATACGGTACGTGCTACACCTATCAAATTTTGCAACATACAAATGCTTGTAACTTTTTAGTGGAGCGTCATAAAACCTTAAAATGTTGTAACAATAAAGTACTCGAGCCTCTTGTCAATTTAAGCTATCGCTCAAATCTATGCTACCCTTGAGTCCCAAATCAAACACTGATAAAACTTCAAGTGGCCCTAACTTCTATACGGTACGTCCTACACCTATCAAAGTTTGCAACATACAAATGCTTGTAACATTTTACTGGAGCGTCATAAAACCTTGAAATTTTGTAACAATAAAGTACTCGACCCTCTTGTCAATTTAAGCTATCGCTCAAAGCTATGCTACCCTTGAGTCCCAAATCAATCTTCAAATGGCCCTAACTTCTGTACGGTACGTCCTATACCTATCAAACTTTGCAACATACAAATGCTTGTAACTTTTTAATGGAGCGTCATAAATCCTTGAAATTTTGTAGCAATAAAGTACTCATGCCTCTTGTCAATTTAAGCTATCGCTCAAAGCTATGCTACCCTTGAGTCCCAAATCAAACACTGATAAAACTTCAAATGGCCCTAACTTCTATACGGTACGTCCTCCACCTATCAAAGTTTGCAACATACAAATGCTTGTAACTTTTTACTGGAGCGTCATAAAACCTTAAAATTTTGTAACAATAAAGTACTCGAGCCTCTTGTCAATTTAAGCTATCGTTCAAAGCTATGCTACCGTTGAGTCCCAAATCAAACAATGATAAAACTTCAAGTGGCCCTAACTTCTATACGGTACGTCCTACACCTATCAAAGTTTGCAACATACAAATGCTTGTAACATTTTACTGGAGCGTCATAAAACCTTGAAATTTTGTAACAATAAAGTACTCGAGCCTCTAGTCAATTGAAGCTGTCGCTCAAAGCTATGCTACCCTTGAGTCCCAAATCAAACACTGATAAAACTTCAAATGGCCCTAACTTCTATACGAAACGTACTACACCTATCAAAGTTTGCAACATACAAATGCTTGTAACTTTTTACTGGAGCGTCATAAAACCTTGAAATTTTGTAACAATAAAGTACTCGAGCCTCTTTTCAATTTAAACTATCGCTCAAATCTATGCTACCCTTGAGTCCCAAATCAAACACTGATAAAACTTCAAGTGGCCCTAACTTCTATACGGTATGTCCTACACCTATCAAAGTTTGCAACATACAAATGCTTGTAACTTTTTACTGGAGCGCCATAAAACCTTGAAATTTTGTAACAATAAAGTTCTTGAGCCTCTTGTCAATTTAAGCTATCGCTCAAAGCTATGCTACCCTTGAGTCCCAAATCAAACACTGATAAAACTTCAAATGGCCCTAACTTCTATACGGTACGTGCTACACCTATCAAATTTTGCAACATACAAATGCTTGTAACTTTTTAGTGGAGCGTCATAAAACCTGAAAATGTTGTAACAATAAAGTACTCGAGCCTCTTGTCAATTTAAGCTATCGCTCAAATCTATGCTACCCTTGAGTCCCAAATCAAACACTGATAAAACTTCAAGTGGCCCTAACTTCTATACGGTACGTCCTACACCTATCAAAGTTTGCAACATACAAATGCTTGTAACATTTTACTGGAGCGTCATAAAACCTTGAAATTTTGTAACAATAAAGTACTCGACCCTCTTGTCAATTTAAGCTATCGCTCAAAGCTATGCTACCCTTGAGTCCCAAATCAAACTTCAAATGGCCCTAACTTCTGTACGGTACGTCCTATACCTATCAAACTTTGCAACAGACAAATGCTTGTAACTTTTTAATGGAGCGTCATAAATCCTTGAAATTTTGTAGCAATAAAGTACTCATGCCTCTTGTCAATTTAAGCTATCGCTCAAAGCTATGCTACCCTTGAGTCCCAAATCAAACACTGATAAAACTTCAAATGGCCCTAACTTCTATACGGTACGTGCTACACCTATCAAATTTTGCAACATACAAATGCTTGTAACTTTTTACTGGAGCGTCATAAAACCTTGAAATTTTGTAACAATAAAGTACTCGAGCCTCTTGTCAATTTAAGCTATCGCTCAAAGCTATGCTACCCTTGAGTCCCAAATGAAACACTGATAAAACTTCAAATGGCCCTACCTTCTATACGGTGCGTCCTACACCTATCAAAGTTTGCAACATACAAATGCTTGTAACTTTTTACTGGAGCGTCATAAAACATTGAAATTTTGTAACAATAAAGTACTCGAGCCTCTTGTCAATTTAAGCTATCGCTCAAAGCTGTGCTACCCTTGAGTCCCAAATCAAACACTGATAAAACTTCAAATGGCCCTAACTTCTATACGGTACGTCATACACATATCAAAGTTTGCAACATACAAATGTTTGTAACTTTTTACTGGAGCATCATAAAAGCTTGAAATTTTGTAACAATAAAGTACTCGAGCCTCTTGTCAATTTAAGCTATCGCTCAAAGCTATGCTACACTTGAGTCCCAAATCAAACACTGATAGAACTTCAACTGGCCCTAACTTCTATACGGTACGTCCTCCACCTATCAAAGTTTGCAACATACAAATGCTTGTAACTTTTTACTGGAGCGTCATAAAACCTTAAAATTTTGTAACAATAAAGTACTCGAGCCTCTTGTCAATTTAAGCTATCGCTCAAAGCTATGCTACCCTTGAGTCCCAAATCAAACAATGATAAAACTTCAAGTGGCCCTAACTTCTATACGGTACGTCCTACACCTATCAAAGTTTGCAACATACAAATGCTTGTAACTTTTTACTGAAGCGTCATGAAACCTTAAAATTTTGTAACAATAAAGTACTCGAGCCTCTTGTCAATTTAAGCTATCGTTCAAAGCTATGCTACCGTTGAGTCCCAAATCAAACAATGATAAAACTTCAAGTGGCCCTAACTTCTATACGGTACGTCCTACACCTATCAAAGTTTGCAACATACAAATGCTTGTAACATTTTACTGGAGCGTCATAAAACCTTGAAATTTTGTAACAATAAAGTACTCGAGCCTCTCGTCAATTGAAGCTGTCGCTCAAAGCTATGCTACCCTTGAGTCCCAAATCAAACACTGATAAAACTTCAAATGGCCCTAACTTCTATACGAAACGTACTACACCTATCAAATTTTGCAACATACAAATGCTTGTAACTTTTTACTGGAGCGTCATAAAACCTTGAAATTTTGTAACAATAAAGTACTCGAGCCTCTTTTCAATTTAAGCTATCGCTCAAAGCTATGCTACACTTGAGTCCCAAATCAAACACTGATAGAACTTCAAATGGCCCTAACTTCTATACGGTATGTCCTACATCTATCAAAGTTTGCAACATACAAATGCTTGTAACTTTTTACTGGAGCGTCATAAAACCTTGAAATTTTGTAACAATAAAGTTCTTGAGCCTCTTGTCAATTTAAGCTATCGCTCAAAGCTATGCTACCCTTGAGTCCCAAATCAAACACTGATAAAACTTCAAATGGCCCTAACTTCTATACGGTACGTGCTACACCTATCAAATTTTGCAACATACAAATGCTTGTAACTTTTTAGTGGAGCGTCATAAAACCTTAAAATGTTGTAACAATAAAGTACTCGAGCCTCTTGTCAATTTAAGCTATCGCTCAAATCTATGCTACCCTTGAGTCCCAAATCAAACACTGATAAAACTTCAAGTGGCCCTAACTTCTATACGGTACGTCCTACACCTATCAAAGTTTGCAACATACAAATGCTTGTAACATTTTACTGGAGCGTCATAAAACCTTGAAATTTTGTAACAATAAAGTACTCGACCCTCTTGTCAATTTAAGCTATCGCTCAAAGCTATGCTACCCTTGAGTCCCAAATCAATCTTCAAATGGCCCTAACTTCTGTACGGTACGTCCTATACCTATCAAACTTTGCAACATACAAATGCTTGTAACTTTTTAATGGAGCGTCATAAATCCTTGAAATTTTGTAGCAATAAAGTACTCATGCCTCTTGTCAATTTAAGCTATCGCTCAAAGCTATGCTACCCTTGAGTCCCAAATCAAACACTGATAAAACTTCAAATGGCCCTAACTTCTATACGGTACGTGCTACACCTATCAAATTTTGCAACATACAAATGCTTGTAACTTTTTACTGGAGCGTCATAAAACCTTGAAATTTTGTAACAATAAAGTACTCGAGCCTCTTGTCAATTTAAGCTATCGCTCAAAGCTATGCTACCCTTGAGTCCCAAATGAAACACTGATAAAACTTCAAATGGCCCTACCTTCTATACGGTGCGTCCTACACCTATCAAAGTTTGCAACATACAAATGCTTGTAACTTTTTACTGGAGCGTCATAAAACATTGAAATTTTGTAACAATAAAGTACTCGAGCCTCTTGTCAATTTAAGCTATCGCTCAAAGCTGTGCTACCCTTGAGTCCCAAATCAAACACTGATAAAGCTTCAACTGGCCCTAACTTCTATACGGTACATCCTACACCTATCAAAGTTTGCAACATACAAATGCTTGTAACTTTTTACTGGAGCGTTATAAAACATTGAAATTTTGTAACAATAAAGTACTCGAGCCTCTTGTCAATTTAAGTTATCGCTCAAAGCTATGCTACCCTTGAGTCCCAAATCAAACACTGATAAAACTTCAAATGGCCCTAACTTCTATACGGTACGTCATACACCTATCAAAGTTTGCAACATACAAATGTTTGTAACTTTTTACTGGAGCATCATAAAAGCTTGAAATTTTGTAACAATAAAGTACTCGAGCCTCTTGTCAATTTAAGCTATCGCTCAAAGCTATGCTACACTTGAATCCCAAATCAAACACTGATAGAACTTCAACTGGCCCTAACTTCTATACGGTACGTCCTCCATCTATCAAAGTTTGCAACATACAAATGCTTGTAACTTTTTACTGGAGCGTCATAAAACCTTAAAATTTTGTAACAATAAAGTACTCGAGCCTCTTGTCAATTTAAGCTATCGTTCAAAGCTATGCTACCCTTGAGTCCCAAATCAAACAATGATAAAACTTCAAGTGGCCCTAACTTCTATACGGTACGTCCTACACCTATCAAAGTTTGCAACATACAAATGCTTGTAACATTTTACTGGAGCGTCATAGAACCTTGAAATTTTGTAACAATAAAGTACTCGAGCCTCTCGTCAATTGAAGCTGTCGCTCAAAGCTATGCTACCCTTGAGTCCCAAATCAAACACTGATAAAACTTCAAATGGCCCTAACTTCTATACGAAACGTACTACACCTATCAAATTTTGCAACATACAAATGCTTGTAACTTTTTACTGGAGCGTCACAAAACCTTGAAATTTTGTAACAATAAAGTACTCGAGCCTCTTTTCAATTTAAGCTATCGCTCAAAGCTATGCTACACTTGAGTCCCAAATCAAACACTGATAGAACTTCAAATGGCCCTAACTTCTATACGGTATGTCCTACACCTATCAAAGTTTGCAACATACAAATGCTTGTAACTTTTTACTGGAGCGTCATAAAACCTTGAAATTTTGTAACAATAAAGTTCTTGAGCCTCTTGTCAATTTAAGCTATCGCTCAAAGCTATGCTACCCTTGAGTCCCAAATCAAACACTGATAAAACTTCAAATGGCCCTAACTTCTATACGGTACGTGCTACACCTATCAAATTTTGCAACATACAAATGCTTGTAACTTTTTACTGGAGCGTCATAAAACCTTGAAATTTTGTAACAATAAAGTACTCGAGCCTCTTGTCAATTTAAGCTATCGCTCAAAGCTATGCTACCCTTGAGTCCCAAATGAAACACTGATAAAACTTCAAATGGCCCTACCTTCTATACGGTGCGTCCTACAGCTATCAAAGTTTGCAACATACAAATGTTTGTAACTTTTTACTGGAGCATCATAAAAGATTGAAATTTTGTAACAATAAAGTACTCGAGCCTCTCGTCAATTGAAGCTGTCGCTCAAAGCTATGCTACCCTTGAGTCCCAAATCAAACACTGATAAAACTTCAAATGGCCCTAACTTCTATACGAAACGTACTACACCTATCAAATTTTGCAACATACAAATGCTTGTAACTTTTTACTGGAGCGTCACAAAACCTTGAAATTTTGTAACAATAAAGTACTCGAGCCTCTTTTCAATTTAAGCTATCGCTCAAAGCTATGCTACACTTGAGTCCCAAATCAAACACTGATAGAACTTCAAATGGCCCTAACTTCTATACGGTATGTCCTACACCTATCAAAGTTTGCAACATACAAATGCTTGTAAATTTTTACTGGAGCGTCATAAAACCTTGAAATTTTGTAACAATAAAGTTCTTGAGCCTCTTGTCAATTTAAGCTATCGCTCAAAGCTATGCTACCCTTGAGTCCCAAATCAAACACTGATAAAACTTCAAATGGCCCTAACTTCTCTACGGTACGTGCTACACCTATCAAATTTTGCAACATACAAATGCTTGTAACTTTTTAGTGGAGCGTCATAAAACCTTAAAATGTTGTAACAATAAAGTACTCGAGCCTCTTGTCAATTTAAGCTATCGCTCAAATCTATGCGACCCTTGAGTCCCAAATCAAACACTGATAAAACTTCAAGTGGCCCTAACTTCTATACGGTACGTCCTACACCTATCAAAGTTTGCAACATACAAATGCTTGTAACATTTTACTGGAGCGTCATAAAACCTTGAAATTTTGTAACAATAAAGTACTCGACCCTCTTGTCAATTTAAGCTATCGCTCAAAGCTATGCTACCCTTGAGTCCCAAATCAAACTTCAAATGGCCCTAACTTCTGTACGGTGCGTCCTATACCTATCAAACTTTGCAACATACAAATGCTTGTAACTTTTTAATGGAGCGTCATAAATCCTTGAAATTTTGTAGCAATAAAGTACTCATGCCTCTTGTCAATTTAAGCTGTCGCTCAAAGCTATGCTACCCTTGAGTCCCAAATCAAACACTGATAAAACTTCAAATGGCCCTAACTTCTATACGGTACGTGCTACACCTATCAAATTTTGCAACATACAAATGCTTGTAACTTTTTACTGGAGCGTCATAAAACCTTGAAATTTTGTAACAATAAAGTACTCGAGCCTCTTGTCAATTTAAGCTATCGCTCAAAGCTATGCTACCCTTGAGTCCCAAATGAAACACTGATAAAACTTCAAATGGCCCTACCTTCTATACGGTGCGTCCTACACCTATCAAAGTTTGCAACATACAAATGCTTGTAACTTTTTACTGGAGCGTCATAAAACATTGAAATTTTGTAACAATAAAGTACTCGAGCCTCTTGTCAATTTAAGCTATCGCTCAAAGCTGTGCTACCCTTGAGTCCCAAATCAAACACTGATAAAGCTTCAACTGGCCCTAACTTCTATACGGTACATCCTACACCTATCAAAGTTTGCAACATACAAATGCTTGTAACTTTTTACTGGAGCGTTATAAAACATTGAAATTTTGTAACAATAAAGTACTCGAGCCTCTTGTCAATTTAAGTTATCGCTCAAAGCTATGCTACCCTTGAGTCCCAAATCAAACACTGATAAAACTTCAAATGGCCCTAACTTCTATACGGTACGTCATACACCTATCAAAGTTTGCAACATACAAATGTTTGTAACTTTTTACTGGAGCATCATAAAAGCTTGAAATTTTGTAACAATAAAGTACTCGAGCCTCTTGTCAATTTAAGCTATCGCTCAAAGCTATGCTACACTTGAGTCCCAAATCAAACACTGATAGAACTTCAACTGGCCCTAACTTCTATACGGTACGTCCTCCACCTATCAAAGTTTGCAACATACAAATGCTTGTAACTTTTTACTGGAGCGTCATAAAACCTTAAAATTTTGTAACAATAAAGTACTCGAGCCTCTTGTCATTTTAAGCTATCGTTCAAAGCTATGCTACCCTTGAGTCCCAAATCAAACAATGATAAAACTTCAAGTGGCCCTAACTTCTATACGGTACGTCCTACACCTATCAAAGTTTGCAACATACAAATGCTTGTAACATTTTACTGGAGCGTCATAAAACCTTGAAATTTTGTAACAATAAAGTACTCGAGCCTCTTGTCAATTGAAGCTGTCGCTCAAAGCTATGCTACCCTTGAGTCCCATATCAAACACTGATAAAACTTCAAATGGCCCTAACTTCTATACGATACGTACTACACCTATCAAATTTTGCAACATACAAATGCTTGTAACTTTTTACTGGAGCGTCATAAAACCTTGAAATTTTGTAACAATAAAGTACTCGAGCCTCTTTTCAATTTAAGCTATCGCTCAAAGCTATGCTACACTTGAGTCCCAAATCAAACACTGATAAAACTTCAAATGGCCCTACCTTCTATACCGTGCGTCCTACACCTATCAAAGTTTGCAACATACAAATGCTTGTAACTTTTTACTGGAGCGTCATAAAACATTGAAATTTTGTAACAATAAAGTACTCGAGCCTCTTGTCAATTTAAGCTATCGCTCAAAGCTGTGCTACCCTTGAGTCCCAAATTAAACACTGATAAAGCTTCAACTGGCCCTAACTTCTATACGGTACATCCTACACCTATCAAAGTTTGCAACATACAAATGCTTGTAACTTTTTACTGGAGCGTTATAAAACATTGAAATTTTGTAACAATAAAGTACTCGAGCCTCTTGGCAATTTAAGTTATCGCTCAAAGCTATGCTACCCTTGAGTCCCAAATCAAACACTGATAAAACTTCAAATGGCCCTAACTTCTATACGGTACGTCATACACCTATCAAAGTTTGCAACATACAAATGTTTGTAACTTTTTACTGGAGCATCATAAAAGCTTGAAATTTTGTAACAATAAAGTACTCGAGCCTCTTGTGAATTTAAGCTATCGCTCAAAGCTATGCTACACTTGAGTCCCAAATCAAACACTGATAGAACTTCAACTGGCCCTAACTTCTATACGGTACGTCCTCCACCTATCAAAGTTTGCAACATACAAATGCTTGTAACTTTTTACTGGAGCGTCATAAAACCTTAAAATTTTGTAACAATAAAGTACTCGAGCCTCTTGTCAATTTAAGCTATCGTTCAAAGCTATGCTACCCTTGAGTCTCAAATCAAACAATGATAAAACTTCAAGTGGCCCTAACTTCTATACGGTACGTCCTACACCTATCAAAGTTTGCAACATACAAATGCTTGTAACATTTTACTGGAGCGTCATAAAACCTTGAAATTTTGTAACAATAAAGTACTCGAGCCTCTTGTCAATTGAAGCTGTCGCTCAAAGCTATGCTACCCTTGAGTCCCAAATCAAACACTGATAAAACTTCAAATGGCCCTAACTTCTATACGATACGTACTACACCTATCAAATTTTGCAACATACAAATGCTTGTAACTTTTTACTGGAGCGTCATAAAACCTTGAAATTATGTAACAATAAAGTACTCGAGCCTCTTGTCAATTTAAGCTATCGCTCAAAGCTATGCTACCCTTGAGTCCCAAATCAAACACTGACAAAACTTCAAATGGCCCTAACTTCTATACGGTACGTCCTACACCTATCAAAGTTTGCAACATACAAATGCTTGCAACTTTTTACTGGAGCGCCATAAAACCTTGAAATTATGTAACAATAAAGTACTCGAGCCTCTTGTCAATTTAAGCTATCGTTCAAAGCTATGCTACCCTTGAGTCTCAAATCAAACAATGATAAAACTTCAAGTGGCCCTAACTTCTATACGGTACGTCCTACACCTATCAAAGTTTGCAACATACAAATGCTTGTAACATTTTACTGGAGCGTCATAAAACCTTGAAATTTTGTAACAATAAAGTACTCGAGCCTCTTGTCAATTTAAGCTATCGTTCAAAGCTATGCTACCGTTGAGTCCCAAATCAAACAATGATAAAACTTCAAGTGGCCCTAACTTCTATACGGTACGTCCTACACCTATCAAAGTTTGCAACATACAAATGCTTGTAACATTTTACTGGAGCGTCATAAAACCTTGAAATTTTGTAACAATAAAGTACTCGAGCCTCTCGTCAATTGAAGCTATCGCTCAAAGCTATGCTACCCTTGAGTCCCAAATCAAACACTGAAAAAACTTCAAATGGCCCTAACTTCTATACGGTACGTCCTACACCTATCAAAGTTTGCAACATACAAATGCTTGCAACTTTTTACTGGAGCGCCATAAAACCTTGAAATAATGTAACAATAAAGTACTCGAGCCTCTTGTCAATTTAAGCTATCGTCAAAGCTATGCTACCCTTGAGTCTCAAATCAAACAATGATAAAACTTCAAGTGGCCCTAACTTCTATACGGTACGTCCTACACCTATCAAAGTTTGCAACATACAAATGCTTGTAACATTTTACTGGAGCGTCATAAAACCTTGAAATTTTGTAACAATAAAGTACTCGAGCCTCTTGTCAATTTAAGCTATCGTTCAAAGCTATGCTACCGTTGAGTCCCAAATCAAACAATGATAAAACTTCAAGTGGCCCTAACTTCTATACGGTACGTCCTACACCTATCAAAGTTTGCAACATACAAATGCTTGTAACATTTTACTGGAGCGTCATAAAACCTTGAAATTTTGTAACAATAAAGTTCTTGAGCCTCTTGTCAATTTAAGCTATCGCTCAAAGCTATGCTACCCTTGAGTCCCAAATCAAACACTGACAAAACTTCAAATGGCCCTAACTTCTATACGGTACGTCCTACACCTATCAAAGTTTGCAACATACAAATGCTTGCAACTTTTTACTGGAGCGTCATAAAACCTTGAAATTATGTAACAATAAAGTACTCGAGCCTCTTGTCAATTTAAGCTGTCGCTCAAAGCTATGCTACCCTTGAGTCCCAAATCAAACACTAGTAAAACTTTAAGTGGCCCTAACTTCTATACGGTACGTCATACACCTATCAAAGTTTGCAACATACAAATGTTTGTAACTTTTTACTGGAGCATCATAAAAGCTTGAAATTTTGTAACAATAAAGTACTCGAGCCTCTTGTCAATTTAAGCTATCGCTCAAAACTATGCTACACTTGAGTCCCAAATCAAACACTGATAGAACTTCAACTGGCCCTAACTTCTATACGGTACGTCCTCCACCTATCAAAGTTTGCAACATACAAATGCTTGTAACTTTTTACTGGAGCGTCATAAAACCTTAAAATTTTGCAACAATAAAGTACTCGAGCCTCTTGTCAATTTAAGCTATCGTTCAAAGCTATGCTACCGTTGAGTCCCAAATCAAACAATGATAAAACTTCAAGTGGCCCTAACTTCTATACGGTACGTCCTACACCTATCAAAGTTTGCAACATACAAATGCTTGTAACATTTTACTGGAGCGTCATAAAACCTTGAAATTTTGTAACAATAAAGTACTCGAGCCTCTCGTCAATTGAAGCTGTCGCTCAAAGCTATGCTACCCTTGAGTCCCAAATCAAACACTGATAAAACTTCAAATGGCCCTAACTTCTATACGAAACGTACTACACCTATCAAATTTTGCAACATACAAATGCTTGTAACTTTTTACTGGAGCGTCATAAAACCTTGAAATTTTGTAACAATAAAGTACTTGAGCCTCTTGGCAATTTAAGCTATCGCTCAAAGCTATGCTACCATTGAGTCCCAAATCAAACTTCAAATGGCCCTAACTTCTGTACGGTACGTCCTACACCTATCAAAGTTTGCAACATACAAATGCTTGTAACTTTTTACTGGAGCGCCATAAAACCTTGAAATTTTGTAACAATAAAGTACTCGAGCCGCTTGTCAATTTAAGCTATCGCTCAAAGTTATGCTACCCTTGAGTCCCAAATCAAACACTGATAAAACTTCAAATGGCCCCAACTTCTATACGGTACGTCCTACACCTATCAAAGTTTGCAACATACAAATGCTTGTAACTTTTTACTGGAGCGTCATAAAACCTTGAAATTTTGTAGCAATAAAGTACTCGAGCCTCTTGTCAATTTAAGCTATCGCTCAAAGCTATGCTACCCTTGCGTCCCAAATCAAACACTGATAAAACTTAAAATGGCCGTAACTTCTATACGGTACGTACTACACCTATCAAAGTTTGCAACATACAAATGCTTGTAACTTTTTACTGGAGCGTCATAAAACATTGAAATTTTGTAACAATAAAGTTCTGGAGCCTCTTGTCAATTTAAGCTATCGCTCAAAGCTGTGCTACCCTTGAGTCCCAAATTAAACACTGATAAAGCTTCAAATGGCCCTAACTTCTATACGGCACGTCTTACACCTATCAAAGTTTGCAACATACAAATGCTTGTAACTTTTCACTGGAGCGTCATAAAACCTTGAAATTTTGTAACAATAAAGTACTCGAGCCTCTTGTCAATTTAAGCTATCGCTCAAAGCTATGCTCCGCTTGATTCCCAAATCAAACACTGATAAAACTTCAAATGGCCCTAACTTCTAAATGGTACGTCCTACACCTATAAAAGTTTGCAACATACAAATCCTTGTAACTTTTTACTGGAGCGTAATAAAACCTTGAAATGTTGTAACAATAAAGGACTCGAGCCTATTGTCCATGTAAGCTATCGCTCAAAGCTATGCTATACTTGAGTCCCAAATCAAACACTGATAAAACTTCAAATGGCCCTAACTACTATACACCTATCAAAATTTGCAACATACAAATGCTTGTAACTTTTTAGTGGAGCGTCATAAAACCTTGAAATTTTGTAACAATAAAGTACTCGAGCTTCTTGTCAATTTAAGCTACCACTCAAAGTTATGCCAGCCTTGAGTCCCAAATCAAACACTGATAGAACTTCAACTGGCCCTAACTTCTATACGGTACGTCCTACACCTATCAAAGTTTGCAACATACAAATGCTAGTAACTTTTGAGTGGAGCGTCATAAAACCTTGAAATTTTGTAACAATAAAGTACTCGAGCCTCTTGTCAATTTAAGCTATCGCTCAAAGCTATGCTACCCTTGAGTCCCAAATCAAACACTGATAAAACTTCAAGAGGCCCTAACTTCTATACGGTACGTCCTACACCTATCAAAGTTTGAAACATACAATTGTTTGTAACATTTTACTGGAGCGTCATAAAACCTTGAAATTTTGTAACAATAAAGTACTCGAGCCTCTTGTCAATTTAAGCTATCGCTCAAAGCTATGCTACCCTTGAGTCCCAAATCAAACTTCAAATGGCCCTAACTTCTGTACGGTACGTCCTACACCTATCAAAGTTTGCAACATACAAATGCTTGTAACTTTTTACTGGAGCGCCATAAAACCTTGAAATTTTGTAACAATAAAGTACTCGAGCCGCTTGTCAATTTAAGCTATCGCTCAAAGTTATGCTACCCTTGAGTCCCAAATCAAACACTGATAAAACTTCAAATGGCCCCAACTTCTATACGGTACGTCCTACACCTATCAAAGTTTGCAACATACAAATGCTTGTAACTTTTTACTGGAGCGTCATAAAACCTTGAAATTTTGTAGCAATAAAGTACTCGAGCCTCTTGTCAATTTAAGCTATCGCTCAAAGCTATGCTACCCTTGCGTCCCAAATCAAACACTGATAAAACTTAAAATGGCCGTAACTTCTATACGGTACGTACTACACCTATCAAGGTTTGCAACATACAAATGCTTGTAACTTTTTACTGGAGCGTCATAAAACATTGAAATTTTGTAACAATAAAGTTCTCGAGCCTCTTGTCAATTTAAGCTATCGCTCAAAGCTATGCTCCGCTTGATTCCCAAGTCAAACACTGATAAAACTTCAAATGGCCCTAACTTCTAAATGGTACGTCCTACACCTATAAAAGTTTGCAACATACAAATCCTTGTAACTTTTTACTGGAGCGTAATAAAACCTTGAAATGTTGTAACAATAAAGGACTCGAGCCTATTGTCCATGTAAGCTATCGCTCAAAGCTTGAGTCCCAAATCAAACACTGATAAAACTTCAAATGGCCCTAACTACTATACACCTATCAAAATTTGCAACATACAAATGCTTGTAACTTTTTAGTGGAGCGTCATAAAACCTTGAAATTTTGTAACAATAAAGTACTCGAGCTTCTTGTCAATTTAAGCTACCGCTCAAAGTTATGCCAGCCTTGAGTCCCAAATCAAACACTGATAGAACTTCGACTGGCCCTAACTTCTATACGGTACGTCCTACACCTATCAAAGTTTGCAACATACAAATGCTTGTAACTTTTGAGTGGAGCGTCATAAAACCTTGAAATTTTGTAACAATAAAGTACTCGAGCGTCTTGTAAATTTAAGCTATCGCTCAAAGCTATGCTACCCTTGAGTCCCAAATCAAACACTGATAAAACTTCAAGAGGCCCTAACTTCTATACGGTACGTCCTACACCTATCAAAGTTTGAAACATACAATTGTTTGTAACATTTTACTGGAGCGTCATAAAACCTTGAAATTGTGTAACAATAAAGTACTCGAGCCTCTTGTCAATTTAAGCTATCGCTCAAAGCTATGCTACCCTTGAGTCCCAAATCAAACTTCAAATGGCCCTAACTTCTGTACGGTACGTCCTACACCTATCAAAGTTTGCAACATACAAATGCTTGTAACTTTTTACTGGAGCGCCATAAAACCTTGACATTTTGTAACAATAAAGTACTCGAGCCGCTTGTCAATTTAAGCTATCGCTCAAAGTGATGCTACCCTTGAGTCCCAAATCAAACACTGATAAAACTTCAAATGGCCCCAACTTCTATACGGTACGTCCTACACCTATCAAAGTTTGCAACATACAAATGCTTGTAACTTTTTACTGGAGCGTCATAAAACATTGAAATTTTGTAACAATAAAGTTCTCGAGCCTCTTGTCAATTTAAGCTATCGCTCAAAGCTGTGCTACCCTTGAGTCCCAAATTACACTCTGATAAAGCTTCAAATGGCCCTAACTTCTATACGGCAGGTCTTACACCTATCAAAGTTTGCAACATACAAATGCTTGTAACTTTTCACTGGAGCGTCATAAAACCTTGAAATTTTGTAACAATAAAGTACTCGAGCCTCTTGTCAATTTAAGCTATCGTTCAAAGCTATGCTACCCTTGAGTCTCAAATCAAACAATGATAAAACTTCAAGTGGCCCTAACTTCTATACGGTACGTCCTACACCTATCAAAGTTTGCAACATACAAATGCTTGTAACATTTTACTGGAGCGTCATAAAACCTTGAAATTTTGTAACAATAAAGTACTCGAGCCTCTTGTCAATTTAAGCTATCGCTCAAAACTATGCTACACTTGAGTCCCAAATCAAACACTGATAGAACTTCAACTGGCCCTAACTTCTATACGGTACGTCCTCCACCTATCAAAGTTTGCAACATACAAATGCTTGTAACTTTTTACTGGAGCGTCATAAAACCTTAAAATTTTGCAACAATAAAGTACTCGAGCCTCTTGTCAATTTAAGCTATCGTTCAAAGCTATGCTACCGTTGAGTCCCAAATCAAACAATGATAAAACTTCAAGTGGCCCTAACTTCTATACGGTACGTCCTACACCTATCAAAGTTTGCAACATACAAATGCTTGTAACATTTTACTGGAGCGTCATAAAACCTTGAAATTATGTAACAATAAAGTACTCGAGCCTCTTGTCAATTTAAGCTGTCGCTCAAAGCTATGCTACCCTTGAGTCCCAAATCAAACACTAGTAAAACTTTAAGTGGCCCTAACTTCTATACGGTACGTCATACACCTATCAAAGTTTGCAACATACAAATGTTTGTAACTTTTTACTGGAGCATCATAAAAGCTTGAAATTTTGTAACAATAAAGTACTCGAGCCTCTTGTCAATTTAAGCTATCGCTCAAAACTATGCTACCCTTGAGTCCCAAATCAAACACTGATAAAACTTCAAATGGCCCCAACTTCTATACGGTACGTCCTACACCTATCAAAGTTTGCAACATACAAATGCTTGTAACTTTTTACTGGAGCGTCATAAAACCTTGAAATTTTGTAGCAATAAAGTACTCGAGCCTCTTGTCAATTTAAGCTATCGCTCAAAGCTGTGCTACCCTTGAGTCCCAAATTAAACACTGATAAAGCTTCAAATGGCCCTAACTTCTATACGGCACGTCTTACACCTATCAAAGTTTGCAACATACAAATGCTTGTAACTTTTCACTGGAGCGTCATAAAACCTTGAAATTTTGTAACAATAAAGTACTCGAGCCTCTTGTCAATTTAAGCTATCGCTCAAAGCTATGCTCCGCTTGATTCCCAAATCAAACACTGATAAAACTTCAAATGGCCCTAACTTCTAAATGGTACGTCCTACACCTATAAAAGTTTGCAACATACAAATCCTTGTAACTTTTTACTGGAGCGTAATAAAACCTTGAAATGTTGTAACAATAAAGGACTCGAGCCTATTGTCCATGTAAGCTATCGCTCAAAGCTATGCTATACTTGAGTCCCAAATCAAACACTGATAAAACTTCAAATGGCCCTAACTACTATACACCTATCAAAATTTGCAACATACAAATGCTTGTAACTTTTTAGTGGAGCGTCATAAAACCTTGAAATTTTGTAACAATAAAGTACTCGAGCTTCTTGTCAATTTAAGCTACCGCTCAAAGTTATGCCAGCCTTGAGTCCCAAATCAAACACTGATAGAACTTCAACTGGCCCTAACTTCTATACGGTACGTCCTACACCTATCAAAGTTTGCAACATACAAATGCTAGTAACTTTTGAGTGGAGCGTCATAAAACCTTGAAATTTTGTAACAATAAAGTACTCGAGCCGCTTGTCAATTTAAGCTATCGCTCAAAGTTATGCTACCCTTGAGTCCCAAATCAAACACTGATAAAACTTCAAATGGCCCCAACTTCTATACGGTACGTCCTACACCTATCAAAGTTTGCAACATACAAATGCTTGTAACTTTTTACTGGAGCGTCATAAAACCTTGAAATTTTGTAGCAATAAAGTACTCGAGCCTCTTGTCAATTTAAGCTATCGCTCAAAGCTATGCTACCCTTGCGTCCCAAATCAAACACTGATAAAACTTAAAATGGCCGTAACTTCTATACGGTACGTACTTCACCTATCAAGGTTTGCAACATACAAATGCTTGTAACTTTTTACTGGAGCGTCATAAAACATTGAAATTTTGTAACAATAAAGTTCTCGAGCCTCTTGTCAATTTAAGCTATCGCTCAAAGCTGTGCTACCCTTGAGTCCCAAATTAAACACTGATAAAGCTTCAAATGGCCCTAACTTCTATACAGCACGTCTTACACCTATCAAAGTTTGCAACATACAAATGCTTGTAACTTTTCACTGGAGCGTCATAAAACCTTGAAATTTTGTAACAATAAAGTACTCGAGCCTCTTGTCAATTTAAGCTATCGCTCAAAGCTATGCTCCGCTTGATTCCCAAATCAAACACTGATAAAACTTCAAATGGCCCTAACTTCTAAATGGTACGTCCTACACCTATAAAAGTTTGCAACATACAAATCCTTGTAACTTTTTACTGGAGCGTAATAAAACCTTGAAATGTTGTAACAATAAAGGACTCGAGCCTATTGTCCATGTAAGCTATCGCTCAAAGCTATGCTATACTTGAGTCCCAAATCAAACACTGATAAAACTTCAAATGGCCCTAACTACTATACACCTATCAAAATTTGCAACATACAAATGCTTGTAACTTTTTAGTGGAGCGTCATAAAACCTTGAAATTTTGTAACAATAAAGTACTCGAGCTTCTTGTCAATTTAAGCTACCGCTCAAAGTTATGCCAGCCTTGAGTCCCAAATCAAACACTGATAGAACTTCAACTGGCCCTAACTTCTATACGGTACGTCCTACACCTATCAAAGTTTGCAACATACAAATGCTTGTAACTTTTGAGTGGAGCGTCATAAAACCTTGAAATTTTGTAACAATAAAGTACTCGAGCCTCTTGTCAATTTAAGCTATCGCTCAAAGCTATGCTACCCTTGAGTCCCAAATCAAACACTGATAAAACTTCAAGAGGCCCTAACTTCTATACGGTACGTCCTACACCTATCAAAGTTTGAAACATACAATTGTTTGTAACATTTTACTGGAGCGTCATAAAACCTTGAAATTTTGTAACAATAAAGTACTCGAGCCTCTTGTCAATTTAAGCTATCGCTCAAAGCTATGCTACCCTTGAGTCCCAAATCAAACTTCAAATGGCCCTAACTTCTGTACGGTACGTCCTACACCTATCAAAGTTTGCAACATACAAATGCTTGTAACTTTTTACTGGAGCGCCATAAAACCTTGAAATTTTGTAACAATAAAGTACTCGAGCCGCTTGTCAATTTAAGCTATCGCTCAAAGTGATGCTACCCTTGAGTCCCAAATCAAACACTGATAAAACTTCAAATGGCCCCAACTTCTATACGGTACGTCCTACACCTATCAAAGTTTGCAACATACAAATGCTTGTAACTTTTTACTGGAGCGTCATAAAACATTGAAATTTTGTAACAATAAAGTTCTCGAGCCTCTTGTCAATTTAAGCTATCGCTCAAAGCTGTGCTACCCTTGAGTCCCAAATTACACTCTGATAAAGCTTCAAATTGCCCTAACTTCTATACGGCAGGTCTTACACCTATCAAAGTTTGCAACATACAAATGCTTGTAACTTTTCACTGGAGCGTCATAAAACCTTGAAATTTTGTAACAATAAAGTACTCGAGCCTCTTGTCAATTTAAGCTATCGCTCAAAGCTATGCTCCGCTTGATTCCCAAATCAAACACTGATAAAACTTCAAATGGCCCTAACTTCTAAATGGTACGTCCTACACCTATAAAAGTTTGCAACATACAAATCCTTGTAACTTTTTACTGGAGCGTAATAAAACCTTGAAATTTTGTAACAATAAAGGACTCGAGCCTATTGTCCATGTAAGCTATCGCTCAAAGCTATGCTATACTTTTGTCCCAAATCAAACACTGATAAAACTTCAAATGGCCCTAACTTCTATACGGTACGTCCTAGACCTATCAAAATTTGCAACATACAAATGCTTGTAACTTTTTAGTGGAGCGTCATAAAACCTTGAAGTTTTGTAACAATAAAGTACTCGAGCTTCTTGTCAATTTAAGCTACCGCTCAAAGTTATGCCAGCCTTGAGTCCCAAATCAAACACTGATAAAACTTCAAATGGCCCTAACTTATATACGGTACGTCCTACACCTATCCAAGTTTGCAACATACAAATGCTTGTAACTTTTTAATGGAGCGTCATAAAAGATTGAAATTTTGTAACAATAAAGTACTCGAGCCTCTTGGCAATTTAAGCTGTCGCTCAAAGCTATGCTACCCTTGAGTCCCAAATCAAACACTGATAAAACTTCAAGTGGCCCTAACTTCTATACGGTACGTCATACACCTATCAAAGTTTGCAACATACAAATGCTTGTAACATTTTACTGGAGCGTCATAAAAACTTGAAATTTTGTAACAATAAAGTACTCGAGCCTCTTGTCAATTTAAGCTATCGCTCAAAGCTATGCTACCCTTGAGTCCCAAATCAAACTTCAAATGGCCCTAACTTCTGTACGGTACGTCCTACACCTATCAAAGTTTGCAACATACAAATGCTTGTAACTTTTTACTGGAGCGTCATAAAACATTGAAACTTTGTAACAATAAAGTTCTCGAGCCTCTTGTCAATTTAAGCTATCGCTCAAAGCTGTGCTACCCTTGAGTCCCAAATTACACTCTGATAAAGCTTCAAATTGCCCTAACTTCTATACGGCAGGTCTTACACCTATCAAAGTTTGCAACATACAAATGCTTGTAACTTTTCACTGGAGCGTCATAAAACCTTGAAATTTTGTAACAATAAAGTACTCGAGCCTCTTGTCAATTTAAGCTATCGCTCAAAGCTATGCTCCGCTTGATTCCCAAATCAAACACTGATAAAACTTCAAATGGCCCTAACTTCTAAATGGTACGTCCTACACCTATAAAAGTTTGCAACATACAAATCCTTGTAACTTTTTACTGGAGCGTAATAAAACCTTGAAATTTTGTAACAATAAAGGACTCGAGCCTATTGTCCATGTAAGCTATCGCTCAAAGCTATGCTATACTTTTGTCCCAAATCAAACACTGATAAAACTTCAAATGGCCCTAACTTCTATACGGTACGTCCTAGACCTATCAAAATTTGCAACATACAAATGCTTGTAACTTTTTAGTGGAGCGTCATAAAACCTTGAAGTTTTGTAACAATAAAGTACTCGAGCTTCTTGTCAATTTAAGCTACCGCTCAAAGTTATGCCAGCCTTGAGTCCCAAATCAAACACTGATAAAACTTCAAATGGCCCTAACTTATATACGGTACGTCCTACACCTATCCAAGTTTGCAACATACAAATGCTTGTAACTTTTTAATGGAGCGTCATAAAACATTGAAATTTTGTAACAATAAAGTACTCGAGCCTCTTGGCAATTTAAGCTGTCGCTCAAAGCTATGCTACCCTTGAGTCCCAAATCAAACACTGATAAAACTTCAAGTGGCCCTAACTTCTATACGGTACGTCATACACCTATCAAAGTTTGCAACATACAAATGCTTGTAACATTTTACTGGAGCGTCATAAAAACTTGAAATTTTGTAACAATAAAGTACTCGAGCCTCTTGTCAATTTAAGCTATCGCTCAAAGCTATGCTACCCTTGAGTCCCAAATCAAACTTCAAATGGCCCTAACTTCTGTACGGTACGTCCTACACCTATCAAAGTTTGAAACATACAAATGCTTGTAACTTTTTACTGGAGCGTCATAAAACCTTGAAATTTTGTAGCAATAAAGTACTCGAGCCTCTTGTCAATTTAAGTTATCGCTCAAAGATATGCTACCCTTGAGTCCCAAATCAAACACTGATAAAACTTCAAATGGCCCTACCTTCTATACGGTACGTGCTACTCCTATCAAATTTTGCAACATACAAATGCTTGCAACTTTTTACTGGGGCGTCATAAAACCTTGAAATTTTGTAGCAATAAAGTAATGGAGCCTCTTGTCAATTTAAGCTATCGCTCAAAGCTATGCTAGCCTTGAGTCCCAAATCAAACACTGATAAAACTTCAAATGGCCCTACCTTCTATACGGTGCGTCCTACACCTATCAAAGTTTGCAACATACAATGCTTGTAACTTTTTACTGGAGCGTCATAAAACATTGAAATTTTGTAACAATAAAGTACTCGAGCCTCTTGTCAATTTAAGCTATCGCTCAAAGCTATGCTACCCTTGAGTCCCAAATCAAACACTGATAAAGCTTCAAATGGCCGTAACTTCTATACGGTACATCCTACACCTATCAAAGTTTGCAACATACAAATGCTTGTAACTTTTTACTGGAGCATCATAAAAGCTTGAAATTATGTAACAATAAAGTACTCGAGCCTCTTGTCAATTTAAGCTATCGCTCAAAGCTATGCTACCCTTGAGTTCCAAATCAAACACTGATAAAACTTCAAGTGGCCCTAACTTCTATACGGTACGTCATACACCTATCAAAGTTTGCAACATACAAATGCTTGTAACATTTTACTGGAGCGTCATAAAAACTTGAAATTTTGTAACAATAAAGTACTCGAGCCTCTTGTCAATTTAAGCTATCGCTCAAAGCTATGCGTCCCAAATCAAACTTCAAATGGCCCTAACTTCTGTACGGTACGTCCTACACCTATCAAAGTTTGAAACATACAAATGCTTGTAACTTTTTACTGGAGCGTCATAAAACCTTGAAATTTTGTAGCAATAAAGTACTCGAGCCTCTTGTCAATTTAAGCAATCGCTCAAAGCTATGCTAGCCTTGAGTCCCAAATCAAACACTGATAAAACTTCAAATGGCCCTACCTTCTATACGGTGCGTCCTACACCTATCAAAGTTTGCAACATACAATGCTTGTAACTTTTTACTGGAGCGTCATAAAACATTGAAATTTTGTAACAATAAAGTACTCGAGCCTCTTGTCAATTTAAGCTGTCGCTCAAAGCTATGCTACCCTTGAGTCCCAAATCAAACACTGATAAAACTTCAAATGGCCCTAACTACTATACGGTACGTCCTACACCTATCAAATTTTGCAACATACAAATGCTTGTAACTTTTTACTGGAGCGTCATAAAACCTTGAAATTTTGTAACAATAAAGTACTCGAGCCTCTTGTCAATTTAAGCTATCGCTCAAAGCTATGCTACCCTTGAGTCCCAAATGAAACACTGATAAAACTTCAAATGGCCCTACCTTCTATACGGTGCGTCCTACATCTAACAAAGTTTGCAACATACAAATGCTTGTAACTTTTTACTGGAGTGTCATAAAACATTGAAATTTTGTAACAATAAAGTACTCGAGCCTCTTGTCAATTTAAGCTATCGCTCAAAGCTGTGCTACCCTTGAGTCCCAAATCAAACACTGATAAAGCTTCAAATGGCCCTAACTTCTATACGGTACATCCTACACCTATCAAAGTTTGCAACATACAAATGCTTGTAACTTTTTACTGGAGCATCATAAAAGCTTGAAATTATGTAACAATAAAGTACTCGAGCCTCTTGTCAATTTAAGCTGTCGCTCAAAGCTATGCTACCCTTGAGTCCCAAATCAAACACTGATAAAACTTCAAGTGGCCCTAACTTCTATACGGTACGTCATACACCTATCGAATTTTGCAACATACAAATGCTTGTAACTTTTTACTGGAGCGTCATAAAAACTTGAAATTTTGTAACAATAAAGTACTCGAGCCTCTTGTCAATTTAAGCTATCGCTCAAAGCTATGCTACCCTTGAGTCCCAAATCAAACTTCAAATGGCCCTAACTTCTGTACGGTACGTCCTACACCTATCAAAGTTTGAAACATACAAATGCTTGTAACTTTTTACTGGAGCGTCATAAAACCTTGAAATTTTGTAGCAATAAAGTACTCGAGCCTCTTGTCAATTTAAGCTATCGCTCAAAGATATGCTACCCTTGAGTCCCAAATCAAACACTGATAAAACTTCAAATGGCCCTACCTTCTATACGGTACGTGCTACACCTATCAAATTTTGCAACATACAAATGCTTGCAACTTTTTACTGGAGCGTCATAAAACCTTGAAATTTTGTAGCAATAAAGTAATGGAGCCTCTTGTCAATTTAAGCTATCGCTCAAAGCTATGCTAGCCTTGAGTCCCAAATCAAACACTGATAAAACTTCAAATGGCCCTACCTTCTATACGGTGCGTCCTACACCTATCAAAGTTTGCAACATACAATGCTTGTAACTTTTTACTGGAGCGTCATAAAACATTGAAATTTTGTAACAATAAAGTACTCGAGCCTCTTGTCAATTTAAGCTGTCGCTCAAAGCTATGCTACCCTTGAGTCCCAAATCAAACACTGATAAAACTTCAAATGGCCCTAACTACTATACGGTACGTCCTACACCTATCAAATTTTGCAACATACAAATGCTTGTAACTTTTTACTGGAGCGTCATAAAACCTTGAAATTTTGTAACAATAAAGTACTCGAGCCTCTTGTCAATTTAAGCTATCGTTCAAAGCTATGCTACCCGTGAGTCCCAAATCAAACACTGATAAAACTTCAAATGGCCCTACCTTCTATACGGTGCGTCCTACATCTATCAAAGTTTGCAAGATACAAATGCTTGTAACTTTATACTGGAGTGTCATAAAACATTGAAATTTTGTAACAATAAAGTACTCGAGCCTCTTGTCAATTTAAGCTATCGCTCAAAGCTGTGCTACCCTTGAGTCCCAAATCAAACACTGATAAAGCTTCAAATGGCCCTAACTTCTATACGGTACATCCTACACCTATCAAAGTTTGCAACATACAAATGCTTGTAACTTTTTACTGGAGCATCATAAAAGCTTGAAATTATGTAACAATAAAGTACTCGAGCCTCTTGTCAATTTAAGCTATCGCTCAAAGCTATGCTACCCTTGAGTTCCAAATCAAACACTGATAAAACTTCAAGTGGCCCTAACTTCTATACGGTACGTCATACACCTATCAAAGTTTGCAACATACAAATGCTTGTAACATTTTACTGGAGCGTCATAAAACCTTGAAATTTTGCAACAATAAAGTACTCGAGCCTCTTGTCAATTTAAGCTATCGCTCAAAGCTATGCTACCCTTGAGTCCCAAATCAAACTTCAAATGGCCCTAACTTCTGTACGGTACGTCCTACACCTATCGAAGTTTGCAACATACAAATGCTTGTAACTTTTTACTGAAGCGTCATAAAACCTTGAAATTTTGTAACAATAAAGTACTCGAGCCTCTTGTCAATTTAAGCTGTCGCTCAAAGCTATGCTACCCTTGAGTCCCAAATCAAACACTGATAAAACTTCAAATGGACCTAACTACTATACGGTACGTCCTACACCTATCAAATTTTGCAACATACAAATGCTTGTAACTTTTTACTGGAGCGTCATAAAAGCTTGAAATTTTGTAACAATAAAGTACTCGAGCCTCTTGTCAATTTAAGCTATCGCTCAAAGCTATGCTACCCTTGAGTCCCAAATCAAACACTGACGAAACTTCACATGGCCCTAACTTTTATACGATACGTCCTACACCTATCAAAGTTTGCAAAATACAAATACTTGTAACTTTTTACTGGAGCGTCATAAAACCTTGAAATTTTGTAACAATAAAGTACTCGAGCCTCTTGTCAATTTAAGGTATCGCTCAAAGCTATGCTACCCTTGAGTCCCAAATCAAACACTGACGAAACTTCACATGGCCCTAACTTCTATACGATACGTCCTACACCTATCAAAGTTTGCAAAATACAAATGCTTGTAACTTTTTACTGGAGCGTCATAAAACCTTGAAATTTTGTAACAATAAAGTACTCGAGTATCTTGTCAATTGAAGCTATCGCTCAAAGCTATGCTACCCTTGACTTCCAACTCAAACACTGATAAAACTTCAAGTGGCCCTAACTTATATACGGTACGTCATACACCTATCAAAGTTTGCAACATACAAATGCTTGTAACATTTTACTGGAGCGTCATAAAACCTTGAAATTTTGTAACAATAAAGTACTCGAGCCTCTTGTCAATTTAAGCTATCGCTCAAAGCTATGCCACCCTTGAGTCCCAAATCAAAGTTCAAATGGCCCTAACTAATGTACGGTACGTCCTACACCTATCAAAGTTTGCAACATACAAATGCTTGTAACTTTTTACTGGAGCGTCATAAAACCTTGAAATTTTGTAACAATAAAGTACTCGAGCCTCTTGTCAATTTAAGCTATCGCTCAAAGCTATGCTACCCTTGAGCCCCAAATCAAACTTCAAATGGCCCTAACTTCTGTACGGTACGTCCTACACCTATCAAAGTTTGCAGCACACAAATGCTTGTAACTTTTTACTGGAGCGTCATAAAACCTTGAAATTATGTAACAATAAAGTACTCGAGCCTCTTGTCAATTTAAGCTGTCGCTCAAAGCTATGCTACCCTTGAGTCCCAAATCAAACACTGATAAAACTTCAAGTGGCCCTAACTTCTATACGGTACGTCATACACCTATCAAAGTTTGCAACATACAAATGCTTGTAACATTTTACTGGAGCGTCACAAAACCTTGAAATTTTGTAACAGTAAAGTACTCGAGCCTCTTGTCAATTTAAGCTATCGCTCAAAGCTATGCTACCCTTGAGTCCCAAATCAAACACTGATAAAGCTTCAAATGGCCCTAACATATATACGGTACGTCCTACAGCTATCAAAGTTTGCAACATACAAATGCTTGTAACTTTTTACTGGAGCGTCATAAAAGCTTGAAATTTTGTAACAATAAAGTACTCGAGCCTCTTGTCAATTTAAGCTATCGCTCAAAGCTATGCTACCCTTGAGTCCCAAATCAAACACTGACGAAACTTCACATGGCCCTAACTTCTATACGATACGTCCTACACCTATCAAAGTTTGCAAAATACAAATGCTTGTAACTTTTTACTGGAGCGTCATAAAACCTTGAAATTTTGTAACAATAAAGTACTCGAGTCTCTTGTCAATTTAAGCTATCGCTCAAAGCTATGCTACCCTTGAGTTCCAAATCAAACACTGATAAAACTTCAAGTGGCCCTAACATATATACGGTACGTCATACACCTATCAAAGTTTGCAACATACAAATGCTTGTAACATTTTACTGTAGCGTCATAAAACCTTGAAATTTTGTAACAATAAAGTACTCGAGCCTCTTGTCAATTTAAGCTGTCGCTCAAAGCTATGCTACCCTTGAGTCCCAAATCAAACACTGATAAAACTTCAAATGGCCCTAACTACTATACGGTACGTCCTACACCTATCAAATTTTGCAACATACAAATGCTTGTAACTTTTTACTGGAGCGTCATAAAACCTTGAAATTTTGTAACAATAAAGTACTCGAGCCTCTTGTCAATTTAAGCTGTCGCTCAAAGCTATGCTACCCTTGAGTCCCAAATCAAACACTGATAAAACTTCAAATGGCCCTAACTACTATACGGTACGTCCTACACCTATCAAATTTTGCAACATACAAATGCTTGTAACTTTTTACTGGAGCGTCATAAAACCTTGAAATTTTGTAACAATAAAGTACTCGAGCCTCTTGTCAATTTAAGCTATCGCTCAAAGCTATGCTAACCTTGAGTCGCAAATCAAACACTGATAAAGCTTCAAATGGCCCTAACATATATACGGTACGTCCTACAGCTATCAAAGTTTGCAACATACAAATGCTTGTAACTTTTTACTGGAGCGTCATAAAAGCTTGAAATTTTGTAACAATAAAGTACTCGAGCCTCTTGTCAATTTAAGCTATCGCTCAAAGCTATGCTACCCTTGAGTCCCAAATCAAACACTGATAAAACTTCAAATGGCCCTAACTACTATACGGTACGTCCTACACCTATCAAATTTTGCAACATACAAATGCTTGTAACTTTTTACTGGAGCGTCATAAAACCTTGAAATTTTGTAACAATAAAGTACTCGAGCCTCTTGTCAATTTAAGCTATCGCTCAAAGCTATGCTACCCTTGAGTCCCAAATCAAACACTGATAAAACTTCAAATGGCCCTACCTTCTATACGGTGCGTCCTACATCTATCAAAGTTTGCAACATACAAATGCTTCTAACTTTTTACTGGAGTGTCATAAAACATTGAAATTTTGTAACAATAAAGTACTCGAGCCTCTTGTCAATTTAAGCTATCGCTCAAAGCTGTGCTACCGTTGAGTCCCAAATCAAACACTGATAAAGCTTCAAATGGCCCTAACTTCTATACGGTACATCCTACACCTATCAAAGTTTGCAACATACAAATGCTTGTAACTTTTTACTGGAGCATCATAAAAGCTTGAAATTATGTAACAATAAAGTACTCGAGCCTCTTGTCAATTTAAGCTATCGCTCAAAGCTATGCTACCCTTGAGTTCCAAATCAAACACTGATAAAACTTCAAGTGGCCCTAACTTCTATACGGTACGTCATACACCTATCAAAGTTTGCAACATACAAATGCTTGTAACATTTTACTGGAGCGTCATAAAACCTTGAAATTTTGCAACAATAAAGTACTCGAGCCTCTTGTCAATTTAAGCTATCGCTCAAAGCTATGCTACCCTTGAGTCCCAAATCAAACTTCAAATGGCCCTAACTTCTGTACGGTACGTCCTACACCTATCGAAGTTTGCAACATACAAATGCTTGTAACTTTTTACTGAAGCGTCATAAAACCTTGAAATTTTGTAACAATAAAGCACTCGAGCCTCTTGTCAATTTAAGCTGTCGCTCAAAGCTATGCTACCCTTGAGTCCCAAATCAAACACTGATAAAACTTCAAATGGCCCTAACTACTATACGGTACGTCCTACACCTATCAAATTTTGCAACATACAAATGCTTGTAACTTTTTACTGGAGCGTCATAAAAGCTTGAAATTTTGTAACAATAAAGTACTCGAGCCTCTTGTCAATTTAAGCTATCGCTCAAAGCTATGCTACCATTGAGTCCCAAATCAAACACTGACGAAACTTCACATGGCCCTAACTTCTATACGATACGTCCTACACCTATCAAAGTTTGCAAAATACAAATGCTTGTAACTTTTTACTGGAGCGTCATAAAACCTTGAAATTTTGTAACAATAAAGTACTCGAGCCTCTTGTCAATTTAAGGTATCGCTCAAAGCTATGCTACCCTTGATCCCAAATCAAACACTGACGAAACTTCACATGGCCCTAACTTCTATACGATACGTCCTACACCTATCAAAGTTTGCAAAATACAAATGCTTGTAACTTTTTACTGGAGCGTCATAAAACCTTGAAATTTTGTAACAATAAAGTACTCGAGTCTCTTGTCAATTGAAGCTATCGCTCAAAGCTATGCTACCCTTGACTTCCAACTCAAACACTGATAAAACTTCAAGTGGCCCTAACTTATATACGGTACGTCATACACCTATCAAAGTTTGCAACATACAAATGCTTGTAACATTTTACTGGAGCGTCATAAAACCTTGAAATTTTGTAACAATAAAGTACTCGAGCCTCTTGTCAATTTAAGCTATCGCTCAAAGCTATGCTACCCTTGAGTCCCAAATCAAAGTTCAAATGGCCCTAACTAATGTACGGTACGTCCTACACCTATCAAAGTTTGTAACATACAAATGCTTGTAACTTTTTACTGGAGCGTCATAAAACCTTGAAATTTTGTAACAATAAAGTACTCGAGCCTCTTGTCAATTTAAGCTATCGCTCAAAGCTATGCTACCCTTGAGCCCCAAATCAAACTTCAAATGGCCCTAACTTCTGTACGGTACGTCCTACACCTATCAAAGTTTGCAGCACACAAATGCTTGTAACTTTTTACTGGAGCGTCATAAAACCTTGAAATTATGTAACAATAAAGTACTCGAGCCTCTTGTCAATTTAAGCTGTCGCTCAAAGCTATGCTACCCTGGAGTCCCAAATCAAACACTGATAAAACTTCAAGTGGCCCTAACTTCTATACGGTACGTCATACACCTATCAAAGTTTGCAACATACAAATGCTTGTAACATTTTACTGGAGCGTCACAAAACCTTGAAATTTTGTAACAGTAAAGTACTCGAGCCTCTTGTCAATTTAAGCTATCGCTCAAAGCTATGCTACCCTTGAGTCCCAAATCAAACTTCATATGGCCCTAACTTCTGTACGGTACGTGCTACACCTATCGAAGTTTGCAACATACAAATGCTTGTAACTTTTTACTGGATCGTCATAAAACCTTGAAATTTTGTAACAATAAAGTACTCGAGCCTCTTGTCAATTTAAGCTATCGCTCAAAGCTATGCTACCCTTGAGTCCCAAATCAAACACTGACGAAAAATCACATGGCCCTAACTTCTATACGATACGTCCTACACCTATCAAAGTTTGCAAAATACAAATGCTTGTAACTTTTTACTGGGGCGTCATAAAACCTTGAAATTTTGTAACAATAAAGTACTCGAGCCTCTTGTCAATTTAAGCTATCGCTCAAAGCTATGCTACCCTTGAGTCCCAAATCAAACACTGACGAAACTTCACATGGCCCTGACTTCTATACGATACGTCCTACACCTATCAAAGTTTGCAAAATACAAATGCTTGTAACTTTTTACTGGAGCGTCATAAAACCTTGAAATTTTGTAACAATAAAGTACTCGAGTCTCTTGTCAATTTAAGCTATCGCTCAAAGCTATGCTACCCTTGAGTTCCAAATCAAACACTGATAAAACTTCAAGTGGCCCTAACATATATACGGTACGTCATACACCTATCAAAGTTTGCAACATACAAATGCTTGTAACATTTTACTGTAGCGTCATAAAACCTTGAAATTTTGTAACAATAAAGTACTCGAGCCTCTTGTCAATTTAAGCTGTCGATCAAAGCTATGCTACCCTTGAGTCCCAAATCAAACACTGATAAAACTTCAAATGGCCCTAACTACTATACGGTACGTCCTACACCTATCAAATTTTGCAACATACAAATGCTTGTAACTTTTTACTGGAGCGTCATAAAACCTTGAAATTTTGTAACAATAAAGTACTCGAGCCTCTCGTCAATTTAAGCTGTCGCTCAAAGCTATGCTACCCTTGAGTCCCAAATCAAACACTGATAAAACTTCAAATGGCCCTAACTACTATACGGTACGTCCTACACCGATCAAATTTTGCAACATACAAATGCTTGTAACTTTTTACTGGAGCGTCATAAAACCTTGAAATTTTGTAACAATAAAGTACTCGAGCTTCTTGTCAATTTAAACTATCGCTCAAAGCTATGCTAACCTTGAGTCCCAAATCAAACACTGATAAAGCTTCAAATGGCCCTAACATATATACGGTACGTCCTACAGCTATCAAAGTTTGCAACATACAAATGCTTGTAACTTTTTACTGGAGCGTCATAAAACCTTGAAATTTTGTAACAATAAAGTACTCGAGCCTCTTGTCAATTTAAGCTATCGCTCAAAGCAATGCTACCCTTGAGTCCCAAATCAAACACTGACGAAACTTCACATGGCCCTAACTTCTATACGATACGTCCTACACCTATCAAAGTTTGCTAAATACAAATGCTTGTAACTTTTTACTGGAGCGTCATAAAACCTTGAAATTTTGTAACAATAAAGTACTCGAGTCTTTTGTCAATTTAAGCTATCGCTCAAAGCTATGCTACCCTTGAGTCCCAAATCAAACACTGATAAAACTTCAAGTGGTCCTAACTTCTATACGGTACGTCATACACCTATCAAAGTTTGCAACATACAAATGCTTGTAACATGTTTCTGGAGCGTCACAAAACCTTGAAATTTTGTAACAATAAAGTACTCGATCCTCTTGTCAATTTAAGCTATCGCTCAAAGCTATGCTACCCTTGAGTCCCAAATCAAACTTCATATGGCCCTAACTTCTGTACGGTACGTGCTACACCTATCAAAGTTTGCAACATACGAATGCTTGTAACCTTTTACTGGAGCGTCATAAAACCTTGAAATTTTGTAGCAATAAAGTACTCGAGCCTCTTCTCAATTTAAGCTGTCGCTCAAAGCTATGCTACCCTTGAGTCCCAAATCAAACACTGATAAAACTTCAAATGGCCCTACCTTCTATACGGTACGTGCCACACCTATCAAATTTTGCAACATACAAATGATTGTAACTTTTTACTGGAGCGTCGTAAAACCTTGAAATTTTGTAGCAATAAAGTAATCGAGCCTCTTGTCAATTTCACCTATCGCTCAAAGCTATGCTACCATTGAGTCCCAAATCAAACACTGATAAAACTTCAAATGGCCCTACCTTCTATACGGTGCATCCTACACCTATCAAAGTTTGCAACATACAATGCTTGTAACTTTTTACTGGAGCGTCATAAAACATTGACATTTTGTAACAATAAAGTACTCGAGCCGCTTGTCAATTTAAGCTGTCGCTCAAAGCTATGCTACCCTTGAGTCCCAAATCAAACACTGATAAAACTTCAAATGGCCCTAACTACTATACGGTACGTCCTACACCTATCAAATTTTGCAACATACAAATGCTTGTAACTTTTTAATGGAGCGTCATAAAACCTTGAAATTTTGTAACGATAAAGTACTCGAGCCGCTTGTCAATTTAAGCTATCGCTCAAAGCTATGCTACCCTTGAGTCCCAAATCAAACACTGATAAAGCTTCAAATGGCCCTACCTTCTATACGGTGCGTCCTACACCTATCAAAGTTTGCAACATACAAATGCTTGTAACTTTTTACTGGAGTGTCATAAAACATTGAAATTTTGTAACAGTAAAGTACTCGAGCCTCTTGTCAATTTAAGCTATCGCTCAAAGCTATGCTACCCTTGAGTCCCAAATCAAACTTCATATGGCCCTAACTTCTGTACGGTACGTGCTACACCTATCAAAGTTTGCAACATACAAATGCTTGTAACCTTTTACTGGAGCGTCATAAAACCTTGAAATTTTGTAGCAATAAAGTACTCGAGCCTCTTGTCAATTTAAGCTATCGCTCAAAGCTATGCTACCCTTGAGTCCCAAATCAAACACTGATAAAGCTTCAAATGGCCCTAACATATATACGGTACGTCCTACAGCTATCAAAGTTTGCAACATACAAATGCTTGTAACTTTTTACTGGAGCGTCATAAAAGCTTGAAATTTTGTAACAATAAAGTACTCGAGCCTCTTGTCAATTTAAGCTATCGCTCAAAGCTATGCTACCCTTGAGTCCCAAATCAAACACTGACGAAACTGCACATGGCCCTAACTTCTATACGATACGTCCTACACCTATCAAAGTTTGCAAAATACAAATGCTTGTAACTTTTTACTGGAGCGTCATAAAACCTTGAAATTTTGTAACAATAAAGTACTCGAGCCTCTTGTCAATTTAAGCTATCGCTCAAAGCTATGCTACCCTTGAGTCCCAAATCAAACACTGACGAAACCTCACATGGCCCTGACTTCTATACGATACGTCCTACACCTATCAAAGTTTGCAAAATACAAATGCTTGTAACTTTTTACTGGAGCGTCATAAAACCTTGAAATTTTGTAACAATAAAGTACTCGAGTCTCTTGTCAATTTAAGCTATCGCTCAAAGCTATGCTACCCTTGAGTTCCAAATCAAACACTGGTAAAACTTCAAGTGGCCCTAACATATATACGGTACGTCATACACCTATCAAAGTTTGCAACATACAAATGCTTGTAACATTTTACTGGAGCGTCATAAAAGCTTGAAATTTTGTAACAATAAAGTACTCGAGCCTCTTGTCAATTTAAGCTATCGCTCAAAGCTATGCTACCCTTGAGTCCCAAATCAAACACTGCCGAAACTTCACATGGCCCTAACTTCTATACGATACGTCCTACACCTATCAAAGTTTGCAAAATACAAATGCTTGTAACTTTTTACTGGAGCGTCATAAAACCTTGAAATTTTGTAACAATAAAGTACTCGAGCCTCTTGTCAATTTAAGCTATCGCTCAAAGCAATGCTACCCTTGAGTCCCAAATCAAACACTGACGAAACTTCACATGGCCCTAACTTCTATACGATACGTCCTACACTTATCAAAGTTTGCTAAATACAAATGCTTGTAACTTTTTACTGGAGCGTCATAAAACCTTGAAATTTTGTAACAATAAAGTACTCGAGTCTTTTGTCAATTTAAGCTATCGCTCAAAGCTATGCTACCCTTGAGTCCCAAATCAAACACTGATAAAACTTCAAGTGGTCCTAACTTCTATACGGTACGTCATACACCTATCAAAGTTTGCAACATACAAATGCTTGTAACATGTTTCTGGAGCGTCACAAAACCTTGAAATTTTGTAACAATAAAGTACTCGATCCTCTTGTCAATTTAAGCTATCGCTCAAAGCTATGCTACCCTTGAGTCCCAAATCAAACTTCATATGGCCCTAACTTCTGTACGGTACGTGCTACACCTATCAAAGTTTGCAACATACGAATGCTTGTAACCTTTTACTGGAGCGTCATAAAACCTTGAAATTTTGTAGCAATAAAGTACTCGAGCCTCTTGTCAATTTAAGCTATCGCTCAAAGCTATGCTACCCTTGAGTCCCAAATCAAACACTGATAAAACTTCAAATGGCCCTACCTTCTATACGGTACGTGCCACACCTATCAAATTTTGCAACATACAAATGATTGTAACTTTTTACTGGAGCGTCGTAAAACCTTGAAATTTTGTAGCAATAAAGTAATCGAGCCTCTTGTCAATTTCACCTATCGCTCAAAGCTATGCTACCATTGAGTCCCAAATCAAACACTGATAAAACTTCAAATGGCCCTACCTTCTATACGGTGCATCCTACACCTATCAAAGTTTGCAACATACAATGCTTGTAACTTTTTACTGGAGCGTCATAAAACATTGACATTTTGTAACAATAAAGTACTCGAGCCGCTTGTCAATTTAAGCTGTCGCTCAAAGCTATGCTACCCTTGAGTCCCAAATCAAACACTGATAAAACTTCAAATGGCCCTAACTACTATACGGTACGTCCTACACCTATCAAATTTTGCAACATACAAATGCTTGTAACTTTTTACTGGAGCGTCATAAAACCTTGAAATTTTGTAACGATAAAGTACTCGAGCCGCTTGTCAATTTAAGCTATCGCTCAAAGCTATGCTACCCTTGAGTCCCAAATCAAACACTGATAAAGCTTCAAATGGCCCTACCTTCTATACGGTGCGTCCTACACCTATCAAAGTTTGCAACATACAAATGCTTGTAACTTTTTACTGGAGTGTCATAAAACATTGAAATTTTGTAACAGTAAAGTACTCGAGCCTCTTGTCAATTTAAGCTATCGCTCAAAGCTATGCTACCCTTGAGTCCCAAATCAAACTTCATATGGCCCTAACTTCTGTACGGTACGTGCTACACCTATCAAAGTTTGCAACATACAAATGCTTGTAACCTTTTACTGGAGCGTCATAAAACCTTGAAATTTTGTAACAATAAAGTACTCGAGCCTCTTGTCAATTTAAGCTATCGCTCAAAGCTATGCTACCCTTGAGTCCCAAATCAAACACTGATAAAGCTTCAAATGGCCCTAACATATATACGGTACGTCCTACAGCTATCAAAGTTTGCAACATACAAATGCTTGTAACTTTTTACTGGAGCGTCATAAAAGCTTGAAATTTTGTAACAATAAAGTACTCGAGCCTCTTGTCAATTTAAGCTATCGCTCAAAGCTATGCTACCCTTGAGTCCCAAATCAAACACTGACGAAACTGCACATGGCCCTAACTTCTATACGATACGTCCTACACCTATCAAAGTTTGCAAAATACAAATGCTTGTAACTTTTTACTGGAGCGTCATAAAACCTTGAAATTTTGTAACAATAAAGTACTCGAGCCTCTTGTCAATTTAAGCTATCGCTCAAAGCTATGCTACCCTTGAGTCCCAAATCAAACACTGACGAAACCTCACATGGCCCTGACTTCTATACGATACGTCCTACACCTATCAAAGTTTGCAAAATACAAATGCTTGTAACTTTTTACTGGAGCGTCATAAAACCTTGAAATTTTGTAACAATAAAGTACTCGAGTCTCTTGTCAATTTAAGCTATCGCTCAAAGCTATGCTACCCTTGAGTTCCAAATCAAACACTGATAAAACTTCAAGTGGCCCTAACATATATACGGTACGTCATACACCTATCAAAGTTTGCAACATACAAATGCTTGTAACATTTTACTGGAGCGTCATAAAAGCTTGAAATTTTGTAACAATAAAGTACTCGAGCCTCTTGTCAATTTAAGCTATCGCTCAAAGCTATGCTACCCTTGAGTCCCAAATCAAACACTGCCGAAACTTCACATGGCCCTAACTTCTATACGATACGTCCTACACCTATCAAAGTTTGCAAAAAACAAATGCTTGTAACTTTTTACTGGAGCGTCATAAAACCTTGAAATTTTGTAACAATAAAGTACTCGAGCCTCTTGTCAATTTAAGCTATCGCTCAAAGCAATGCTACCCTTGAGTCCCAAATCAAACACTGACGAAACTTCACATGGCCCTAACTTCTATACGATACGTCCTACACCTATCAAAGTTTGCTAAATACAAATGCTTGTAACTTTTTACTGGAGCGTCATAAAACCTTGAAATTTTGTAACAATAAAGTACTCGAGTCTTTTGTCAATTTAAGCTATCGCTCAAAGCTATGCTACCCTTGAGTCTCAAATCAAACACTGATAAAACTTCAAGTGGTCCTAACTTCTATACGGTACGTCATACACCTATCAAAGTTTGCAACATACAAATGCTTGTAACATGTTTCTGGAGCGTCACAAAACCTTGAAATTTTGTAACAATAAAGTACTCGATCCTCTTGTCAATTTAAGCTATCGCTCAAAGCTATGCTACCCTTGAGTCCCAAATCAAACTTCATATGGCCCTAACTTCTGTACGGTACGTGCTACACCTATCAAAGTTTGCAACATACGAATGCTTGTAACCTTTTACTGGAGCGTCATAAAACCTTGAAATTTTGTAGCAATAAAGTACTCGAGCCTCTTCTCAAATTAAGCTGTCGCTCAAAGCTATGCTACCCTTGAGTCCCAAATCAAACACTGATAAAACTTCAAATGGCCCTACCTTCTATACGGTACGTGCCACACCTATCAAATTTTGCAACATACAAATGATTGTAACTTTTTACTGGAGCGTCGTAAAACCTTGAAATTTTGTAGCAATAAAGTAATCGAGCCTCTTGTCAATTTCACCTATCGCTCAAAGCTATGCTACCATTGAGTCCCAAATCAAACACTGATAAAACTTCAAATGGCCCTACCTTCTATACGGTGCATCCTACACCTATCAAAGTTTGCAACATACAATGCTTGTAACTTTTTACTGGAGCGTCATAAAACATTGACATTTTGTAACAATAAAGTACTCGAGCCGCTTGTCAATTTAAGCTGTCGCTCAAAGCTATGCTACCCTTGAGTCCCAAATCAAACACTGATAAAACTTCAAATGGCCCTAACTACTATACGGTACGTCCTACACCTATCAAATTTTGCAACATACAAATGCTTGTAACTTTTTACTGGAGCGTCATAAAACCTTGAAATTTTGTAACGATAAAGTACTCGAGCCGCTTGTCAATTTAAGCTATCGCTCAAAGCTATGCTACCCTTGAGTCCCAAATCAAACACTGATAAAGTTTCAAATGGCCCTACCTTCTATACGGTGCGTCCTACACCTATCAAAGTTTGCAACATACAAATGCTTGTAACTTTTTACTGGAGTGTCATAAAACATTGAAATTTTGTAACAGTAAAGTACTCGAGCCTCTTGTCAATTTAAGCTATCGCTCAAAGCTATGCTACCCTTGAGTCCCAAATCAAACTTCATATGGCCCTAACTTCTGTACGGTACGTGCTACACCTATCAAAGTTTGCAACATACAAATGCTTGTAACCTTTTACTGGAGCGTCATAAAACCTTGAAATTTTGTAGCAATAAAGTACTCGAGCCTCTTGTCAATTTAAGCTATCGCTCAAAGCTATGCTACCCTTGAGTCCCAAATCAAACACTGATAAAGCTTCAAATGGCCCTAACATATATACGGTACGTCCTACAGCTATCAAAGTTTGCAACATACAAATGCTTGTAACTTTTTACTGGAGCGTCATAAAAGCTTGAAATTTTGTAACAATAAAGTACTCGAGCCTCTTGTCAATTTAAGCTATCGCTCAAAGCTATGCTACCCTTGAGTCCCAAATCAAACACTGACGAAACTGCACATGGCCCTAACTTCTATACGATACGTCCTACACCTATCAAAGTTTGCAAAATACAAATGCTTGTAACTTTTTACTGGAGCGTCATAAAACCTTGAAATTTTGTAACAATAAAGTACTCGAGCCTCTTGTCAATTTAAGCTATCGCTCAAAGCTATGCTACCCTTGAGTCCCAAATCAAACACTGACGAAACCTCACATGGCCCTGACTTCTATACGATACGTCCTACACCTATCAAAGTTTGCAAAATACAAATGCTTGTAACTTTTTACTGGAGCGTCATAAAACCTTGAAATTTTGTAACAATAAAGTACTCGAGTCTCTTGTCAATTTAAGCTATCGCTCAAAGCTATGCTACCCTTGAGTTCCAAATCAAACACTGATAAAACTTCAAGTGGCCCTAACATATATACGGTACGTCATACACCTATCAAAGTTTGCAACATACAAATGCTTGTAACATTTTACTGGAGCGTCATAAAACCTTGAAATTTTGTAACAATAAAGTACTCGAGCCTCTTGTCAATTTAAGCTGTCTCTCAAAGCTATGCTACCCTTGAGTCCCAAATCAAACACTGATAAAACTTCAAATGGCCCTAACTACTATACGGTACGTCCTACACCTATCAAATTTTGCAACATACAAATGCTTGTAACTTTTTACTGGAGCGTCATAAAACCTTGAAATTTTGTAACAATAAAGTACTCGAGCCTCTTGTCAAGTTAAGCTGTCGCTCAAAGCTATGCTACCCTTGAGTCCCAAATCAAACACTGATAAAACTTCAAATGGCCCTAACTACTATACGGTACGTCCTACACCTATCAAATTTTGCAACATACAAATGCTTGTAACTTTTTACTGGAGCGTCATAAAACCTTGAAATTTTGTAACAATAAAGTACTCGAGCCTCTTGTCAATTTAAGCTATCGCTCAAAGCTATGCTACCCTTGAGTCCCAAATCAAACACTGATAAAGCTTCAAATGGCCCTAACATATATACGGTACGTCCTACAGCTATCAAAGTTTGCAACATACAAATGCTTGTAACTTTTTACTGGAGCGTCATAAAAGCTTGAAATTTTGTAACAATAAAGTACTCGAGCCTCTTGTCAATTTAAGCTATCGCTCAAAGCTATGCTACCCTTGAGTCCCAAATCAAACACTGACGAAACTTCACATGGCCCTAACTTCTATACGATACGTCCTACACCTATCAAAGTTTGCAACATACAAATGCTTGTAACTTTTTACTGGAGCGTCATAAAACCTTGAAATTTTGTAACAATAAAGTACTCGAGCCTCTTGTCAATTTAAGCTATCGCTCAAAGCTATGCTACCCTTGAGTCCCAAATCAAACACTGACGAAACTTCACATGGCCCTAACTTCTATACGATACGTCCTACACCTATCAAAGTTTGCAAAATACAAATGCTTGTAACTTTTTACTGGAGCGTCATAAAACCTTGAAATTTTGTAACAATAAAGTACTCGAGTCTCTTGTCAATTTAAGCTATCGCTCAAAGCTATGCTACCCTTGAGTCCCAAATCAAACACTGATAAAACTTCAAGTGGCCCTAACTTCTATACGGTACGTCATACACCTATCAAAGTTTGCAACATACAAATGCTTGTAACATTTTTCTGGAGCGTCACAAAACCTTGAAATTTTGTAACAATAAAGTACTCGAGCCTCTTGTCAATTTAAGCTATCGCTCAAAGCTATGCTACCCTTGAGTCCCAAATCAAACTTCATATGGCCCTAACTTCTGTACGGTACGTGCTACACCTATCAAAGTTTGCAACATACGAATGCTTGTAACCTTTTACTGGAGCGTCATAAAACCTTGAAATTTTGTAGCAATAAAGTACTCGAGCCTCTTCTCAATTTAAGCTGTCGCTCAAAGCTATGCTACCCTTGAGTCCCAAATCAAACACTGATAAAACTTCAAATGGCCCTACCTTCTATACGGTACGTGCCACACCTATCAAATTTTGCAACATACAAATGATTGTAACTTTTTACTGGAGCGTCGTAAAACCTTGAAATTTTGTAGCAATAAAGTAATCGAGCCTCTTGTCAATTTCACCTATCGCTCAAAGCTATGCTACCCTTGAGTCCCAAATCAAACACTGATAAAACTTCAAATGGCCCTAACTACTATACGGTACGTCTTACACCTATCAAATTTTGCAACATACAAATGCTTGTAACTTTTTACTGGAGCGTCATAAAACCTTGAAATTTTGTAACAATAAAGTACTCGAGCCTCTTGTCAATTTAAGCTATCGCTCAAAGCTATGCTACCCTTGAGTCCCATATCAAACACCGATAAAACTTCAAATGGCCCTACCTTCTATACGGTGCGTCCTACACCTATCAAAGTTTGCAACATACAAATGCTTGTAACTTTTTACTGGAGTGTCATAAAACATTGAAATTTTGTAACAATAAAGTACTCGAGCCTCTTGTCAATTTAAGCTATCGCTCAAAGCTGTGCTACCCTTGAGTCCCAAATCAAACACTGATAAAGCTTCAAATGGCCCTAACTTCTATACGGTACATCCTACACCTATCAAAGTTTGCAACATACAAATGCTTGTAACTTTTTACTGGAGCATCATAAAAGCTTGAAATTATGTAACAATAAAGTACTCGAGCCTCTTGTCAATTTAAGCTATCGCTCAAAGCTATGCTACCCTTGAGTCCCAAATTAAACACTGATAAAACTTCAAGTGGCCCTAACTTATATACGGTACGTCATACACCTATCAAAGTTTGCAACATTCAAATGCTTGTAACATTTTACTGGAGCGCCATAAAACCTTAAAATTTTGTAACAATAAAGTACTGGAGCCTCTTGTCAATTTAAGCTATCGCTCAAAGCTATGCTACCCTTGAGTCCCAAATCAAACTTCAAATGGCCCTAACTTCTGTACGGTACGTCCTACATCTATCAAAGTTTGCAACATACAAATGCTTGTAACTTTTTACTGGAGCGTCATAAAACCTTGAAATTTTGTAGCAATAAAGTACTCGAGCCCCTTGTTAATTTAATCTATCGCTCAAAGCTATGCTACCCTTGAGTCCCAAATCAAACACTGATAAAACTTCAAATGGCCCTACCTTCTACACGGTACGTGCTACACCTATCAAATTTTGCAACATACAAATGCTTGTAACTTTTTACTGGAGCGTCATAAAACCTTGAAATTTTGTAGCAATAAAGTAATCGAGCCTCTTGTCAATTTAAGCTATCGCTCAAAGCTATGCTACCCTTGAGTCCCAAATCAAACACTGATAAAACTTCAAATGGCCCTACCTTCTATACGGTGCGTCCTACACCTATCAAAGTTTGCAACATACAATGCTTGTAACTTTTTACTGGAGCGTCATAAAACTTTGAAATTTTGTAACAATAAAGTACAAGAGCCTCTTGTCAATTTAAGCTGTCGCTCAAAGCTATGCTACCCTTGAGTCCCAAATCAAACACTGATACAACCTCAAATGGCCCTAACTACTATACGGTACGTCCTACACCTATCAACATACAAATGCTTGTAACTTTTTACTGGAGCGTCATAAAACCTTGAAATTTTGTAACAATAAAGTACTCGAGCCTCTTGTCAATTTAAGCTATCGCTCAAAGCTATGCTACCCTTGAGTCCCAAATCAAACACTGATAAAACTTCAAATGGCCCTAACTACTATACGGTACGTCCTACACCTATCAACATACAAATGCTTGTAACTTTTTACTGGAGCGTCATAAAACCTTGAAATTTTGTAACAATAAAGTACTCGAGCCTCTTGTCAATTTAAGCTATCGCTCAAAGCTATGCTACCCTTGAGTCCCAAATCAAACACTGATAAAACTTCAAATGGCCCTAACTACTATACGGTACGTCCTACACCTATCAACATACAAATGCTTGTAACTTTTTACTGGAGCGTCATAAAACCTTGAAATTTTGTAACAATAAAGTACTCGAGCCTCTTGTCAATTTAAGCTATCGCTCAAAGCTATGCTACCCTTGAGTTCCAAATCAAACACTGATAAAACTTCAAGTGGCCCTACCTTCTATACGGTGCGTCCTACACCTATCAAAGTTTGCAACATACAATGCTTGTAACTTTTTACTGGAGCGTCATAAAACATTGACATTTTGTAACAATAAAGTACTCGAGCCGCTTGTCAAATTAAGCTGTCGCTCAAAGCTATGCTACCCTTGAGTCCCAAATCAAACACTGATAAAACTTCAAATGGCCCTAACTACTATACGGTACGTCCTACACCTATCAAATTTTGCAACATACAAATGCTTGTAACTTTTTACTGGAGCGTCATAAAACCTTGAAATTTTGTAACGATAAAGTACTCGAGCCGCTTGTCAATTTAAGCTATCGCTCAAAGCTATGCTACCCTTGAGTCCCAAATCAAACACTGATAAAGCTTCAAATGGCCCTACCTTCTATACGGTGCGTCCTACACCTATCAAAGTTTGCAACATACAAATGCTTGTAACTTTTTACTGGAGTGTCATAAAACATTGAAATTTTGTAACAGTAAAGTACTCGAGCCTCTTGTCAATTTAAGCTGTCGCTCAAAGCTATGCTACCCTTGAGTCCCAAATCAAACACTGATACAACCTCAAATGGCCCTAACTACTATACGGTACGTCCTACACCTATCAACATACAAATGCTTGTAACTTTTTACTGGAGCGTCATAAAACCTTGAAATTTTGTAACAATAAAGTACTCGAGCCTCTTGTCAATTTAAGCTATCGCTCAAAGCTATGCTACCCTTGAGTCCCAAATCAAACACTGATAAAACTTCAAATGGCCCTAACTACTATACGGTACGTCCTACACCTATCAACATACAAATGCTTGTAACTTTTTACTGGAGCGTCATAAAACCTTGAAATTTTGTAACAATAAAGTACTCGAGCCTCTTGTCAATTTAAGCTATCGCTCAAAGCTATGCTACCCTTGAGTCCCAAATCAAACACTGATAAAACTTCAAATGGCCCTAACTACTATACGGTACGTCCTACACCTATCAACATACAAATGCTTGTAACTTTTTACTGGAGCGTCATAAAACCTTGAAATTTTGTAACAATAAAGTACTCGAGCCTCTTGTCAATTTAAGCTATCGCTCAAAGCTATGCTACCCTTGAGTTCCAAATCAAACACTGATAAAACTTCAAGTGGCCCTACCTTCTATACGGTGCGTCCTACACCTATCAAAGTTTGCAACATACAATGCTTGTAACTTTTTACTGGAGCGTCATAAAACATTGACATTTTGTAACAATAAAGTACTCGAGCCGCTTGTCAAATTAAGCTGTCGCTCAAAGCTATGCTACCCTTGAGTCCCAAATCAAACACTGATAAAACTTCAAATGGCCCTAACTACTATACGGTACGTCCTACACCTATCAAATTTTGCAACATACAAATGCTTGTAACTTTTTACTGGAGCGTCATAAAACCTTGAAATTTTGTAACGATAAAGTACTCGAGCCGCTTGTCAATTTAAGCTATCGCTCAAAGCTATGCTACCCTTGAGTCCCAAATCAAACACTGATAAAGCTTCAAATGGCCCTACCTTCTATACGGTGCGTCCTACACCTATCAAAGTTTGCAACATACAAATGCTTGTAACTTTTTACTGGAGTGTCATAAAACATTGAAATTTTGTAACAGTAAAGTACTCGAGCCTCTTGTCAATTTAAGCTATCGCTCAAAGCTATGCTACCCTTGAGTCCCAAATCAAACTTCATATGGCCCTAACTTCTGTACGGTACATGCTACACCTATCAAAGTTTGCAACATACAAATGCTTGTAACCTTTTACTGGAGCGTCATAAAACCTTGAAATTTTGTAGCAATAAAGTACTCGAGCCTCTTGTCAATTTAAGCTATCGCTCAAAGCTATGCTACCCTTGAGTCCCAAATCAAACACTGATAAAGCTTCAAATGGCCCTAACATATATACGGTACGTCCTACAGCTATCAAAGTTTGCAACATACAAATGCTTGTAACTTTTTACTGGAGCGTCATAAAAGCTTGAAATTTTGTAACAATAAAGTACTCGAGCCTCTTGTCAATTTAAGCTATCGCTCAAAGCTATGCTACCCTTGAGTCCCAAATCAAACACTGACGAAACTTCACATGGCCCTAACTTCTATACGATACGTCCTACACCTATCAAAGTTTGCAAAATACAAATGCTTGTAACTTTTTACTGGAGCGTCATAAAACCTTGAAATTTTGTAACAATAAAGTACTCGAGCCTCTTGTCAATTTAAGCTATCGTTCAAAGCTATGCTACCCTTGAGTCCCAAATCAAACACTGACGAAACCTCACATGGCCCTGACTTCTATACGATACGTCCTACACCTATCAAAGTTTGCAAAATACAAATGCTTGTAACTTTTTACTGGAGCGTCATAAAACCTTGAAATTTTGTAACAATAAAGTACTCGAGTCTCTTGTCAATTTAAGCTATCGCTCAAAGCTATGCTACCCTTGAGTTCCAAATCAAACACTGATAAAACTTCAAGTGGCCCTAACATATATACGGTACGTCATACACCTATCAAAGTTTGTAACATACAAATGCTTGTAACATTTTACTGGAGCGTCATAAAACCTTGAAATTTTGTAACAATAAAGTACTCGAGCCTCTTGTCAATTTAAGCTGTCGCTCAAAGCTATGCTACCCTTGAGTCCCAAATCAAACACTGATAAAACTTCAAATGGCCCTAACTACTATACGGTACGTCCTACACCTATCAAATTTTGCAACATACAAATGCTTGTAACTTTTTACTGGAGCGTCATAAAACCTTGAAATTTTGTAACAATAAAGTACTCGAGCCTCTTGTCAAGTTAAGCTGTCGCTCAAAGCTATGCTACCCTTGAGTCCCAAATCAAACTTCATATGGCCCTAACTTCTGTACGGTACGTGCTACACCTATCAAAGTTTGCAACATACGAATGTTTGTAACCTTTTACTGGAGCGTCATAAAACCTTGAAATTTTGTAGCAATAAAGTACTCGAGCCTCTTCTCAATTTAAGCTGTCGCTCAAAGCTATGCTACCCTTGAGTCCCAAATCAAACACTGATAAAACTTCAAATGGCCCTACCTTCTATACGGTACGTGCCACACCTATCAAATTTTGCAACATACAAATGATTGTAACTTTTTACTGGAGCGTCGTAAAACCTTGAAATTTTGTAGCAATAAAGTAATCGAGCCTCTTGTCAATTTCACCTATCGCTCAAAGCTATGCTACCCTTGAGTCCCAAATCAAACACTGATAAAACTTCAAATGGCCCTAACTACTATACGGTACGTCTTACACCTATCAAATTTTGCAACATACAAATGCTTGTAACTTTTTACTGGAGCGTCATAAAACCTTGAAATTTTGTAACAATAAAGTACTCGAGCCTCTTGTCAATTTAAGCTATCGCTCAAAGCTATGCTACCCTTGAGTCCCATATCAAACACCGATAAAACTTCAAATGGCCCTACCTTCTATACGGTGCGTCCTACACCTATCAAAGTTTGCAACATACAAATGCTTGTAACTTTTTACTGGAGTGTCATAAAACATTGAAATTTTGTAACAATAAAGTACTCGAGCCTCTTGTCAATTTAAGCTATCGCTCAAAGCTGTGCTACCCTTGAGTCCCAAATCAAACACTGATAAAGCTTCAAATGGCCCTAACTTCTATACGGTACATCCTACACCTATCAAAGTTTGCAACATACAAATGCTTGTAACTTTTTACTGGAGCATCATAAAAGCTTGAAATTATGTAACAATAAAGTACTCGAGCCTCTTGTCAATTTAAGCTTTCGCTCAAAGCTATGCTACCCTTGAGTCCCAAATCAAACACTGATAAAACTTCAAGTGGCCCTAACTTCTATACGGTACGTCATACACCTATCAAAGTTTGCAACATTCAAATGCTTGTAACATTTTACTGGAGCGCCATAAAACCTTAAAATTTTGTAACAATAAAGTACTGGAGCCTCTTGTCAATTTAAGCTATCGCTCAAAGCTATGCTACCCTTGAGTCCCAAATCAAACTTCAAATGGCCCTAACTTCTGTACGGTACGTCCTACATCTATCAAAGTTTGCAACATACAAATGCTTGTAGCTTTTTACTGGAGCGTCATAAAACCTTGAAATTTTGTGGCAATAAAGTACTCGAGCCCCTTGTTAATTTAATCTATCGCTCAAAGCTATGCTACCCTTGAGTCCCAAATCAAACACCGATAAAACTTCAAATGGCCCTACCTTCTACACGGTACGTGCTACACCTATCAAATTTTGCAACATACAAATGCTTGTAACTTTTTACTGGAGCGTCATAAAACCTTGAAATTTTGTAGCAATAAAGTAATCGAGCCTCTTGTCAATTTAAGCTATCGCTCAAAGCTATGCTACCCTTGAGTCCCAAATCAAACACTGATAAAACTTCAAATGGCCCTACCTTCTATACGGTGCGTCCTACACCTATCAAAGTTTGCAACATACAATGCTTGTAACTTTTTACTGGAGCGTCATAAAACATTGAAATTTTGTAACAATAAAGTACAAGAGCCTCTTGTCAATTTAAGCTGTCGCTCAAAGCTATGCTACCCTTGAGTCCCAAATCAAACACTGATACAACTTCAAATGGCCCTAACTACTATACGGTACGTCCTACACCTATCAACATACAAATGCTTGTAACTTTTTACTGGAGCGTCATAAAACCTTGAAATTTTGTAACAATAAAGTACTCGAGCCTCTTGTCAATTTAAGCTATCGCTCAAAGCTATGCTACCCTTGAGTCCCAAATCAAACACTGATAAAACTGCAAATGGCCCTAACTACTATACGGTACGTCCTACACCTATCAACATACAAATGCTTGTAACTTTTTACTGGAGCGTCATAAAACCTTGAAATTTTGTAACAATAAAGTACTCGAGCCTCTTGTAAATTTAAGCTATCGCTCAAAGCTATGCTACCCTTGAGTTCCAAATCAAACACTGATAAAACTTCAAGTGGCCCTACCTTCTATACGGTGCGTCCTACACCTATCAAAGTTTGCAACTTACAATGCTTGTAACTTTTTACTGGAGCGTCATAAAACATTGACATTTTGTAACAATAAAGTACTGGAGCCTCTTGTCAATTTAAGCTATCGCTCAAAGCTATGCTACCCTTGAGTCCCAAATCAAACTTCAAATGGCCCTAACTTCTGTACGGTACGTCCTACATCTATCAAAGTTTGCAACATACAAATGCTTGTAACATTTTACTGGAGCGTCATAAAACCTTGAAATTTTGCAACAATAAAGTACTCGAGCTTCTTGTCAATTTAAGCTATCGCTCAAAGCTATGCTACCCTTGAGTCCCAAATCAAACACTGATAAAGCTTCAAATGGCCCTAACATATATACGGTACGTCCTACAGCTATCAAAGTTTGCAACATACAAATGCTTGTAACTTTTTACTGGAGCGTCATAAATGCTTGAAATTTTGTAACAATAAAGTACTCGAGCCTCTTGTCAATTTAAGCTATCGCTCAAAGCTATACTACCCTTGAGTCCCAAATCAAACACTGACGAATCTTCACATGGCCCTAACTTCTATACGATACGTCCTACACCTATCAAAGTTTGCAAAATTCAAATGCTTGTAACTTTTTACTGGAGCGTCATAAAACCTTGAAATTTTGTAACAATAAAGTACTCGAGCCTCTTGTCAATTTAAGCTATCGCTCAAAGCTATGCTACCCTTGAGTCCCAAATCAAACACTGACGAAACTTCACATGGCCCTAACTTCTATACGATACGTCCTACACCTACCAAAGTTTGCAAAATACAAATGCTTGTAACTTTTTACTGGAGCGTCATAAAACCTTGAAATTTTGTAACAATAAAGTACTCGAGTCTCTTGTCAATTTAAGCTATCGCTCAAAGCTATGCTACCCTTGAGTTCCAAATCAAACACTGATAAAACTTCAAGTGGCCCTAACTTATATACGGTACGTCATACACCTATCAAAGTTTGCAACATACAAATGCTTGTAACATTTTACTGGAGCGTCATAAAACCTTGAAATTTTGTAACAATAAAGTACTCGAGCCTCTTGTCAATTTAAGCTATCGCTCAAAGCTATGCTACCCTTGAGTCCCAAATCAAACTTCAAATGGCCCTTACTTCTGTACGGTACGTCCTACACCTATCAAAGTTTGCAACACACAAATGCTTGTAACTTTTTACTGGAGCGTCATAAAACCTTGAAATTATGTAACAATAAAGTACTCGAGCCTCTCGTCAATTTAAGCTGTCGCTCAAAGCTATGCTACCCTTGAGTCCCAAATCAAACACTGATAAAACTTCAAGTGGCCCTAACTTCTATACGGTACGTCATACACCTATCAAAGTTTGCAACATACAAATGCTTGTAACATTTTACTGGAGCGTCACAAAACCTTGAAATTTTGTAACAATAAAGTACTCGAGCCTCTTGTCAATTTAAGCTATCGCTCAAAGCTATGCTACCCTTGAGTCCCAAATCAAACTTCATATGGCCCTAACTTCTGTACGGTACGTGCTACACCTATCAAAGTTTGCAACATACAAATGCTTGTAACCTTTTACTGGAGCGTCATAAAACCTTGAAATTTTGTAGCAATAAAGTACTCGAGCCTCTTGTCAATTTAAGCTGTCGCTCAAAGCTATGCTACCCTTGAGTCCCAAATCAAACACTGATAAAACTTCAAATGGCCCTACCTTCTATACGGTACGTGCTACACCTATCAAATTTTGCAACATACAAATGATTGTAACTTTTTACTGGAGCGTCATAAAACCTTGAAATTTTGTAGCAATAAAGTAATCGAGCCTCTTGTCAATTTAAGCTATCGCTCAAAGCTATGCTACCCTTGAGTCCCAAATCAAACACTGATAAAACTTCAAATGGTCCTACCTTCTATACGGTGCGTCCTACACCTATCAAAGTTTGCAACATACAATGCTTGTAACTTTTTACTGGAGCGTCATAAAACATTGACATTTTGTAACAATAAAGTACTCGAGCCTCTTGTCAATTTAAGCTGTCGCTCAAAGCTATGCTACCCTTGAGTCCCAAATCAAACACTGATAAAACTTCAAATGGCCCTAACTACTATACGGTACGTCCTACACCTATCAAATTTTGCAACATACAAATGCTTGTAACTTTTTACTGGAGCGTCATAAAACCTTGAAATTTTGTAACAATAAAGTACTCGAGCCTCTTGTCAATTTAACCTATCGCTCAAAGTTATGCTAATCTTGAGTCCCAAATCAAACACTGATAAAACTTCAAATGGCCCTACCTTCTATACGGTGCGTCCTACATCTATCAAAGTTTGCAACATACAAATGCTTGTAACTTTTTACTGGAGTGTCATAAAACATTGAAATTTTGTAACAATAAAGTACTCGAGCCTCTTGTCAATTTAAACTATCGCTCAAAGCTGTGCTACCATTGAGTCCCAACTCAAACACTGATAAAGCTTCAAATGGCCCTAACTTCTATACGGTACATCCTACACCTATCAAAGTTTGCAACATACAAATGCTTGTAACTTTTTACTGGAGCATCATAAAAGCTTGAAATTATGTAACAATAAAGTACTCGAGCCTCTTGTCAATTTAAGCTATCGCTCAAAGCTATGCTACCCTTGAGTCCCAAATCAAACACTGATAAAACTTCAAGTGGCCCTAACTTCTATACGGTACGTCATACACCTATCAAAGTTTGCAACATACAAATGCTTGTAACTTTTTACTGGAGTGTCATAAAACATTGAAATTTTGTAACAGTAAAGTACTCGAGCCTCTTGTCAATTTAAGCTATCGCTCAAAGCTATGCTACCCTTGAGTCCCAAATCAAACTTCATATGGCCCTAACTTCTGTACGGTACGTGCTACACCTATCAAAGTTTGCAACATACAAATGCTTGTAACCTTTTACTGGAGCGTCATAAAACCTTGAAATTTTGTAGCAATAAAGTACTCGAGCCTCTTGTCAATTTAAGCTATCGCTCAAAGCTATGCTACCCTTGAGTCCCAAATCAAACACTGATAAAGCTTCAAATGGCCCTAACATATATACGGTACGTCCTACAGCTATCAAAGTTTGCAACATACAAATGCTTGTAACTTTTTACTGGAGCGTCATAAAAGCTTGAAATTTTGTAACAATAAAGTACTCGAGCCTCTTGTCAATTTAAGCTATCGCTCAAAGCTATGCTACCCTTGAGTCCCAAATCAAACACTGACGAAACTTCACATGGCCCTAACTTCTATACGATACGTCCTACACCTATCAAAGTTTGCAAAATACAAATGCTTGTAACTTTTTACTGGAGCGTCATAAAACCTTGAAATTTTGTAACAATAAAGTACTCGAGCCTCTTGTCAATTTAAGCTATCGCTCAAAGCTATGCTACCCTTGAGTCCCAAATCAAACACTGACGAAACCTCACATGGCCCTGACTTCTATACGATACGTCCTACACCTATCAAAGTTTGCAAAATACAAATGCTTGTAACTTTTTACTGGAGCGTCATAAAACCTTGAAATTTTGTAACAATAAAGTACTCGAGTCTCTTGTCAATTTAAGCTATCGCTCAAAGCTATGCTACCCTTGAGTTCCAAATCAAACACTGATAAAACTTCAAGTGGCCCTAACATATATACGGTACGTCATACACCTATCAAAGTTTGCAACATACAAATGCTTGTAACATTTTACTGGAGCGTCATAAAACCTTGAAATTTTGTAACAATAAAGTACTCGAGCCTCTTGTCAATTTAAGCTGTCGCTCAAAGCTATGCTACCCTTGAGTCCCAAATCAAACACTGATAAAACTTCAAATGGCCCTAACTACTATACGGTACGTCCTACACCTATCAAATTTTGCAACATACAAATGCTTGTAACTTTTTACTGGAGCGTCATAAAACCTTGAAATTTTGTAACAATAAAGTACTCGAGCCTCTTGTCAAGTTAAGCTGTCGCTCAAAGCTATGCTACCCTTGAGTCCCAAATCAAACACTGATAAAACTTCAAATGGCCCTAACTACTATACGGTACGTCCTACACCTATCAAATTTTGCAACATACAAATGCTTGTAACTTTTTACTGGAGCGTCATAAAATCTTGAAATTTTGTAACAATAAAGTACTCGAGCCTCTTGTCAATTTAAGCTATCGCTCAAAGCTATGCTACCCTTGAGTCCCAAATCAAACACTGATAAAGCTTCAAATGGCCCTAACATATATACGGTACGTCCTACAGCTATCAAAGTTTGCAACATACAAATGCTTGTAACTTTTTACTGGAGCGTCATAAAAGCTTGAAATTTTGTAACAATAAAGTACTCGAGCCTCTTGTCAATTTAAGCTATCGCTCAAAGCTATGCTACCCTTGAGTCCCAAATCAAACACTGACGAAACTTCACATGGCCCTAACTTCTATACGATACGTCCTACACCTATCAAAGTTTGCAAAATACAAATGCTTGTAACTTTTTACTGGAGCGTCATAAAACCTTGAAATTTTGTAACAATAAAGTACTCGAGCCTCTTGTCAATTTAAGCTATCGCTCAAAGCTATGCTACCCTTGAGTCCCAAATCAAACACTGACGAAACTTCACATGGCCCTAACTTCTATACGATACGTCCTACACCTATCAAAGTTTGCAAAATACAAATGCTTGTAACTTTTTACTGGAGCGTCATAAAACCTTGAAATTTTGTAACAATAAAGTACTCGAGTCTCTTGTCAATTTAAGCTATCGCTCAAAGCTATGCTACCCTTGAGTCCCAAATCAAACACTGATAAAACTTCAAGTGGCCCTAACTTCTATACGGTACGTCATACACCTATCAAAGTTTGCAACATACAAATGCTTGTAACATTTTTCTGGAGCGTCACAAAACCTTGAAATTTTGTAACAATAAAGTACTCGAGCCTCTTGTCAATTTAAGCTATCGCTCAAAGCTATGCTACCCTTGAGTCCCAAATCAAACTTCATATGGCCCTAACTTCTGTACGGTACGTGCTACACCTATCAAAGTTTGCAACATACGAATGCTTGTAACCTTTTACTGGAGCGTCATAAAACCTTGAAATTTTGTAGCAATAAAGTACTCGAGCCTCTTCTCAATTTAAGCTGTCGCTCAAAGCTATGCTACCCTTGAGTCCCAAATCAAACACTGATAAAACTTCAAATGGCCCTACCTTCTATACGGTGCGTCCTACACCTATCAAAGTTTGCAACTTACAATGCTTGTAACTTTTTACTGGAGCGTCATAAAACATTGACATTTTGTAACAATAAAGTACTGGAGCCTCTTGTCAATTTAAGCTATCGCTCAAAGCTATGCTACCCTTGAGTCCCAAATCAAACTTCAAATGGCCCTAACTTCTGTACGGTACGTCCTACATCTATCAAAGTTTGCAACATACAAATGCTTGTAACATTTTACTGGAGCGTCATAAAACCTTGAAATTTTGCAACAATAAAGTACTCGAGCTTCTTGTCAATTTAAGCTATCGCTCAAAGCTATGCTACCCTTGAGTCCCAAATCAAACACTGATAAAGCTTCAAATGGCCCTAACATATATACGGTACGTCCTACAGCTATCAAAGTTTGCAACATACAAATGCTTGTAACTTTTTACTGGAGCGTCATAAATGCTTGAAATTTTGTAACAATAAAGTACTCGAGCCTCTTGTCAATTTAAGCTATCGCTCAAAGCTATACTACCCTTGAGTCCCAAATCAAACACTGACGAATCTTCACATGGCCCTAACTTCTATACGATACGTCCTACACCTATCAAAGTTTGCAAAATTCAAATGCTTGTAACTTTTTACTGGAGCGTCATAAAACCTTGAAATTTTGTAACAATAAAGTACTCGAGCCTCTTGTCAATTTAAGCTATCGCTCAAAGCTATGCTACCCTTGAGTCCCAAATCAAACACTGACGAAACTTCACATGGCCCTAACTTCTATACGATACGTCCTACACCTACCAAAGTTTGCAAAATACAAATGCTTGTAACTTTTTACTGGAGCGTCATAAAACCTTGAAATTTTGTAACAATAAAGTACTCGAGTCTCTTGTCAATTTAAGCTATCGCTCAAAGCTATGCTACCCTTGAGTTCCAAATCAAACACTGATAAAACTTCAAGTGGCCCTAACTTATATACGGTACGTCATACACCTATCAAAGTTTGCAACATACAAATGCTTGTAACATTTTACTGGAGCGTCATAAAACCTTGAAATTTTGTAACAATAAAGTACTCGAGCCTCTTGTCAATTTAAGCTATCGCTCAAAGCTATGCTACCCTTGAGTCCCAAATCAAACTTCAAATGGCCCTTACTTCTGTACGGTACGTCCTACACCTATCAAAGTTTGCAACACACAAATGCTTGTAACTTTTTACTGGAGCGTCATAAAACCTTGAAATTATGTAACAATAAAGTACTCGAGCCTCTCGTCAATTTAAGCTGTCGCTCAAAGCTATGCTACCCTTGAGTCCCAAATCAAACACTGATAAAACTTCAAGTGGCCCTAACTTCTATACGGTACGTCATACACCTATCAAAGTTTGCAACATACAAATGCTTGTAACATTTTACTGGAGCGTCACAAAACCTTGAAATTTTGTAACAATAAAGTACTCGAGCCTCTTGTCAATTTAAGCTATCGCTCAAAGCTATGCTACCCTTGAGTCCCAAATCAAACTTCATATGGCCCTAACTTCTGTACGGTACGTGCTACACCTATCAAAGTTTGCAACATACAAATGCTTGTAACCTTTTACTGGAGCGTCATAAAACCTTGAAATTTTGTAGCAATAAAGTACTCGAGCCTCTTGTCAATTTAAGCTGTCGCTCAAAGCTATGCTACCCTTGAGTCCCAAATCAAACACTGATAAAACTTCAAATGGCCCTACCTTCTATACGGTACGTGCTACACCTATCAAATTTTGCAACATACAAATGATTGTAACTTTTTACTGGAGCGTCATAAAACCTTGAAATTTTGTAGCAATAAAGTAATCGAGCCTCTTGTCAATTTAAGCTATCGCTCAAAGCTATGCTACCCTTGAGTCCCAAATCAAACACTGATAAAACTTCAAATGGTCCTACCTTCTATACGGTGCGTCCTACACCTATCAAAGTTTGCAACATACAATGCTTGTAACTTTTTACTGGAGCGTCATAAAACATTGACATTTTGTAACAATAAAGTACTCGAGCCTCTTGTCAATTTAAGCTGTCGCTCAAAGCTATGCTACCCTTGAGTCCCAAATCAAACACTGATAAAACTTCAAATGGCCCTAACTACTATACGGTACGTCCTACACCTATCAAATTTTGCAACATACAAATGCTTGTAACTTTTTACTGGAGCGTCATAAAACCTTGAAATTTTGTAACAATAAAGTACTCGAGCCTCTTGTCAATTTAACCTATCGCTCAAAGTTATGCTAATCTTGAGTCCCAAATCAAACACTGATAAAACTTCAAATGGCCCTACCTTCTATACGGTGCGTCCTACATCTATCAAAGTTTGCAACATACAAATGCTTGTAACTTTTTACTGGAGTGTCATAAAACATTGAAATTTTGTAACAATAAAGTACTCGAGCCTCTTGTCAATTTAAACTATCGCTCAAAGCTGTGCTACCATTGAGTCCCAACTCAAACACTGATAAAGCTTCAAATGGCCCTAACTTCTATACGGTACATCCTACACCTATCAAAGTTTGCAACATACAAATGCTTGTAACTTTTTACTGGAGCATCATAAAAGCTTGAAATTATGTAACAATAAAGTACTCGAGCCTCTTGTCAATTTAAGCTATCGCTCAAAGCTATGCTACCCTTGAGTCCCAAATCAAACACTGATAAAACTTCAAGTGGCCCTAACTTCTATACGGTACGTCATACACCTATCAAAGTTTGCAACATACAAATGCTTGTAACTTTTTACTGGAGTGTCATAAAACATTGAAATTTTGTAACAGTAAAGTACTCGAGCCTCTTGTCAATTTAAGCTATCGCTCAAAGCTATGCTACCCTTGAGTCCCAAATCAAACTTCATATGGCCCTAACTTCTGTACGGTACGTGCTACACCTATCAAAGTTTGCAACATACAAATGCTTGTAACCTTTTACTGGAGCGTCATAAAACCTTGAAATTTTGTAGCAATAAAGTACTCGAGCCTCTTGTCAATTTAAGCTATCGCTCAAAGCTATGCTACCCTTGAGTCCCAAATCAAACACTGATAAAGCTTCAAATGGCCCTAACATATATACGGTACGTCCTACAGCTATCAAAGTTTGCAACATACAAATGCTTGTAACTTTTTACTGGAGCGTCATAAAAGCTTGAAATTTTGTAACAATAAAGTACTCGAGCCTCTTGTCAATTTAAGCTATCGCTCAAAGCTATGCTACCCTTGAGTCCCAAATCAAACACTGACGAAACTTCACATGGCCCTAACTTCTATACGATACGTCCTACACCTATCAAAGTTTGCAAAATACAAATGCTTGTAACTTTTTACTGGAGCGTCATAAAACCTTGAAATTTTGTAACAATAAAGTACTCGAGCCTCTTGTCAATTTAAGCTATCGCTCAAAGCTATGCTACCCTTGAGTCCCAAATCAAACACTGACGAAACCTCACATGGCCCTGACTTCTATACGATACGTCCTACACCTATCAAAGTTTGCAAAATACAAATGCTTGTAACTTTTTACTGGAGCGTCATAAAACCTTGAAATTTTGTAACAATAAAGTACTCGAGTCTCTTGTCAATTTAAGCTATCGCTCAAAGCTATGCTACCCTTGAGTTCCAAATCAAACACTGATAAAACTTCAAGTGGCCCTAACATATATACGGTACGTCATACACCTATCAAAGTTTGCAACATACAAATGCTTGTAACATTTTACTGGAGCGTCATAAAACCTTGAAATTTTGTAACAATAAAGTACTCGAGCCTCTTGTCAATTTAAGCTATCGCTCAAAGCTATGCTACCCTTGAGTCCCAAATCAAACACTGATAAAACTTCAAATGGCCCTAACTACTATACGGTACGTCCTACACCTATCAAATTTTGCAACATACAAATGCTTGTAACTTTTTACTGGAGCGTCATAAAACCTTGAAATTTTGTAACAATAAAGTACTCGAGCCTCTTGTCAAGTTAAGCTGTCGCTCAAAGCTATGCTACCCTTGAGTCCCAAATCAAACACTGATAAAACTTCAAATGGCCCTAACTACTATACGGTACGTCCTACACCTATCAAATTTTGCAACATACAAATGCTTGTAACTTTTTACTGGAGCGTCATAAAATCTTGAAATTTTGTAACAATAAAGTACTCGAGCCTCTTGTCAATTTAAGCTATCGCTCAAAGCTATGCTACCCTTGAGTCCCAAATCAAACACTGATAAAGCTTCAAATGGCCCTAACATATATACGGTACGTCCTACAGCTATCAAAGTTTGCAACATACAAATGCTTGTAACTTTTTACTGGAGCGTCATAAAAGCTTGAAATTTTGTAACAATAAAGTACTCGAGCCTCTTGTCAATTTAAGCTATCGCTCAAAGCTATGCTACCCTTGAGTCCCAAATCAAACACTGACGAAACTTCACATGGCCCTAACTTCTATACGATACGTCCTACACCTATCAAAGTTTGCAAAATACAAATGCTTGTAACTTTTTACTGGAGCGTCATAAAACCTTGAAATTTTGTAACAATAAAGTACTCGAGCCTCTTGTCAATTTAAGCTATCGCTCAAAGCTATGCTACCCTTGAGTCCCAAATCAAACACTGACGAAACTTCACATGGCCCTAACTTCTATACGATACGTCCTACACCTATCAAAGTTTGCAAAATACAAATGCTTGTAACTTTTTACTGGAGCGTCATAAAACCTTGAAATTTTGTAACAATAAAGTACTCGAGTCTCTTGTCAATTTAAGCTATCGCTCAAAGCTATGCTACCCTTGAGTCCCAAATCAAACACTGATAAAACTTCAAGTGGCCCTAACTTCTATACGGTACGTCCTACACCTATCAAAGTTTGCAACATACAAATGCTTGTAACATTTTTCTGGAGCGTCACAAAACCTTGAAATTTTGTAACAATAAAGTACTCGAGCCTCTTGTCAATTTAAGCTATCGCTCAAAGCTATGCTACCCTTGAGTCCCAAATCAAACTTCATATGGCCCTAACTTCTGTACGGTACGTGCTACACCTATCAAAGTTTGCAACATACGAATGCTTGTAACCTTTTACTGGAGCGTCATAAAACCTTGAAATTTTGTAGCAATAAAGTACTCGAGCCTCTTCTCAATTTAAGCTGTCGCTCAAAGCTATGCTACCCTTGAGTCCCAAATCAAACACTGATAAAACTTCAAATGGCCCTACCTTCTATACGGTACGTGCCACACCTATCAAATTTTGCAACATACAAATGATTGTAACTTTTTACTGGAGCGTCGTAAAACCTTGAAATTTTGTAGCAATAAAGTAATCGAGCCTCTTGTCAATTTCACCTATCGCTCAAAGCTATGCTACCCTTGAGTCCCAAATCAAACACTGATAAAACTTCAAATGGCCCTACCTTCTATACGGTGCATCCTACACCTATCAAAGTTTGCAACATACAATGCTTGTAACTTTTTACTGGAGCGTCATAAAACATTGACATTTTGTAACAATAAAGTACTCGAGCCTCTTGTCAATTTAAGCTGTCGCTCAAAGCTATGCTACCCTTGAGTCCCAAATCAAACACTGCTAAAACTTCAAATGGCCCTAACTACTATACGGTACGTCCTACACCTATCAAATTTTGCAACATACAAATGCTTGTAACTTTTTACTGGAGCGTCATAAAACCTTGAAATTTTGTAATGATAAAGTACTCGAGCCTCTTGTCAATTTAAGCTATCGCTCAAAGCTATGCTACCCTTGAGTCCCAAATCAAACACTGCTAAAACTTCTAATGGCCCTAACTACTATACGGTACGTCCTACACCTATCAAATTTTGCAACATACAAATGCTTGTAACTTTTTACTGGAGCGTCATAAAACCTTGAAATTTTGTAATGATAAAGTACTCGAGCCTCTTGTCAATTTAAACTATCGCTCAAAGCTATGCTACCCTTGAGTTACAAATCAAATACTGATAAAACTTCAAGTGGCCCTAACTTATATACGGTACGTCATACACCTATCAAAGTTTGCAACATACAAATGCTTGTAACATTTTACTGGAGCGTCATAAAACCTTGAAATTTTGTAACAATAAAGTACTCGAGCCTCTTGTCAATTTAAGCTATCGCTCAAAGCTATGCTACCCTTGAGTCCCAAATCAAACTTCAAATGGCCCTAACTTATGTAAGGTACATCCTACACCTATCAAAGTTTGCAACATACAAATACTTGTAACTTTTTACTGGAGCGTCATAAAACCTTGAAATTTTATAACAATAAAGTACTCGAGCCTCTTGTCAATTTAAGCTATCGCTCATAGCTATGCTACCCTTGAGTCCCAAATCAAACACTGATAAAACTTCAAATGGCCCTACCTTCTATACGGTACGTGCCACACCTATCAAATTTTGCAACATACAAATGATTGTAACTTTTTACTGGAGCGTCGTAAAACCTTGAAATTTTGTAGCAATAAAGTAATCGAGCCTCTTGTCAATTTCACCTATCGCTCAAAGCTATGCTACCCTTGAGTCCCAAATCAAACACTGATAAAACTTCAAATGGCCCTAACTACTATACGGTACGTCTTACACCTATCAAATTTTGCAACATACAAATGCTTGTAAGTTTTTACTGGAGCGCATAAAACCTTGAAATTTTGTAACAATAAAGTACTCGAGCCTCTTGTCAATTTAAGCTATCGCTCAAAGCTATGCTACCCTTGAGTCCCATATCAAACACCGATAAAACTTCAAATGGCCCTACCTTCTATACGGTGCGTCCTACACCTATCAAAGTTTGCAACACACAAATGCTTGTAACTTTTTACTGGAGTGTCATAAAACATTGAAATTTTGTAACAATAAAGTACTCGAGCCTCTTGTCAATTTAAGCTATCGCTCAAAGCTGTGCTACCCTTGAGTCCCAAATCAAACACTGATAAAGCTTCAAATGGCCCTAACTTCTATACGGTACATCCTACACCTATCAAAGTTTGCAACATACAAATGCTTGTAACTTTTTACTGGAGCATCATAAAAGCTTGAAATTATGTAACAATAAAGTACTCGAGCCTCTTGTCAATTTAAGCTATCGCTCAAAGCTATGCTACCCTTGAGTCCCAAATCAAACACTGATAAAACTTCAAGTGGCCCTAACTTCTATACGGTACGTCATACACCTATCAAAGTTTGCAACATACAAATGCTTGTAACATTTTACTGGAGCGTCATAAAACCTTAAAATTTTGTAACAATAAAGTACTGGAGCCTCTTGTCAATTTAAGCTATCGCTCAAAGCTATGCTACCCTTGAGTCCCAAATCAAACTTCAAATGGCCCTAACTTCTGTACGGTACGTCCTACATTTATCAAAGTTTGCAACATACAAATGCTTGTAACTTTTTACTGGAGCGTCATAACACCTTGAAATTTTGTAGCAATAAAGTACTCGAGCCCCTTGTCAATTTAATCTATCGCTCAAAGCTATGCTACCCTTGAGTCCCAAATCAAACACTGATAAAACTTCAAATGGCCCTACCTTCTACACGGTACGTGCTACACCTATCAAATTTTGCAACATACAAATGCTTGTAACTTTTTACTGGAGCGTCATAAAACCTTGAAATTTTGTAGCAATAAAGTAATCGAGCCTCTTGTCAATTTAAGCTATCGCTCAAAGCTATGCTACCCTTGAGTCCCAAATCAAACTTCAAATGGCCCTAACTTCTGTACGGTACGTCCTACATCTATCAAAGTTTGCAACATACAAATGCTTGTAACATTTTACTGGAGCGTCATAAAACCTTGAAATTTTGCAACAATAAAGTACTCGAGCCTCTTGTCAATTTAAGCTATCGCTCAAAGCTATGCTACCCTTGAGTCCCAAATCAAACACTGATAAAGCTTCAAATGGCCCTAACATATATACGGTACGTCCTACAGCTATCAAAGTTTGCAACATACAAATGCTTGTAACTTTTTACTGGAGCGTCATAAATGCTTGAAATTTTGTAACAATAAAGTACTCGAGCCTCTTGTCAATTTAAGCTATCGCTCAAAGCTATACTACCCTTGAGTCCCAAATCAAACACTGACGAAACTTCACATGGCCCTAACTTCTATACGATACGTCCTACACCTATCAAAGTTTGCAAAATTCAAATGCTTGTAACTTTTTACTGGAGCGTCATAAAACCTTGAAATTTTGTAACAATAAAGTACTCGAGCCTCTTGTCAATTTAAGCTATCGCTCAAAGCTATGCTACCCTTGAGTCCCAAATCAAACACTGACGAAACTTCACATGGCCCTAACTTCTATACGATACGTCCTACACCTACCAAAGTTTGCAAAATACAAATGCTTGTAACTTTTTACTGGAGCGTCATAAAACCTTGAAATTTTGTAACAATAAAGTACTCGAGTCTCTTGTCAATTTAAGCTATCGCTCAAAGCTATGCTACCCTTGAGTTCCAAATCAAACACTGATAAAACTTCAAGTGGCCCTAACTTATATACGGTACGTCATACACCTATCAAAGTTTGCAACATACAAATGCTTGTAACATTTTACTGGAGCGTCATAAAACCTTGAAATTTTGTAACAATAAAGTACTCGAGCCTCTTGTCAATTTAAGCTATCGCTCAAAGCTATGCTACCCTTGAGTCCCAAATCAAACTTCAAATGGCCCTACCTTCTATACGGTGCGTCCTACACCTATCAAAGTTTGCAACATACAAATACTTGTAACTTTTTACTGGAGCGTCATAAAACCTTGAAATTTTATAACAATAAAGTACTCGAGCCTCTTGTCAATTTAAGCTATCGCTCATAGCTATGCTACCCTTGAGTCCCAAATCAAACACTGATAAAACTTCAAATGGCCCTACCTTCTATACGGTACGTCCTACACCTATCAAATTTTGCAACATACAAATGCTTGTAACTTTTTACTGGAGCGTCATAAAACCTTGAAATTTTATAACAATAAAGTACTCGAGCCTCTTGTCAATTTAAGCTATCGCTCAAAGCTATGCTACCCTTGAGTCCCAAATCAAACTTCAAATGGCCCTAACTTATGTAAGGTACATCCTACACCTATCAATGTTTGCAACATACAAATACTTGTAACTTTTTACTGGAGCGTCATAAAACCTTGAAATTTTATAACAATAAAGTACTCGAGCCTCTTGTCAATTTAAGCTATCGCTCATAGCTATGCTACCCTTGAGTCCCAAATCAAACACTGATAAAACTTCAAATGGCCCTACCTTCTATACGGTACGTGCCACACCTATCAAATTTTGCAACATACAAATGATTGTAACTTTTTACTGGAGCGTCGTAAAACCTTGAAATTTTGTAGCAATAAAGTAATCGAGCCTCTTGTCAATTTCACTTATCGCTCAAAGCTATGCTACCCTTGAGTCCCAAATCAAACACTGATAAAACTTCAAATGGCCCTAACTACTATACGGTACGTCTTACACCTATCAAATTTTGCAACATACAAATGCTTGTAAGTTTTTACTGGAGCGCATAAAACCTTGAAATTTTGTAACAATAAAGTACTCGAGCCTCTTGTCAATTTAAGCTATCGCTCAAAGCTATGCTACCCTTGAGTCCCATATCAAACACCGATAAAACTTCAAATGGCCCTACCTTCTATACGGTGCGTCCTACACCTATCAAAGTTTGCAACACACAAATGCTTGTAACTTTTTACTGGAGTGTCATAAAACATTGAAATTTTGTAACAATAAAGTACTCGAGCCTCTTGTCAATTTAAGCTATCGCTCAAAGCTGTGCTACCCTTGAGTCCCAAATCAAACACTGATAAAGCTTCAAATGGCCCTAACTTCTATACGGTACATCCTACACCTATCAAAGTTTGCAACATACAAATGCTTGTAACTTTTTACTGGAGCATCATAAAAGCTTGAAATTATGTAACAATAAAGTACTCGAGCCTCTTGTCAATTTAAGCTATCGCTCAAAGCTATGCTACCCTTGAGTCCCAAATCAAACACTGATAAAACTTCAAGTGGCCCTAACTTCTATACGGTACGTCATACACCTATCAAAGTTTGCAACATACAAATGCTTGTAACATTTTACTGGAGCGTCATAAAACCTTAAAATTTTGTAACAATAAAGTACTGGAGCCTCTTGTCAATTTAAGCTATCGCTCAAAGCTATGCTACCCTTGAGTCCCAAATCAAACTTCAAATGGCCCTAACTTCTGTACGGTACGTCCTACATCTATCAAAGTTTGCAACATACAAATGCTTGTAACTTTTTACTGGAGCGTCATAAAACCTTGAAATTTTGTAGCAATAAAGTACTCGAGCCCCTTGTCAATTTAATCTATCGCTCAAAGCTATGCTACCCTTGAGTCCCAAATCAAACACTGATAAAACTTCAAATGGCCCTACCTTCTACACGGTACGTGCTACACCTATCAAATTTTGCAACATACAAATGCTTGTAACTTTTTACTGGAGCGTCATAAAACCTTGAAATTTTGTAGCAATAAAGTAATCGAGCCTCTTGTCAATTTAAGCTATCGCTCAAAGCTATGCTACCCTTGAGTCCCAAATCAAACTTCAAATGGCCCTAACTTCTGTACGGTACGTCCTACATCTATCAAAGTTTGCAACATACAAATGCTTGTAACATTTTACTGGAGCGTCATAAAACCTTGAAATTTTGCAACAATAAAGTACTCGAGCCTCTTGTCAATTTAAGCTATCGCTCAAAGCTATGCTACCCTTGAGTCCCAAATCAAACACTGATAAAACTTCAAATGGCCCTAACTACTATAAAGTACGTCCTACACCTATCAAATTTTGCAACATACAAATGCTTGTAACTTTTTACTGGAGCGTCATAAAACCTTGAAATTTTGTAACAATAAAGTACTCGAGCCTCTTGTCAATTTAAGCTATCGCTCAAAGCTATACTACCCTTGAGTCCCAAATCAAACACTGACGAAACTTCACATGGCCCTAACTTCTATACGATACGTCCTACACCTATCAAAGTTTGCAAAATTCAAATGCTTGTAACTTTTTACTGGAGCGTCATAAAACCTTGAAATTTTGTAACAATAAAGTACTCGAGCCTCTTGTCAATTTAAGCTATCGCTCAAAGCTATGCTACCCTTGAGTCCCAAATCAAACACTGACGAAACTTCAAATGGCCCTAACTTCTATACGATACGTCCTACACCTACCAAAGTTTGCAAAATACAAATGCTTGTAACTTTTTACTGGAGCGTCATAAAACCTTGAAATTTTGTAACAATAAAGTACTCGAGTCTCTTGTCAATTTAAGCTATCGCTCAAAGCTATGCTACCCTTGAGTTCCAAATCAAACACTGATAAAACTTCAAGTGGCCCTAACTTATATACGGTACGTCATACACCTATCAAAGTTTGCAACATACAAATGCTTGTAACATTTTACTGGAGCGTCATAAAACCTTGAAATTTTGTAACAATAAAGTACTCGAGCCTCTTGTCAATTTAAGCTATCGCTCAAAGCTATGCTACCCTTGAGTCCCAAATCAAACTTCAAATGGCCCTACCTTCTATACGGTGCGTCCTACACCTATCAAAGTTTGCAACATACAATGCTTGTAACTTTTTACTGGAGCGTCATAAAACATTGACATTTTGTAACAATAAAGTACTCGAGCCTCTTGTCAATTTAAGCTGTCGCTCAAAGCTATGCTACCCTTGAGTCCCAAATCAAACACTGATAAAACTTCAAATGGCCCTAACTACTATACGGTACGTCCTACACCTATCAAATTTTGCAACATACAAATGCTTGTAACTTTTTACTGGAGCGTCATAAAACCTTGAAATTTTGTAACAATAAAGTACTCGAGCCTCTTGTCAATTTAACCTATCGCTCAAAGCTATGCTAATCTTGAGTCCCAAATCAAACACTGATAAAACTTCAAATGGCCCTACCTTCTATACGGTGCGTCCTACATCTATCAAAGTTTGCAACATACAAATGCTTGTAACTTTTTACTGGAGTGTCAAAAAACATTGAAATTTTGTAACAATAAAGTACTCGAGCCTCTTGTCAATTTAAGCTATCGCTCAAAGCTGTGCTACCATTGAGTCCCAAATCAAACACTGATAAAGCTTCAAATGGCCCTAACTTCTATACGGTACATCCTACACCTATCAAAGTTTGCAACATACAAATGCTTGTAACTTTTTACTGGAGCATCATAAAAGCTTGAAATTATGTAACAATAAAGTATTCGAGCCTCTTGTCAATTTAAGCTATCGCTCAAAGCTATGCTACCCTTGAGTCCCAAATCAAACACTGATAAAACTTCAAGTGGCCCTAACTTCTATACGGTACGTCATACACCTATCAAAGTTTGCAACATACAAATGCTTGTAACATTTTACTGGAGCGTCATAAAACCTTAAAATTTTGTAACAATAAAGTACTCGAGCCTCTTGTCAATTTAAGCTATCGCTCAAAGCTATGCTACCCTTGAGTCCCAAATCAAACTTCAAATGGCCCTAACTTCTGTACGGTACGTTTTACATCTATCAAAGTTTGCAACACACAAATGCTTGTAACTTTTTACTGGAGCGTCATAAAACCTTGAAATTTTTGTAGCAATAAAGTACTCGAGCCCCTTGTCAATTTAAGCTATCGCTCAAAGCTATGCTACCCTTGAGTCCCAAATCAAACACTGATAAAACTTCAATTGCCCTACCTTCTATACGGTGCGTCCTACACCTATCAAAGTTTGCAACATACAATGCTTGTAACTTTTTACTGGAGCGTCATAAAACATTAAAATTTTGTAACAATAAAGTACTCGAGGCTCTTCTCAATTTAAGCTATCGCTCAAAGCTATGCTACCCTTGGGTCCCAAATCAAACTTCAAATGGCCCTAACTTCTGTACGGTACGTGCTACACCTATCAAATTTCACAACATACAAATGCTTGTAACTTTTTACTGGAGCGTCATAAAACCTTGAAATTTTGTAGCAATTAAGTAATCGAGCCTCTTGTCAATTTAAGCTATCGCTCAAAGCTATGCTACCCTTGAGTCCCAAATCAAACACTGAGAAAACTTCAAATGGCCCTACCTTCTATACGGTACGTCATACACCTATCAAAGTTTGCAACATACAAATGCTTGTAACTTTTTACTTTAGCGTCATAAAACCTTGAAATTTTGAAACAATAAAGTACTCGAGGCTCTTGTCAATTTAAGCTATCGCTCAAAGCTATGCTACCCTTGAGTCCCAAATCAAACACTGATAAAACTTCAAATGGCCCTAACTACTATACGGTACGTCCTACACCTATCAAATTTTGCAACATACAAATGCTTGTAACTTTTTACTGGAGCGTCATAAAACCTTGAAATTTTGTAACAATAAAGTACTCGAGCCTCTTGTCAATTTAAGCTATCGGTCAAAGCTATGCTACCCTTGAGTCCCAAATCAAACACTGATAAAACTTCAAATGGCCCTACCTTCCATACGGTGCGTCCTACACCTATCAAAGTTTGCAACATACAAATGCTTGTAACTTTTTACTGGAGTGTCATAAAACATTGAAATTTTGTAACAATAAAGTACTCGAGCCTCTTGTCAATTTAAGCTATCGCTCAAAGCTGTGCTACCCTTGAGTCCCAAATCAAACTTCAAATGGCCCTAACTTCTGTACGGTACGTCCTACACCTATCGAAGTTTGCAACATACAAATGCTTGTAACTTTTTACTGGAGCGTCATAAAACCTTGAAATTTTGTAACAATAAAGTACTCGAGCCTCTTGTCAATTTAAGCTGTCGCTCAAAGCTATGCTACCCTTGAGTCCCAAATCAAACACTGATAAAACTTCAAATGGCCCTAACTACTATACGGTACGTCCTACACCTATCAAATTTTGCAACATACAAATGCTTGTAACTTTTTACTGGAGCGTCATAAAACCTTGAAATTTTGTAACAATAAAGTACTCGAGCCTCTTGTCAATTTAAGCTATCGCTCAAAGCTATGCTACCCTTGAGTCCCAAATCAAACACTGATAAAACTTCAAATGGCCCTAACATATATACGGTACGTCCTACACCTATCAAAGTTTGCAAAATACAAATGCTTGTAACTTTTTACTGGAGCGTCATAAAACCTTGAAATTTTGTAACAATAAAGTACTCGAGCCTCTTGTCAATTTAAGCTATCGCTCAAAGCTATGCTACCCTTGAGTTCCAAATCAAACACTGATAAAACTTCAAGTGGCCTTAACTTAAATACGGTACGTCATACACCTATCAAAGTTTGCAACATACAAATGCTTGTAACATTTTACTGGAGCGTCATAAAACCTTGAAATTTTGTAACAATAAAGTACTCGAGCCTCTTGTCAATTTAAGCTATCGCTCAAAGCTATGCTACCCTTGAGTCCCAAATCAAACTTCAAATGGCCCTAACTTCTGTACGGTACGTCCTACACCTATCAAAGTTTGCAACATACAAATGTTTGTAACTTTTTACTGGAGCGTCATAAAATCTTGAAATTTTGTAACAATAAAGTACTCGAGCCTCTTGTCAATTTAAGCTATCGCTCAAAGCTATGCTACCCTTGAGTCCCAAATCAATCTTCAAATGGCCCTAACTTCTGTACGGTACGTCCTACACCTATCAAAGTTTGCAACACACAAATGCTTGTAACTTTTTACTGGAGCGTCATAAAACCTTGAAATTATGTAACAATAAAGTACTCGAGCCTCTTGTCAATTTAAGCTGTCGCTCAAAGCTATGCTACCCTTGAGTCCCAAATCAAACACTGATAAAACTTCAAGTGGCTCTAACTTCTATACGGTACGTCATACAATTATCAAAGTTTGCAACATACAAATGCTTGTAACATTTTACTGGAGCGTCACAAAACCTTGAAATTTTGTAACAATAAAGTACTCGAGCCTCTTGTCAATTTAAGCTATCGCTCAAAGCTATGCTACCCTTGAGTCCCAAATCAAACTTCATATCGCCCTAACTTCTGTACGGTACGTGCCACACCTATCAAAGTTTGCAACATACAATTGCTTGTAACCTTTTACTGGAGCGTCATAAAACCTTGAAATTTTGTAGCAATAAAGTACTCGAGCCTCTTGTCAATTTAAGCTGTCGCTCAAAGCTATGCTACCCTTGAGTCCCAAATCAAACACTGATAAAACTTCAAATGGCCCTACCTTCTATAAGGTACGTGCTACACCTATCAAATTTTGCAACATACAAATTATTGTAACTTTTTACTGGAGCGTCATAAAAACTTGAAATTTTGTAGCAATAAAGTAATCGAGCCTCTTGTCAATTTAAGCTATCGCTCAAAGCTATGCTACCCTTGAGTCCCAAACAAACACTGATAAAACTTCAAATGGCCCTACCTTCTATACGGTGCGTCCTACACCTATCAAAGTTTGCAACATACAATGCTTGTAACTTTTTACTGGAGCGTCATAAAACATTGACATTTTGTAACAATAAAGTACTCGAGCCTCTTGTCAATTTAAGCTGTCGCTCAAAGCTATGCTACCCTTGAGTCCCAAATCAAACACTGATGAAACTTAAAATGGCCCTAACTACTATAAGGTACGTCCTACACCTATCAAATTTTGCAACATACAAATGCTTGTAACTTTTTACTGGAGCGTCATAAAACCTTGAAATTTTGTAACAATAAAGTACTCGAGCCTCTTGTCAATTTAAGCTATCGCTCAAAGCTATGCTACCCTTGAGTTCCAAATCAAACACTGATAAAACTTCAAGTGGCCTTAACTTAAATACGGTACGTCATACACCTATCAAAGTTTGCAACACACAAATGCTTGTAACATTTTACTGGAGCGTCATAAAACCTTGAAATTTTGTAACAATAAAGTACTCGAGCCTCTTGTCAATTTAAGCTATCGCTCAAAGCTATGCTACCCTTGAGTCCCAAATCAAACTTCAAATGGCCCTAACTTCTGTACGGTACGTCCTACACCTATCAAAGTTTGCAACATACAAATGTTTGTAACTTTTTACTGGAGCGTCATAAAATCTTGAAATTTTGTAACAATAAAGTACTCGAGCCTCTTGTCAATTTAAGCTATCGCTCAAAGCTATGCTACCCTTGAGTCCCAAATCAAACTTCAAATGGCCCTAACTTCTGTACGGTACGTCCTACACCTATCAAAGTTTGCAACACACAAATGCTTGTAACTTTTTACTGGAGCGTCATAAAACCTTGAAATTATGTAACAATAAAGTACTCGAGCCTCTTGTCAATTTAAGCTGTCGCTCAAAGCTATGCTACCCTTGAGTCCCAAATCAAACACTGATAAAACTTCAAGTGGCTCTAACTTCTATACGGTACGTCATACAATTATCAAAGTTTGCAACATACAAATGCTTGTAACATTTTACTGGAGCGTCACAAAACCTTGAAATTTTGTAACAATAAAGTACTCGAGCCTCTTGTCAATTTAAGCTATCGCTCAAAGCTATGCTACCCTTGAGTCCCAAATCAAACTTCATATCGCCCTAACTTCTGTAAGGTACGTGCCACACCTATCAAAGTTTGCAACATACAATTGCTTGTAACCTTTTACTGGAGCGTCATAAAACCTTGAAATTTTGTAGCAATAAAGTACTCGAGCCTCTTGTCAATTTAAGCTGTCGCTCAAAGCTATGCTACCCTTGAGTCCCAAATCAAACACTGATAAAACTTCAAATGGCCCTACCTTCTATAAGGTACGTGCTACACCTATCAAATTTTGCAACATACAAATTATTGTAACTTTTTACTGGAGCGTCATAAAACCTTGAAATTTTGTAGCAATAAAGTAATCGAGCCTCTTGTCAATTTAAGCTATCGCTCAAAGCTATGCTACCCTTGAGTCCCAAACAAACACTGATAAAACTTCAAATGGCCCTACCTTCTATACGGTGCGTCCTACACCTATCAAAGTTTGCAACATACAATGCTTGTAACTTTTTACTGGAGCGTCATAAAACATTGACATTTTGTAACAATAAAGTACTCGAGCCTCTTGTCAATTTAAGCTGTCGCTCAAAGCTATGCTACCCTTGAGTCCCAAATCAAACACTGATGAAACTTAAAATGGCCCTAACTACTATAAGGTACGTCCTACACCTATCAAATTTTGCAACATACAAATGCTTGTAACTTTTTACTGGAGCCTCATAAAACCTTGAAATTTTGTAACAATAAAGTACTCGAGCCTCTTGTCAATTTAAGCTATCGCTCAAAGCTATGCTACCCTTGAGTCCCGAATCAAACACCGATAAAACTTCAAATGGCCCTACCTTCCATACGGTGCGTCCTACACCTATCAAAGTTTGCAACATACAAATGCTTGTAACTTTTTACTGGAGTGTCATAAAACATTGAAATTTTGTAACAATAAAGTACTCGAGCCTCTTGTCAATTTAAGCTATCGCTCAAAGCTGTGCTACCCTTGAGTCCCAAATCAAACTTCAAATGGCCCTAACTTCTGTACGGTACGTCCTACACCTATCGAAGTTTGCAACATACAAATGCTTGTAACTTTTTACTGGAGCGTCATAAAACCTTGAAATTTTGTAACAATAAAGTACTCGAGCCTCTTGTCAATTTAAGCTGTCGCTCAAAGCTATGCTACCCTTGAGTCCCAAATCAAACACTGATAAAACTTCAAATGGCCCTAACTACTATACGGTACGTCCTACACCTATCAAATTTTGCAACATACAAATGCTTGTAACTTTTTACTGGAGCGTCATAAAACCTTGAAATTTTGTAACAATAAAGTACTCGAGCCTCTTGTCAATTTAAGCTATCGCTCAAAGCTATGCTACCCTTGAGTCCCAAATCAAACACTGATAAAACTTCAAATGGCCCTAACATATATACGGTACGTCCTACACCTATCAAAGTTTGCAAAATACAAATGCTTGTAACTTTTTACTGGAGCGTCATAAAACCTTGAAATTTTGTAACAATAAAGTACTCGAGCCTCTTGTCAATTTAAGCTATCGCTCAAAGCTATGCTACCCTTGAGTTCCAAATCAAACACTGATAAAACTTCAAGTGGCCTTAACTTAAATACGGTACGTCATACACCTATCAAAGTTTGCAACATACAAATGCTTGTAACATTTTACTGGAGCGTCATAAAACCTTGAAATTTTGTAACAATAAAGTACTCGAGCCTCTTGGCAATTTAAGCTATCGCTCAAAGCTATGCTACCCTTGAGTCCCAAATCAAACTTCAAATGGCCCTAACTTATGTACGGTACGTCCTACACCTATCAAAGTTTGCAACATACAAATGCTTGTAACTTTTTACTGGAGCGTCATAAAATCTTGAAATTTTGTAACAATAAAGTACTCGAGCCTCTTGTCAATTTAAGCTATCGCTCAAAGCTATGCTACCCTTGAGTCCCAAATCAAACTTCAAATGGCCCTAACTTCTGTACGGTACGTCCTACACCTATCAAAGTTTGCAACACACAAATGCTTGTAACTTTTTACTGGAGCGTCATAAAACCTTGAAATTATGTAACAATAAAGTACTCGAGCCTCTTGTCAATTTAAGCTGTCGCTCAAAGCTATGCTACCCTTGAGTCCCAAATCAAACACTGATAAAACTTCAAGTGGCTCTAACTTCTATACGGTACGTCATACAATTATCAAAGTTTGCAACATACAATTGCTTGTAACCTTTTACTGGAGCGTCATAAAACCTTGAAATTTTGTAGCAATAAAGTACTCGAGCCTCTTGTCAATTTAAGCTGTCGCTCAAAGCTATGCTACCCTTGAGTCCCAAATCAAACACTGATAAAACTTCAAATGGCCCTACCTTCTATAAGGTACGTGCTACACCTATCAAATTTTGCAACATACAAATTATTGTAACTTTTTACTGGAGCGTCATAAAACCTTGAAATTTTGTAGCAATAAAGTAATCGAGCCTCTTGTCAGTTTAAGCTATCGCTCAAAGCTATGCTACCCTTGAGTCCCAAACAAACACTGATAAAACTTCAAATGGCCCTACCTTCTATACGGTGCGTCCTACACCTATCAAAGTTTGCAACATACAATGCTTGTAACTTTTTACTGGAGCGTCATAAAACATTGACATTTTGTAACAATAAAGTACTCGAGCCTCTTGTCAATTTAAGCTGTCGCTCAAAGCTATGCTACCCTTGAGTCCCAAATCAAACACTGATAAAACTTAAAATGGCCCTAACTACTATAAGGTACGTCCTACACCTATCAAATTTTGCAACATACAAATGCTTGTAACTTTTTACTGGAGCCTCATAAAACCTTGAAATTTTGTAACAATAAAGTACTCGAGCCTCTTGTCAATTTAAGCTATCGCTCAAAGCTATGCTACCCTTGAGTCCCGAATCAAACACCGATAAAACTTCAAATGGCCCTACCTTCTATACGGTGCGTCCTACACCTATCAAAGTTTGCAACATACAAATGCTTGTAACTTTTTACTGGAGTGTCATAAAACATTGAAATTTTGTAACAATAAAGTACTCGAGCCTCTTGTCAATTTAAGCTATCGCTCAAAGCTGTGCCCTTGAGTCCCAAATCAAACACTGATAAAGCTTCAAATGGCCCTAACTTCTATACGGTACATCCTACAACTATCAAAGTTTGCAACATACAAATGCTTGTAACTTTTTACTGGAGCATCATAAAAGCTTGAAATTATGTAACAATAAAGTACTCGAGTCTCTTGTCAATTTAAGCTATCGCTCAAAGCTATGCTACGCTTGAGTCCCAAATCAAACACTGATAAAACTTCAAGTGGCCCTAACTTCTATACGGTACGTCATACAATTATCAAAGTTTGCAACATACAAATGCTTGTAACATTTTACTGGAGCGTCACAAAACCTTGAAATTTTGTAACAATAAAGTACTCGAGCCTCTTGTCAATTTAAGCTATCGCTCAAAGCTATGCTACCCTTGAGTCCCAAATCAAACTTCATATGGCCCTAACTTCTGTACGGTACGTGCTACACCTATCAAAGTTTGCAACATACAAATGCTTGTAACCTTTTACTGGAGCGTCATAAAACCTTGAAATTTTGTAACAATAAAGTACTCGAGCCTCTTGTCAATTTAAGCTGTCGCTCAAAGCTATGCTACCCTTGAGTCCCAAATCAAACACTGATAAAACTTCAAATGGCCCTACCTTCTATACGGTACGTGCTACACCTATCAAATTTTGCAACATACAAATGATTGTAACTTTTTACTGGAGCGTCATAAAACCTTGAAATTTTGTAGCAATAAAGTAATCGAGCCTCTTGTCAATTTAAGCTATCGCTCAAAGCTATGCTACCCTTGAGTCCCAAATCAAACACTGATAAAACTTCAAATGGCCCTACCTTCTATACGGTGCGTCCTACACCTATCAAAGTTTGCAACATACAATGCTTGTAACTTTTTACTGGAGCGTCATAAAACATTGACATTTTGTAACAATAAAGTACTCGAGCCTCTTGTCAATTTAAGCTGTCGCTCAAAGCTATGCTACCCTTGAGTCCCAAATCAAACACTGATAAAACTTCAAATGGCCCTAACTACTATAAAGTACGTCCTACACCTATCAAATTTTGCAACATACAAATGCTTGTAACTTTTTACTGGAGCGTCAAAAAACCTTGAAATTTTGTAACAATAAAGTACTCGAGCCTCTTGTCAATTTAAGCTATCGCTCAAAGCTATGCTACCCTTGAGTCCCAAATCAAACACTGATAAAACTTCAAATGGCCCTACCTTCTATACGGTGCGTCCTACACCTATCAAAGTTTGCAACATACAAATGCTTGTAACTTTTTACTGGAGTGTCATAAAACATTGAAATTTTGTAACAATAAAGTACTCGAGCCTCTTGTCAATTTAAGCTATCGCTCAAAGCTGTGCCCTTCAGTCCCAAATCAAACACTGATAAAGCTTCAAATGGCCCTAACTTCTATACGGTACATCCTACACCTATCAAAGTTTGCAACATACAAATGCTTGTAACTTTTTACTGGAGCATCATAAAAGCTTGAAATGATGTAACAATAAAGTACTCGAGTCTCTTGTCAATTTAAGCTATCGCTCAAAGCTATGCTTCCCTTGAGTCCCAAATCAAACACTGATAAAACTTCAAGTGGCCCTAACTTCTATACGGTACGTCATACACCTATCAAAGTTTGCAACATACAAATGCTTGTAACATTTTACTGGAGCGTCATAAAACCTTAAAATTTTGTAACAATAAAGTACTCGAGCCTCTTGTCCATTTAAGCTATCGCTCAAAGCTATGCTACCCTTGAGTTCCAAATCAAACTTCAAATGGCCCTAACTTCTGTACGGTACGTTTTACATCTATCAAAGTTTGCAACATACAAATGCTTGTAACTTTTTACTGGAGCGTCATAAAACCTTGAAATTTTGTAGCAATAAAGTGCTCGAGCCCCTTGTCAATTTAAGCTATCGCTCAAAGCTATGCTACCCTTGAGTCCCAAATCAAACACTGATAAAACTTCAAATGGCCCTACCTTCTACACGGTACGTGCTACACCTATCAAATTTTGCAACATACAAATGCTTGTAACTTTTTACTGGAGCGTCATAAAACCTTGAAATTTTGTAGCAATAAAGTAATCGAGCCTCTTGTCAATTTAAGCTATCGCTCAAAGCTATGCTACCCTTGAGTCCCAAATCAAACACTGATAAAACTTCAAATGGCCCTACCTTCTATACGGTGCGTCCTACACCTATCAAAGTTTGCAACATACAATGCTTGTAACTTTTTACTGGAGCGTCATAAAACATTGACATTTTGTAACAATAAAGTACTCGAGCCTCTTGTCAATTTAAGCTGTCGCTCAAAGCTATGCTACCCTTGAGTCCCAAATCAAACACTGATAAAACTTCAAATGGCCCTAACTACTATACGGTACGTCCTACACCTATCAAATTTTGCAACATACAAATGCTTGTAACTTTTTACTGGAGCGTCATAAAACCTTGAAATTTTGTAACAATAAAGTACTCGAGCCTCTTGTCAATTTAAGCTATCGCTCAAAGCTATGCTATCCTTGAGTCCCAAATCAAACACTGATAAAATTTCAAATGGCCCTACCTTCTATACGGTGCGTCCTACACCTATCAAAGTTTGCAACATACAAATGCTTGTAACTTTTTACTGGAGTGTCATAAAACATTGAAATTTTGTAACAATAAAGTACTCGAGCCTCTTGTCAATTTAAGCTATCGCTCAAAGCTGTGCTACCCTTGAGTCCCAAATCAAACACTGATAAAGCTTCAAATGGCCCTAACTTCTATACGGTACATCCTACACCTATCAAAGTTTGCAACATACAAATGCTTGTAACTTTTTACTGGAGCATCATAAAAGCTTGAAATTATGTAACAATAAAGTACTCGAGCCTCTTGTCAATTTAAGCTATCGCTCAAAGCTATGCTACCCTTGAGTCCCAAATCAAACACTGATAAAACTTTAAGTGGCCCTAACTTCTATACGGTACGTTTTACATCTATCAAAGTTTGCAACATACAAATGCTTGTAACTTTTTACTGGAGCGTCATAAAACCTTGAAATTTTGTAACAATAAAGTACTCGAGCCTCTTGTCAATTTAAGCTATCGCTCAAAGCTGTGCTACCCTTGAGTCCCAAATCAAACTTCAAATGGCCCTAACTTCTGTACGGTACGTCCTACACCTATCGGAGTTTGCAACATACAAATGCTTGTAACTTTTTACTGGAGCGTCATAAAACCTTGAAATTTTGTAACAATAAAGTACTCGAGCCTCTTGTCAATTTAAGCTGTCGCTCAAAGCTATGCTACCCTTGAGTCCCAAATCAAACACTGATAAAACTTCAAATGGCCCTAACTACTATACGGTACGTCCTACACCTATCAAATTTTGCAACATACAAATGCTTGTAACTTTTTACTGGAGCGTCATAAAAGCTTGAAATTTTGTAACAATAAAGTACTCGAGCCTCTTGTCAATTTAAGCTATCGGTCAAAGCTATGCTACCCTTGAGTCCCAAATCAAACACTGATAAAACTTCAAATCGCCCTACCTTCTATACGGTGCGTCCTACACCTATCAAAGTTTGCAACATACAAATGCTTGTAACTTTTTACTGGAGTGTCATAAAACATTGAAATTTTGTAACAATAAAGTACTCGAGCCTCTTGTCAATTTAAGCTATCGCTCAAAGCTGTGCTACCCTTGAGTCCCAAATCAAACTTCAAATGGCCCTAACTTCTGTACGGTACGTCCTACACCTATCGGAGTTTGCAACATACAAATGCTTGTAACTTTTTACTGGAGCGTCATAAAACCTTGAAATTTTGTAACAATAAAGTACTCGAGCCTCTTGTCAATTTAAGCTGTCGCTCAAAGCTATGCTACCCTTGAGTCCCAAATCAAACACTGATAAAACTTCAAATGGCCCTAACTACTATACGGTACGTCCTACACCTATCAAATTTTGCAACATACAAATGCTTGTAACTTTTTACTGGAGCATCATAAAACCTTGAAATTTTGTAACAATAAAGTACTCGAGCCTCTTGTCAATTTCAGCTATCGGTCAAAGCTATGCTACCCTTGAGTCCCAAATCAAACACTGATAAAACTTCAAATCGCCCTACCTTCTATACGGTGCGTCCTACATCTATCAAAGTTTGCAACATACAAATGCTTGTAACTTTTTACTGGAGTGTCATAAAACATTGAAATTTTGTAACAATAAAGTACTCGAGCCTCTTGTCAATTTAAGCTATCGCTCAAAGCTGTGCTACCCTTGAGTCCCAAATCAAACTTCAAATGGCCCTAACTTCTGTACGGTACGTCCTACACCTATCGAAGTTTGCAACATACAAATGCTTGTAACTTTTTACTGGAGCGTCAAAAAACCTTGAAATTTTGTAACAATAAAGTACTCGAGCCTCTTGTCAATTTAAGCTGTCGCTCAAAGCTATGCTACCCTTAAGTCCCAAATCAAACACTGATAAAACTTCAAATGGCCCTAACTACTATACGGTACGTCCTACACCTATCAAATTTTGCAACATACAAATGCTTGTAACTTTTTACTGGAGCGTCATAAAACCTTGAAATTTTGTAACAATAAAGTACTCGAGCCTCTTGTCAATTTAAGCTATCGCTCAAAGCTATGCTAACCTTGAGTCCCAAATCAAACACTGATAAAACTTCAAATGGCCCTACCTTCTATACGGTGCGTCCTACACCTATCAAAGTTTGCAACATACAAATGCTTGTAACTTTTTACTGGAGTGTCATAAAACATTGAAATTTTGTAACAATAAAGTACTCGAGCCTCTTGTCAATTTAAGCTATCGCTCAAAGCTGTGCTACCCTTGAGTCCCAAATCAAACACTGATAAAACTTCAAATGGCCCTAACTTCTATACGGTACGTCCTACACCTATCAAAGTTTGCAACATACAAATGCTTGTAACTTTTTACTGGAGCGTCATAAAACCTTGAAATTTTGTAACAATAAAGTACTCGAGCCTCTTGTCAATTTAAGCTATCGCTCAAAGCTATGCTATCCTTGAGTCCCAAATCAAACACTGATAAAATTTCAAATGGCCCTACCTTCTATACGGTGCGTCCTACACCTATCAAAGTTTGCAACATACAAATGCTTGTAACTTTTTACTGGAGTGTCATAAAACATTGAAATTTTGTAACAATAAAGTACTCGAGCCTCTTGTCAATTTAAGCTATCGCTCAAAGCTGTGCTACCCTTGAGTCCCAAATCAAACACTGATAAAGCTTCAAATGGCCCTAACTTCTATACGGTACATCCTACACCTATCAAAGTTTGCAACATACAAATGCTTGTAACTTTTTACTGGAGCATCATAAAAGCTTGAAATTATGTAACAATAAAGTACTCGAGCCTCTTGTCAATTTAAGCTATCGCTCAAAGCTATGCTACCCTTGAGTCCCAAATCAAACACTGATAAAACTTTAAGTGGCCCTAACTTCTATACGGTACGTCCTACACCTATCAAAGTTTGCAACATACAAATGCTTGTAACATTTTACTGGAGCGTCATAAAACCTTAAAATTTTGTAACAATAAAGTACTCGAGCCTCTTGTCAATTTAAGCTATCGCTCAAAGCTATGCTACCCTTGAGTTCCAAATCAAACTTCAAATGGCCCTAACTTCTATACGGTACGTTTTACATCTATCAAAGTTTGCAACATACAAATGCTTGTAACTTTTTACTGGAGCGTCATAAAACCTTGAAATTTTGTAACAATAAAGTACTCGAGCCTCTTGTCAATTTAAGCTATCGCTCAAAGCTGTGCTACCCTTGAGTCCCAAATCAAACTTCAAATGGCCCTAACTTCTGTACGGTACGTCCTACACCTATCGGAGTTTGCAACATACAAATGCTTGTAACTTTTTACTGGAGCGTCATAAAACCTTGAAATTTTGTAACAATAAAGTACTCGAGCCTCTTGTCAATTTAAGCTGTCGCTCAAAGCTATGCTACCCTTGAGTCCCAAATCAAACACTGATAAAACTTCAAATGGCCCTAACTACTATACGGTACGTCCTACACCTATCAAATTTTGCAACATACAAATGCTTGTAACTTTTTACTGGAGCGTCATAAAAGCTTGAAATTTTGTAACAATAAAGTACTCGAGCCTCTTGTCAATTTAAGCTATCGGTCAAAGCTATGCTACCCTTGAGTCCCAAATCAAACACTGATAAAACTTCAAATCGCCCTACCTTCTATACGGTGCGTCCTACACCTATCAAAGTTTGCAACATACAAATGCTTGTAACTTTTTACTGGAGTGTCATAAAACATTGAAATTTTGTAACAATAAAGTACTCGAGCCTCTTGTCAATTTAAGCTATCGCTCAAAGCTGTGCTACCCTTGAGTCCCAAATCAAACTTCAAATGGCCCTAACTTCTGTACGGTACGTCCTACACCTATCGGAGTTTGCAACATACAAATGCTTGTAACTTTTTACTGGAGCGTCATAAAACCTTGAAATTTTGTAACAATAAAGTACTCGAGCCTCTTGTCAATTTAAGCTGTCGCTCAAAGCTATGCTACCCTTGAGTCCCAAATCAAACACTGATAAAACTTCAAATGGCCCTAACTACTATACGGTACGTCCTACACCTATCAAATTTTGCAACATACAAATGCTTGTAACTTTTTACTGGAGCGTCATAAAACCTTGAAATTTTGTAACAATAAAGTACTCGAGCCTCTTGTCAATTTCAGCTATCGGTCAAAGCTATGCTACCCTTGAGTCCCAAATCAAACACTGATAAAACTTCAAATCGCCCTACCTTCTATACGGTGCGTCCTACATCTATCAAAGTTTGCAACATACAAATGCTTGTAACTTTTTACTGGAGTGTCATAAAACATTGAAATTTTGTAACAATAAAGTACTCGAGCCTCTTGTCAATTTAAGCTATCGCTCAAAGCTGTGCTACCCTTGAGTCCCAAATCAAACTTCAAATGGCCCTAACTTCTGTACGGTACGTCCTACACCTATCGAAGTTTGCAACATACAAATGCTTGTAACTTTTTACTGGAGCGTCAAAAAACCTTGAAATTTTGTAACAATAAAGTACTCGAGCTTCTTGTCAATTTAAGCTGTCGCTCAAAGCTATGCTACCCTTAAGTCCCAAATCAAACACTGATAAAACTTCAAATGGCCCTAACTACTATACGGTACGTCCTACACCTATCAAATTTTGCAACATACAAATGCTTGTAACTTTTTACTGGAGCGTCATAAAACCTTGAAATTTTGTAACAATAAAGTACTCGAGCCTCTTGTCAATTTAAGCTATCGCTCAAAGCTATGCTAACCTTGAGTCCCAAATCAAACACTGATAAAACTTCAAATGGCCCTACCTTCTATACGGTGCGTCCTACACCTATCAAAGTTTGCAACATACAAATGCTTGTAACTTTTTACTGGAGTGTCATAAAACATTGAAATTTTGTAACAATAAAGTACTCGAGCCTCTTGTCAATTTAAGCTATCGCTCAAAGCTGTGCTACCCTTGAGTCCCAAATCAAACACTGATAAAGCTTCAAATGGCCCTAACTTCTATACGGTACATCCTACACCTATCAAAGTTTGCAACATACAAATGCTTGTAACTTTTTACTGGAGCATCATAAAAGCTTGAAATTATGTAACAATAAAGTACTCGAGCCTCTTGTCAATTTAAGCTATCGCTCAAAGCTATGCTACCCTTGAGTCCCAAATCAAACACTGATAAAACTTTAAGTGGCCCTAACTTCTATACGGTACGTCCTACACCTATCAAAGTTTGCAACATACAAATGCTTGTAACATTTTACTGGAGCGTCATAAAACCTTAAAATTTTGTAACAATAAAGTACTCGAGCCTCTTGTCAATTTAAGCTATCGCTCAAAGCTATGCTACCCTTGAGTTCCAAATCAAACTTCAAATGGCCCTAACTTCTATACGGTACGTTTTACATCTATCAAAGTTTGCAACATACAAATGCTTGTAACTTTTTACTGGAGCGTCATAAAACCTTGAAATTTTGTAACAATAAAGTACTCGAGCCTCTTGTCAATTTAAGCTATCGCTCAAAGCTGTGCTACCCTTGAGTCCCAAATCAAACTTCAAATGGCCCTAACTTCTGTACGGTACGTCCTACACCTATCGGAGTTTGCAACATACAAATGCTTGTAACTTTTTACTGGAGCGTCATAAAACCTTGAAATTTTGTAACAATAAAGTACTCGAGCCTCTTGTCAATTTAAGCTGTCGCTCAAAGCTATGCTACCCTTGAGTCCCAAATCAAACACTGATAAAACTTCAAATGGCCCTAACTACTATACGGTACGTCCTACACCTATCAAATTTTGCAACATACAAATGCTTGTAACTTTTTACTGGAGCGTCATAAAAGCTTGAAATTTTGTAACAATAAAGTACTCGAGCCTCTTGTCAATTTAAGCTATCGGTCAAAGCTATGCTACCCTTGAGTCCCAAATCAAACACTGATAAAACTTCAAATCGCCCTACCTTCTATACGGTGCGTCCTACACCTATCAAAGTTTGCAACATACAAATGCTTGTAACTTTTTACTGGAGTGTCATAAAACATTGAAATTTTGTAACAATAAAGTACTCGAGCCTCTTGTCAATTTAAGCTATCGCTCAAAGCTGTGCTACCCTTGAGTCCCAAATCAAACTTCAAATGGCCCTAACTTCTGTACGGTACGTCCTACACCTATCGGAGTTTGCAACATACAAATGCTTGTAACTTTTTACTGGAGCGTCATAAAACCTTGAAATTTTGTAACAATAAAGTACTCGAGCCTCTTGTCAATTTAAGCTGTCGCTCAAAGCTATGCTACCCTTGAGTCCCAAATCAAACACTGATAAAACTTCAAATGGCCCTAACTACTATACGGTACGTCCTACACCTATCAAATTTTGCAACATACAAATGCTTGTAACTTTTTACTGGAGCGTCATAAAACCTTGAAATTTTGTAACAATAAAGTACTCGAGCCTCTTGTCAATTTCAGCTATCGGTCAAAGCTATGCTACCCTTGAGTCCCAAATCAAACACTGATAAAACTTCAAATCGCCCTACCTTCTATACGGTGCGTCCTACATCTATCAAAGTTTGCAACATACAAATGCTTGTAACTTTTTACTGGAGTGTCATAAAACATTGAAATTTTGTAACAATAAAGTACTCGAGCCTCTTGTCAATTTAAGCTATCGCTCAAAGCTGTGCTACCCTTGAGTCCCAAATCAAACTTCAAATGGCCCTAACTTCTGTACGGTACGTCCTACACCTATCGAAGTTTGCAACATACAAATGCTTGTAACTTTTTACTGGAGCGTCAAAAAACCTTGAAATTTTGTAACAATAAAGTACTCGAGCCTCTTGTCAATTTAAGCTGTCGCTCAAAGCTATGCTACCCTTAAGTCCCAAATCAAACACTGATAAAACTTCAAATGGCCCTAACTACTATACGGTACGTCCTACACCTATCAAATTTTGCAACATACAAATGCTTGTAACTTTTTACTGGAGCGTCATAAAACCTTGAAATTTTGTAACAATAAAGTACTCGAGCCTCTTGTCAATTTAAGCTATCGCTCAAAGCTATGCTAACCTTGAGTCCCAAATCAAACACTGATAAAACTTCAAATGGCCCTACCTTCTATACGGTGCGTCCTACACCTATCAAAGTTTGCAACATACAAATGCTTGTAACTTTTTACTGGAGTGTCATAAAACATTGAAATTTTGTAACAATAAAGTACTCGAGCCTCTTGTCAATTTAAGCTATCGCTCAAAGCTGTGCTACCCTTGAGTCCCAAATCAAACACTGATAAAACTTCAAATGGCCCTAACTTCTATACGGTACGTCCTACACCTATCAAAGTTTGCAACATACAAATGCTTGTAACTTTTTACTGGAGTGTCATAAAACATTGAAATTTTGTAACAATAAAGTACTCGAGCCTCTTGTCAATTTAAGCTATCGCTCAAAGATGTGCTACCCTTGAGTCCCAAATCAAACACTGATAAAGCTTCAAATGGCCCTAACTTCTATACGGTACATCCTACACCTATCAAAGTTTGCAACATACAAATGCTTGTAACTTTTTACTGGAGCATCATAAAAGCGTGAAATTATGTAACAATAAAGTACTCGAGCCTCTTGTCAATTTAAGCTATCGGTCAAAGCTATGCTACCCTTGAGTCCCAAATCAAACACTGATAAAACTTCAAATCGCCCTACCTTCTATACGGTGCGTCCTACACCTATCAAAGTTTGCAACATACAAATGCTTGTAACTTTTTACTGGAGCGTCATAAAACCTTGAAATTTTGTAGCAATAAAGTACTCGAGCCCCTTGTCAATTTAAGCTATCGCTCAAAGCTATGCTACCTTTGAGTCCCAAATCAAACACTGATAAAACTTCAAATGGCCCTACCTTCTACACGGTACGTGCTACACCTATCAAATTTTGCAACATACAAATGCTTGTAACTTTTTACTGGAGCGCCATAAAACCTTGAAATTTTGTAGCAATAAAGTAATCGAGCCTCTTGTATATTTAAGCTATCGCTCAAAGCTATGCTACCCTTGAGTCCCAAATCAAACACTGATAAAACTTCAAATGGCCCTACCTTCTATACGGTGCGTCCTACACCTATCAAAGTTTGCAACATACAATGCTTGTAATTTTTTACTGGAGCGTCATAAAACATTGAAATTTTGTAACAATAAAGTACTCGAGCCTCTTGTCAATTTAAGCTGTCGCTCAAAGCTATGCTACCCTTGAGTCCCAAATCAAACACTGATAAAACTTCAAGTGGCCCTAACTACTATACGGTACGTCCTACACCTATCAAATTTTGCAACATACAAATGCTTGTAACTTTTTACTGGAGCGTCATAAAACCTTGAAATTTTGTAACAATAAAGTACTCGAGCCTCTTGTCAATTTAAGCTATCGGTCAAAGCTATGCTACCCTTGAGTCCCAAATCAAACACTGATAAAACTTCAAATCGCCCTACCTTCTATACGGTGCGTCCTACACCTATCAAAGTTTGCAACATACAAATGCTTGTAACTTTTTACTGGAGTGTCATAAAACATTGAAATTTTGTAACAATAAAGTACTCGAGCCTCTTGTCAATTTAAGCTATCCCTCAAAGCTGTGCTACCCTTGAGTCCCAAATCAAACTTCAAATGGACCTCACTTCTGTACGGTACGTCCTACACCTATCGAAGTTTGCAACATACAAATGCTTGTAACTTTTTACTGGAGCGTCAAAAAACCTTGAAATTTTGTAACAATAAAGTACTCGAGCCTCTTGTCAATTTAAGCTGTCGCTCAAAGCTATGCTACCCTTGAGTCCCAAATCAAACACTGATAAATCTTCAAATGGCCCTAACTACTATACGGTACGTCCTACACCTATCAAATTTTGCAACATACAAATGCTTGTAACTTTTTACTGGAGCGTCATAAAACCTTGAAATTTTGTAACAATAAAGTACTCGAGCCTCTTGTCAATTTAAGCTATCGCTCAAAGCTATGCTACCCTTGAGTTCCAAATCAAACACTGATAAAACTTCAAGTGGCCCTAACTTATATACGGTACGTCATACACCTATCAAAGTTTGCAACATACAAATGCTTGTAACATTTTACTGGAGCGTCATAAAACCTTGAAATTTTGTAACAATAAAGTACTCGAGCCTCTTGTCAATTTAAGCTATCGCTCAAAGATGTGCTACCCTTGAGTCCCAAATCAAACACTGATAAAGCTTCAAATGGCCCTAACTTCTATACGGTACATCCTACACCTATCAAAGTTTGCAACATACAAATGCTTGTAACTTTTTACTGGAGCATCATAAAAGCGTGAAATTATGTAACAATAAAGTACTCGAGCCTCTTGTCAATTTAAGCTATCGGTCAAAGCTATGCTACCCTTGAGTCCCAAATCAAACACTGATAAAACTTCAAATCGCCCTACCTTCTATACGGTGCGTCCTACACCTATCAAAGTTTGCAACATACAAATGCTTGTAACTTTTTACTGGAGCGTCATAAAACCTTGAAATTTTGTAGCAATAAAGTACTCGAGCCCCTTGTCAATTTAAGCTATCGCTCAAAGCTATGCTTCCTTTGAGTCCCAAATCAAACACTGATAAAACTTCAAATGGCCCTACCTTCTACACGGTACGTCCTACACCTATCGAAGTTTGCAACATACAAATGCTTGTAACTTTTTACTGGAGCGTCATAAAACCTTGAAATTTTGTAACAATAAAGTACTCGAGCCTCTTGTCAATTTAAGCTGTCGCTCAAAGCTATGCTACCCTTGAGTCCCAAATCAAACACTGATAAATCTTCAAATGGCCCTAACTACTATACGGTACGTCCTACACCTATCAAATTTTGCAACATACAAATGCTTGTAACTTTTTACTGGAGCGTCATAAAACCTTGATATTTTGTAACAATAAAGTACTCGAGCCTCTTGTCAATTTAAGCTATCGCTCAAAGCTATGCTACCCTTGAGTCCCAAATCAAACACTGATAAAGCTTCAAATGACCCTAACATATATACGGTACGTCCTACACCTATCAAAGTTTGCAAAATACAAATGCTTGTAACTTTTTACTGGAGCGTCATAAAACCTTGAAATTTTGTAACAATAAAGTACTCGAGCCTCTTGTCAATTTAAGCTATCGCTCAAAGCTATGCTACCCTTGAGTTCCAAATCAAACACTGATAAAACTTCAAGTGGCCCTAACTTATATACGGTACGTCATACACCTATCAAAGTTTGCAACATACAAATGCTTGTAACATTTTACTGGAGCGTCATAAAACCTTGAAATTTTGTAACAATAAAGTACTCGAGCCTCTTGTCAATTTAAGCTATCGCTCAAAGCTATGCTACCCTTGAGTCCCAAATCAAACTTCAAATGGCCCTAACTTCTGTACGGTACGTCCTACACCTATCAAAGTTTGCAACATACAAATGCTTGTAATTTTTTACTGGAGCGTCATAAGACCTTGAAATTTTGATACAATAAAGTACTCGAGCCTCTTGTCAATTTAAGCTGTCGCTCAAAGCTATGCTACCCTTGCGTGCCAAATCAAACACTGATAAAATTTCAAGTGGACCTAACTTCTATACGGTACGTCATACACCTATCAAAGTTTGCAACATAGAAATGCTTGTAACATTTTACTGGAGCGTCATAAAACCTGGAAATTTTGTAACAATAAAGTAATCGAGCCTCTTGTCAATTTAAGCTATCGCTCAAAGCTATGCTACCCTTGAGTCCCAAATCAAACACTGATAAAACTTCAAATGGCCCTAACTACTATACGGTGCATCCTACACCTATCAAAGTTTGCAACATACAAATGCTTGTAACTTTTTACTGGAGCGTCATAAAACCTGGAAATTTTGTAACAATAAAGTAATCGAGCCTCTTGTCAATTTAAGCTATCGCTCAAAGCTATGCTACCCTTGAGTTCAAAATCAAACACTGATAAAACTTCAAGTGGCCCTAACTTCTATACGGTACGTCATACACCTATCAAAGTTTGCCACATACAAATGCTTGTAACATTTTACTGGAGCGTCATAAAACCTTGAAATTTTGCAACAATAAAGTACTCGAGCCTCTTGTCAATTTAAGCTATCGCTCAAAGCTATGCTACCCTTGAGTCCCAAATCAAACTTCAAATGGCCCTAATTTCTGTACGGTACATCCTACACCTATCGAAGTTTGCAACATAGAAATGCTTGTAACTTTTTACTGGAGCGTCATAAAACCTTGAAATTTTGTAACAATAAAGTACTCGAGCCTCTTGTCAATTTAAGCTGTCGCTCAAAGCTATGCTACCCTTGAGTCCCAAATCAAACACTGATACAACTTCAAATGGCCCTAACTACTATATGGTACGTCCTACACCTATCAAATTTTGCAACATACAAATGCTTGTAACTTTTTACTGGAGCGTCATAAAACCTTGAAATTTTGTAACAATAAAGTACTCGAGCCTCTTGTCAATTTAAGCTATCGCTCAAAGCTATGCTACCCTTGAGTCCCAAATCAAACACTGATAAAGCTTCAAATGGCCCTAACATATATACGGTACGTCCTACACCTATCAAAGTTTGCAACATACAAATGCTTGTAACTTTTTACTGGAACGTCATAAAAGCTTGAAATTTTGTAACAATAAAGTACTCGAGCCTCTTGTCAATTTAAGCTATCGCTCAAAGCTATGCTACCCTTGAGTCCCAAATCAAACACTGACAAAACTTCACATGGCCCTAACTTCTATACGATACGTCCTCCACCTATGAAAGTTTGTAAAATACAAATACTTGTAACTTTTTACTGGAGCGTCATAAAACCTTGAAATTTTGTAACAATAAAGTACTCGAGCCTCTTGTCAATTTAAGCTATCGCTCAAAGCTATGCTACCCTTGAGTTCCAAATCAAACGCTGATAAAACTTCAAGTGGCCCTAACTTATATACGGTACGTCATACACCTATCAAAGTTTGCAACATACAAATGCTTGTAACATTTTACTGGAGCGTCATAAAACCTTGAAATTTTGTAACAATAAAGTACTCGAGCCTCTTGTCAATTTAAGCTATTGCTCTAAGCTATGCTACCCTTGAGTCCCAAATCAAACTTCAAATGGCCCTAACTTCTGTAAGGTACGTCCTACACCTATCAAAGTTTGCAACATACAAATGATTGTAAGTTTTTACTGGAGCGTCATAAAACCTTGAAATTTTGTAACAATAAAGTACTCGAGCCTCTTGTCAGTTTAAGCTGTCGCTCAAAGCTATGCTACCCTTGAGTCCCAAATCAAACACTGATAAAACTTCAAATGGCCCTAACTTCTATACGGTACGTCCTACACCTATCAAAGTTTGCAACATACAAATGCTTGTAACTTTTTACTGGAGCATCATAAAACCTTGAAATTATGTAACAATAAAGTACTCGACCCTCTTGTCAATTTAAGCTGTCGCTAAAAGCTATGCTACCCTTGAGTCCCAAATCAAACACTGATAAAACTTCAAGTGGCCCTAACTTCTATACGGTACGTCATACACCTATCAAAGTTTGCAACATACAAATGCTTGTAACTTTTTACTGGAGCGTCATAAAACCTTGAAATTTTGTAGCAATAAAGTACTCGAGCCTCTTGTCAATTTAAGCTATCGCTCAAAGCTATGCTCCCGTTGAGTCCCAAATCAAACTTCAAATGGCCCTAACTTCTGTACGGTACGTCCTACACCTATCAAAGTTTGCAACATACAAATGCTTGTGACTTTTTACTGGAGCGTCATAAAACCTTGAAATTATGTAACAATAAAGTACTCGAGCCTCTTGTCAATTTAAGCTGTCGCTCAAAGCTATGCTAGCCTTGAGTCCCAAATCAAACACTGATAAAACTTGAAGTGGCCCTATCTTCTATACGGTACGTGCTACACCTATCAAATTTTGCAACATACAAATGCTTGTAACTTTTTACTGGAGCGTCATAAAACCTTGAAATTTTGTAGCAATAAAGTACTCGAGCCTCTTGTCAATTTAAGGTATCGCTCAAAGCTATGCTACCCTTGAGACCCAAATCAAACACTGATAAAACTTCAAATGGTCCTACCTTCTATACGGTGCGTCCTACACCTATCAAAGTTTGCAACATACAAATGCTTGTAACTTTTTACTGGAGCGTCATAAAACATTGAAATTTTGTAACAATAAAGTACTCGAGCCTCTTGTCAATTTAAGCTATCGCTCAAAGCTATGCTACCCTTTAGTCCCAAATCAAACTTCAAATGGCCCTAACTTCTGTACGGTACGTCCTACACCTATCAAAGTTTGCAACATACAAATGCTTGTGACTCTTTACTGGAGCGTCATAAAACCTTGAAATTATGTAACAATAAAGTACTCGAGCCTCTTGTCAATTTAAGCTGTCGCTCAAAGCTATGCTAGCCTTGAGTCCCAAATCAACAACTGATAAAACTTTAAGTGGCCCTAACTTCTATACTTTACGTGCTACACCTATCAAATTTTGCAACATACAAATGCTTGTAAATTTTTACTGGAGCGTCATAAAACCTTGAAATTTTGTAGCAATAAAGTACTCGAGCCTCTTGTCAATTTAAGCTATCGCCCAAAGCTATGCTACCCCTGAGTCCCAAATCAAACATTGATAAAACTTCAAATGGCCCTACCTTCTATACGGTGCGTCCTACACCTATCAAAGTTTGCAACATACAAATGCTTGTAACTTTTTACTGGAGCGTCATAAAACATTGAAATTTTGTAACAATAAAGTACTCGAGCCTCTTGTCAATTTAAGCTATCGCTCAAAGCTGTGCTACCCTTGAGTCCCAAATCAAACTTCAAATGGCCCTAACTTCTGTACGGTACGTCCTACACCTATCAAAGTTTGCAACATACAAATGCTTGTAACTTTTTACTGGAGCATCATAAAAGCTTGAAATTTTGTAACAATAAAGTACTCGAGCCTCTTGTCAATTTAAGCTATCGCTCAAAGCTATGCTACACTTGAATCCCAAATCAAACACTGATAGAACTTCACCTGGCCCTAACTTCTATACGGTACGTCCTACACCTATCAAAGTTTGCAACATACAAATGCTTGTAACTTTTTACTGGAGCGTCATAAAACCTTGAAATGATGTAACAATAAAGTACTCGAGCCTCTTGTCAATTTAAGCTGTCTCTCAAGGCTGTGCTACCCTTGAGTCCCAAATGAAACACTGATAAAGCTTCAAATGGCCCTAACTTCTATACGGCACATCCTACCCCTATCAAAGTTTGCAACATACAAATGCTTGTAACTTTTTACTGGAGCATCATAAAAGCTTGAAATTTTGTAACAATAAAGTACTCGAGCCTCTTGTCAATTTAAGCTATCGCTCAAAGCTATGCTACACTTGAATCCCAAATCAAACACTGATAGAACTTCACCTGGCCCTAACTTCTATACGGTACGTCCTACACCTATCAAAGTTTGCAACATACAAATGCTTGTAACTTTTGACTGGAGCGTCATAAAACCTTGAAATTTTGTAACAATAAAGTTCTCGAGCCTCTTGTCAATTTAAGCTATCGCTCAAAGCTATGCTACCCTTGAGTCCCAAATCAAACACTGACAAAACTTCAAATGGCCCTAACTTCTATACGGTACGTCCTACACCTATCAAAGTTTGCAACATACAAATGCTTGTAACATTTTACTGGAGCGTCATAAAACCTTGAAATTTTGTAACAATAAAGTACTCGAGCCTCTTGTCAATTTAAGCTATCGCTCAAAGCTATGCTACCCTTGAGTTCCAAATCAAACTTCAAATGGCCCTAACTTCTGTACGGTACTTCCTACACCTATCAAAGTTTGCAACATACAAATGCTTGTGACTTTTTACTGGAGCGTCATAAAACCTTGAAATTATGTAACAATAAAGTACTCGAGCCTCTTGTCAATTTAAGCTGTCGCTCAAAGCTATGCTAGCCTTGAGTCCCAAATCAAACACTGATAAAACTTTATTCTATACGGTACGTGCAACACCTATGAAATTTTGCAACATACTAATGCTTGTAACTTTTTACTGGAGCGTCATAAAACCTTGAAATTTTGTAGCAATAAAGTACTCGAGCCTCTAATCTATTTAAGCTATCGCTCAAAGCTATGATACCCTTGAGTCCCAAATCAAACACTGATAAAACTTCAAATGGCCCTACCTTCTATACGGTGCGTCCTACACCTATCAAAGTTTGCAACATACAAATGCTTGTAACTTTTTACTGGAGCGTCATAAAACATTGAAATTTTGTAACAATAAAGTACTCGAGCCTCTTGTCAATTTAAGCTATCGCTCAAAGCGGTGCTACCCTTGAGTCCCAATTCAAATGGCCCTAACTTCTATACGGTACATCCTACACCTATCAAAGTTTGCAACATACTAATGCTTGTAAAATTTTACTGGAGCGTCATAAAAAAAGCTTGAAATTTTGTAACAATAAAGTACTCGAGCCTCTTGTCAATTTAAGCTATCGCTCAAAGCTATGCTACCCTTGAGTCCCAAATCAAACACTGATAAAACTTCAAATGGCCCTACCTTCTATACGGTGCGTCCTACACCTATCAAAGTTTGCAACATACAAATGCTTGTAACTTTTTACTGGAGCGTCATAAAACATTGAAATTTTGTAACAATAAAGTACTCGAGCCTCTTGTCAATTTAAGCTATCGCTCAAAGTTATGCCAGCCTTGAGTCCCAAATCAAACACTGATAAAGCTTCAAATGGCCCTAACTTATATACGGTACGTCCTACACCTATCCAAGTTTGCAACATACAAATGCTTGTAACTTTTTAATGGAGCGTCATAAAACATTGAAATTTTGTAACAATAAAGTACTCGAGCCTCTTGTCAATTTAAGCTGGCGCTCAAAGCTATGCTACCCTTGAGTCCCAAATCAAACACTGATAAAACTTCAAGTGGCCCTAACTTCTATACGGTACGTCATACACCTATCAAAGTTTGTAACATACATATGCTTGTAACATTTTACTGGAGCGTCATAAAACCTTGAAATTTTGTAACAATAAAGTACTCGAGCCTCTTGTCAATTTAAGCTATCGCTCAAAGCTATGCTACCCTTTAGTCCCAAATCAAACTTCAAATGGACCTAACTTCTGTACGGTACGTCCTACACCTATCAAAGTTTGCAACATACAAATGCTTGTAACTTTTTACTGGAGCGTCATAAAACCTTGAAATTTTGTAGCAATAAAGTACTCGAGCCTCTTGTCAATTTAAGCTATCGCTCAAAGCTATGCTACCCTTGAGTCCCAAATCAAACACTGATAAAACTTCAAATGGCCCTACCTTCTATACGGTGCGTCCTACACCTATCAAAGTTTGCAACATACAAATGCTTGTAACTTTTTACTGGAGCGTCATAAAACATTGAAATTTTGTAACAATAAAGTACTCGAGCCTCTGTCAATTTGAGCTATCGCTCAAAGCTGTGCTACCCTTGAGTCCCAAATCAAACACTTATAAAGCTTGGTCCTAACTTCTATACGGTACATCCTACACCTATCAAAGCTTGCAACATACAAATGCTTGTAACTTTTTACTTGAGCATCATAAAAGCTTGAAATTCTGTAACAATAAAGTACTCGAGCCTCTTGTCAATTTAATCTATCGCTCAAAGCTATGCTACACTTGAGTCCCAAATCAAACACTGATAGAACTTCAACTGGCCCTAACTTCTATACGGTACGTCCTACACCTATCAAAGTTTGCAACATACAAATACTTGTAAATTTTTACTGGAGCGTCATAAAACCTTAAAATTTTGTAACAATAAAGTACTCGAGCCTCTTGTCAATTTAAGCTATCGCTCAAAGCTATGCTACCCTTGAGTCCCAAATCAAACTTCAAATGGCCCTAACTTCTGTACGGTACGTCCTACACCTATCAAAGTTTGCAACATACAAATGCTTGTAACTTTTTACTGGAGCGTCATAAAACCTTGAAATTTTGTAGCAATAAGGTACTCGAGCCTGTTGTCAATTTAAGCTATCGCTCAAAGCTATGCTACCTTTGAGTCCCAAATCAAACACTGATAAAACTTAAAATGGCAGTAACTTCTATACGGTACGTACTACACCTATCAAAGTTTGCAACATACAAATGCTTGCAACTTTTTACTGGAGCATCATAAAACCTTGAAATTATGTAACAATAAAGTACTCGAGCTCTTGTCAATTTAAGCTATCGCTCAAAGCTAAGCTACCCTTGAGTCCCAAATCAAACACTGATAAAGCTTCAAATGGCCCTAACTTCTATACGGTACATCCTACACCTATCAAAGTTTGCAACATACAAATGCTTGTAACTTTTTACTGGAGCATCATAAAAGCTTGAAATTTTGTAACAATAAAGTACTCAAGCCTCTTGTCAATTTAAGCTATCGCTCAAAGCTATGCTACACTTGAATCCCAAATCAAACACTGATAGAACTTCAACTGGCCCTAACTTCTATACGGTACGTCCTACACCTATCAAAGTTTGCAACATACACATGCTTGTAACTTTTGACTGGAGCGTCATAAAACCTTGAAATTTTGTAACAATAAGGTACTCGAGCCTCTTGTCAATTTAAGCTATCGCTCAAAGCTATGCTACCCTTGAGTCCCAAATCAAACTTCAAATGGCCCTAACTTCTGTACGGTACGTCCTACACCTATCAAAGTTTGCAACATTCAAATGCTTGTAAATTTTTTCTGGAGCGTCATAAAATCTTGAAATTTTGTAACACTAAAGTACTCGAGGCTCTTGTCAATTGAAGCTATCGCTCAAAGTTATGCTACCCTTATGTCCCAAATCAAACACAGATAAAACTTCAAATGGCCCCAACTTCTATACGGTACGTCCTACACCTATCCAAGTTTGCAACATACAAATGCTTGTAACTTTTTAATGGAGCGTCATAAAACCTAGAAATTTTGTAACAATAAGGTACTCGAGCCTCTTGTCAATTTAAGCTATCGCTCAAAGCTATGCTACCCTTAAGTCCGAAATCAAACACTGATAAAACTTCAAATGGCCCTAACTTCTATACTGTACGTCCTACACCTATGAAAGTTTGCAACATACAAATGCTTGTAACTTTTTACTAGAGCGTCATAAAACCTTGAAATTTTGTAACAATAAAGTACTCGAGCCTCTTGTCAATTTAAGCTATCGCTCAAAGCTATGCTACCCTTAAGTCCGAAATCAAACACTGATAAAACTTCAAATGGCCCTAACTTCTATACTGTACGTCCTACACCAAGCCAAGTTTGCAACATACAAATATTTGTAACTTTTTACTGGAGCGTCATAAAACCTTGAAATTTTGTAACAATAAAGTACTCGTGCCTCTTGTCAATTTAAGCTATCGCTCAAAGCTATGCTACCATTGAGTCCCAAATCAAACACTGACAAAACTTCAAATGGCCCTAACTTCTAAACGGTACGTCCTACACCTATCAAAGTTTGCAACATACAAATGCTTGTAACTTTTTACTGGAGCGTCATAAAACCTTGAAATTTTGTAACTATAAAGTACTCGAGCCTCTTGTCAATTTAAGCTATCGCTCAAAGCTATGCTACCCTTAAGTCCGAAATCAAACACTGAAAAAACTTCAAATGGCCCTAACTTCTATACTGTACGTCCTACACCTATGAAAGTTTGCAACATATAAATGCTTGTAACTTTTTACTGGAGCGTCATAAAACCTTGAAATTTTGTAACAATAAAGTACTCGAGCCTCTTGTCAATTTAAGCTATCGCTCAAAGCTATGCTACCCTTGAGTCCCAAATCAAACACTGATAAAACTTCAAATGGCCCTAACTTCTATACGGTACGTCCTACACCTATCAAAGTTTGCAACATACAAATGCTTGTAACTTTTTACTGGAGCGTCATAAAACCTTGAAATTTTGTAGCAATAAGGTACTCGAGCCTCTTGTCAATTTAAGCTATCGCTCAAAGCTATGCTACCTTTGAGTCCCAAATCAAACACTGATAAAACTTAAAATGGCAGTAACTTCTATACGGTACGTACTACACCTATCAAAGTTTGCAACATACAAATGCTTGCAACTTTTTACTGGAGCATCATAAAACCTTGAAATTATGTAACAATAAAGTACTCGAGCCTCTTGTCAATTTAAGCTATCGCTCAAAGCTAAGCTACCCTTGAGTCCCAAATCAAACACTGATAAAGCTTCAAATGGCCCTAACTTCTATACGGTACATCCTACACCTATCAAAGTTTGCAACATACAAATGCTTGTAACTTTTTACTGGAGCATCATAAAAGCTTGAAATTTTGTAACAATAAAGTACTCAAGCCTCTTGTCAATTTAAGCTATCGCTCAAAGCTATGCTACACTTGAATCCCAAATCAAACACTGATAGAACTTCAACTGGCCCTAACTTCTATACGGTACGTCCTACACCTATCAAAGTTTGCAACATACAAATGCTTGTAACTTTTGACTGGAGCGTCATAAAACCTTGAAATTTTGTAACAATAAGGTACTCGAGCCTCTTGTCAATTTAAGCTATCGCTCAAAGCTATGCTACCCTTGAGTCCCAAATCAAACTTCAAATGGCCCTAACTTCTGTACGGTACGTCCTACACCTATCAAAGTTTGCAACATTCAAATGCTTGTAAATTTTTTCTGGAGCATCATAAAATCTTGAAATTTTGTAACACTAAAGTACTCGAGGCTCTTGTCAATTGAAGCTATCGCTCAAAGTTATGCTACCCTTATGTCCCAAATCAAACACAGATAAAACTTCAAATGGCCCCAACTTCTATACGGTACGTCCTACACCTATCCAAGTTTGCAACATACAAATGCTTGTAACTTTTTAATGGAGCGTCATAAAACCTAGAAATTTTGTAACAATAAGGTACTCGAGCCTCTTGTCAATTTAAGCTATCGCTCAAAGCTATGCTACCCTTAAGTCCGAAATCAAACACTGATAAAACTTCAAATGGCCCTAACTTCTATACTGTACGTCCTACACCTATGAAAGTTTGCAACATACAAATGCTTGTAACTTTTTACTCGAGCGTCATAAAACCTTGAAATTTTGTAACAATAAAGTACTCGAGCCTCTTGTCAATTTAAGCTATCGCTCAAAGCTATGCTACCCTTAAGTCCGAAATCAAACACTGATAAAACTTCAAATGGCCCTAACTTCTATACTGTACGTCCTACACCAAGCCAAGTTTGCAACATACAAATATTTGTAACTTTTTACTGGAGCGTCATAAAACCTTGAAATTTTGTAACAATAAAGTACTCGTGCCTCTTGTCAATTTAAGCTATCGCTCAAAGCTATGCTACCATTGAGTCCCAAATCAAACACTGACAAAACTTCAAATGGCCCTAACTTCTATACGGTACGTCCTACACCTATCAAAGTTTGCAACATGCAAATGCTTGTAACTTTTTACTGGAGCGTCATAAAACCTTGAAATTTTGTAACTATAAAGTACTCGAGCCTCTTGTCAATTTAAGCTATCGCTCAAAGCTATGCTACCCTTAAGTCCGAAATCAAACACTGAAAAAACTTCAAATGGCCCTAACTTCTATACTGTACGTCCTACACCTATGAAAGTTTGCAACATATAAATGCTTGTAACTTTTTACTGGAGCGTCATAAAACCTTGAAATTTTGTAACAATAAAGTACTCGAGCCTCTTGTCAATTTAAGCTATCGCTCAAAGCTATGCTACCCTTGAGTCCCAAATCAAACACTGATAAAACTTCAAATGGCCCTAACTTCTATACGGTACGTCCTACACCTATCAAAGTTTGCAACATACAAATGCTTGTAACATTTTACTGGAGCGGCATAAAACCTTGAAATTTTGTAACATTAAAGTACTCGAGCCTCTTGTCAATTTAAGCTATCGCTCAAAGCTATGCTACCCTTGAGTCCCAAACCAAACTTCAAATGGCCCTAACTTCTGTATGGTACGTCCTACGCCTATCAATATTTGCAACATACAAATGCTTGTAACTTTTTACTATAGCGTCATAAAACCTTGAAATTTTGTGACAATAAAGTACTCGAGCCTCTTGTCAAAGTAAGCTATCGCTCAAAGCTATGATACACTTGAGTCCCAAATCAAACACTGATAAAACTTCACATGGCCCTAACTTCTATACGGTACGTCCTACACCTATCAAAATTTGCAACATACAAATGCTTGTAACTTTTTACTGGAGCGTCATAAAACATTGAAATTTTGTAACAATAAAGCACTCGAGCGTCTTGTCAATTTAGGCTATCGCTCAAAGCTGTGCTACCCTTGAGTCCCAAATCAAACACTGATAAAGCTTCAAATGGCCCTAACTTCTATACGGTATCGCCTACACCTCTCAAAAGTTGCAACATACAAATGCTTGTGACTTCTTACTGGAGCGTCATAAAACCTTGAAATTTTGTAACAATAAAGTACTCGAGCCTCTTGTCAATTTAAGCTATCGCTCAAAGCTATGCCAGCCTTGAGTCCCAAATCAAATACTGATTAAACTTCAAATGGCCCTAATTTCTATACGGTGCGTCCTACACCTATCAAAGTTTGCAACATACAAATGCTTGTAACTTTTTACTGGGGCGTCATAAAACCTTGAAATTTGGTAACAATAAGGTACTCGAGACTCTTGTCAATTTAAGCTATCGCTCAAAGCTATGCTAACCTTGAGTCCCAAATGAAACACTGATAGAACTTCAACTGGCCCTATCTTCTCTACGGTACGTCCTACACCTATTAAAGTTTGCAACATACAAATGCTTGTAACTTTTTACTGGAGCGTCATAAAACCTTGAAATTTTGTAACAATAGAGTACTCGAGCCTCTTGTCAATTGAAGCTATCGCTCAAAGCTATGCTACCCTTGAGTCCCAAATCAAACACTGATAAAACTTCAATTGGCCCTAACTTCTATACGGTACGTCCTACACCTATCCAAGTTTGCAACATACAAATGCTTGTACCTTTTTCCTGGAGCGTCTTAAAACTTTGAAATTTTGTAACAATAAAGTACTCGATCCTCTTGTCAATTTAAGCTATCGCTCAAAGCTACCCTTGAGTCCCAAATCAAACACTGATAAAGCTTCAAATGGCCCTAACTTCTATACGGTATCGCCTACACCTCTCAAAAGTTGCAACATACAAATGCTTGTGACTTCTTACTGGAGCGTCATAAAACCTTGAAATTTTGTAACAATAAAGTACTCGAGCCTCTTGTCAATTTAAGCTATCGCTCAAAGCTATGCTACCCTTGAGTCCCAAATTAAACACTGATAGAACTTCAACTGGCCTTAACTTCTATACGGTACGTCTTACACCTATCAAAGTTTGCAACATACAAATGCTTGTAACTTTTTCCTGGAGCGTCTTAAAACTTTGAAATTTTGTAACAATAAAGTACTCGATCCTCTAGTCAATTTAAGCTATCGCTCAAAGCTATGCCAGCCTTCAGTCCCAAAGCAATCACTGATAAAACTTCAAATGGCCCTAATTTCTATACGGTACGTCCTACACCTATCAAAGTTTGCAACATACAAATGCTTGTAACTTTTTACTGGGGCGTCATAAAACCTTGAAATTTGGTAACAATAAAGTACTCGAGCCTCTTGTCAATTTAAGCTATCGCTCAAAGCTATGCTACCCTTAAGTCCCAAATCAAACACTGATAGAACTTCAACTGGCCCTATCTTCTATACGGTACGTCCTACACCTATCAAAGTTTGCAACATACAAATGCTTGTAACTTTTTACTGGAGCGTCATAAAACCTTGAAATTTTGTAACAATAAAGTACTCGAGCCTCTTGTCAATTTAAGCTATCGCTCAAAGCTATGCTACCCTTGAGTCCCAAATCAAACACTGATAAAACTTCTAATGGCCCTAACTTCTATACGGTACGTCCTACACCTATCAAAGTTTGCAACACAGAAATGCTTGTAACTTTTTACTGGAGCGTCATAGAACCTTGAAATTTTGTAACAATAAAGTATTCGAGCCTCTTGTCAATTTAAGCTATCGCTCAAAGCTATGCTACCCTTGAGTCCCAAATAAAACACTGATAGAACTTCAACTGGCCCTAACTTCTATATGGTACGTCCTACACCTATCAAAGTTGGCAACATACAAATGCTTGTAACTTTTTACTGGAGCGTCATAAAACCTTGAAATTTGGTAACAATAAAGTACTCGAGCCTCTTGTCTATTTAAGCTATCGCTCAAAGCTATGCTACACTTGAGTCCCAAATCAAACACTGATAGAACTTCAACTGGCCCTATCTTCTATACGGTACGTCCTACACCTATCAAAGTTTGCAACATACAAATGCTTGTAACTTTTTACTGGAGCGTCATAAAACCTTGAAATTTTGTAACAATAGAGTACTCGAGCCTCTTGTCAATTGAAGCTATCGCTTAAAGCTATGCTACCCTTGAGTCCCAAATCAAACACTGATAAAACTTCAAATGGCCCTAACTTCTATACGGTACGTCCTACACCTATCCAAGTTTGCAACATACAAATGCTTGTAACTTTTTACTGGAGCGTCATAAAACCTTGAAATTTTGTAACAATACAGTTCTCGAGCCTTTTGTCAATTTAAGCTATCGCTCAAAGCTATGCTACCCTTGAGTCCCAAATCAAACACTGATAAAACTTCTAATGGCCCTACCTTCTATACGGTACGTCCTACACCTATCAAATTTTGCAACATACAAATGCTTGTAACTTTTTACTGGAGCGTCATAAAACCTTGAAATTTTGTAACTATAAAGTACTCGAGCCTCTTGTCAATTTAAGCTATCGCTCAAAGCTATGCTACCCTTGAGTCCCAAATCAAACACTGATAAAAGTTCAAGTGGCCCTAATTTCTATACGGTACGTCCGACACCTATCAAAGTTTGCAACATACAAATGCTTGTAACATTTTACTGGAGCGTCATAAAACCTTGAAATTTTGTAACAATAAAGTACTCGAGCCTCTTGTCAATTTAAGCTATCGCTCAAAGCTATGCTACCCTTAAGTCCGAAATCAAACACTGATAAAACTTCAAATGGAACTAACTTCTATACTGTACGTCTTACACCTATGAAAGTTTGCAACATACAAATGCTTGTAACTTTTTACTGGAGCGTCATAAAACGTTGAAATTTTGTAACAATAAAGTACTCGAGCCTCTTGTCAATTTAAGCTATCGCTCAAAGCTATGCTATCCTTGAGTCCCAAATAAAACACTGATAAAACTTCAAATGGCCCTAACTTCTATACGGTACGTCCTACACCTATCAAAGTTTGCAACATACAAATGCTTGTAACATTTTACTGGAGCGTCATAAAACCTTGAAATTTTGTAACATTAAAGTACTCGAGCCTCTTGTCAATTTAAGCTATCGCTCAAAGCTATGCTACCCTTGAGTCCCAAACCAAACTTCAAATGGTCCTAACTTCTGTACGGTACGTCCTACGCCTATCAAAGTTTGCAACATACAAATGCTTGTAACTTTTTACTGGAGCGTCATAAAACCTTGAAATTTTGTAACAATAAGGACCTCGAGCCTCTTGTCAATGTAAGCTATCGCTCAAAGCTATGCTACACTTGAGTCCCAAATCAAACACTGATAAAACTTCAAATGGCCCTAACTTCTATACGGTACGTCCTACACCTATCAAAATTTGCAACATACAAATGCTTGTAACTTTTTACTGGAGCGTCATAAAACCTTGAAATTTTGTAACAATAAAGTACTCGAGCCTCTTGTCAATTTAAGCTATCGCTCAAAGCTATGCTACCCTTGAGTCCCCAATTAAACACTGATAAAACTTAAAATGGCCGTAACTTCTATACGGTACGTACTACACCTATCAAAGTTTGCAACATACAAATGCTTGTAACTTTTTACTGGAGCGTCATAAAACATTGAAATTTTGTAACAATAAAGTACTCGAGCCTCTTGTCAATTTAGGCTATCGCTCAAAGCTGTGCTACCCTTAAGTCCCAAATCAAACACTGATAAAGCTTCAAATGGCCCTAACTTCTATACGGTACGGCCTACACCTCTCAAAATTTGCAACATACAAATGCTTGTGACTTCTTACTGGAGCGTCATAAAACCTTGAAATTTTGTAACAATAAAGTACTCGAGCCTCTTGTCAATTTCAGCTATCGCTCAAAGCTATGCCAGCCTTGAGTCCCAAATCAATCACTGATAAAACTTCAAATGGCCTTACTTCTATACGGTACGTCCTACACCTATCAAAGTTTGCAACATACAAATGCTTGTAACTTTTTACTGGGGCGTCATAAAAACTTGAAATTTGGTAACAATAAAGTACTCGAGACTCTTGTCAATTTAAGCTAACGCTCAAAGCTATGCTACCCTTGGGTCCCAAATGAAACACTGATAGAACTTCAACTGGCCCTATCTTCTCTACGGTACGTCCTACACCTATGAAAGTTTGCAACATACAAATGCTTGTAACTTTTTACTGGAGCGTCATAAAACCTTGAAATTTTGTAACAATAGAGTACTCGAGCCTCTTGTCAATTGAAGCTATCGCTCAAATCTATGCTACCCCTGAGTCCCAAATCAAACACTGATAAAACTTCAATTGGCCCTAACTTCTATACGGTACGTCCTACACCTATCCAAGTTTGCAACATACAAATGCTTGTAACTTTTTCCTGGAGCGTCTTAAAACTTTGAAATTTTGTAACAATAAAGTACTCGATCCTCTTGTCAATTTAAGCTATCGCTCAAAGCTACCCTTGAGTCCCAAATCGAACACTGATAAAACTTCTAATGGCCCTAACTTCTATACGGTACGTCCTACACCTATCAAAATTTGCAACACACAAATGCTTGTAAATTTTTACTGGAGCGTCATAAAACCTTGAAATTTTGTATCAATAAAGTACTCGAGCCTCTTGTCAATTTAAGCTATCGCTCAAAGCTATGCTACCCTTGAGTCCCAAATTAAACACTGATAGAACTTCAACTGGCCTTAACTTCTATACGGTACGTCTTACACCTATCAAAGTTTGCAACATACAAATGTTTGTAACTTTTTCCTGGAGCGTCTTAAAACTTTGAAATTTTGTAACAATAAAGTACTCGATCCTCTTGTCAATTTAAGCTATCGCTCAAGGCTATGCCAGCCTTCAGTCCCAAATCAATCACTGATAAAACTTCAAATGGCCCTAATTTATATACAGTACGTCCTACACCTATCAAAGTTTGCAACATACAAATGCTTGTAACTTTTTACTGGGGCGTCATAAAACCTTGAAATTTGGTAACAATAAAGTACTCGAGCCTCTTGTCAATTTAAGCTATCGCTCAAACCTAGGCTACCCTTAAGTCCCAAATCAAACACTGATAGAACTTCAACTGGCCCTATCTTCTATACTGTACATCCTACACCTATCAAAGTTTGCAACATACAAATGCTTGTAACTTTTTACTGGAGCGTCATAAAACCTTGAAATTTTGTAACAATAAAGTACTCGAGCCTCTTGTCAATTTAAGCTATCGCTCAAAGCTATGCTACCCTTGAGTCCCAAATCAAACACTGAAAAAACTTCTAATGACGCTAACTTCTATACGGTACGTCCTACACCTATCAAAGTTTGCAACACACAAATGCTTGTAACTTTTTACTGGGGCGTCATAAAACCTTGAAATTTTGTAACAATAAAGTACTCGAGCCTCTTCTAAATTTAAGCTATCGCTCAAAGCTATGCTACACTTGAGTCCCAAATCAAACACTGATAAAACTTCAAATGGCCCTAACTTCTATACGGTACGTCCTACACCTATCAAAATTTGCAACATACAAATGCTTGTAACTTTCTACTGGAGCGTCATAAAACCTTGAAATTTTGTAACAATAAAGTACTCGAGGCTCTTGTCAATTTAAGCTATCGCTCAAAGCTATGCTACACTTGAGTCCCAAATCAAACACTGATAGAACTTCAACTGGCCCTAACTTCTATACGGTACGTCCTAGACCTATCAAAGTTTGCAACATACAAATGCTTGTAACTTTTTACCGGGGCGTCATAAAACCTTGAAATTTGGTAACAATAAAGTACTCGAGCCTCTTGTCAATTTAAGCTATCGCTCAAAGCTATGCTACACTTGAGTCCCAAATCAAACACTGATAAAACTTCAAATGGCCCTAACTTCTATACGGTACGTCCTACACCTATCAAAGTTTGCAACATACAAATGCTTGTAACTTTTTCCTGGAGCGTCAGAAAACCTTGAAATTTTGTAACAATAAAGTACTCGAGGCTCTTGTCAATTTAAGCTATCGCTCAAAGCTATGCTACACTTGAGTCTCAAATCAAACACTGATAAAACTTCAAATGGCCCTAACTTCTATACGGTACGTCCTACACCTATCAAAATTTGCAACATACAAATGCTTGTAACTTTTTACTGGAGCGTCATAAAACCTTGAAATTTTGTGACAATAAAGTACTCGAGGCTCTTGTCAATTTAAGCTATCGCTCAAAGCTATGCTACACTTGAGTCCCAAATCAAACACTGATAAAACTTCAAATGGCCCTAACTTCTATACGGTACGTCCTACACCTATCAAAGTTTGCAACATACAAATGCTTGTAAATTTTTACTGGGGCGTCATAAAACCTTGAAATTTGGTAATAATAAAGTACTCGAGCCTCTTGTCAATTTAAGCTATCGCTCAAAGCTATGCTACACTTGAGTCCCAAATCAAACACTGATAAAACTTCCACTGGCCCTAACTTCTATACGGTACGTCCTAGACCTATCAAAGTTTGCAACATACAAATGCTTGTAAATTTTTACTGGGGCGTCATAAAACCTTGAAATTTGGTAACAATAAAGTACTCGAGCCTCTTGTCAATTTAAGCTATCGCTCAAAGCTATGCTACACTTGAGTCCCAAATCAAACACTGATAAAACTTCAAATGGCCCTAACTTCTATACGGTACGTCCTACACCCATCAAAGTTTGCAACATACAAATGCTTGTAACTTTTTCCTGGAGCGTCAGAAAACCTTGAAATTTTGTAACAATAAAGTACTCGAGCCTCTTGTCAATTTAAGCTATCGCTCAAAGCTGTGCTACCCTTGAGTCCCAAATTAAACACTGATAAAGCTTCAAATGGCCCTAACTTCTATACGGTACGTCCTACACCTATCAAAGTTTGCAACATACAAATGCTTGTAACTTTTTGATGGAGCGTCAGAAAACCTTGAAATTTTGTAACAATAAAGTACTCGAGGCTCTTGTCAATTTAAGCTAGCGCTCAAAGCTATGCTACACTTGAGTCCCAAATCAAACACTAATAAAACTTCAAATGGCCCTAACTTCTATACGGTACGTCCTACACCTATCAAAGTTTGCAACATACAAATGCTTGTAACTTTTTCCTGGAGCGTCAGAAAACCTTGAAATTTTGTAACAATAAAGTACTCGAGGCTCTTGTCAATTTAAGCTATCGCTCAAAGCTATGCTACACTTGAGTCCCAAATCAAACACTGATAAAACTTCAAATGGCCCTAACTTCTATACGGTACGTCCTACACCTATCAAAATTTGCAACATACAAATGCTTGTAACTTTTTACTGGAGCGTCATAAAACCTTGAAATTTTGTAACAATAAAGTACTCGAGGCTCTTGTCAATTTAAGCTATCGCTCAAAGCTATGCTACACTTGAGTCCCAAATCAAACACTGATAAAATTTCAAATGGCCCTAACTTCTATACGGTACGTCCTACACCTATCAAAGTTTGCAACATACAAATGCTTGTAACTTTTTACTGGGGCGTCATAAAACCTTGAAATTTGGTAATAATAAAGTACTCGAGCCTCTTGTCAATTTAAGCTATCGCTCAAAGCTATGATACACTTGAGTCCCAAATCAAACACTGATAAAACTTCAAATGGCCCTAACTTCTATACGGTACGTCCTACACCTATCAAAGTTTGCAACATACAAATGCTTGTAAATTTTTACTGGGGCGTCATAAAACCTTGAAATTTGGTAATAATAAAGTACTCGAGCCTCTTGTCAATTTAAGTTATCGCTCAAAGCTATGCTACACTTGAGTCCAAAATCAAACGCTGATAAAACTTCAAATGGCCCTAACTTCTATACGGTACGTCCTACACCTATCAAAATTTGCAACATACAAATGCTTGTAACTTTTTACTGGAGCGTCATAAAACCTTGAAATTTTGAAACAAAGTACTCGAGGCTCTTGTCAATTTAAGCTATCGCTCAAAGCTATGCTACACTTGAGTCCCAAATCAAACACTGATAAAATTTCAAATGGCCCTAACTTCTATACGGTACGTCCTACACCTATCAAAGTTTGCAACATACAAATGCTTGTAAATTTTTACTCGGGCGTCATAAAACCTTGAAATTTGGTAATAATAAAGTACTCGAGCCTCTTGTCAATTTAAGCTATCGCTCAAAGCTATGCTACACTTGAGTCCCAAATCAAACACTGATAAAACTTCCACTGGCCCTAACTTCTATACGGTACGTCCTAGACCTATCAAAGTTTGCAACATACAAATGCTTGTAAATTTTTACTGGGGCGTCATAAAACCTTGAAATTTGGTAACAACAAAGTACTCGAGCCTCTTGTCAATTTAAGCTATCGCTCAAAGCTATGCTACACTTGAGTCCCAAATCAAACACTGATAAAACTTCAAATAGCCCTAACTTCTATACGGTACGTCCTACACCCATCAAAGTTTGCAACATACAAATGCTTGTAACTTTTTCCTGGAGCGTCAGAAAACCTTGAAATTTTGTAACAATAAAGTACTCGAGCCTCTTGTCAATTTAAGCTATCGCTCAAAGCTGTGCTACCCTTGAGTCCCAAATTAAACACTGATAAAGCTTCAAATGGCCCTAACTTCTATACGGTACGTCCTACACCTTTCAAAGTTTGCAACATACAAATGCTTGTAACTTTTTCCTGGAGCGTCAGAAAACCTTGAAATTTTGTAACAATAAAGTACTCGAGGCTCTTGTCAATTTAAGCTATCGCTCAAAGCTATGCTACACTTGAGTCCCAAATCAAACACTGATAAAACTTCAAATGGCCCTAACTTCTATACGATACGTCCTACACCTATCAAAGTTTGCAACATACAAATGCTTGTAACTTTTTCCTGGAGCGTCAGAAAACCTTGAAATTTTGTAACAATAAAGTACTCGAGGCTCTTGTCAATTTAAGCTATCGCTCAAAGCTATGCTATACTTGAGTCCCAAATCAAACACTGATAAAACTTCAAATGGCCCTAACTTCTATACGGTACGTCCTACACCTATCAAAATTTGCAACATACAAATGCTTGTAACTTTTTACTGGAGCGTCATAAAACATTGAAATTTTGTAACAATAAAGTACTCGAGCCTCTTGTCAATTTAAGCTATCGCTCAAAGCTGTGCTACCCTTGAGTCCCACATTAAACACTGATAAAGCTTTAAATGGTCCTAACTTCTATACGGTACCTCCTACACCTATCAAAGTTTGCAACATACAAATGCTTGTAACTTTTTCCTGGAGCGTCAGAAAACCTTGAAATTTTGTAACAATAAGGTACTCGAGGCTCTTGTCAATTTAAGCTATCGCTCAAAGCTATGCTACACTTGAGTCCCAAATCAAACACTGATAGAACTTCAACTGGCCCTAACTTCTATACGGTACGTCCTAGACCTATCAAAGTTTGCAACATACAAATGCTTGTAACTTTTTACTAGGGCGTCATAAAACCTTGAAATTTGGTAACAATAAAGTACTCGAGCCTCTTGTCAATTTAAGCTATCGCTCAAAGCTATGATACACTTGAGTCCCAAATCAAACACTGATAAAACTTCAAATGGCCCTAACTTCTATACGGTACGTCCTACACCTATCAAAGTTTGCAACATACAAATGCTTGTAAATTTTTACTGGGGCGTCATAAAACCTTGAAATTTGGTAATAATAAAGTACTCGAGCCTCTTGTCAATTTAAGTTATCGCTCAAAGCTATGCTACACTTGAGTCCCAAATCAAACGCTGATAAAACTTCAAATGGCCCTAACTTCTATACGGTACGTCCTACACCTATCAAAATTTGCAACATACAAATGCTTGTAACTTTTTACTGGAGCGTCATAAAACCTTGAAATTTTGAAACAAAGTACTCGAGGCTCTTGTCAATTTAAGCTATCGCTCAAAGCTATGCTACACTTGAGTCCCAAATCAAACACTGATAAAACTTCAAATGGCCCTAACTTCTATACGATACGTCCTACACCTATCAAAGTTTGCAACATACAAATGCTTGTAAATTTTTACTGGGGCGTCATAAAACCTTGAAATTTGGTAATAATAAAGTACTCGAGCCTCTTGTCAATTTAAGCTATCGCTCAGAGCTATGCTACCCTTGAGTCCCAAATCAAACACTGATAGAACTTCAACTGGCCCTAACTTCTATACGGTACGTCCTAGACCTATCAAAGTTTGCAACACACAAATGCTTGTAACTTTTTACTGGAGCGTCATAAAACCTTGAAATTTTGTAACAATAAAGTACTCGAGCCTCTTGTCAATTTAAGCTATCGCTCAAAGCTATGCTACCCTTGAGTCCCCAATTAAACACTGATAAAACTTAAAATGGCCGTTACTTCTATACGGTACGTACTACACCTATCAAAGTTTGCAACATACAAATGCTTGTAACTTTTTACTGGAGCGTCATAAAACATTGAAATTTTGTAACAATAAAGCACTCGAGCGTCTTGTCGATTTAGGCTATCGCTCAAAGCTGTGCTACCCTTGAGTCCCAAATCAAACACTGATACAGCTTCAAATGGCCCTAACTTCTATACGGTACGGCCTACACCTCTCAAAATTTGCAACATACAAATGCTTGTGACTTCTTACTGGAGCGTCATAAAACCTTGAAATTTTGTAACAACAAAGTACTCGAGCCTCTTGTCAATTTAAGCTATCGCTCAAAGCTATGCCAGCCTTGAGTCCCAAATCAATAACTGATAAAACTTCAAATGGCCCTAACTTCTATACGGTACGTCCTACACCTATCAAAGTTTGCAACATACAAATGCTTGTAACTTTTTACTGGGGCGTCATAAAACCTTGAAATTTGGTAACAATAAGTTACTCGAGACTCTTGTCAATTTAAGCTATCGCTCAAAGCCATGCTACCCTTGAGTCCCAAATGAAACACTGATAGAACTTCAACTGGCCCTATCTTCTCTACGGTACGTCCTACACCTATGAAAGTTTGCAACATACAAATGCTTGTAACTTTTTACTGGAGCGTCATAAAACCTTGAAATTTTGTAACAATAGAGTACTCGAGCCTTGAAGCTATCGTTCAAAGCTATGCTACCCTTGAGTCCCAAATCAAACACTGATAAAACTTCAATTGGCCCTAACTTCTATACGGTACGTCCTACACCTATCCAAGTTTGCAACATACAAATGCTTGTAACTTTTTCCTGGAGCGTCTTAAAACTTTGAAATTTTGTAACAATAAAGTACTCGATCCTCTTGTCAATTTAAGCTATCGCTAAAAGCTACCCTTGAGTCCCAAATGGAACACTGATAAAACTTCTAATGGCCCTAACTTCTATACGGTACGTCCTACACCTATCAAAGTTTGCAACACACAAATGCTTGTAACTTTTTACTGGAGCGTCATAAAACCTTGAAATTTTGTATCAATAAAGTACTCGAGCCTCTTGTCAATTTAAGCTATCGCTCAAAGCTATGCTACCCTTGAGTCCCAAATTAAACACTGATAGAACTTCAACTGGCCTTAACTTCTATACGGTACGTCTTACACCTATCAAAGTTTGCAACATACAAATGCTTGTAACTTTTTCCTGGAGCGTCTTAAAACTTTGAAATTTTGTAACAATAAAGTACTCGATCCTCTTGTCAATTTAAGCTATCGCTCAAAGCTATGCCAGCCTTCAGCCCCAAATCAATCACTGATAAAACTTCAAATGGCCCTAATTTCTATACGGTACGTCCTACACATATCAAAGTTTGCAACATACAAATGCTTGTAACTTTTTACTGGGGCGTCATAAAACCTTGAAATTTGGTAAGAATAAAGTACTCGAGCCTCTTGTCAATTTAAGCTATCGCTCAAAGCTATGCTACCCTTAAGTCCCAAATCAAACACTGATAGAACTTCAACTGGCCCTATCTTCTATACGGTACGTCCTACACCTATCAAAGTTTGCAACATACAAATGCTTGTAACTTTTTCTGGAGCGTCATAAAACCTTGAAATTTTGTAACAATAAAGTACTCGAGCCTCTTGTCAATTTAAGCTATCGCTCAAAGCTGTGCCCTTGAGTCCCAAATCAAACACTGATAAAGCTTCAAATGGCCCTAACTTCTATACGGTACATCCTACACCTATCAAAGTTTGCAACATACAAATGCTTGTAACTTTTTACTGGAGCATCATAAAAGCTTGAAATGATGTAACAATAAAGTACTCGAGTCTCTTGTCAATTTAAGCTATCGCTCAAAGCTATGCTACCCTTGAGTCCCAAATCAAACACTGATAAAACTTCAAGTGGCCCTAACTTCTATACGGTACGTCATACACCTATCAAAGTTTGCAACATACAAATGCTTGTAACATTTTACTGGAGCGTCATAAAACCTTAAAATTTTGTAACAATAAAGTACTCGAGCCTCTTGTCCATTTAAGCTATCGCTCAAAGCTATGCTACCCTTGAGTTCCAAATCAAACTTCAAATGGCCCTAACTTCTGTACGGTACGTTTTACATCTATCAAAGTTTGCAACATACAAATGCTTGTAACTTTTTACTGGAGCGTCATAAAACCTTGAAATTTTGTAGCAATAAAGTGCTCGAGCCCCTTGTCAATTTAAGCTATCGCTCAAAGCTATGCTACCCTTGAGTCCCAAATCAAACACTGATAAAACTTCAAATGGCCCTACCTTCTACACGGTACGTGCTACACCTATCAAATTTTGCAACATACAAATGCTTGTAACTTTTTACTGGAGCGTCATAAAACCTTGAAATTTTGTAGCAATAAAGTAATCGAGCCTCTTGTCAATTTAAGCTATCGCTCAAAGCTATGCTACCCTTGAGTCCCAAATCAAACACTGATAAAACTTCAAATGGCCCTACCTTCTATACGGTGCGTCCTACACCTATCAAAGTTTGCAACATACAATGCTTGTAACTTTTTACTGGAGCGTCATAAAACATTGACATTTTGTAACAATAAAGTACTCGAGCCTCTTGTCAATTTAAGCTGCCGCTCAAAGCTATGCTACCCTTGAGCCCCAAATCAAACACTGATAAAACTTCAAATGGCCCTAACTACTATACGGTACGTCCTACACCTATCAAATTTTGCAACATACAAATGCTTGTAACTTTTTACTGGAGCGTCATAAAACCTTGAAATTTTGTAACAATAAAGTACTCGAGCCTCTTGTCAATTTAAGCTATCGCTCAAAGCTATGCTATCCTTGAGTCCCAAATCAAACACTGATAAAATTTCAAATGGCCCTACCTTCTATACGGTGCGTCCTACACCTATCAAAGTTTGCAACATACAAATGCTTGTAACTTTTTACTGGAGTGTCATAAAACATTGAAATTTTGTAACAATAAAGTACTCGAGCCTCTTGTCAATTTAAGCTATCGCTCAAAGCTGTGCTACCCTTGAGTCCCAAATCAAACACTGATAAAGCTTCAAATGGCCCTAACTTCTATACGGTACATCCTACACCTATCAAAGTTTGCAACATACAAATGCTTGTAACTTTTTACTGGAGCATCATAAAAGCTTGAAATTATGTAACAATAAAGTACTCGAGCCTCTTGTCAATTTAAGCTATCGCTCAAAGCTATGCTACCCTTGAGTCCCAAATCAAACACTGATAAAACTTTAAGTGGCCCTAACTTCTATACGGTACGTCCTACACCTATCAAAGATTGCAACATACAAATGCTTGTAACATTTTACTGGAGCGTCATAAAACCTTAAAATTTTGTAACAATAAAGTACTCGAGCCTCTTGTCAATTTAAGCTATCGCTCAAAGCTATGCTACCCTTGAGTTCCAAATCAAACTTCAAATGGCCCTAACTTCTATACGGTACGTTTTACATCTATCAAAGTTTGCAACATACAAATGCTTGTAACTTTTTACTGGAGCGTCATAAAACCTTAAAATTTTGTAGCAATAAAGTACTCGAGCCCCTTGTCAATTTAAGCTATCGCTCAAAGCTATGCTACCTTTGAGTCCCAAATCAAACACTGATAAAACTTCAAATGGCCCTACCTTCTACACGGTACGTGCTACACCTATCAAATTTTGCAACATACAAATGCTTGTAACTTTTTACTGGAGCGTCATAAAACCTTGAAATTTTGTAGCAATAAAGTAATCGAGCCTCTTGTCAATTTAAGCTATCGCTCAAAGCTATGCTACCCTTGAGTCCCAAATCAAACACTGATAAAACTTCAAATGGCCCTACCTTCTATACGGTGCGTCCTACACCTATCAAAGTTTGCAACATACAATGCTTGTAACTTTTTACTGGAGCGTCATAAAACATTGAAATTTTGTAACAATAAAGTACTCGAGCCTCTTGTCAATTTAAGCTGTCGCTCAAAGCTATGCTACCCTTGAGTCCCAAATCAAACACTGATAAAACTTCAAATGGCCCTAATCACTATACGGTACGTCCTACACCTATCAAATTTTGCAACATACAAATGCTTGTAACTTTTTACTGGAGCGTCATAAAACCTTGAAATTTTGTAACAAGAAAGTACTCGAGCCTCTTGTCAATTTAAGTTATCGGTCAAAGCTATGCTACCCTTGAGTCCCAAATCAAACACTGATAAAACTTCAAATCGCCCTACCTTCTATACGGTGCGTCCTACACCTATCAAAGTTTGCAACATACAAATGCTTGTAACTTTTTACTGGAGTGTCATAAAACATTGAAATTTTGTAACAATAAAGTACTCGAGCCTCTTGTCAATTTAAGCTATCGCTCAAAGCTGTGCTACCCTTGAGTCCCAAATCAAACTTCAAATGCCCCTAACTTCTGTACGGTACGTCCTACACCTATCGAAGTTTGCAACATACAAATGCTTGTAACTTTTTACTGGAGCGTCATAAAACCTTGAAATTTTGTAACAATAAAGTACTCGAGCCTCTTGTCAATTTAAGCTGTCGCTCAAAGCTATGCTACCCTTGAGTCCCAAATCAAACACTGATAAAACTTCAAATGGCCCTAACTACTATACGGTACGTCCTACACCTATCAAATTTTGCAACATACAAATGCTTGTAACTTTTTACTGGAGCGTCATAAAACCTTGAAATTTTGTAACAATAAAGTACTCGAGCCTCTTGTCAATTTAAGCTATCGGTCAAAGCTATGCTACCCTTGAGTCCCAAATCAAACACTGATAAAACTTCAAATCGCCCTACCTTCTATACGGTGCGTCCTACACCTATCAAAGTTTGCAACATACAAATGCTTGTAACTTTTTACTGGAGTGTCATAAAACATTGAAATTTTGTAACAATAAAGTACTCGAGCCTCTTGTCAATTTAAGCTATCGCTCAAAGCTGTGCTACCCTTGAGTCCCAAATCAAACTTCAAATGGCCCTAACTTCTGTACGGTACGTCCTACACCTATCGGAGTTTGCAACATACAAATGCTTGTAACTTTTTACTGGAGCGTCATAAAACCTTTAAATTTTGTAACAATAAAGTACTCGAGCCTCTTGTCAATTTCAGCTATCGGTCAAAGCTATGCTACCCTTGAGTCCCAAATCAAACACTGATAAAACTTCAAATCGCCCTACCTTCTATACGGTGCGTCCTACATCTATCAAAGTTTGCAACATACAAATGCTTGTAACTTTTTACTGGAGTGTCATAAAGCATTGAAATTTTGTAACAATAAAGTACTCGAGCCTCTTGTCAATTTAAGCTATCGCTCAAAGCTGTGCTACCCTTGAGTCCCAAATCAAACTTCAAATGGCCCTAACTTCTGTACGGTACGTCCTACACCTATCGAAGTTTGCAACATACAAATGCTTGTAACTTTTTACTGGAGCGTCATAAAACCTTGAAATTTTGTAACAATAAAGTACTCGAGCCTCTTGTCAATTTAAGCTGTCGCTCAAAGCTATGCTACCCTTAAGTCCCAAATCAAACACTGATAAAACTTCAAATGGCCCTAACTACTATACGGTACGTCCTACACCTATCAAATTTTGCAACATACAAATGCTTGTAACTTTTTACTGGAGCGTCATAAAACCTTGAAATTTTGTAACAATAAAGTACTCGAGCCTCTTGTCAATTTAAGCTATCGCTCAAAGCTATGCTAACCTTGAGTCCCAAATCAAACACTGATAAAACTTCAAATGGCCCTACCTTCTATACGGTGCGTCCTACACCTATCAAAGTTTGCAACATACAAATGCTTGTAACTTTTTACTGGAGTGTCATAAAACATTGAAATTTTGTAACAATAAAGTACTCGAGCCTCTTGTCAATTTAAGCTATCGCTCAAAGCTGTGCTACCCTTGAGTCCCAAATCAAACACTGATAAAACTTCAAATGGCCCTACCTTCTATACGGTGCGTCCTACACCTATCAAAGTTTGCAACATACAAATGCTTGTAACTTTTTACTGGAGCGTCATAAAACCTTGAAATTTTGTAGCAATAAAGTACTCGAGCCCCTTGTCAATTTAAGCTATCGCTCAAAGCTATGCTACCTTTGAGTCCCAAATCAAACACTGATAAAACTTCAAATGGCCCTACCTTCTACACTGTACGTGCTACACCTATCAAATTTTGCAACATACAAATGCTTGTAACTTTTTACTGGAGCGCCATAAAACCTTGAAATTTTGTAGCAATAAAGTAATCGAGCCTCTTGTATATTTAAGCTATCGCTCAAAGCTATGCTACCCTTGAGTCCCTAATCAAACACTGATAAAACTTCAAATGGCCCTACCTTCTATACGGTGCGTCCTACACCTATCAAAGTTTGCAACATACAATGCTTGTAATTTTTTACTGGAGCGTCATAAAACATTGAAATTTTGTAACAATAAAGTACTCGAGCCTCTTGTCAATTTAAGCTGTCGCTCAAAGCTATGCTACCCTTGAGTCCCAAATCAAACACTGATAAAACTTCAAGTGGCCCTAACTACTATACGGTACGTCCTACACCTATCAAATTTTGCAACATACAAATGCTTGTAACTTTTTACTGGAGCGTCATAAAACCTTGAAATTTTGTAACAATAAAGTACTCGAGCCTCTTGTCAATTTAAGCTATCGGTCAAAGCTATGCTACCCTTGAGTCCCAAATCAAACACTGATAAAACTTCAAATCGCCCTACCTTCTATACGGTGCGTCCTACACCTATCAAAGTTTGCAACATACAAATGCTTGTAACTTTTTACTGGAGTGTCATAAAACATTGAAATTTTGTAACAATAAAGTACTCGAGCCTCTTGTCAATTTAAGCTATCCCTCAAAGCTGTGCTACCCTTGAGTCCCAAATCAAACTTCAAATGGACCTCACTTCTGTACGGTACGTCCTACACCTATCGAAGTTTGCAACATACAAATGCTTGTAACTTTTTACTGGAGCGTCATAAAACCTTGAAATTTTGTAACAATAAAGTACTCGAGCCTCTTGTCAATTTAAGCTGTCGCTCAAAGCTATGCTACCCTTGAGTCCCAAATCAAACACTGATAAATCTTCAAATGGCCCTAACTACTATACGGTACGTCCTACACCTATCAAATTTTGCAACATACAAATGCTTGTAACTTTTTACTGGAGCGTCATAAAACCTTGATATTTTGTAACAATAAAGTACTCGAGCCTCTTGTCAATTTAAGCTATCGCTCAAAGCTATGCTACCCTTGAGTCCCAAATCAAACACTGATAAAGCTTCAAATGACCCTAACATATATACGGTACGTCCTACACCTATCAAAGTTTGCAAAATACAAATGCTTGTAACTTTTTACTGGAGCGTCATAAAACCTTGAAATTTTGTAACAATAAAGTACTCGAGCCTCTTGTCAATTTAAGCTATCGCTCAAAGCTATGCTACCCTTGAGTTCCAAATCAAACACTGATAAAACTTCAAGTGGCCCTAACTTATATACGGTACGTCATACACCTATCAAAGTTTGCAACATACAAATGCTTGTAACATTTTACTGGAGCGTCATAAAACCTTGAAATTTTGTAACAATAAAGTACTCGAGCCTCTTGTCAATTTAAGCTATCGCTCAAAGCTATGCTACCCTTGAGTCCCAAATCAAACTTCAAATGGCCCTAACTTCTGTACGGTACGTCCTACACCTATCAAAGTTTGCAACATACAAATGCTTGTAATTTTTTACTGGAGCGTCATAAAACCTTGAAATTTTGATACAATAAAGTACTCGAGCCTCTTGTCAATTTAAGCTGTCGCTCAAAGCTATGCTACCCTTGCGTGCCAAATCAAACACTGATAAAATTTCAAGTGGACCTAACTTCTATACGGTACGTCATACACCTATCAAAGTTTGCAACATACAAATGCTTGTAACATTTTACTGGAGCGTCATAAAACCTGGAAATTTTGTAACAATAAAGTAATCGAGCCTCGTGTCAATTTAAGCTATCGCTCAAAGCTATGCTACCCTTGAGTCCCAAATCAAACACTGATAAAACTTCAAATGGCCCTAACTACTATACGGTGCATCCTACACCTATCAAAGTTTGCAACATACAAATGCTTGTAACTTTTTACTGGAGCGTCATAAAACATTGAAATTTTGTAACAATAAAGTACTCGAGCCTCTTGTCAATTTAAGCTATCGCTCAAAGCTGTGGTACCCTTGAGTCCCAAATCAAACACTGATAAAGCTTCAAATGGCCCTAACTTCTATACGGTACATCCTACACCTATCAAAGTTTGCAACATACAAATGCTTGTAACTTTTTACTGGAGCATCATAAAAGCTGGAAATTTTGTAAAAATAAAGTACTCGAGCCTCTTGTCAATTTAAGATATCGCTCAAAGCTATGCTACCCTTGAGTTCAAAATCAAACACTGATAAAACTTCAAGTGGCCCTAACTTCTATACGGTACGTCATACACCTATCAAAGTTTGCCACATACAAATGCTTGTAACATTTTACTGGAGCGTCATAAAACCTTGAAATTTTGCAACAATAAAGTACTCGAGCCTCTTGTCAATTTAAGCTATCGCTCAAAGCTATGCTACCCTTGAGTCCCAAATCAAACTTCAAATGGCCCTAATTTCTGTACGCTACATCCTACACCTATCGAAGTTTGCAACATAGAAATGCTTGTAACTTTTTACTGGAGCGTCATAAAACCTTGAAATTTTGTAACAATAAAGTACTCGAGCCTCTTGTCAATTTAAGCTGTCGCTCAAAGCTATGCTACCCTTGAGTCCCAAATCAAACACTGATACAACTTCAAATGGCCCTAACTACTATATGGTACGTCCTACACCTATCAAATTTTGCAACATACAAATGCTTGTAACTTTTTACTGGAGCGTCATAAAACCTTGAAATTTTGTAACAATAAAGTACTCGAGCCTCTTGTCAATTTAAGCTATCGCTCAAAGCTATGCTACCCTTGAGTCCCAAATCATACACTGATAAAGCTTCAAATGGCCCTAACATATATACGGTACGTCCTACACCTATCAAAGTTTGCAACATACAAATGCTTGTAACTTTTTACTGGAACGTCATAAAAGCTTGAAATTTTGTAACAATAAAGTACTCGAGCCTCTTGTCAATTTAAGCTATCGCTCAAAGCTATGCTACCCTTGAGTCCCAAATCAAACACTGACAAAACTTCACATGGCCCTAACTTCTATACGATACGTCCTCCACCTATGAAAGTTTGTAAAATACAAATGCTTGTAACTTTTTACTGGAGCGTCATAAAACCTTGAAATTTTGTAACAATAAAGTACTCGAGCCTCTTGTCAATTTAAGCTATCGCTCAAAGCTATGCTACCCTTGAGTTCCAAATCAAACGCTGATAAAACTTCAAGTGGCCCTAACTTATATACGGTACGTCATACACCTATCAAAGTTTGCAACATACAAATGCTTGTAACATTTTACTGGAGCGTCATAAAACCTTGAAATTTTGTAACAATAAAGTACTCGAGCCTCTTGTCAATTTAAGCTATTGCTCTAAGCTATGCTACCCTTGAGTCCCAAATCAAACTTCAAATGGCCCTAACTTCTGTAAGGTACGTCCTACACCTATCAAAGTTTGCAACATACAAATGATTGTAAGTTTTTACTGGAGCGTCATAAAACCTTGAAATTTTGTAACAATAAAGTACTCGAGCCTCTTGTCAGTTTAAGCTGTCGCTCAAAGCTATGCTACCCTTGAGTCCCAAATCAAACACTGATAAAACTTCAAATGGCCCTAACTTCTATACGGTACGTCCTACACCTATCAAAGTTTGCAACATACAAATGCTTGTAACTTTTTACTGGAGCGTCATAAAACCTTGAAATTATGTAACAATAAAGTACTCGACCCTCTTGTCAATTTAAGCTGTCGCTAAAAGCTATGCTACCCTTGAGTCCCAAATCAAACACTGATAAAACTTCAAGTGGCCCTAACTTCTATACGGTACGTCATACACCTATCAAAGTTTGCAACATACAAATGCTTGTAACATTTTACTGGAGCGTCATAAAACCTTGAAATTTTGTAGCAATAAAGTACTCGAGCCTCTTGTCAATTTAAGCTATCGCTCAAAGCTATGCTCCCGTTGAGTCCCAAATCAAACTTCAAATGGCCCTAACTTCTGTACGGTACGTCCTACACCTATCAAAGTTTGCAACATACAAATGCTTGTGACTTTTTACTGGAGCGTCATAAAACCTTGAAATTATGTAACAATAAAGTACTCGAGCCTCTTGTCAATTTAAGCTGTCGCTCAAAGCTATGCTAGCCTTGAGTCCCAAATCAAACACTGATAAAACTTGAAGTGGCCCTATCTTCTATACGGTACGTCCTACACCTATCAAATTTTGCAACATACAAATGCTTGTAACTTTTTACTGGAGCGTCATAAAACCTTGAAATTTTGTAGCAATAAAGTACTCGAGCCACTTGTCAATTTAAGCTATCGCTCAAAGCTATGCTACCCTTGAGACCCAAATCAAACACTGATAAAACTTCAAATGGTCCTACCTTCTATACGGTGCGTCCTACACCTATCAAAGTTTGCAACATACAAATGCTTGTAACTTTTTACTGGCGCGTCATAAAACATTGAAATTTTGTAACAATAAAGTACTCGAGCCTCTTGTCAATTTAAGCTATCGCTCAAAGCTATGCTACCCTTTAGTCCCAAATCAAACTTCAAATGGCCCTAACTTCTGTACGGTACGTCCTACACCTATCAAAGTTTGCAACATACAAATGCTTGTGACTCTTTACTGGAGCGTCATAAAACCTTGAAATTATGTAACAATAAAGTACTCGAGCCTCTTGTCAATTTAAGCTGTCGCTCAAAGCTATGCTAGCCTTGAGTCCCAAATCAACAACTGATAAAACTTTAAGTGGCCCTAACTTCTATACTTTACGTGCTACACCTATCAAATTTTGCAACATACAAATGCTTGTAACTTTTTACTGGAGCGTCATAAAACCTTGAAATTTTGTAGCAATAAAGTACTCGAGCCTCTTGTCAATTTAAGCTATCGCCCAAAGCTATGCTACCCCTGAGTCCCAAATCAAACATTGATAAAACTTCAAATGGCCCTACCTTCTATACGGTGCGTCCTACACCTATCAAAGTTTGCAACATACAAATGCTTGTAACTTTTTACTGGAGCGTCATAAAACATTGAAATTTTGTAACAATAAAGTACTCGAGCCTCTTGTCAATTTAAGCTATCGCTCAAAGCTGTGCTACCCTTGAGTCCCAAATCAAACTTCAAATGGCCCTAACTTCTGTACGGTACGTCCTACACCTATCAAAGTTTGCAACATACAAATGCTTGTAACTTTTTAATGGAGCGTCATAAAACCTTGAAATTTTGTAGCAATAAAGTACTCGAGCCTCTTGTCAATTTAAGCTATCGCTCAAAGCTATGCTACCCTTGAGTCCCAAATCAAACACTGATAAAACTTAAAATGGCCGTAACTTCTATACGGTACGTACTACACCTATCAAAGTTTGCAACATACAAATGCTTGTAACTTTTTACTGGAGCGTCATAAAACCTTGAAATGATGTAACAATAAAGTACTCGAGCCTCTTGTCAATTTAAGCTGTCTCTCAAGGCTGTGCTACCCTTGAGTCCCAAATGAAACACTGATAAAGCTTCAAATGGCCCTAACTTCTATACGGCACATCCTACCCCTATCAAAGTTTGCAACATACAAATGCTTGTAACTTTTTACTGGAGCATCATAAAAGCTTGAAATTTTGTAACAATAAAGTACTCGAGCCTCTTGTCAATTTAAGCTATCGCTCAAAGCTATGCTACACTTGAATCCCAAATCAAACACTGATAGAACTTCACCTGGCCCTAACTTCTATACGGTACGTCCTACACCTATCAAAGTTTGCAACATACAAATGCTTGTAACTTTTGACTGGAGCGTCATAAAACCTTGAAATTTTGTAACAATAAAGTTCTCGAGCCTCTTGTCAATTTAAGTTATCGCTCAAAGCTATGCTACCCTTGAGTCCCAAATCAAACACTGACAAAACTTCAAATGGCCCTAACTTCTATACGGTACGTCCTACACCTATCAAAGTTTGCAACATACAAATGCTTGTAACATTTTACTGGAGCGTCATAAAACCTTGAAATTTTGTAACAATAAAGTACTCGAGCCTCTTGTCAATTTAAGCTATCGCTCAAAGCTATGCTACCCTTGAGTTCCAAATCAAACTTCAAATGGCCCTAACTTCTGTACGGTACTTCCTACACCTATCAAAGTTTGCAACATACAAATGCTTGTGACTTTTTACTGGAGCGTCATAAAACCTTGAAATTATGTAACAATAAAGTACTCGAGCCTCTTGTCAATTTAAGCTGTCGCTCAAAGCTATGCTAGCCTTGAGTCCCAAATCAAACACTTATAAAACTTTATTCTATACGGTACGTGCAACACCTATGAAATTTTGCAAACATACTAATGCTTGTAACTTTTTACTGGAGCGTCATAAAACCTTGAAATTTTGTAGCAATAAAGTACTCGAGCCTCTAATCTATTTAAGCTATCGCTCAAAGCTATGATACCCTTGAGTCCCAAATCAAACACTGATAAAACTTCAAATGGCCCTACCTTCTATACGGTGCGTCCTACACCTATCAAAGTTTGCAACATACAAATGCTTGTAACTTTTTACTGGAGCGTCATAAAACATTGAAATTTTGTAACAATAAAGTACTCGAGCCTCTTGTCAATTTAAGCTATCGCTCAAAGCGGTGCTACCCTTGAGTCCCAATTCAAATGGCCCTAACTTCTATACGGTACATCCTACACCTATCAAAGTTTGCAACATACTAATGCTTGTAAAATTTTACTGGAGCGTCATAAAAAAAGCTTGAAATTTTGTAACAATAAAGTACTCGAGCCTCTTGTCAATTTAAGCTATCGCTCAAAGCTATGCTACCCTTGAGTCCCAAATCAAACACTGATAAAACTTCAAATGGCCCTACCTTCTATACGGTGCGTCCTACACCTATCAAAGTTTGCAACATACAAATGCTTGTAACTTTTTACTGGAGCGTCATAAAACATTGAAATTTTGTAACAATAAAGTACTCGAGCCTCTTGTCAATTTAAGCTATCGCTCAAAGTTATGCCAGCCTTGAGTCCCAAATCAAACACTGATAAAGCTTCAAATGGCCCTAACTTATATACGGTACGTCCTACACCTATCCAAGTTTGCAACATACAAATGCTTGTAACTTTTTAATGGAGCGTCATAAAACATTGAAATTTTGTAACAATAAAGTACTCGAGCCTCTTGTCAATTTAAGCTGGCGCTCAAAGCTATGCTACCCTTGAGTCCCAAATCAAACACTGATAAAACTTCAAGTGGCCCTAACTTCTATACGGTACGTCATACACCTATCAAAGTTTGCAACATACATATGCTTGTAACATTTTACTGGAGCGTCATAAAACCTTGAAATTTTGTAACAATAAAGTACTCGAGCCTCTTGTCAATTTAAACTATCGCTCAAAGCTATGCTACCCTTTAGTCCCAAATCAAACTTCAAATGGACCTAACTTCTGTACGGTACGTCCTACACCTATCAAAGTTTGCAACATACAAATGCTTGTAACTTTTTACTGGAGCGTCATAAAACCTTGAAATTTTGTAGCAATAAAGTACTCGAGCCTCTTGTCAATTTAAGCTATCGCTCAAAGCTATGCTACCCTTGAGTCCCAAATCAAACACTGATAAAACTTCAAATGGCCCTACCTTCTATACGGTGCGTCCTACACCTATCAAAGTTTGCAACATACAAATGCTTGTAACTTTTTACTGGAGCGTCATAAAACATTGAAATTTTGTAACAATAAAGTACTCGAGCCTCTGTCAATTTGAGCTATCGCTCAAAGCTGTGCTACCCTTGAGTCCCAAATCAAACACTTATAAAGCTTGGTCCTAACTTCTATACGGTACATCCTACACCTATCAAAGCTTGCAACATACAAATGCTTGTAACTTTTTACTTGAGCATCATAAAAGCTTGAAATTCTGTAACAATAAATTACTCGAGCCTCTTGTCAATTTATTCTATCGCTCAAAGCTATGCTACACTTGAGTCCCAAATCAAACACTGATAGAACTTCAACTGGCCCTAACTTCTATACGGTACGTCCTACACCTATCAAAGTTTGCAACATACAAATGCTTGTAAATTTTTACTGGAGCGTCATAAAACCTTAAAATTTTGTAACAATAAAGTACTCGAGCCTCTTGTCAATTTAAGCTATCGCTCAAAGCTATGCTACCCTTGAGTCCCAAATCAAACTTCAAATGGCCCTAACTTCTGTACGGTACGTCCTACACCTATCAAAGTTTGCAACATACAAATGCTTGTAACATTTTACTGGAGCGTCATAAAACCTTGAAATTTTGTAGCAATAAGGTACTCGAGCCTGTTGTCAATTTAAGCTATCGCTCAAAGCTATGCTACCTTTGAGTCCCAAATCAAACACTGATAAAACTTAAAATGGCAGTAACTTCTATACGGTACGTACTACACCTATCAAAGTTTGCAACATACAAATGCTTGCAACTTTTTACTGGAGCATCATAAAACCTTGAAATTATGTAACAATAAAGTACTCGAGCCTCTTGTCAATTTAAGCTATCGCTCAAAGCTAAGCTACCCTTGAGTCCCAAATCAAACACTGATAAAGCTTCAAATGGCCCTAACTTCTATACGGTACATCCTACACCTATCAAAGTTTGCAACATACAAATGCTTGTAACTTTTTACTGGAGCATCATAAAACCTTGAAATTTTGTAACAATAAAGTTCTCGAGCCTCTTGTCAATTTAAGCTATCGCTCAAAGCTATGCTACCCTTGAGTCACAAATCAAACACTGACAAAACTTTAAATGGCCCTAACTTCTATACGGTACGTCCTACACCTATCAAAGTTTGCAACATACAAATGCTTGTAACATTTTACTGGAGCGTCATAAAACCTTGAAATTTTGTAACAATAAAGTACTCGAGCCTCTTGTCAATTTAAGCTATCGCTCAAAGCTATGCTACCCTTGAGTTCCAAATCAAACTTCAAATGGCCCTAACTTCTGTACGGTACTTCCTACACCTATCAAAGTTTGCAACATACAAATGCTTGTGACTTTTTACTGGAGCGTCATAAAACCTTGAAATTATGTAACAATAAAGTACTCGAGCCTCTTGTCAATTTAAGCTGTCGCTCAAAGCTATGCTAGCCTTGAGTCCCAAATCAAACACTTATAAAACTTTATTCTATACGGTACGTGCAACACCTATGAAATTTTGCAAACATACTAATGCTTGTAACTTTTTACTGGAGCGTCATAAAACCTTGAAATTTTGTAGCAATAAAGTACTCGAGCCTCTAATCTATTTAAGCTATCGCTCAAAGCTATGATACCCTTGAGTCCCAAATCAAACACTGATAAAACTTCAAATGGCCCTACCTTCTATACGGTGCGTCCTACACCTATCAAAGTTTGCAACATACAAATGCTTGTAACTTTTTACTGGAGCGTCATAAAACATTGAAATTTTGTAACAATAAAGTACTCGAGCCTCTTGTCAATTTATGCTATCGCTCAAAGCGGTGCTACCCTTGAGTCCCAATTCAAATGGCCCTAACTTCTATACGGTACATCCTACACCTATCAAAGTTTGCAACATACTAATGCTTGTAAAATTTTACTGGAGCGTCATAAAAAAAGCTTGAAATTTTGTAACAATAAAGTACTCGAGCCTCTTGTCAATTTAAGCTATCGCTCAAAGCTATGCTACCCTTGAGTCCCAAATCAAACACTGATAAAACTTCAAATGGCCCTACCTTCTATACGGTGCGTCCTACACCTATCAAAGTTTGCAACATACAAATGCTTGTAACTTTTTACTGGAGCGTCATAAAACATTGAAATTTTGTAACAATAAAGTACTCGAGCCTCTTGTCAATTTAAGCTATCGCTCAAAGTTATGCCAGCCTTGAGTCCCAAATCAAACACTGATAAAGCTTCAAATGGCCCTAACTTATATACGGTACGTCCTACACCTATCCAAGTTTGCAACATACAAATGCTTGTAACTTTTTAATGGAGCGTCATAAAACATTGAAATTTTGTAACAATAAAGTACTCGAGCCTCTTGTCAATTTAAGCTGGCGCTCAAAGCTATGCTACCCTTGAGTCCCAAATCAAACACTGATAAAACTTCAAGTGGCCCTAACTTCTATACGGTACGTCATACACCTATCAAAGTTTGCAACATACATATGCTTGTAACATTTTACTGGAGCGTCATAAAACCTTGAAATTTTGTAACAATAAAGTACTCGAGCCTCTTGTCAATTTAAACTATCGCTCAAAGCTATGCTACCCTTTAGTCCCAAATCAAACTTCAAATGGACCTAACTTCTGTACGGTACGTCCTACACCTATCAAAGTTTGCAACATACAAATGCTTGTAACTTTTTACTGGAGCGTCATAAAATCTTGAAATTTTGTAGCAATAAAGTACTCGAGCCTCTTGTCAATTTAAGCTATCGCTCAAAGCTATGCTACCCTTGAGTCCCAAATCAAACACTGATAAAACTTCAAATGGCCCTACCTTCTATACGGTGCGTCCTACACCTATCAAAGTTTGCAACATACAAATGCTTGTAACTTTTTACTGGAGCGTCATAAAACATTGAAATTTTGTAACAATAAAGTACTCGAGCCTCTGTCAATTTGAGCTATCGCTCAAAGCTGTGCTACCCTTGAGTCCCAAATCAAACACTTATAAAGCTTGGTCCTAACTTCTATACGGTACATCCTACACCTATCAAAGCTTGCAACATACAAATGCTTGTAACTTTTTACTTGAGCATCATAAAAGCTTGAAATTCTGTAACAATAAATTACTCGAGCCTCTTGTCAATTTATTCTATCGCTCAAAGCTATGCTACACTTGAGTCCCAAATCAAACACTGATAGAACTTCAACTGGCCCTAACTTCTATACGGTACGTCCTACACCTATCAAAGTTTGCAACATACAAATGCTTGTAAATTTTTACTGGAGCGTCATAAAACCTTAAAATTTTGTAACAATAAAGTACTCGAGCCTCTTGTCAATTTAAGCTATCGCTCAAAGCTATGCTACCCTTGAGTCCCAAATCAAACTTCAAATGGCCCTAACTTCTGTACGGTACGTCCTACACCTATCAAAGTTTGCAACATACAAATGCTTGTAACTTTTTACTGGAGCGTCATAAAACCTTGAAATTTTGTAGCAATAAGGTACTCGAGCCTGTTGTCAATTTAAGCTATCGCTCAAAGCTATGCTACCTTTGAGTCCCAAATCAAACACTGATAAAACTTAAAATGGCAGTAACTTCTATACGGTACGTACTACACCTATCAAAGTTTGCAACATACAAATGCTTGCAACTTTTTACTGGAGCATCATAAAACCTTGAAATTATGTAACAATAAAGTACTCGAGCCTCTTGTCAATTTAAGCTATCGCTCAAAGCTAAGCTACCCTTGAGTCCCAAATCAAACACTGATAAAGCTTCAAATGGCCCTAACTTCTATACGGTACATCCTACACCTATCAAAGTTTGCAACATACAAATGCTTGTAACTTTTTACTGGAGCATCATAAAAGCTTGAAATTTTGTAACAATAAAGTACTCAAGCCTCTTGTCAATTTAAGCTATCGCTCAAAGCTATGCTACACTTGAATCCCAAATCAAACACTGATAGAACTTCAACTGGTCCTAACTTCTATACGGTACGTCCTACACCTATCAAAGTTTGCAACATACAAATGCTTGTAACTTTTGACTGGAGCGTCATAAAACCTTGAAATTTTGTAACAATAAGGTACTCGAGCCTCTTGTCAATTTAAGCTATCGCTCAAAGCTATGCTACCCTTGAGTCCCAAATCAAACTTCAAATGGCCCTAACTTCTGTACGGTACGTCCTACACCTATCAAAGTTTGCAACATTCAAATGCTTGTAAATTTTTTCTGGAGCGTCATAAAATCTTGAAATTTTGTAACACTAAAGTACTCGAGGCTCTTGTCAATTGAAGCTATCGCTCAAAGTTATGCTACCCTTATGTCCCAAATCAAACACAGATAAAACTTCAAATGGCCCCAACTTCTATACGGTACGTCCTACACCTATCCAAGTTTGCAACATACAAATGCTTGTAACTTTTTAATGGAGCGTCATAAAACCTAGAAATTTTGTAACAATAAGGTACTCGAGCCTCTTGTCAATTTAAGCTATCGCTCAAAGCTATGCTACCCTTAAGTCCGAAATCAAACACTGATAAAACTTCAAATGGCCCTAACTTCTATACTGTACGTCCTACACCTATGAAAGTTTGCAACATACAAATGCTTGTAACTTTTTACTAGAGCGTCATAAAACCTTGAAATTTTGTAACAATAAAGTACTCGAGCCTCTTGTCAATTTAAGCTATCGCTCAAAGCTATGCTACCCTTAAGTCCGAAATCAAACACTGATAAAACTTCAAATGGCCCTAACTTCTATACTGTACGTCCTACACCTATGAAAGTTTGCAACATACAAATGCTTGTAACTTTTTACTAGAGCGTCATAAAACCTTGAAATTTTGTAACAATAAAGTACTCGAGCCTCTTGTCAATTTAAGCTATCGCTCAAAGCTATGCTACCCTTAAGTCCGAAATCAAACACTGATAAAACTTCAAATGGCCCTAACTTCTATACTGTACGTCCTACACCAAGCCAAGTTTGCAACATACAAATATTTGTAACTTTTTACTGGAGCGTCATAAAACCTTGAAATTTTGTAACAATAAAGTACTCGTGCCTCTTGTCAATTTAAGCTATCGCTCAAAGCTATGCTACCATTGAGTCCCAAATCAAACACTGACAAAACTTCAAATGGCCCTAACTTCTATACGGTACGTCCTACACCTATCAAAGTTTGCAACATACAAATGCTTGTAACTTTTTACTGGAGCGTCATAAAACCTTGAAATTTTGTAACTATAAAGTACTCGAGCCTCTTGTCAATTTAAGCTATCGCTCAAAGCTATGCTACCCTTAAGTCCGAAATCAAACACTGAAAAAACTTCAAATGGCCCTAACTTCTATACTGTACGTCCTACACCTATGAAAGTTTGCAACATATAAATGCTTGTAACTTTTTACTGGAGCGTCATAAAACCTTGAAATTTTGTAACAATAAAGTACTCGAGCCTCTTGTCAATTTAAGCTATCGCTCAAAGCTATGCTCCCCTTGAGTCCCAAATCAAACACTGATAAAACTTCAAATGGCCCTAACTTCTATACGGTACGTCCTACACCTATCAAAGTTTGCAACATACAAATGCTTGTAACATTTTACTGGAGCGGCATAAAACCTTGAAATTTTGTAACATTAAAGTACTCGAGCCTCTTGTCAATTTAAGCTATCGCTCAAAGCTATTCTACCCTTGAGTCCCAAACCAAACTTCAAATGGCCCTAACTTCTGTACGGTACGTCCTACGCCTATCAAAATTTGCAACATACAAATGCTTGTAACTTTTTACTATAGCGTCATAAAACCTTGAAATTTTGTGACAATAAAGCACTCGAGCGTCTTGTCAATTTAGGCTATCGCTCAAAGCTGTGCTACCCTTGAGTCCCAAATCAAACACTGATAAAGCTTCAAATGGCCCTAACTTCTATACGGTACGTCCTACACCTATCAAAATTTGCAACATACAAATGCTTGTAACTTTTTACTGGAGCGTCATAAAACCTTGAAATTTTGTAACAATAAAGTACTCGAGCCTCTTGTCAATTTAAGCTATCGCTCAAAGCTATGCTACCCTTGAGTCCCCAATTAAACACTGATAAAACTTAAAATGGCCGTAACTTCTATACGGTACGTACTACACCTATCAAAGTTTGCAACATACAAATGCTTGTAACTTTTTACTGGAGCGTCATAAAACATTGAAATTTTGTAACAATAAAGTACTCGATCCTCTAGTCAATTTAAGCTATCGCTCAAAGCTATGCCAGCCTTCAGTCCCAAAGCAATCACTGATAAAACTTCAAATGGCCCTAATTTCTATACGGTACGTCCTACACCTATCAAAGTTTGCAACATACAAATGCTTGTAACTTTTTACTGGGGCGTCATAAAACCTTGAAATTTGGTAACAATAAAGTACTCGAGCCTCTTGTCAATTTAAGCTATCGCTCAAAGCTATGCTACCCTTAAGTCCCAAATCAAACACTGATAGAACTTCAACTGGCCCTATCTTCTATACGGTACGTCCTACACCTATCAAAGTTTGCAACATACAAATGCTTGTAACTTTTTACTGGAGCGTCATAAAACCTTGAAATTTTGTAACAATAAAGTACTCGAGCCTCTTGTCAATTTAAGCTATCGCTCAAAGCTATGCTACCCTTGAGTCCCAAATCAAACACTGATAAAACTTCTAATGGCCCTAACTTCTATACGGTACGTCCTACACCTATCAAAGTTTGCAACACACAAATGCTTGTAACTTTTTACTGGAGCGTCATAGAACCTTGAAATTTTGTAACAATAAAGTATTCGAGCCTCTTGTCAATTTAAGCTATCGCTCAAAGCTATGCTACCCTTGAGTCCCAAATAAAACACTGATAGAACTTCAACTGGCCCTAACTTCTATATGGTACGTCCTACACCTATCAAAGTTGGCAACATACAAATGCTTGTAACTTTTTACTGGGGCGTCATAAAACCTTGAAATTTGGTAACAATAAAGTACTCGAGCCTCTTGTCTATTTAAGCTATCGCTCAAAGCTATGCTACACTTGAGTCCCAAATCAAACACTGATAAAACTTCTAATGGCCCTACCTTCTATACGGTACGTCCTACACCTATCAAATTTTGCAACATACAAATGCTTGTAACTTTTTACTGGAGCGTCATAAAACCTTGAAATTTTGTAACTATAAAGTACTCGAGCCTCTTGTCAATTTAAGCTATCGCTCAAAGCTATGCTACCCTTGAGTCCCAAATCAAACACTGATAAAACTTCAAGTGGCCCTAATTTCTATACGGTACGTCCTACACCTATCAAAGTTTGCAACATACAAATGCTTGTAACATTTTACTGGAGCGTCATAAAACCTTGAAATTTTGTAACAATAAAGTACTCGAGCCTCTTGTCAATTTAAGCTATCGCTCAAAGCTATGCTACCCTTGAGTCCCAAACCAAACTTCAAATGGTCCTAACTTCTCTACGGTACGTCCTACGCCTATCAAAGTTTGCAACATACAAATGCTTGTAACTTTTTACTGGAGCGTCATAAAACCTTGAAATTTTGTAACAATAAGGTACTCGAGCCTCTTGTCAATGTAAGCTATCGCTCAAAGCTATGCTACACTTGAGTCCCAAATCAAACACTGATAAAACTTCAAATGGCCCTAACTTCTATACGGTACGTCCTACACCTATCAAAATTTGCAACATACAAATGCTTGTAACTTTTTACTGGAGCGTCATAAAACCTTGAAATTTTGTAACAATAAAGTACTCGAGCCTCTTGTCAATTTAAGCTATCGCTCAAAACTATGCTACCCTTGAGTCCCCAATTAAACACTGATAAAACTTAAAATGGCCGTAACTTCTATACGGTACGTACTACACCTATCAAAGTTTGCAACATACAAATGCTTGTAACTTTTTACTGGAGCGTCATAAAACATTGAAATTTTGTAACAATAAAGTACTCGAGCCTCTTGTCAATTTAGGCTATCGCTCAAAGCTGTGCTACCCTTGAGTCCCAAATCAAACACTGATAAAGCTTCAAATGGCCCTAACTTCTATACGGTACGGCCTACACCTCTCAAAATTTGCAACATACAAATGCTTGTGACTTCTTACTGGAGCGTCATAAAACCTTGAAATTTTGTAACAATAAAGTACTCGAGCCTCTTGTCAATTTCAGCTATCGCTCAAAGCTATGCCAGCCTTGAGTCCCAAATCAATCACTGATAAAACTTCAAATGGCCTTACTTCTATACGGTACGTCCTACACCTATCAAAGTTTGCAACATACAAATGCTTGTAACTTTTTACTGGGGCGTCATAAAAACTTGAAATTTGGTAACAATAAAGTACTCGAGACTCTTGTCAATTTAAGCTAACGCTCAAAGCTATGCTACCCTTGGGTCCCAAATGAAACACTGATAGAACTTCAACTGGCCCTATCTTCTCTACGGTACGTCCTACACCTATGAAAGTTTGCAACATACAAATGCTTGTAACTTTTTACTGGAGCGTCATAAAACCTTGAAATTTTGTAACAATAGAGTACTCGAGCCTCTTGTCAATTGAAGCTATCGCTCAAATCTATGCTACCCTTGAGTCCCAAATAAAACACTGATAGAACTTCAACTGGCCCTAACTTCTATATGGTACGTCCTACACCTATCAAAGTTGGCAACATACAAATGCTTGTAACTTTTTACTGGGGCGTCATAAAACCTTGAAATTTGGTAACAATAAAGTACTCGAGCCTCTTGTCTATTTAAGCTATCGCTCAAAGCTATGCTACACTTGAGTCCCAAATCAAACACTGATAAAACTTCTAATGGCCCTACCTTCTATACGGTACGTCCTACACCTATCAAATTTTGCAACATACAAATGCTTGTAACTTTTTACTGGAGCGTCATAAAACCTTGAAATTTTGTAACTATAAAGTACTCGAGCCTCTTGTCAATTTAAGCTATCGCTCAAAGCTATGCTACCCTTGAGTCCCAAATCAAACACTGATAAAACTTCAAGTGGCCCTAATTTCTATACGGTACGTCCTACACCTATCAAAGTTTGCAACATACAAATGCTTGTAACATTTTACTGGAGCGTCATAAAACCTTGAAATTTTGTAACAATAAAGTACTCGAGCCTCTTGTCAATTTAAGCTATCGCTCAAAGCTATGCTACCCTTGAGTCCCAAACCAAACTTCAAATGGTCCTAACTTCTCTACGGTACGTCCTACGCCTATCAAAGTTTGCAACATACAAATGCTTGTAACTTTTTACTGGAGCGTCATAAAACCTTGAAATTTTGTAACAATAAGGTACTCGAGCCTCTTGTCAATGTAAGCTATCGCTCAAAGCTATGCTACACTTGAGTCCCAAATCAAACACTGATAAAACTTCAAATGGCCCTAACTTCTATACGGTACGTCCTACACCTATCAAAATTTGCAACATACAAATGCTTGTAACTTTTTACTGGAGCGTCATAAAACCTTGAAATTTTGTAACAATAAAGTACTCGAGCCTCTTGTCAATTTAAGCTATCGCTCAAAACTATGCTACCCTTGAGTCCCCAATTAAACACTGATAAAACTTAAAATGGCCGTAACTTCTATACGGTACGTACTACACCTATCAAAGTTTGCAACATACAAATGCTTGTAACTTTTTACTGGAGCGTCATAAAACATTGAAATTTTGTAACAATAAAGTACTCGAGCCTCTTGTCAATTTAGGCTATCGCTCAAAGCTGTGCTACCCTTGAGTCCCAAATCAAACACTGATAAAGCTTCAAATGGCCCTAACTTCTATACGGTACGGCCTACACCTCTCAAAATTTGCAACATACAAATGCTTGTGACTTCTTACTGGAGCGTCATAAAACCTTGAAATTTTGTAACAATAAAGTACTCGAGCCTCTTGTCAATTTCAGCTATCGCTCAAAGCTATGCCAGCCTTGAGTCCCAAATCAATCACTGATAAAACTTCAAATGGCCTTACTTCTATACGGTACGTCCTACACCTATCAAAGTTTGCAACATACAAATGCTTGTAACTTTTTACTGGGGCGTCATAAAAACTTGAAATTTGGTAACAATAAAGTACTCGAGACTCTTGTCAATTTAAGCTAACGCTCAAAGCTATGCTACCCTTGGGTCCCAAATGAAACACTGATAGAACTTCAACTGGCCCTATCTTCTCTACGGTACGTCCTACACCTATGAAAGTTTGCAACATACAAATGCTTGTAACTTTTTACTGGAGCGTCATAAAACCTTGAAATTTTGTAACAATAGAGTACTCGAGCCTCTTGTCAATTGAAGCTATCGCTCAAATCTATGCTACCCCTGAGTCCCAAATCAAACACTGATAAAACTTCAATTGGCCCTAACTTCTATACGGTACGTCCTACACCTATCCAAGTTTGCAACATACAAATGCTTGTAACTTTTTCCTGGAGCGTCTTAAAACTTTGAAATTTTGTAACAATAAAGTACTCGATCCTCTTGTCAATTTAAGCTATCGCTCAAAGCTACCCTTGAGTCCCAAATCGAACACTGATAAAACTTCTAATGGCCCTAACTTCTATACGGTACGTCCTACACCTATCAAAGTTTGCAACACACAAATGCTTGTAACTTTTTACTGGAGCGTCATAAAACCTTGAAATTTTGTATCAATAAAGTACTCGAGCCTCTTGTCAATTTAAGCTATCGCTCAAAGCTATGCTACCCTTGAGTCCCAAATTAAACACTGATAGAACTTCAACTGGCCTTAACTTCTATACGGTACGTCTTACACCTATCAAAGTTTGCAACATACAAATGTTTGTAACTTTTTCCTGGAGCGTCTTAAAACTTTGAAATTTTGTAACAATAAAGTACTCGATCCTCTTGTCAATTTAAGCTATCGCTCAAGGCTATGCCAGCCTTCAGTCCCAAATCAATCACTGATAAAACTTCAAATGGCCCTAATTTATATACAGTACGTCCTACACCTATCAAAGTTTGCAACATACAAATGCTTGTAACTTTTTACTGGGGCGTCATAAAACCTTGAAATTTGGTAACAATAAAGTACTCGAGCCTCTTGTCAATTTAAGCTATCGCTCAAACCTAGGCTACCCTTAAGTCCCAAATCAAACACTGATAGAACTTCAACTGGCCCTATCTTCTATACTGTACATCCTACACCTATCAAAGTTTGCAACATACAAATGCTTGTAACTTTTTACTGGAGCGTCATAAAACCTTGAAATTTTGTAACAATAAAGTACTCGAGCCTCTTGTCAATTTAAGCTATCGCTCAAAGCTATGCTACCCTTGAGTCCCAAATCAAACACTGACAAAACTTCTAATGACGCTAACTTCTATACGGTACGTCCTACACCTATCAAAGTTTGCAACACACAAATGCTTTTAACTTTTTACTGGGGCGTCATAAAACCTTGAAATTTTGTAACAATAAAGTACTCGAGCCTCTTGTAAATTTAAGCTATCGCTCAAAGCTATGCTACACTTGAGTCCCAAATTAAACACTGATAAAACTTAAAATGGCCGTAACTTCTATACGGTACGTACTACACCTATCAAAGTTTGCAACATACAAATGCTTGTAAATTTTTACTGGGGCGTCATAAAACCTTGAAATTTGGTAACAATAAAGTACTCGAGCCTCTTGTCAATTTAAGCTATCGCTCAAAGCTATGCTACACTTGAGTCCCAAATTAAACACTGATAAAACTTAAAATGGCCGTAACTTCTATACGGTACGTACTACACCTATCAAAGTTTGCAACATACAAATGCTTGTAACTTTTTACTGGGGCGTCATAAAACCTTGAAATTTGGTAACAATAAAGTACTCGAGCCTCTTGTCAATTTAAGCTATCGCTCAAAGCTATGCTACCCTTAAGTCCCAAATCAAACACTGATAGAACTTCAACTGGCCCTATCTTCTATACGGTACGTCCTACACCTATCAAAGTTTGCAACATACAAATGCTTGTAACTTTTTACTGGAGCGTCATAAAACCTTGAAATTTTGTAACAATAAAGTACTCGAGCCTCTTGTCAATTTAAGCTATCGCTCAAAGCTATGCTACCCTTGAGTCCCAAATCAAACACTGATAAAACTTCTAATGGCCCTAACTTCTATACGGTACGTCCTACACCTATCAAAGTTTGCAACACACAAATGCTTGTAACTTTTTACTGGAGCGTCATAAAACCTTGAAATTTTGTAACAATAAAGTATTCGAGCCTCTTGTCAATTTAAGCTATCGCTCAAAGCTATGCTACCCTTGAGTCCCAAATAAAACACTGATAGAACTTCAACTGGCCCTAACTTCTATATGGTACGTCCTACACCTATCAAAGTTGGCAACATACAAATGCTTGTAACTTTTTACTGGGGCGTCATAAAACCTTGAAATTTGGTAACAATAAAGTACTCGAGCCTCTTGTCTATTTAAGCTATCGCTCAAAGCTATGCTACACTTGAGTCCCAAATCAAACACTGATAAAACTTCTAATGGCCCTACCTTCTATACGGTACGTCCTACACCTATCAAATTTTGCAACATACAAATGCTTGTAACTTTTTACTGGAGCGTCATAAAACCTTGAAATTTTGTAACTATAAAGTACTCGAGCCTCTTGTCAATTTAAGCTATCGCTCAAAGCTATGCTACCCTTGAGTCCCAAATCAAACACTGATAAAATTTCAAGTGGCCCTAATTTCTATACGGTACGTCCTACACCTATCAAAGTTTGCAACATACAAATGCTTGTAACATTTTACTGGAGCGTCATAAAACCTTGAAATTTTGTAACAATAAAGTACTCGAGCCTCTTGTCAATTTAAGCTATCGCTCAAAGCTATGCTACCCTTGAGTCCCAAACCAAACTTCAAATGGTCCTAACTTCTCTACGGTACGTCCTACGCCTATCAAAGTTTGCAACATACAAATGCTTGTAACTTTTTACTGGAGCGTCATAAAACCTTGAAATTTTGTAACAATAAGGTACTCGAGCCTCTTGTCAATGTAAGCTATCGCTCAAAGCTATGCTACACTTGAGTCCCAAATCAAACACTGATAAAACTTCAAATGGCCCTAACTTCTATACGGTACGTCCTACACCTATCAAAATTTGCAACATACAAATGCTTGTAACTTTTTACTGGAGCGTCATAAAACCTTGAAATTTTGTAACAATAAAGTACTCGAGCCTCTTGTCAATTTAAGCTATCGCTCAAAGCTATGCTACCCTTGAGTCCCCAATTAAACACTGATAAAACTTAAAATGGCCGTAACTTCTATACGGTACGTACTACACCTATCAAAGTTTGCAACATACAAATGCTTGTAACTTTTTACTGGAGCGTCATAAAACATTGAAATTTTGTAACAATAAAGTACTCGAGCCTCTTGTCAATTTAGGCTATCGCTCAAAGCTGTGCTACCCTTGAGTCCCAAATCAAACACTGATAAAGCTTCAAATGGCCCTAACTTCTATACGGTACGGCCTACACCTCTCAAAATTTGCAACATACAAATGCTTGTGACTTCTTACTGGAGCGTCATAAAACCTTGAAATTTTGTAACAATAAAGTACTCGAGCCTCTTGTCAATTTCAGCTATCGCTCAAAGCTATGCCAGCCTTGAGTCCCAAATCAATCACTGATAAAACTTCAAATGGCCTTACTTCTATACGGTACGTCCTACACCTATCAAAGTTTGCAACATACAAATGCTTGTAACTTTTTACTGGGGCGTCATAAAAACTTGAAATTTGGTAACAATAAAGTACTCTTGACTCTTGTCAATTTAAGCTAACGCTCAAAGCTATGCTACCCTTGGGTCCCAAATGAAACACTGATAGAACTTCAACTGGCCCTATCTTCTCTACGGTACGTCCTACACCTATGAAAGTTTGCAACATACAAATGCTTGTAACTTTTTACTGGAGCGTCATAAAACCTTGAAATTTTGTAACAATAGAGTACTCGAGCCTCTTGTCAATTGAAGCTATCGCTCAAATCTATGCTACCCCTGAGTCCCAAATCAAACACTGATAAAACTTCAATTGGCCCTAACTTCTATACGGTACGTCCTACACCTATCCAAGTTTGCAACATACAAATGCTTGTAACTTTTTCCTGGAGCGTCTTAAAACTTTGAAATTTTGTAACAATAAAGTACTCGATCCTCTTGTCAATTTAAGCTATCGCTCAAAGCTACCCTTGAGTCCCAAATCGAACACTGATAAAACTTCTAATGGCCCTAACTTCTATACGGTACGTCCTACACCTATCAAAGTTTGCAACACACAAATGCTTGTAACTTTTTACTGGAGCGTCATAAAACCTTGAAATTTTGTATCAATAAAGTACTCGAGCCTCTTGTCAATTTAAGCTATCGCTCAAAGCTATGCTACCCTTGAGTCCCAAATTAAACACTGATAGAACTTCAACTGGCCTTAACTTCTATACGGTACGTCTTACACCTATCAAAGTTTGCAACATACAAATGTTTGTAACTTTTTCCTGGAGCGTCTTAAAACTTTGAAATTTTGTAACAATAAAGTACTCGATCCTCTTGTCAATTTAAGCTATCGCTCAAGGCTATGCCAGCCTTCAGTCCCAAATCAATCACTGATAAAACTTCAAATGGCCCTAATTTATATACAGTACGTCCTACACCTATCAAAGTTTGCAACATACAAATGCTTGTAACTTTTTACTGGGGCGTCATAAAACCTTGAAATTTGGTAACAATAAAGTACTCGAGCCTCTTGTCAATTTAAGCTATCGCTCAAACCTAGGCTACCCTTAAGTCCCAAATCAAACACTGATAGAACTTCAACTGGCCCTATCTTCTATACTGTACATCCTACACCTATCAAAGTTTGCAACATACAAATGCTTGTAACTTTTTACTGGAGCGTCATAAAACCTTGAAATTTTGTAACAATAAAGTACTCGAGCCTCTTGTCAATTTAAGCTATCGCTCAAAGCTATGCTACCCTTGAGTCCCAAATCAAACACTGACAAAACTTCTAATGACGCTAACTTCTATACGGTACGTCCTACACCTATCAAAGTTTGCAACACACAAATGCTTTTAACTTTTTACTGGGGCGTCATAAAACCTTGAAATTTTGTAACAATAAAGTACTCGAGCCTCTTGTAAATTTAAGCTATCGCTCAAAGCTATGCTACACTTGAGTCCCAAATCAAACACTGATAAAACTTCAAATGGCCCTAACTTCTATACGGTACGTCCTACACCTATCAAAATTTGCAACATACAAATGCTTGTAACTTTCTACTGGAGCGCCATAAAACCTTGAAATTTTGTAACAATAAAGTACTCGAGGCTCTTGTCAATTTAAGCTATCGCTCAAAGCTATGCTACACTTGAGTCCCAAATCAAACACTGATAGAACTTCAACTGGCCCTAACTTCTATACGGTACGTCCTAGACCTATCAAAGTTTGCAACATACAAATGCTTGTAACTTTTTACTGGGGCGTCATAAAACCTTGAAATTTGGTAACAATAAAGTACTCGAGCCTCTTGTCAATTTAAGCTATCGCTCAAAGCTATGCTACACTTGAGTCCCAAATCAAACACTGATAAAACTTCAAATGGCCCTAACTTCTATACGGTACGTCCTACACCTATCAAAGTTTGCAACATACAAATGCTTGTAACTTTTTCCTGGAGCGTCAGAAAACCTTGAAATTTTGTAACAATAAAGTACTCGAGGCTCTTGTCAATTTAAGCTATCGCTCAAAGCTATGCTACACTTGAGTCTCAAATCAAACACTGATAAAACTTCAAATGGCCCTAGCTTCTATACGGTACGTCCTACACCTATCAAAATTTGCAACATACAAATGCTTGTAACTTTTTACTGGAGCGTCATAAAACCTTGAAATTTTGTAACAATAAAGTACTCGAGGCTCTTGTCAATTTAAGCTATCGCTCAAAGCTATGCTACACTTGAGTCCCAAATCAAACACTGATAAAACTTCAAATGGCCCTAACTTCTATACGGTACGTCCTACACCTATCAAAGTTTGCAACATACAAATGCTTGTAAATTTTTACTGGGGCGTCATAAAACCTTGAAATTTGGTAATAATAAAGTACTCGAGCCTCTTGTCAATTTAAGCTATCGCTCAAAGCTATGCTACACTTGAGTCCCAAATCAAACACTGATAAAACTTCCACTGGCCCTAACTTCTATACGGTACGTCCTAGACCTATCAAAGTTTGCAACATACAAATGCTTGTAAATTTTTACTGGGGCGTCATAAAACCTTGAAATTTGGTAACAATAAAGTACTCGAGCCTCTTGTCAATTTAAGCTATCGCTCAAAGCTATGCTACACTTGAGTCCCAAATTAAACACTGATAAAACTTAAAATGGCCGTAACTTCTATACGGTACGTACTACACCTATCAAAGTTTGCAACATACAAATGCTTGTAACTTTTTACTGGAGCGTCATAAAACATTGAAATTTTGTAACAATAAAGTACTCGAGCCTCTTGTCAATTTAGGCTATCGCTCAAAGCTGTGCTACCCTTGAGTCCCAAATCAAACACTGATAAAGCTTCAAATGGCCCTAACTTCTATACGGTACGGCCTACACCTCTCAAAATTTGCAACATACAAATGCTTGTGACTTCTTACTGGAGCGTCATAAAACCTTGAAATTTTGTAACAATAAAGTACTCGAGCCTCTTGTCAATTTCAGCTATCGCTCAAAGCTATGCCAGCCTTGAGTCCCAAATCAATCACTGATAAAACTTCAAATGGCCTTACTTCTATACGGTACGTCCTACACCTATCAAAGTTTGCAACATACAAATGCTTGTAACTTTTTACTGGGGCGTCATAAAAACTTGAAATTTGGTAACAATAAAGTACTCGAGACTCTTGTCAATTTAAGCTAACGCTCAAAGCTATGCTACCCTTGGGTCCCAAATGAAACACTGATAGAACTTCAACTGGCCCTATCTTCTCTACGGTACGTCCTACACCTATGAAAGTTTGCAACATACAAATGCTTGTAACTTTTTACTGGAGCGTCATAAAACCTTGAAATTTTGTAACAATAGAGTACTCGAGCCTCTTGTCAATTGAAGCTATCGCTCAAATCTATGCTACCCCTGAGTCCCAAATCAAACACTGATAAAACTTCAATTGGCCCTAACTTCTATACGGTACGTCCTACACCTATCCAAGTTTGCAACATACAAATGCTTGTAACTTTTTCCTGGAGCGTCTTAAAACTTTGAAATTTTGTAACAATAAAGTACTCGATCCTCTTGTCAATTTAAGCTATCGCTCAAAGCTACCCTTGAGTCCCAAATCGAACACTGATAAAACTTCTAATGGCCCTAACTTCTATACGGTACGTCCTACACCTATCAAAGTTTGCAACACACAAATGCTTGTAACTTTTTACTGGAGCGTCATAAAACCTTGAAATTTTGTATCAATAAAGTACTCGAGCCTCTTGTCAATTTAAGCTATCGCTCAAAGCTATGCTACCCTTGAGTCCCAAATTAAACACTGATAGAACTTCAACTGGCCTTAACTTCTATACGGTACGTCTTACACCTATCAAAGTTTGCAACATACAAATGTTTGTAACTTTTTCCTGGAGCGTCTTAAAACTTTGAAATTTTGTAACAATAAAGTACTCGATCCTCTTGTCAATTTAAGCTATCGCTCAAGGCTATGCCAGCCTTCAGTCCCAAATCAATCACTGATAAAACTTCAAATGGCCCTAATTTATATACAGTACGTCCTACACCTATCAAAGTTTGCAACATACAAATGCTTGTAACTTTTTACTGGGGCGTCATAAAACCTTGAAATTTGGTAACAATAAAGTACTCGAGCCTCTTGTCAATTTAAGCTATCGCTCAAACCTAGGCTACCCTTAAGTCCCAAATCAAACACTGATAGAACTTCAACTGGCCCTATCTTCTATACTGTACATCCTACACCTATCAAAGTTTGCAACATACAAATGCTTGTAACTTTTTACTGGAGCGTCATAAAACCTTGAAATTTTGTAACAATAAAGTACTCGAGCCTCTTGTCAATTTAAGCTATCGCTCAAAGCTATGCTACCCTTGAGTCCCAAATCAAACACTGACAAAACTTCTAATGACGCTAACTTCTATACGGTACGTCCTACACCTATCAAAGTTTGCAACACACAAATGCTTTTAACTTTTTACTGGGGCGTCATAAAACCTTGAAATTTTGTAACAATAAAGTACTCGAGCCGCTTGTAAATTTAAGCTATCGCTCAAAGCTATGCTACACTTGAGTCCCAAATCAAACACTGATAAAACTTCAAATGGCCCTAACTTCTATACGGTACGTCCTACACCTATCAAAATTTGCAACATACAAATGCTTGTAACTTTCTACTGGAGCGTCATAAAACCTTGAAATTTTGTAACAATAAAGTACTCGAGGCTCTTGTCAATTTAAGCTATCGCTCAAAGCTATGCTACACTTGAGTCCCAAATCAAACACTGATAGAACTTCAACTGGCCCTAACTTCTATACGGTACGTCCTAGACCTATCAAAGTTTGCAACATACAAATGCTTGTAACTTTTTACTGGGGCGTCATAAAACCTTGAAATTTGGTAACAATAAAGTACTCGAGCCTCTTGTCAATTTAAGCTATCGCTCAAAGCTATGCTACACTTGAGTCCCAAATCAAACACTGATAAAACTTCAAATGGCCCTAACTTCTATACGGTACGTCCTACACCTATCAAAGTTTGCAACATACAAATGCTTGTAACTTTTTCCTGGAGCGTCAGAAAACCTTGAAATTTTGTAACAATAAAGTACTCGAGGCTCTTGTCAATTTAAGCTATCGCTCAAAGCTATGCTACACTTGAGTCTCAAATCAAACACTGATAAAACTTCAAATGGCCCTAACTTCTATACGGTACGTCCTACACCTATCAAAATTTGCAACATACAAATGCTTGTAACTTTTTACTGGAGCGTCATAAAACCTTGAAATTTTGTAACAATAAAGTACTCGAGGCTCTTGTCAATTTAAGCTATCGCTCAAAGCTATGCTACACTTGAGTCCCAAATCAAACACTGATAAAACTTCAAATGGCCCTAACTTCTATACGGTACGTCCTACACCTATCAAAGTTTGCAACATACAAATGCTTGTAAATTTTTACTGGGGCGTCATAAAACCTTGAAATTTGGTAATAATAAAGTACTCGAGCCTCTTGTCAATTTAAGCTATCGCTCAAAGCTATGCTACACTTGAGTCCCAAATCAAACACTGATAAAACTTCCACTGGCCCTAACTTCTATACGGTACGTCCTAGACCTATCAAAGTTTGCAACATACAAATGCTTGTAAATTTTTACTGGGGCGTCATAAAACCTTGAAATTTGGTAACAATAAAGTACTCGAGCCTCTTGTCAATTTAAGCTATCGCTCAAAGCTATGCTACACTTGAGTCCCAAATCAAACACTGATAAAACTTCAAATGGCCCTAACTTCTATACGGTACGTCCTACACCCATCAAAGTTTGCAACATACAAATGCTTGTAACTTTTTCCTGGAGCGTCAGAAAACCTTGAAATTTTGTAACAATAAAGTACTCGAGCCTCTTGTCAATTTAAGCTATCGCTCAAAGCTGTGCTACCCTTGAGTCCCAAATTAAACACTGATAAAGCTTCAAATGGCCCTAACTTCTATACGGTACGTCCTACACCTATCAAAGTTTGCAACATACAAATGCTTGTAACTTTTTGATGGAGCGTCAGAAAACCTTGAAATTTTGTAACAATAAAGTACTCGAGGCTCTTGTCAATTTAAGCTATCGCTCAAAGCTATGCTACACTTGAGTCCCAAATCAAACACTGATAAAACTTCAAATGGCCCTAACTTCTATACGGTACGTCCTACACCTATCAAAGTTTGCAACATACAAATGCTTGTAACTTTTTCCTGGAGCGTCAGAAAACCTTGAAATTTTGTAACAATAAAGTACTCGAGGCTCTTGTCAATTTAAGCTATCGCTCAAAGCTATGCTACACTTGAGTCCCAAATCAAACACTGATAAAACTTCAAATGGCCCTAACTTCTATACGGTACGTCCTACACCTATCAAAATTTGCAACATACAAATGCTTGTAACTTTTTACTGGAGCGTCATAAATACCTTGAAATTTTGTAACAATAAAGTACTCGAGGCTCTTGTCAATTTAAGCTATCGCTCAAAGCTATGCTACACTTGAGTCCCAAATCAAACACTGATAAAATTTCAAATGGCCCTAACTTCTATACGGTACGTCCTACACCTATCAAAGTTTGCAACATACAAATGCTTGTAAATTTTTACTGGGGCGTCATAAAACCTTGAAATTTGGTAATAATAAAGTACTCGAGCCTCTTGTCAATTTAAGCTATCGCTCAAAGCTATGATACACTTGAGTCCCAAATCAAACACTGATAAAACTTCAAATGGCCCTAACTTCTATACGGTACGTCCTACACCTATCAAAGTTTGCAACATACAAATGCTTGTAAATTTTTACTGGGGCGTCATAAAACCTTGAAATTTGGTAATAATAAAGTACTCGAGACTCTTGTCAATTTAAGTTATCGCTCAAAGCTATGCTACACTTGAGTCCAAAATCAAACGCTGATAAAACTTCAAATGGCCCTAACTTCTATACGGTACGTCCTACACCTATCAAAATTTGCAACATACAAATGCTTGTAACTTTTTACTGGAGCGTCATAAAACCTTGAAATTTTGAAACAAAGTACTCGAGGCTCTTGTCAATTTAAGCTATCGCTGAAAGCTATGCTACACTTGAGTCCCAAATCAAACACTGATAAAACTTCCACTGGCCCTAACTTCTATACGGTACGTCCTAGACCTATCAAAGTTTGCAACATACAAATGCTTGTATATTTTTACTGGGGCGTCATAAAACCTTGAAATTTGGTAACAATAAAGTACTCGAGCCTCTTGTCAATTTAAGCTATCGCTCAAAGCTATGCTACACTTGAGTCCCAAATCAAACACTGATAAAACTTCAAATGGCCCTAACTTCTATACGGTACGTCCTACACCCATCAAAGTTTGCAACATACAAATGCTTGTAACTTTTTCCTGGAGCGTCAGAAAACCTTGAAATTTTGTAACAATAAAGTACTCGAGCCTCTTGTCAATTTAAGCTATCGCTCAAAGCTGTGCTACCCTTGAGTCCCAAATTAAACACTGATAAAGCTTCAAATGGCCCTAACTTCTATACGGTACGTCCTACACCTTTCAAAGTTTGCAACATACAAATGCTTGTAACTTTTTCCTGGAGCGTCAGAAAACCTTGAAATTTTGTAACAATAAAGTACTCGAGGCTCTTGTCAATTTAAGCTATCGCTCAAAGCTATGCTACACTTGAGTCCCAAATCAAACACTGATAAAACTTCAAATGGCCCTAACTTCTATACGGTACGTCCTACACCTATCAAAGTTTGCAACATACAAATGCTTGTAACTTTTTCCTGGAGCGTCAGAAAACCTTGAAATTTTGTAACAATAAAGTACTCGAGGCTCTTGTCAATTTAAGCTATCGCTCAAAGCTATGCTATACTTGCGTCCCAAATCAAACACTGATAAAACTTCAAATGGCCCTAACTTCTATACGGTACGTCCTACACCTATCAAAATTTGCAACATACAAATGCTTGTAACTTTTTACTGGAGCGTCATAAAACATTGAAATTTTGTAACAATAAAGTACTCGAGCCTCTTGTCAATTTAAGCTATCGCTCAAAGCTGTGCTACCCTTGAGTCCCACATTAAACACTAATAAAGCTTTAAATGGTCCTAACTTCTATACGGTACCTCCTACACCTATCAAAGTTTGCAACATACAAATGCTTGTAACTTTTTCCTGGAGCGTCAGAAAACCTTGAAATTTTGTAACAATAAAGTACTCGAGGCTCTTGTCAATTTAAGCTATCGCTCAAAGCTATGCTACACTTGAGTCCCAAATCAAACACTGATAGAACTTCAACTGGCCCTAACTTCTATACGGTACGTCCTAGACCTATCAAAGTTTGCAACATACAAATGCTTGTAACTTTTTACTAGGGCGTCATAAAACCTTGAAATTTGGTAACAATAAAGTACTCGAGCCTCTTGTCAATTTAAGCTATCGCTCAAAGCTATGCTACACTTGAGTCCCAAATCAAACACTGATAAAACTTCAAATGGCGCTAACTTCTATACGGTACGTCCTATACCTATCAAAATTTGCAACATACAAATGCTTGTAACTTTTTACTGGAGCGTCATAAAACCTTGAAATTTTGTAACAATAAAGTACTCGAGGCTCTTGTCAATTTAAGCTATCGCTCAAAGCTATGCTACACTTGAGTCCCAAATCAAACACTGATAAAATTTCAAATGGCCCTAACTTCTATACGGTACGTCCTACACCTATCAAAGTTTGCAACATACAAATGCTTGTAAATTTTTACTGGGGCGTCATAAAACCTTGAAATTTGGTAATAATAAAGTACTCGAGCCTCTTGTCAATTTAAGCTATCGCTCAAAGCTATGATACACTTGAGTCCCAAATCAAACACTGATAAAACTTCAAATGGCCCTAACTTCTATACGGTACGTCCTACACCTATCAAAGTTTGCAACATACAAATGCTTGTAAATTTTTACTGGGGCGTCATAAAACCTTGAAATTTGGTAATAATAAAGTACTCGAGCCTCTTGTCAATTTAAGTTATCGCTCAAAGCTATGCTACACTTGAGTCCCAAATCAAACGCTGATAAAACTTCAAATGGCCCTAACTTCTATACGGTACGTCCTACACCTATCAAAATTTGCAACATACAAATGCTTGTAACTTTTTACTGGAGCGTCATAAAACCTTGAAATTTTGAAACAAAGTACTCGAGGCTCTTGTCAATTTAAGCTATCGCTCAAAGCTATGCTACACTTGAGTCCCAAATCAAACACTGATAAAACTTCAAATGGCCCTAACTTCTATACGATACGTCCTACACCTATCAAAGTTTGCAACATACAAATGCTTGTAAATTTTTACTGGGGCGTCATAAAACCTTGAAATTTGGTAATAATAAAGTACTCGAGCCTCTTGTCAATTTAAGCTATCGCTCAAAGCTATGCTACCCTTGAGTCCCAAATCAAACACTGATAGAACTTCAACTGGCCCTAACTTCTATACGGTACGTCCTAGACCTATCAAAGTTTGCAACACACAAATGCTTGTAACTTTTAACTGGAGCGTCATAGAACCTTGAAATTTTGTAACAATAAAGTACTCGAGCCTCTTGTCAATTTAAGCTCTCGCTCAAAGCTATGCTACCCTTAAGTCCCAAATCAAACACTGATAAAACTTCAAATGGCCCTAACTTCTATACGGTACGTCCTACACCTATCAATATTTGCAACATACAAATGCTTGTATCTTTTTACTGGAGCGTCATAAAACCTTGAAATTTTGTAACAATAAAGTACTCGAGCCTCTTGTCAATTTAAGCTATCGCTCAAAGCTATGCTACCCTTGAGTCCCCAATTAAACACTGATAAAACTTAAAATGGCCGTTACTTCTATACGGTACGTACTACACCTATCAAAGTTTGCAACATACAAATGCTTGTAACTTTTTACTGGAGCGTCATAAAACATTGAAATTTTGTAACAATAAAGCACTCGAGCGTCTTGTCGATTTAGGCTATCGCTCAAAGCTGTGCTACCCTTGAGTCCCAAATCAAACACTGATACAGCTTCAAATGGCCCTAACTTCTATACGGTACGGCCTACACCTCTCAAAATTTGCAACATACAAATGCTTGTGACTTCTTACTGGAGCGTCATAAAACCTTGAAATTTTGTAACAACAAAGTACTCGAGCCTCTTGTCAATTTAAGCTATCGCTCAAAGCTATGCCAGCCTTGAGTCCCAAATCAATAACTGATAAAACTTCAAATGGCCCTAACTTCTATACGGTACGTCCTACACCTATCAAAGTTTGCAACATACAAATGCTTGTAACTTTTTACTGGGGCGTCATAAAACCTTGAAATTTGGTAACAATAAGTTACTCGAGACTCTTGTCAATTTAAGCTATCGCTCAAAGCCATGCTACCCTTGAGTCCCAAATGAAACACTGATAGAACTTCAACTGGCCCTATCTTCTCTACGGTACGTCCTACACCTATGAAAGTTTGCAACATACAAATGCTTGTAACTTTTTACTGGAGCGTCATAAAACCTTGAAATTTTGTAACAATAGAGTACTCGAGCCTTGAAGCTATCGTTCAAAGCTATGCTACCCTTGAGTCCCAAATCAAACACTGATAAAACTTCAATTGGCCCTAACTTCTATACGGTACGTCCTACACTTATCCAAGTTTGCAACATACAAATGCTTGTAACTTTTTCCTGGAGCGTCTTAAAACTTTGAAATTTTGTAACAATAAAGTACTCGATCCTCTTGTCAATTTAAGCTATCGCTAAAAGCTACCCTTGAGTCCCAAATCGAACACTGATAAAACTTCTAATGGCCCTAACTTCTATACGGTACGTCCTACACCTATCAAAGTTTGCAACACACAAATGCTTGTAACTTTTTACTGGAGCGTCATAAAACCTTGAAATTTTGTATCAATAAAGTACTCGAGCCTCTTGTCAATTTAAGCTATCGCTCAAAGCTATGCTACCCTTGAGTCCCAAATTAAACACTGATAGAACTTCAACTGGCCTTAACTTCTATACGGTACGTCTTACACCTATCAAAGTTTGCAACATACAAATGCTTGTAACTTTTTCCTGGAGCGTCTTAAAACTTTGAAATTTTGTAACAATAAAGTACTCGATCCTCTTGTCAATTTAAGCTATCGCTCAAAGCTATGCCAGCCTTCAGTCCCAAATCAATCACTGATAAAACTTCAAATGGCCCTAATTTCTATACGGTACGTCCTACACATATCAAAGTTTGCAACATACAAATGCTTGTAACTTTTTACTGGGGCGTCATAAAACCTTGAAATTTGGTAAGAATAAAGTACTCGAGCCTCTTGTCAATTTAAGCTATCGCTCAAAGCTATGCTACCCTTAAGTCCCAAATCAAACACTGATAGAACTTCAACTGGCCCTATCTTCTATACGGTACGTCCTACACCTATCAAAGTTTGCAACATACAAATGCTTGTAACTTTTTCTGGAGCGTCATAAAACCTTGAAATTTTGTAACAATAAAGTACTCGAGCCTCTTGTCAATTTAAGCTATCGCTCAAAGCTATGCTACCCTTGAGTCCCAAATCAAACACTGACAAAACTTCTAATGGCCCTAACTTCTATACGGTACGTCCTACACCTATCAAAGTTTGCAACACACAAATGCTTGTAACTTTTTACTGGAGCGTCATAAAACCTTGAAATTTTGTAACAATAAAGTACTCGAGCCTCTTGTCAATTTAAGCTATCGCTCAAAGCTATGCTACCCTTGAGTCCCAAATAAAACACTGATAGAACTTCAACTGGCCCTAACTTCTATACGGTACGTCCTACACCTATCAAAGTTTGCAACATACAAATGCTTGTAACTTTTTACTGGGGCGTCATAAAACCTTGAAATTTGGTAACAATAAAGTACTCGAGCCTCTTGTCTATTTAAGCTATCGCTCAAAGCTATGCTACACTTGAGTCCCAAATCAAACACTGATAGAACTTCAACTGGCCCTATCTTCTATACGGTACGTCCTACACCTATCAATCTTTGCAACATACAAATGCTTGTAACGTTTTACTGGAGCGTCATAAAACCTTGAAATTTTGTAACAATAGAGTACTCGAGCCTCTTGTCAATTGAAGCTATCGCTTAAAGCTATGCTACCCTTGAGTCCCAAATCAAACACTGATAAAACTTCAAATGGCCCTAACTTCTATACGGTACGTCCTACACCTATCCAAGTTTGCAACATACAAATGCTTGTAACTTTTTACTGGAGCGTCATAAAACCTTGAAATTTTGTAACAATACAGTTCTCGAGCCTTTTGTCAATTTAAGCTATCGCTCAAAGCTATGCTACCCTTGAGTCCCAAATCAAACACTGATAAAACTTCTAATGGCCCTACCTTCTATACGGTACGTCCTACACCTCTCAAAGTTTGCAACATACAAATGCTTGTAACTTTTTACTGGAGCGTCATAAAACCTTGACATTTTCTAACTATAAAGTACTCGAGCCTCTTGTCAATTTAAGCTATCGCTCAAAGCTATGCTACCCTTGAGTCCCAAATCAAACACTGATAAAACTTCAAGTGGCCCTAATTTCTATACGGTACGTCCTACACCTATCAAAGTTGGCAACATACAAATGCTTGTAACTTTTTACTGGGGCGTCATAAAACCTTGAAATTTGGTAACAATAAAGTACTCGAGCCTCTTGTCTATTTAAGCTATCGCTCAAAGCTATGCTACACTTGAGTCCCAAATCAAACACTGATAGAACTTCAACTGGCCCTATCTTCTATACGGTACGTCCTACACCTATCAATCTTTGCAACATACAAATGCTTGTAACGTTTTACTGGAGCGTCATAAAACCTTGAAATTTTGTAACAATAGAGTACTCGAGCCTCTTGTCAATTGAAGCTATCGCTTAAAGCTATGCTACCCTTGAGTCCCAAATCAAACACTGATAAAACTTCAAATGGCCCTAACTTCTATACGGTACGTCCTACACCTATCCAAGTTTGCAACATACAAATGCTTGTAACTTTTTACTGGAGCGTCATAAAACCTTGAAATTTTGTAACAATACAGTTCTCGAGCCTTTTGTCAATTTAAGCTATCGCTCAAAGCTATGCTACCCTTGAGTCCCAAATCAAACACTGATAAAACTTCTAATGGCCCTACCTTCTATACGGTACGTCCTACACCTCTCAAAGTTTGCAACATACAAATGCTTGTAACTTTTTACTGGAGCGTCATAAAACCTTGACATTTTCTAACTATAAAGTACTCGAGCCTCTTGTCAATTTAAGCTATCGCTCAAAGCTATGCTACCCTTGAGTCCCAAATCAAACACTGATAAAACTTCAAGTGGCCCTAACTTCTATACGGTACGTCCTACACCTATCAAAGTTTGCAACATACAAATGCTTGTAACATTTTACTGGAGCGTCATAATACCTTGAAATTTTGTAACAATAAAGTACTCGAGCCTCTTGTCAATTTAAGCTATCGCTCAAAGCTATGCTACCCTTAAGTCCCAAATCAAACACTGATAAAACTTCAAATGGCCCTAACTTCTATACTGTACGTCCTACACCTATGAAAGTTTGCAACATACAAATGCTTGTAACTTTTTACTGGAGCGTCATAAAACGTTGAAATTTTGTAACAATAAAGTACTCGAGCCTCTTGTCAATTTAAGCTATCGCTCAAAGCTATGCTACCCTTGAGTCCCAAATCAAACACTGATAAAACTTCAAATGGCCCTAACTTCTATACGGTACGTCCTACACCTATCAAAGTTTGCAACATACAAATAAATGCTTGTAACATTTTACTGGAGCGTCATAAAACCTTGAAATTTTGTAACATTAAAGTACTCGAGCCTCTTGTCAATTTAAGCTATCGCTCAAAGCTATGCTACCCTTGAGTCCCAAACCAAACTTCAAATGGCCCTAACTTCTGTACAGTACGTCCTACGCCTATCAAAGTTTGCAACATACAAATGCTTGTAACTTTTTACTGGGGCGTCATAAAACCTTGAAATTTGGTAACAATAAAGTACTGGAGACTCTTGTCAATTTAAGCTATCGCTCAAAGCTATGCTACCCTTGAGTCCCAAATGAAACACTGATAGAACTTCAACTGGCCCTATCTTCTCTACGATACGTCCTACACCTATGAAAGTTTGCAACATACAAATGCTTGTAACTTTTTACTGGAGCGTCATAAAACCTTGAAATTTTGTAACAATAGAGTACTCGAGCCTCTTGTCAATTGAAGATATCGCTCAAAGCTATGCTACCCTTGAGTCCCAAATCAAACACTGATAAAACTTCAATTGGCCCTAACTTCTATACCGTACGTCCTACACCTATCCAAGTTTGCAACATACAAATGCTTGTAACTTTTTCCTGGAGCGTCTTAAAACTTTGAAATTTTGTAACAATAAAGTACTCGATCCTCTTGTCAATTTAAGCTATCGCTCAAGGCTATGCCAGCCTTCAGTCCCAAATCAATCACTGATAAAACTTCAAATGGCCCTAATTTCTATACGGTACGTCCTACACCTATCAAAGTTTGCAACATACAAATGCTTGTAACTTTTTACTGGGGCGTCATAAAACCTTGAAATTTGGTAACAATAAAGTACTCGAGCCTCTTGTCAATTTAAGCTATCGCTCAAACCTAGGCTACCCTTAAGTCCCAAATCAAACACTGATAGAACTTCAACTGGCCCTATCTTCTATACGGTACGTCCTACACCTATCAAAGTTTGCAACATACAAATGCTTGTAACTTTTTACTGGAGCGTCATAAAACCTTGAAATTTTGTAACAATAAAGTACTCGAGCCTCTTGTCAATTTAAGCTATCGCTCAAAGCTATGCTACACTTGAGTCCCAAATCAAACACTGATAAAACTTCAAATGGCCCTAACTTCTATACGGTACGTCCTACACCTATGAAAGTTTGCAACATACAAATGCTTGTAACTTTTTACTGGAGCGTCATAAAACGTTGAAATTTTGTAACAATAAAGTACTCGAGCCTCTTGTCAATTTAAGCTATCGCTCAAAGCTATGCTACCCTTGAGTCCGAAATCAAACACTGATAAAACTTCAAATGGCCCTAACTTCTATACGGTACGTCCTACACCTATCAAAGTTTGCAACATACAAATGCTTGTAACATTTTACTGGAGCGTCATAAAACCTTGAAATTTTGTAACATTAAAGTACTCGAGCGTCTTGTCAATTTAAGCTATCGCTCAAAGCTATGCTACCCTTGAGTCCCAAACCAAACTTCAAATGGCCCTAACTTCTGTACGGTACGTCCTACGCCTATCAAAGTTTGCAACACACAAATGCTTGTAACTTTTTACTGGAGCGTCATAAAACCTTGAAATTTTGTATCAATAAAGTACTCGAGCCTCTTGTCAATTTAAGCTATCGCTCAAAGCTATGCTACCCTTGAGTCCCAAATTAAACACTGATAGAACTTCAACTGGCCTTAACTTCTATACGGTACGTCTTACACCTATCAAAGTTTGCAACATACAAATGCTTGTAACTTTTTCCTGGAGCGTCTTAAAACTTTGAAATTTTGTAACAATAAAGTACTCGATCCTCTTGTCAATTTAAGCTATCGCTCAAGGCTATGCCAGCCTTCAGTCCCAAATCAATCACTGATAAAACTTCAAATGGCCCTAATTTCTATACGGTACGTCCTACACCTATCAAAGTTTGCAACATACAAATGCTTGTAACTTTTTACTGGGGCGTCATAAAACCTTGAAATTTGGTAACAATAAAGTACTCGAGCCTCTTGTCAATTTAAGCTATCGCTCAAACCTAGGCTACCCTTAAGTCCTAAATCAAACACTGATAGAACTTCAACTGGCCCTATCTTCTATACGGTACGTCCTACACCTATCAAAGTTTGCAACATACAAATGCTTGTAACTTTTTACTGGAGCGTCATAAAACCTTGAAATTTTGTAACAATAAAGTACTCGAGCCTCTTGTCAATGTAAGCTATCGCTCAAAGCTATGCTACCCTTGAGTCCCAAATCAAATACTGATAAAACTTCTAATGACCCTAACTTCTATACGGTACGTCCTACACCTATCAAAGTTTGCAACACACAAATTCTTGTAACTTTTTACTGGGGCGTCATAAAACCATGAAATTTTGTAAAAATAAAGTACTCGAGCCTCTTGTCAATTTAAGCTATCGCTCAAAGCTATGCTACACTTGAGTCCCAAATCAAACGCTGATAAAACTTCAAATGGCCCTAACTTCTATACGGTACGTCCTACACCTATCAAAATTTGCAACATACAAATGCTTGTAACTTTTTACTGGAGCGTCATAAAACCTTGAAATTTTGTAAAAATAAAGCACTCGAGGCTCTTGTCAATTTAAGCTATCGCTCAAAGCTATGCTACACTTGAGTCTCAAATCAAACACTGATAGAACTTCAACTGGCCCTAACTTCTATACGGTACGTCCTAGACCTATCAAAATTTGAAACATACAAATGCTTGTAACTTTTTACTGGGGCGTTATAAAACCTTGAAATTTGGTAACAATGAAGTACTCGAGCCTCTTGTCAATTTAAGCTATCGCTCAAAGCTATGCTACACTTGAGTCCCAAATCAAACACTGATAAAACTTCAAATGGCCCTAACTTCTATACGGTACGTCCTACACCTATCAAAGTTTGCAACATACAAATGCTTGTAACTTTTTCCTGGAGCGTCAGAAAACCTTGAAATTTTGTAACAATAAAGTACTCGAGGCTCTTGTCAATTTAAGCTAACGCTCAAAGCTATGCTACACTTGAGTCCCAAATCAAACACTGATAAAACTTCAAATGGCCCTAACTTCTATACGGTACGTCCTACACCTATCAAAATTTGCAACATACAAATGCTTGTAACTTTTTACTGGAGCGTCATAAAACCTTGAAATTTTGTAACAATAAAGTACTCGAGGCTCTTGTCAATTTAAGCTATCGCTCAAAGCTATGCTACACTTGAGTCCCAAATCAAACACTGATAAAACTTCAAATGGCCCTAACTTCTATACGGTACGTCCTACACCTATCAAAGTTTGCAACATACAAATGCTTGTAAATTTTTACTGGGGCGTCATAAAACCTTGAAATTTGGTAATAATAAAGTACTCGAGCCTCTTGTCAATTTAAGCTATCGCTCAAAGCTATGCTACACTTGAGTCCCAAATCAAACACTGATAAAACTTCAACTGGCCCTAACTTCTATACGGTACGTCCTAGACCTATCAAAGTTTGCAACATACAAATGCTTGTAAATTTTTACTGGGGCGTCATAAAACCTTGAAATTTGGTAACAATAAAGTACTTGAGCCTCTTTTCAATTTAAGCTATCGCTCAAAGCTATGCTACACTTGAGTCCCAAATCAAACACTGATAAAACTTCAAATGGCCGTAACTTCTATACGGTACGTCCTACACCCATCAAAGTTTGCAACATACAAATGCTTGTAACTTTTTCCTGGAGCGTCAGAAAACCTTGAAATTTTGTAACAATAAAGTACTCGAGGCTCTTGTCAATTTAAGCTATCGCTCAAAGCTATGCTACACTTGAGTCCCAAATCAAACACTGATAAAACTTCAAATGGCCCTAACTTCTATACGGTACGTCCTACACCTATCAAACTTTGCAACATACAAATGCTTGTAAATTTTTACTGGGGCGTCATGAAACCTTGAAATTTGGTAATAATAAAGTACTCGAGCCTCTTGGCAATTTAAGCTATCGCTCAAAGCTATGCTACACTTGAGTCCCAAATCAAACACTGATAAAACTTCAAATGGCCCTAACTTCTATACGGTACGTCCTACACCTATCAAAGTTTGCAACATACAAATGCTTGTAAATTTTTACTGGGGCGTCATAAAACCTTGAAATTTTGTAACAATAAAGTACTCGAGCCTCTTGTCATTTTAAGCTATCGCTAAAAGCTGTGCTACCCTTGAGTCCCAAATTAAACACTGATAAAGCTTCAAATGGCCCTAACTTCTATACGGTACGTCCTACACCTATCAAAATTTGCAACATACAAATGCTTGTAACTCTTTCCTGGAGCGTCAGAAAACCTTGAAATTTTGTAACAATAAAGTACTCGAGGCTCTTGTCAATTTAAGCTATCGCTCAAAGCTATGCTACACTTGAGTCCCAAATCAAACACTGATAAAACTTCAAATGGCCCTAACTTCTATACGGTACGTCCTACACCTATCAAAGTTTGCAACATACAAATGCTTGTAAATTTTTACTGGGGCGTCATGAAACCTTGAAATTTGGTAATAATAAAGTACTCGAGCCTCTTGGCAATTTAAGCTATCGCTCAAAGCTATGCTACACTTGAGTCCCAAATCAAACACTGATAAAACTTCAAATGGCCCTAACTTCTATACGGTACGTCCTACACCTATCAAAGTTTGCAACATACAAATGCTTGTAAATTTTTACTGGGGCGTCATAAAACCTTGAAATTTTGTAACAATAAAGTACTCGAGCCTCTTGTCATTTTAAGCTATCGCTCAAAGCTGTGCTACCCTTGAGTCCCAAATTAAACACTGATAAAGCTTCAAATGGCCCTAACTTCTATACGGTACGTCCTACACCTATCAAAATTTGCAACATACAAATGCTTGTAACTCTTTCCTGGAGCGTCAGAAAACCTTGAAATTTTGTAACAATAAAGTACTCGAGGCTCTTGTCAATTTAAGCTATCGCTCAAAGCTATGCTACACTTGAGTCCCAAATCAAACACTGATAAAACTTCAAATGGCCCTAACTTCTATACGGTACGTCCTACACCTATCAAAGTTTGCAACATACAAATGCTTGTAACTTTTTCCTGGAGCGTCAGAAAACCTTGAAATTTTGTAACAATAAAGTACTCGAGGCTCTTGTCAATTTAAGCTATCGCTCAAAGCTATGCTACACTTGAGTCCCAAATCAAACACTGATAAAACTTCAAATGGCCCTAACTTCTATACGGGACGTCCTACACCTATCAAAATTTGCAACATACAAATGCTTGTAACTTTTTACTGGAGCGTCATAAAACATTCAAATTTTGTAACAATAAAGTACTCGAGCCTCTTGTCAATTTAAGCTATTGCTCAAAGCTGTGCTACCCTTGAGTCCCAAATTAAACACTGATAAAGCTTCAAATGGTCCTAACTTCTATACGGTACGTCCTACACCTATCAAAGTTTGCAACATACAAATGCTTGTAACTTTTTCCTGGAGCGTCAGAAAACCTTGAAATTTTGTAACAATAAAGTACTCGAGGCTCTTGTCAATTTAAGCTATCGCTCAAAGCTATGCTACACTTGAGTCCCAAATCAAACACTGATAAAACTTCAAATGGCCGTAACTTCTATACGGTACGTCCTACACCCATCAAAGTTTGCAACATACAAATGCTTGTAACTTTTTCCTGGAGCGTCAGAAAACCTGGAAATTTTGTAACAATAAAGTACTCGAGGCTCTTGTCAATTTAAACTATCGCTCAAAGCTATGCTACACTTGAGTCCCAAATCAAATATTGATAAAACTTCAAATGGCCCTAACTTCTATACGGTACGTCCTACACCTATCAAAGTTTGCAACATACAAATGCTTGTAACTTTTTCCTGGAGCGTCAGAAAACCTTGAAATTTTGTAACAATAGAGTACTCGAGGCTCTTGTCAATTTAAGCTATCGCTCAAAGCTATGCTACACTTGAGTCCCAAATCAAACACTGATAAAACTTCAAATAGCCCTAACTTCTATACGGTACGTCCTACACCTATCAAAGTTTGCAACATACAAATGCTTGTAACTTTTTACTGGAGCGTCATAAAACATTGAAATTTTGAAACAAAGTACTCGAGGCTCTTGTCAATTTAAGCTATCGCTCAAAGCTATGCTACACGTGAGTCCCAAATCAAACACTGATAAAATTTCAAATGGCCCTAACTTCTATACGGTACGTCCTACACCTATCAAAGTTTGCAACATACAAATGCTTGTAAATTTTTACTGGGGCGTCATAAAACCTTGAAATTTGGTAATAATAAAGTACTCGAGCCTCTTGTCAATTTAAGCTATCGCTGAAAGCTATGCTACACTTGAGTCCCAAATCAAACACTGATAAAACTTCAAATGGCCCTAACTTCTATACGATACGTCCTACACCTATCAAAGTTTGCAACATACAAATGCTTGTAAATTTTTACTGGGGCGTCATAAAACCTTGAAATTTGGTAATAATAAAGTACTCGAGCCTCTTGTCAATTTAAGCTATCGCTCAAAGCTATGATACCCTTGAGTCCCAAATCAAACACTGATAGAACTTCAACTGGCCCTAAATTCTATACGGTACGTCCTAGACCTATCAAAGTTTGCAACATACAAATGCTTGTAACTTTTTACTGGAGCGTCATAAAACCTTGAAATTTTGTAACAATAAAGTACTCGAACCTCTTGTCAATTTAAGCTATCGCTCAAAGCTATGCTACCCTTGAGTCCCAAATCAAATACTGATAAAACTTCTAATGGCCCTAACTTCTATACGGTACGTCCTACACCTATCAAAGTTTGCAACACACAAATGCTTGTAACTTTTTACTGGAGCGTCATAGAACCTTGAAATTTTGTAACAATAAAGTACTCGAGCCTCTTGTCAATTTAAGCTATCGCTTAAAGCTATGCTACACTTGAGTCCCAAATAAAACACTGATCAACTGGCCCTAACTTCTATACGGTACGTCCTACACCTATCAAAGTTGGCAACATACAAATGCTTGTAACTTTTACTGGGGCGTCATAAAACCTTGAAATTTGGTAACAATAAAGTACTCGAGCCTCTTGTCTATTTAAGCTATCGCTCAAAGCTATGCTACACTTGAGTCCCAAATCAAACACTGATAGAACTTCAACTGGCCCTATCTTCTATACGGTACGTCCTACACCTATCAAAGTTTGCAACATACAAATGCTTGTAACTTTTTACTGGAGCGTCATAAAACCTTGCAATTTTGTAACAATAGAGTACTCGAGCCTCTTGTCAATTGAAGCTATCGCTTAAAGCTATGCTACCCTTGAGTCCCAAATCCACACTGATAAAACTTCAAATGGCCCTAACTTCTATACGGTACATCCTACACCTATCCAAGTTTGCAACATACAAATACTTGTAACTTTTTACTGGAGCGTCATAAAACCTTGAAATTTTGTAACAATAAAGTTCTCGAGCCTCTTGTCAATTTAAGCTATCGCTCAAAGCTATGCTACCCTTGAGTCTCAAATCAAACTCTGATAAAACTTCTAATGGCCCTACCTTCTATACGGTACATCCTACACCTATCAAAGTTTGCAACACACAAATGGTTGTAACTTTTTACTGGAGCGTCATAAAACCTTGAAATTTTGTAACAATAAAGTACTCGAGCCTCTTGTCAATTTAAGCTATCGCTCAAAGCTATGCTACCCCTGAGTCCCAAATCAAACACTGATAAAACTTCTAATGGCCCTAACTTCTATACGGTACGTCCTACACCTATCAAAGTTTGCAACACACAAATGTTTGTAACTTTTTACTGGAGCGTCATAAAACCTTGAAATTTTGTAACAATAAAGTACTCGAGCCTCTTGTCAATTTAAGCTATAGCTCAAAGCTATGCTACCCTTGATTCCCAAATCAAACACTGATAGAACTTCAACTGGCCCTAACTTCTATACGGTACGTCCTACACCTATCAAAGTTCGCAACATACAAATGCTTGTAACTTTTTACTGGAGCGTCATAAAACATTGAAATTTTGTAACAATAAAGTACTCGAGCCTCTTGTCAATTTAAGCTATCGCTCAAAGCTGTGCTACCCTTGAGTCCCAAATTAAACACTGATAAAGCTTCAAATGGCCCTAACTTCTATACTGTACGTCCTACACCTATCAAAGTTTGCAACATACAAATGCTTGTAACTTTTTCCTGGAGCGTCAGAAAACCTTGAAATTTTGTAACAATAAAGTACTCGAGGCTCTTGTCAATTTAAACTATCGCTCAAAGCTATGCTACACTTGAGTCCCAAATCAAACACTGATAAAACTTCAAATGGCCCTAACTTCTATACGGTACGTCCTACACCTATCAAAATTTGCAACATACAAATGCTTGTAACTTTTTACTGGAGCGTCATAAAACCTTGAAATTTTGTAACAATAAAGTACTCGAGGCTCTTGTCAATTTAAGCTATCGCTCAAAGCTATGCTACACTTGAGTCCCAAATCAAACACTGATAAAACTTCAAATGGCCCTAACTTCTATACGGTACGTCCTACACCTATCAAAGTTTGCAACATACAAATGCTTGTAAATTTTTACTGGGGCGTCATGAAACCTTGAAATTTGGTAATAATAAAGTACTCGAGCCTCTTGGCAATTTAAGCTATCGCTCAAAGCTATGCTACACTTGAGTCCCAAATCAAACACTGATAAAACTTCAAATGGCCCTAACTTCTATACGGTACGTCCTACACCTATCAAAGTTTGCAACATACAAATGCTTGTAAATTTTTACTGGGGCGTCATAAAACCTTGAAATTTTGTAACAATAAAGTACTCGAGCCTCTTGTCATTTTAAGCTATCGCTCAAAGCTGTGCTACCCTTGAGTCCCAAATTAAACACTGATAAAGCTTCAAATGGCCCTAACTTCTATACGGTACGTCCTACACCTATCAAAATTTGCAACATACAAATGCTTGTAACTCTTTCCTGGAGCGTCAGAAAACCTTGAAATTTTGTAACAATAAAGTACTCGAGGCTCTTGTCAATTTAAGCTATCGCTCAAAGCTATGCTACACTTGAGTCCCAAATCAAACACTGATAAAACTTCAAATGGCCCTAACTTCTATACGGTACGTCCTACACCTATCAAAGTTTGCAACATACAAATGCTTGTAACTTTTTCCTGGAGCGTCAGAAAACCTTGAAATTTTGTAACAATAAAGTACTCGAGGCTCTTGTCAATTTAAGCTATCGCTCAAAGCTATGCTACACTTGAGTCCCAAATCAAACACTGATAAAACTTCAAATGGCCCTAACTTCTATACGGGACGTCCTACACCTATCAAAATTTGCAACATACAAATGCTTGTAACTTTTTACTGGAGCGTCATAAAACATTGAAATTTTGTAACAATAAAGTACTCGAGCCTCTTGTCAATTTAAGCTATTGCTCAAAGCTGTGCTACCCTTGAGTCCCAAATTAAACACTGATAAAGCTTCAAATGGTCCTAACTTCTATACGGTACGTCCTACACCTATCAAAGTTTGCAACATACAAATGCTTGTAACTTTTTCCTGGAGCGTCAGAAAACCTTGAAATTTTGTAACAATAAAGTACTCGAGGCTCTTGTCAATTTAAGCTATCGCTCAAAGCTATGCTACACTTGAGTCCCAAATCAAACACTGATAAAACTTCAAATGGCCCTAACTTCTATACGGTACCTCCTACACCTGTCAAAATTTGCAACATACAAATGCTTGTAACTTTTTACTGGAGCGTCATAAAACCTTGAAATTTTGAAACAATAAATTACTCGATTCTCTTGTCAATTTAAGCTATCGCTCAAAGCTATGCTACACTTGAGTCCCAAATCAAACACTGATAAAACTTCAAATGGCCCTAACTTCTAAACGGTACGTCCTACACCTATCAAAGTTTGCAACATACAAATGCTTGTAAATTTTTACTGGGGCGTCATAAAACCTTGAAATTTGGTAACAATAAAGTACTCGAGCCTCTTGTCAATTTAAGCTATCGCTCAAAGCTATGCTACACTTGAGTCCCAAATCAAACACTGATAAAACTTCAAATGGCCCTAACTTCTATACGGTACGTCCTACACCCATCAAAGTTTGCAACATACAAATGCTTGTAACTTTTTCCTGGACCGTCAGAAAAACTTGAAATTTTGTAACAATAAAGTACTCGAGCCTCTTGTCAATTTAAGCTATCGCTCAAAGCTATGCTACCCTTAAGTCCGAAATCAAACACTGATAAAACTTCAAATGGCCCTAACTTCTATACTGTACGTCCTACACCTATGAAAGTTTGCAACATACAAATGCTTGTAAATTTTTACTGGGGCGTCATAAAACCTTGAAATTTGGTAATAATAAAGTACTCGAGCCTCTTGTCAATTTAAGCTATCGCTCAAAGCTATGATACACTTGAGTCCCAAATCAAACACTGATAAAACTTCAAATGGCCCTAACTTCTATACGGTACGTCCTACACCTATCAAAGTTTGCAACATACAAATGCTTGTAAATTTTTACTGGGGCGTCATAAAACCTTGAAATTTGGTAATAATAAAGTACTCGAGCCTCTTGTCAATTTAAGTTATCGCTCAAAGCTATGCTACACTTGAGTCCCAAATCAAACGCTGATAAAACTTCAAATGGCCCTAACTTCTATACGGTACGTCCTACACCTATCAAAATTTGCAACATACAAATGCTTGTAACTTTTTACTGGAGCGTCATAAAACCTTGAAATTTTGAAACAAAGTACTCGAGGCTCTTGTCAATTTAAGCTATCGCTCAAAGCTATGCTACACTTGAGTCCCAAATCAAACACTGATAAAACTTCAAATGGCCCTAACTTCTATACGATACGTCCTACACCTATCAAAGTTTGCAACATACAAATGCTTGTAAATTTTTACTGGGGCGTCATAAAACCTTGAAATTTGGTAATAATAAAGTACTCGAGCCTCTTGTCAATTTAAGCTATCGCTCAAAGCTATGCTACCCTTGAGTCCCAAATCAAACACTGATAGAACTTCAACTGGCCCTAACTTCTATACGGTACGTCCTAGACCTATCAAAGTTTGCAACACACAAATGCTTGTAACTTTTAACTGGAGCGTCATAGAACCTTGAAATTTTGTAACAATAAAGTACTCGAGCCTCTTGTCAATTTAAGCTCTCGCTCAAAGCTATGCTACCCTTAAGTCCCAAATCAAACACTGATAAAACTTCAAATGGCCCTAACTTCTATACGGTACGTCCTACACCTATCAATATTTGCAACATACAAATGCTTGTATCTTTTTACTGGAGCGTCATAAAACCTTGAAATTTTGTAACAATAAAGTACTCGAGCCTCTTGTCAATTTAAGCTATCGCTCAAAGCTATGCTACCCTTGAGTCCCCAATTAAACACTGATAAAACTTAAAATGGCCGTTACTTCTATACGGTACGTACTACACCTATCAAAGTTTGCAACATACAAATGCTTGTAACTTTTTACTGGAGCGTCATAAAACATTGAAATTTTGTAACAATAAAGCACTCGAGCGTCTTGTCGATTTAGGCTATCGCTCAAAGCTGTGCTACCCTTGAGTCCCAAATCAAACACTGATACAGCTTCAAATGGCCCTAACTTCTATACGGTACGGCCTACACCTCTCAAAATTTGCAACATACAAATGCTTGTGACTTCTTACTGGAGCGTCATAAAACCTTGAAATTTTGTAACAACAAAGTACTCGAGCCTCTTGTCAATTTAAGCTATCGCTCAAAGCTATGCCAGCCTTGAGTCCCAAATCAATAACTGATAAAACTTCAAATGGCCCTAACTTCTATACGGTACGTCCTACACCTATCAAAGTTTGCAACATACAAATGCTTGTAACTTTTTACTGGGGCGTCATAAAACCTTGAAATTTGGTAACAATAAGTTACTCGAGACTCTTGTCAATTTAAGCTATCGCTCAAAGCCATGCTACCCTTGAGTCCCAAATGAAACACTGATAGAACTTCAACTGGCCCTATCTTCTCTACGGTACGTCCTACACCTATGAAAGTTTGCAACATACAAATGCTTGTAACTTTTTACTGGAGCGTCATAAAACCTTGAAATTTTGTAACAATAGAGTACTCGAGCCTTGAAGCTATCGTTCAAAGCTATGCTACCCTTGAGTCCCAAATCAAACACTGATAAAACTTCAATTGGCCCTAACTTCTATACGGTACGTCCTACACTTATCCAAGTTTGCAACATACAAATGCTTGTAACTTTTTCCTGGAGCGTCTTAAAACTTTGAAATTTTGTAACAATAAAGTACTCGATCCTCTTGTCAATTTAAGCTATCGCTAAAAGCTACCCTTGAGTCCCAAATCGAACACTGATAAAACTTCTAATGGCCCTAACTTCTATACGGTACGTCCTACACCTATCAAAGTTTGCAACACACAAATGCTTGTAACTTTTTACTGGAGCGTCATAAAACCTTGAAATTTTGTATCAATAAAGTACTCGAGCCTCTTGTCAATTTAAGCTATCGCTCAAAGCTATGCTACCCTTGAGTCCCAAATTAAACACTGATAGAACTTCAACTGGCCTTAACTTCTATACGGTACGTCTTACACCTATCAAAGTTTGCAACATACAAATGCTTGTAACTTTTTCCTGGAGCGTCTTAAAACTTTGAAATTTTGTAACAATAAAGTACTCGATCCTCTTGTCAATTTAAGCTATCGCTCAAAGCTATGCCAGCCTTCAGTCCCAAATCAATCACTGATAAAACTTCAAATGGCCCTAATTTCTATACGGTACGTCCTACACATATCAAAGTTTGCAACATACAAATGCTTGTAACTTTTTACTGGGGCGTCATAAAACCTTGAAATTTGGTAAGAATAAAGTACTCGAGCCTCTTGTCAATTTAAGCTATCGCTCAAAGCTATGCTACCCTTAAGTCCCAAATCAAACACTGATAGAACTTCAACTGGCCCTATCTTCTATACGGTACGTCCTACACCTATCAAAGTTTGCAACATACAAATGCTTGTAACTTTTTCTGGAGCGTCATAAAACCTTGAAATTTTGTAACAATAAAGTACTCGAGCCTCTTGTCAATTTAAGCTATCGCTCAAAGCTATGCTACCCTTGAGTCCCAAATCAAACACTGACAAAACTTCTAATGGCCCTAACTTCTATACGGTACGTCCTACACCTATCAAAGTTTGCAACACACAAATGCTTGTAACTTTTTACTGGAGCGTCATAAAACCTTGAAATTTTGTAACAATAAAGTACTCGAGCCTCTTGTCAATTTAAGCTATCGCTCAAAGCTATGCTACCCTTGAGTCCCAAATAAAACACTGATAGAACTTCAACTGGCCCTAACTTCTATACGGTACGTCCTACACCTATCAAAGTTTGCAACATACAAATGCTTGTAACTTTTTACTGGGGCGTCATAAAACCTTGAAATTTGGTAACAATAAAGTACTCGAGCCTCTTGTCTATTTAAGCTATCGCTCAAAGCTATGCTACACTTGAGTCCCAAATCAAACACTGATAGAACTTCAACTGGCCCTATCTTCTATACGGTACGTCCTACACCTATCAATCTTTGCAACATACAAATGCTTGTAACGTTTTACTGGAGCGTCATAAAACCTTGAAATTTTGTAACAATAGAGTACTCGAGCCTCTTGTCAATTGAAGCTATCGCTTAAAGCTATGCTACCCTTGAGTCCCAAATCAAACACTGATAAAACTTCAAATGGCCCTAACTTCTATACGGTACGTCCTACACCTATCCAAGTTTGCAACATACAAATGCTTGTAACTTTTTACTGGAGCGTCATAAAACCTTGAAATTTTGTAACAATACAGTTCTCGAGCCTTTTGTCAATTTAAGCTATCGCTCAAAGCTATGCTACCCTTGAGTCCCAAATCAAACACTGATAAAACTTCTAATGGCCCTACCTTCTATACGGTACGTCCTACACCTCTCAAAGTTTGCAACATACAAATGCTTGTAACTTTTTACTGGAGCGTCATAAAACCTTGACATTTTCTAACTATAAAGTACTCGAGCCTCTTGTCAATTTAAGCTATCGCTCAAAGCTATGCTACCCTTGAGTCCCAAATCAAACACTGATAAAACTTCAAGTGGCCCTAATTTCTATACGGTACGTCCTACACCTATCAAAGTTTGCAACATACAAATGCTTGTAACTTTTTACTGGGGCGTCATAAAACCTTGAAATTTGGTAACAATAAAGTACTCGAGCCTCTTGTCTATTTAAGCTATCGCTCAAAGCTATGCTACACTTGAGTCCCAAATCAAACACTGATAGAACTTCAACTGGCCCTATCTTCTATACGGTACGTCCTACACCTATCAATCTTTGCAACATACAAATGCTTGTAACGTTTTACTGGAGCGTCATAAAACCTTGAAATTTTGTAACAATAGAGTACTCGAGCCTCTTGTCAATTGAAGCTATCGCTTAAAGCTATGCTACCCTTGAGTCCCAAATCAAACACTGATAAAACTTCAAATGGCCCTAACTTCTATACGGTACGTCCTACACCTATCCAAGTTTGCAACATACAAATGCTTGTAACTTTTTACTGGAGCGTCATAAAACCTTGAAATTTTGTAACAATACAGTTCTCGAGCCTTTTGTCAATTTAAGCTATCGCTCAAAGCTATGCTACCCTTGAGTCCCAAATCAAACACTGATAAAACTTCTAATGGCCCTACCTTCTATACGGTACGTCCTACACCTCTCAAAGTTTGCAACATACAAATGCTTGTAACTTTTTACTGGAGCGTCATAAAACCTTGACATTTTCTAACTATAAAGTACTCGAGCCTCTTGTCAATTTAAGCTATCGCTCAAAGCTATGCTACCCTTGAGTCCCAAATCAAACACTGATAAAACTTCAAGTGGCCCTAATTTCTATACGGTACGTCCTACACCTATCAAAGTTTGCAACATACAAATGCTTGTAACATTTTACTGGAGCGTCATAATACCTTGAAATTTTGTAACAATAAAGTACTCGAGCCTCTTGTCAATTTAAGCTATCGCTCAAAGCTATGCTACCCTTAAGTCCGAAATCAAACACTGATAAAACTTCAAATGGCCCTAACTTCTATACTGTACGTCCTACACCTATGAAAGTTTGCAACATACAAATGCTTGTAACTTTTTACTGGAGCGTCATAAAACGTTGAAATTTTGTAACAATAAAGTACTCGAGCCTCTTGTCAATTTAAGCTATCGCTCAAAGCTATGCTACCCTTGAGTCCCAAATCAAACACTGATAAAACTTCAAATGGCCCTAACTTCTATACGGTACGTCCTACACCTATCAAAGTTTGCAACATACAAATAAATGCTTGTAACATTTTACTGGAGCGTCATAAAACCTTGAAATTTTGTAACATTAAAGTACTCGAGCCTCTTGTCAATTTAAGCTATCGCTCAAAGCTATGCTACCCTTGAGTCCCAAACCAAACTTCAAATGGCCCTAACTTCTGTACAGTACGTCCTACGCCTATCAAAGTTTGCAACATACAAATGCTTGTAACTTTTTACTGGGGCGTCATAAAACCTTGAAATTTGGTAACAATAAAGTACTGGAGACTCTTGTCAATTTAAGCTATCGCTCAAAGCTATGCTACCCTTGAGTCCCAAATGAAACACTGATAGAACTTCAACTGGCCCTATCTTCTCTACGATACGTCCTACACCTATGAAAGTTTGCAACATACAAATGCTTGTAACTTTTTACTGGAGCGTCATAAAACCTTGAAATTTTGTAACAATAGAGTACTCGAGCCTCTTGTCAATTGAAGATATCGCTCAAAGCTATGCTACCCTTGAGTCCCAAATCAAACACTGATAAAACTTCAATTGGCCCTAACTTCTATACCGTACGTCCTACACCTATCCAAGTTTGCAACATACAAATGCTTGTAACTTTTTCCTGGAGCGTCTTAAAACTTTGAAATTTTGTAACAATAAAGTACTCGATCCTCTTGTCAATTTAAGCTATCGCTCAAGGCTATGCCAGCCTTCAGTCCCAAATCAATCACTGATAAAACTTCAAATGGCCCTAACTTCTATACGGTACGTCCTACACCTATCAAAGTTTGCAACATACAAATGCTTGTAACTTTTTACTGGGGCGTCATAAAACCTTGAAATTTGGTAACAATAAAGTACTCGAGCCTCTTGTCAATTTAAGCTATCGCTCAAACCTAGGCTACCCTTAAGTCCCAAATCAAACACTGATAGAACTTCAACTGGCCCTATCTTCTATACGGTACGTCCTACACCTATCAAAGTTTGCAACATACAAATGCTTGTAACTTTTTACTGGAGCGTCATAAAACCTTGAAATTTTGTAACAATAAAGTACTCGAGCCTCTTGTCAATTTAAGCTATCGCTCAAAGCTATGCTACCCTTGAGTCCCAAATTAAACACTGATAGAACTTCAACTGGCCTTAACTTCTATACGGTACGTCTTACACCTATCAAAGTTTGCAACATACAAATGCTTGTAACTTTTTCCTGGAGCGTCTTAAAACTTTGAAATTTTGTAACAATAAAGTACTCGATCCTCTTGTCAATTTAAGCTATCGCTCAAAGCTATGCCAGCCTTCAGTCCCAAATCAATCACTGATAAAACTTCAAATGGCCCTAATTTCTATACGGTACGTCCTACACATATCAAAGTTTGCAACATACAAATGCTTGTAACTTTTTACTGGGGCGTCATAAAACCTTGAAATTTGGTAAGAATAAAGTACTCGAGCCTCTTGTCAATTTAAGCTATCGCTCAAAGCTATGCTACCCTTAAGTCCCAAATCAAACACTGATAGAACTTCAACTGGCCCTATCTTCTATACGGTACGTCCTACACCTATCAAAGTTTGCAACATACAAATGCTTGTAACTTTTTCTGGAGCGTCATAAAACCTTGAAATTTTGTAACAATAAAGTACTCGAGCCTCTTGACAATTTAAGCTATCGCTCAAAGCTATGCTACCCTTGAGTCCCAAATCAAACACTGACAAAACTTCTAATGGCCCTAACTTCTATACGCTACGTCCTACACCTATCAAAGTTTGCAACACACAAATGCTTGTAACTTTTTACTGGAGCGTCATAGAACCTTGAAATTTTGTAACAATAAAGTACTCGAGCCTCTTGTCAATTTAAGCTATCGCTCAAAGCTATGCTACCCTTGAGTCCCAAATAAAACACTGATAGAACTTCAACTGGCCCTAACTTCTATACGGTACGTCCTACACCTATCAAAGTTGGCAACATACAAATGCTTGTAACTTTTTACTGGGGCGTCATAAAACCTTGAAATTTGGTAACAATAAAGTACTCGAGCCTCTTGTCTATTTAAGCTATCGCTCAAAGCTATGCTACACTTGAGTCCCAAATCAAACACTGATAGAACTTCAACTGGCCCTATCTTCTATACGGTACGTCCTACACCTATCAATCTTTGCAACATACAAATGCTTGTAACGTTTTACTGGAGCGTCATAAAACCTTGAAATTTTGTAACAATAGAGTACTCGAGCCTCTTGTCAATTGAAGCTATCGCTTAAAGCTATGCTACCCTTGAGTCCCAAATCAAACACTGATAAAACTTCAAATGGCCCTAACTTCTATACGGTACGTCCTACACCTATCCAAGTTTGCAACATACAAATGCTTGTAACTTTTTACTGGAGCGTCATAAAACCTTGAAATTTTGTAACAATACAGTTCTCGAGCCTTTTGTCAATTTAAGCTATCGCTCAAAGCTATGCTACCCTTGAGTCCCAAATCAAACACTGATAAAACTTCTAATGGCCCTACCTTCTATACGGTACGTCCTACACCTCTCAAAGTTTGCAACATACAAATGCTTGTAACTTTTTACTGGAGCGTCATAAAACCTTGACATTTTCTAACTATAAAGTACTCGAGCCTCTTGTCAATTTAAGCTATCGCTCAAAGCTATGCTACCCTTGAGTCCCAAATCAAACACTGATAAAACTTCAAGTGGCCCTAATTTCTATACGGTACGTCCTACACCTATCAAAGTTGGCAACATACAAATGCTTGTAACTTTTTACTGGGGCGTCATAAAACCTTGAAATTTGGTAACAATAAAGTACTCGAGCCTCTTGTCTATTTAAGCTATCGCTCAAAGCTATGCTACACTTGAGTCCCAAATCAAACACTGATAGAACTTCAACTGGCCCTATCTTCTATACGGTACGTCCTACACCTATCAATCTTTGCAACATACAAATGCTTGTAACGTTTTACTGGAGCGTCATAAAACCTTGAAATTTTGTAACAATAGAGTACTCGAGCCTCTTGTCAATTGAAGCTATCGCTTAAAGCTATGCTACCCTTGAGTCCCAAATCAAACACTGATAAAACTTCAAATGGCCCTAACTTCTATACGGTACGTCCTACACCTATCCAAGTTTGCAACATACAAATGCTTGTAACTTTTTACTGGAGCGTCATAAAACCTTGAAATTTTGTAACAATACAGTTCTCGAGCCTCTTGTCAATTTAAGCTATCGCTCAAAGCTATGCTACCCTTGAGTCCCAAATCAAACACTGATAAAACTTCTAATGGCCCTACCTTCTATACGGTACGTCCTACACCTCTCAAAGTTTGCAACATACAAATGCTTGTAACTTTTTACTGGAGCGTCATAAAACCTTGACATTTTCTAACTATAAAGTACTCGAGCCTCTTGTCAATTTAAGCTATCGCTCAAAGCTATGCTACCCTTGAGTCCCAAATCAAACACTGATAAAACTTCAAGTGGCCCTAATTTCTATACGGTACGTCCTACACCTATCAAAGTTTGCAACATACAAATGCTTGTAACATTTTACTGGAGCGTCATAATACCTTGAAATTTTGTAACAATAAAGTACTCGAGCCTCTTGTCAATTTAAGCTATCGCTCAAAGCTATGCTACCCTTAAGTCCGAAATCAAACACTGATAAAACTTCAAATGGCCCTAACTTCTATACTGTACGTCCTACACCTATGAAAGTTTGCAACATACAAATGCTTGTAACTTTTTACTGGAGCGTCATAAAACGTTGAAATTTTGTAACAATAAAGTACTCGAGCCTCTTGTCAATTTAAGCTATCGCTCAAAGCTATGCTACCCTTGAGTCCCAAATCAAACACTGATAAAACTTCAAATGGCCCTAACTTCTATACGGTACGTCCTACACCTATCAAAGTTTGCAACATACAAATAAATGCTTGTAACATTTTACTGGAGCGTCATAAAACCTTGAAATTTTGTAACATTAAAGTACTCGAGCCTCTTGTCAATTTAAGCTATCGCTCAAAGCTATGCTACCCTTGAGTCCCAAACCAAACTTCAAATGGCCCTAACTTCTGTACAGTACGTCCTACGCCTATCAAAGTTTGCAACATACAAATGCTTGTAACTTTTTACTGGGGCGTCATAAAACCTTGAAATTTGGTAACAATAAAGTACTGGAGACTCTTGTCAATTTAAGCTATCGCTCAAAGCTATGCTACCCTTGAGTCCCAAATGAAACACTGATAGAACTTCAACTGGCCCTATCTTCTCTACGATACGTCCTACACCTATGAAAGTTTGCAACATACAAATGCTTGTAACTTTTTACTGGAGCGTCATAAAACCTTGAAATTTTGTAACAATAGAGTACTCGAGCCTCTTGTCAATTGAAGATATCGCTCAAAGCTATGCTACCCTTGAGTCCCAAATCAAACACTGATAAAACTTCAATTGGCCCTAACTTCTATACCGTACGTCCTACACCTATCCAAGTTTGCAACATACAAATGCTTGTAACTTTTTCCTGGAGCGTCTTAAAACTTTGAAATTTTGTAACAATAAAGTACTCGATCCTCTTGTCAATTTAAGCTATCGCTCAAGGCTATGCCAGCCTTCAGTCCCAAATCAATCACTGATAAAACTTCAAATGGCCCTAATTTCTATACGGTACGTCCTACACCTATCAAAGTTTGCAACATACAAATGCTTGTAACTTTTTACTGGGGCGTCATAAAACCTTGAAATTTGGTAACAATAAAGTACTCGAGCCTCTTGTCAATTTAAGCTATCGCTCAAACCTAGGCTACCCTTAAGTCCCAAATCAAACACTGATAGAACTTCAACTGGCCCTATCTTCTATACGGTACGTCCTACACCTATCAAAGTTTGCAACATACAAATGCTTGTAACTTTTTACTGGAGCGTCATAAAACCTTGAAATTTTGTAACAATAAAGTACTCGAGCCTCTTGTCAATTTAAGCTATCGCTCAAAGCTATGCTACACTTGAGTCCCAAATCAAACACTGATAAAACTTCAAATGGCCCTAACTTCTATACGGTACGTCCTACACCTATGAAAGTTTGCAACATACAAATGCTTGTAACTTTTTACTGGAGCGTCATAAAACGTTGAAATTTTGTAACAATAAAGTACTCGAGCCTCTTGTCAATTTAAGCTATCGCTCAAAGCTATGCTACCCTTGAGTCCGAAATCAAACACTGATAAAACTTCAAATGGCCCTAACTTCTATACGGTACGTCCTACACCTATCAAAGTTTGCAACATACAAATGCTTGTAACATTTTACTGGAGCGTCATAAAACCTTGAAATTTTGTAACATTAAAGTACTCGAGCGTCTTGTCAATTTAAGCTATCGCTCAAAGCTATGCTACCCTTGAGTCCCAAACCAAACTTCAAATGGCCCTAACTTCTGTACGGTACGTCCTACGCCTATCAAAGTTTGCAACACACAAATGCTTGTAACTTTTTACTGGAGCGTCATAAAACCTTGAAATTTTGTATCAATAAAGTACTCGAGCCTCTTGTCAATTTAAGCTATCGCTCAAAGCTATGCTACCCTTGAGTCCCAAATTAAACACTGATAGAACTTCAACTGGCCTTAACTTCTATACGGTACGTCTTACACCTATCAAAGTTTGCAACATACAAATGCTTGTAACTTTTTCCTGGAGCGTCTTAAAACTTTGAAATTTTGTAACAATAAAGTACTCGATCCTCTTGTCAATTTAAGCTATCGCTCAAGGCTATGCCAGCCTTCAGTCCCAAATCAATCACTGATAAAACTTCAAATGGCCCTAACTTCTATACGGTACGTCCTACACCTATCAAAGTTTGCAACATACAAATGCTTGTAACTTTTTACTGGGGCGTCATAAAACCTTGAAATTTGGTAACAATAAAGTACTCGAGCCTCTTGTCAATTTAAGCTATCGCTCAAACCTAGGCTACCCTTAAGTCCTAAATCAAACACTGATAGAACTTCAACTGGCCCTATCTTCTATACGGTACGTCCTACACCTATCAAAGTTTGCAACATACAAATGCTTGTAACTTTTTACTGGAGCGTCATAAAACCTTGAAATTTTGTAACAATAAAGTACTCGAGCCTCTTGTCAATGTAAGCTATCGCTCAAAGCTATGCTACCCTTGAGTCCCAAATCAAATACTGATAAAACTTCTAATGACCCTAACTTCTATACGGTACGTCCTACACCTATCAAAGTTTGCAACACACAAATTCTTGTAACTTTTTACTGGGGCGTCATAAAACCATGAAATTTTGTAAAAATAAAGTACTCGAGCCTCTTGTCAATTTAAGCTATCGCTCAAAGCTATGCTACACTTGAGTCCCAAATCAAACGCTGATAAAACTTCAAATGGCCCTAACTTCTATACGGTACGTCCTACACCTATCAAAATTTGCAACATACAAATGCTTGTAACTTTTTACTGGAGCGTCATAAAACCTTGAAATTTTGTAAAAATAAAGCACTCGAGGCTCTTGTCAATTTAAGCTATCGCTCAAAGCTATGCTACACTTGAGTCTCAAATCAAACACTGATAGAACTTCAACTGGCCCTAACTTCTATACGGTACGTCCTAGACCTATCAAAATTTGAAACATACAAATGCTTGTAACTTTTTACTGGGGCGTTATAAAACCTTGAAATTTGGTAACAATGAAGTACTCGAGCCTCTTGTCAATTTAAGCTATCGCTCAAAGCTATGCTACACTTGAGTCCCAAATCAAACACTGATAAAACTTCAAATGGCCCTAACTTCTATACGGTACGTCCTACACCTATCAAAGTTTGCAACATACAAATGCTTGTAACTTTTTCCTGGAGCGTCAGAAAACCTTGAAATTTTGTAACAATAAAGTACTCGAGGCTCTTGTCAATTTAAGCTAACGCTCAAAGCTATGCTACACTTGAGTCCCAAATCAAACACTGATAAAACTTCAAATGGCCCTAACTTCTATACGGTACGTCCTACACCTATCAAAATTTGCAACATACAAATGCTTGTAACTTTTTACTGGAGCGTCATAAAACCTTGAAATTTTGTAACAATAAAGTACTCGAGGCTCTTGTCAATTTAAGCTATCGCTCAAAGCTATGCTACACTTGAGTCCCAAATCAAACACTGATAAAACTTCAAATGGCCCTAACTTCTATACGGTACGTCCTACACCTATCAAAGTTTGCAACATACAAATGCTTGTACATTTTTACTGGGGCGTCATAAAACCTTGAAATTTGGTAATAATAAAGTACTCGAGCCTCTTGTCAATTTAAGCTATCGCTCAAAGCTATGCTACACTTGAGTCCCAAATCAAACACTGATAAAACTTCAACTGGCCCTAACTTCTATACGGTACGTCCTAGACCTATCAAAGTTTGCAACATACAAATGCTTGTAAATTTTTACTGGGGCGTCATAAAACCTTGAAATTTGGTAACAATAAAGTACTTGAGCCTCTTTTCAATTTAAGCTATCGCTCAAAGCTATGCTACACTTGAGTCCCAAATCAAACACTGATAAAACTTCAAATGGCCGTAACTTCTATACGGTACGTCCTACACCCATCAAAGTTTGCAACATACAAATGCTTGTAACTTTTTCCTGGAGCGTCAGAAAACCTTGAAATTTTGTAACAATAAAGTACTCGAGGCTCTTGTCAATTTAAGCTATCGCTCAAAGCTATGCTACACTTGAGTCCCAAATCAAACACTGATAAAACTTCAAATGGCCCTAACTTCTATACGGTACGTCCTACACCTATCAAACTTTGCAACATACAAATGCTTGTAAATTTTTACTGGGGCGTCATGAAACCTTGAAATTTGGTAATAATAAAGTACTCGAGCCTCTTGGCAATTTAAGCTATCGCTCAAAGCTATGCTACACTTGAGTCCCAAATCAAACACTGATAAAACTTCAAATGGCCCTAACTTCTATACGGTACGTCCTACACCTATCAAAGTTTGCAACATACAAATGCTTGTAAATTTTTACTGGGGCGTCATAAAACCTTGAAATTTTGTAACAATAAAGTACTCGAGCCTCTTGTCATTTTAAGCTATCGCTAAAAGCTGTGCTACCCTTGAGTCCCAAATTAAACACTGATAAAGCTTCAAATGGCCCTAACTTCTATACGGTACGTCCTACACCTATCAAAATTTGCAACATACAAATGCTTGTAACTCTTTCCTGGAGCGTCAGAAAACCTTGAAATTTTGTAACAATAAAGTACTCGAGGCTCTTGTCAATTTAAGCTATCGCTCAAAGCTATGCTACACTTGAGTCCCAAATCAAACACTGATAAAACTTCAAATGGCCCTAACTTCTATACGGTACGTCCTACACCTATCAAAGTTTGCAACATACAAATGCTTGTAAATTTTTACTGGGGCGTCATGAAACCTTGAAATTTGGTAATAATAAAGTACTCGAGCCTCTTGGCAATTTAAGCTATCGCTCAAAGCTATGCTACACTTGAGTCCCAAATCAAACACTGATAAAACTTCAAATGGCCCTAACTTCTATACGGTACGTCCTATACCTATCAAAGTTTGCAACATACAAATGCTTGTAAATTTTTACTGGGGCGTCATAAAACCTTGAAATTTTGTAACAATAAAGTACTCGAGCCTCTTGTCATTTTAAGCTATCGCTCAAAGCTGTGCTACCCTTGAGTCCCAAATTAAACACTGATAAAGCTTCAAATGGCCCTAACTTCTATACGGTACGTCCTACACCTATCAAAATTTGCAACATACAAATGCTTGTAACTCTTTCCTGGAGCGTCAGAAAACCTTGAAATTTTGTAACAATAAAGTACTCGAGGCTCTTGTCAATTTAAGCTATCGCTCAAAGCTATGCTACACTTGAGTCCCAAATCAAACACTGATAAAACTTCAAATGGCCCTAACTTCTATACGGTACGTCCTACACCTATCAAAGTTTGCAACATACAAATGCTTGTAACTTTTTCCTGGAGCGTCAGAAAACCTTGAAATTTTGTAACAATAAAGTACTCGAGGCTCTTGTCAATTTAAGCTATCGCTCAAAGCTATGCTACACTTGAGTCCCAAATCAAACACTGATAAAACTTCAAATGGCCCTAACTTCTATACGGGACGTCCTACACCTATCAAAATTTGCAACATACAAATGCTTGTAACTTTTTACTGGAGCGTCATAAAACATTCAAATTTTGTAACAATAAAGTACTCGAGCCTCTTGTCAATTTAAGCTATTGCTCAAAGCTGTGCTACCCTTGAGTCCCAAATTAAACACTGATAAAGCTTCAAATGGTCCTAACTTCTATACGGTACGTCCTACACCTATCAAAGTTTGCAACATACAAATGCTTGTAACTTTTTCCTGGAGCGTCAGAAAACCTTGAAATTTTGTAACAATAAAGTACTCGAGGCTCTTGTCAATTTAAGCTATCGCTCAAAGCTATGCTACACTTGAGTCCCAAATCAAACACTGATAAAACTTCAAATGGCCGTAACTTCTATACGGTACGTCCTACACCTATCAAAGTTTGCAACATACAAATGCTTGTAACTTTTTCCTGGAGCGTCAGAAAACCTGGAAATTTTGTAACAATAAAGTACTCGAGGCTCTTGTCAATTTAAACTATCGCTCAAAGCTATGCTACACTTGAGTCCCAAATCAAATATTGATAAAACTTCAAATGGCCCTAACTTCTATACGGTACGTCCTACACCTATCAAAGTTTGCAACATACAAATGCTTGTAACTTTTTCCTGGAGCGTCAGAAAACCTTGAAATTTTGTAACAATAGAGTACTCGAGGCTCTTGTCAATTTAAGCTATCGCTCAAAGCTATGCTACACTTGAGTCCCAAATCAAACACTGATAAAACTTCAAATAGCCCTAACTTCTATACGGTACGTCCTACACCTATCAAAATTTGCAACATACAAATGCTTGTAACTTTTTACTGGAGCGTCATAAAACATTGAAATTTTGAAACAAAGTACTCGAGGCTCTTGTCAATTTAAGCTATCGCTCAAAGCTATGCTACACGTGAGTCCCAAATCAAACACTGATAAAATTTCAAATGGCCCTAACTTCTATACGGTACGTCCTACACCTATCAAAGTTTGCAACATACAAATGCTTGTAAATTTTTACTGGGGCGTCATAAAACCTTGAAATTTGGTAATAATAAAGTACTCGAGCCTCTTGTCAATTTAAGCAATCGCTGAAAGCTATGCTACACTTGAGTCCCAAATCAAACACTGATAAAACTTCAAATGGCCCTAACTTCTATACGATACGTCCTACACCTATCAAAGTTTGCAACATACAAATGCTTGTAAATTTTTACTGGGGCGTCATAAAACCTTGAAATTTGGTAATAATAAAGTACTCGAGCCTCTTGTCAATTTAAGCTATCGCTCAAAGCTATGATACCCTTGAGTCCCAAATCAAACACTGATAGAACTTCAACTGGCCCTAAATTCTATACGGTACGTCCTAGACCTATCAAAGTTTGCAACATACAAATGCTTGTAACTTTTTACTGGAGCGTCATAAAACCTTGAAATTTTGTAACAATAAAGTACTCGAGCCTCTTGTCAATTTAAGCTATCGCTCAAAGCTATGCTACCCTTGAGTCCCAAATCAAATACTGATAAAACTTCTAATGGCCCTAACTTCTATACGGTACGTCCTACACCTATCAAAGTTTGCAACACACAAATGCTTGTAACTTTTTACTGGAGCGTCATAGAACCTTGAAATTTTGTAACAATAAAGTACTCGAGCCTCTTGTCAATTTAAGCTATCGCTTAAAGCTATGCTACACTTGAGTCCCAAATAAAACACTGATCAACTGGCCCTAACTTCTATACGGTACGTCCTACACCTATCAAAGTTGGCAACATACAAATGCTTGTAACTTTTACTGGGGCGTCATAAAACCTTGAAATTTGGTAACAATAAAGTACTCGAGCCTCTTGTCTATTTAAGCTATCGCTCAAAGCTATGCTACACTTGAGTCCCAAATCAAACACTGATAGAACTTCAACTGGCCCTATCTTCTATACGGTACGTCCTACACCTATCAAAGTTTGCAACATACAAATGCTTGTAACTTTTTACTGGAGCGTCATAAAACCTTGCAATTTTGTAACAATAGAGTACTCGAGCCTCTTGTCAATTGAAGCTATCGCTTAAAGCTATGCTACCCTTGAGTCCCAAATCCACACTGATAAAACTTCAAATGGCCCTAACTTCTATACGGTACATCCTACACCTATCCAAGTTTGCAACATACAAATACTTGTAACTTTTTACTGGAGCGTCATAAAACCTTGAAATTTTGTAACAATAAAGTTCTCGAGCCTCTTGTCAATTTAAGCTATCGCTCAAAGCTATGCTACCCTTGAGTCTCAAATCAAACTCTGATAAAACTTCTAATGGCCCTACCTTCTATACGGTACATCCTACACCTATCAAAGTTTGCAACACACAAATGGTTGTAACTTTTTACTGGAGCGTCATAAAACCTTGAAATTTTGTAACAATAAAGTACTCGAGCCTCTTGTCAATTTAAGCTATCGCTCAAAGCTATGCTACCCCTGAGTCCCAAATCAAACACTGATAAAACTTCTAATGGCCCTAACTTCTATACGGTACGTCCTACACCTATCAAAGTTTGCAACACACAAATGTTTGTAACTTTTTACTGGAGCGTCATAAAACCTTGAAATTTTGTAACAATAAAGTACTCGAGCCTCTTGTCAATTTAAGCTATAGCTCAAAGCTATGCTACCCTTGATTCCCAAATCAAACACTGATAGAACTTCAACTGGCCCTAACTTCTATACGGTACGTCCTACACCTATCAAAGTTCGCAACATACAAATGCTTGTAACTTTTTACTGGAGCGTCATAAAACATTGAAATTTTGTAACAATAAAGTACTCGAGCCTCTTGTCAATTTAAGCTATCGCTCAAAGCTGTGCTACCCTTGAGTCCCAAATTAAACACTGATAAAGCTTCAAATGGCCCTAACTTCTATACTGTACGTCCTACACCTATCAAAGTTTGCAACATACAAATGCTTGTAACTTTTTCCTGGAGCGTCAGAAAACCTTGAAATTTTGTAACAATAAAGTACTCGAGGCTCTTGTCAATTTAAACTATCGCTCAAAGCTATGCTACACTTGAGTCCCAAATCAAACACTGATAAAACTTCAAATGGCCCTAACTTCTATACGGTACGTCCTACACCTATCAAAATTTGCAACATACAAATGCTTGTAACTTTTTACTGGAGCGTCATAAAACCTTGAAATTTTGTAACAATAAAGTACTCGAGGCTCTTGTCAATTTAAGCTATCGCTCAAAGCTATGCTACACTTGAGTCCCAAATCAAACACTGATAAAACTTCAAATGGCCCTAACTTCTATACGGTACGTCCTACACCTATCAAAGTTTGCAACATACAAATGCTTGTAAATTTTTACTGGGGCGTCATGAAACCTTGAAATTTGGTAATAATAAAGTACTCGAGCCTCTTGGCAATTTAAGCTATCGCTCAAAGCTATGCTACACTTGAGTCCCAAATCAAACACTGATAAAACTTCAAATGGCCCTAACTTCTATACGGTACGTCCTACACCTATCAAAGTTTGCAACATACAAATGCTTGTAAATTTTTACTGGGGCGTCATAAAACCTTGAAATTTTGTAACAATAAAGTACTCGAGCCTCTTGTCATTTTAAGCTATCGCTCAAAGCTGTGCTACCCTTGAGTCCCAAATTAAACACTGATAAAGCTTCAAATGGCCCTAACTTCTATACGGTACGTCCTACACCTATCAAAATTTGCAACATACAAATGCTTGTAACTCTTTCCTGGAGCGTCAGAAAACCTTGAAATTTTGTAACAATAAAGTACTCGAGGCTCTTGTCAATTTAAGCTATCGCTCAAAGCTATGCTACACTTGAGTCCCAAATCAAACACTGATAAAACTTCAAATGGCCCTAACTTCTATACGGTACGTCCTACACCTATCAAAGTTTGCAACATACAAATGCTTGTAACTTTTTCCTGGAGCGTCAGAAAACCTTGAAATTTTGTAACAATAAAGTACTCGAGGCTCTTGTCAATTTAAGCTATCGCTCAAAGCTATGCTACACTTGAGTCCCAAATCAAACACTGATAAAACTTCAAATGGCCCTAACTTCTATACGGGACGTCCTACACCTATCAAAATTTGCAACATACAAATGCTTGTAACTTTTTACTGGAGCGTCATAAAACATTGAAATTTTGTAACAATAAAGTACTCGAGCCTCTTGTCAATTTAAGCTATTGCTCAAAGCTGTGCTACCCTTGAGTCCCAAATTAAACACTGATAAAGCTTCAAATGGTCCTAACTTCTATACGGTACGTCCTACACCTATCAAAGTTTGCAACATACAAATGCTTGTAACTTTTTCCTGGAGCGTCAGAAAACCTTGAAATTTTGTAACAATAAAGTACTCGAGGCTCTTGTCAATTTAAGCTATCGCTCAAAGCTATGCTACACTTGAGTCCCAAATCAAACACTGATAAAACTTCAAATGGCCCTAACTTCTATACGGTACCTCCTACACCTGTCAAAATTTGCAACATACAAATGCTTGTAACTTTTTACTGGAGCGTCATAAAACCTTGAAATTTTGAAACAATAAATTACTCGATTCTCTTGTCAATTTAAGCTATCGCTCAAAGCTATGCTACACTTGAGTCCCAAATCAAACACTGATAAAACTTCAAATGGCCCTAACTTCTAAACGGTACGTCCTACACCTATCAAAGTTTGCAACATACAAATGCTTGTAAATTTTTACTGGGGCGTCATAAAACCTTGAAATTTGGTAACAATAAAGTACTCGAGCCTCTTGTCAATTTAAGCTATCGCTCAAAGCTATGCTACACTTGAGTCCCAAATCAAACACTGATAAAACTTCAAATGGCCCTAACTTCTATACGGTACGTCCTACACCCATCAAAGTTTGCAACATACAAATGCTTGTAACTTTTTCCTGGACCGTCAGAAAAACTTGAAATTTTGTAACAATAAAGTACTCGAGGCTCTTGTCAATTTAAGCTATCGCTCAAAGCTATGCTACACTTGAGTCCCAAATCAAACACTGATAAAACTTCAAATGGCCCTAACTTCTATACGGTACGTCCTACACCTATCAAAATTTGCAACATACAAATGCTTGTAGCTTTTTACTGGAGCGTCATAAAACCTTGAAATTTTGTAGCAATAAAGTACTCGAGGCTCTTGTCAATTTAAGCTATCGCTCAAAGCTATGCTACACTTGAGTCCCAAATCAAACACTGATAAAACTTCAAATGGCCCTAACTTCTATACGGTACGTCCTACACCTATCAAAGTTTGCAACATACAAATGCTTGTAATTTTTACTGGGGCGTCATAAAACCTTGAAATTTGGTAATAATCAAGTACTCGAGCCTCTTGGCAATTTAAGCTATCGCTCAAAGCTATGCTACACTTGAGTCCCAAATCAAACACTGATAAAACTTCAAATGGCCCTAACTTCTATACGGTACGTCCTACACCTATCAAAGTTTGCAACATACAAATGTTTGTAAATTTTTACTGGGGCGTCATAAAACCTTGAAATTTTGTAACAATAAAGTACTCGAGCCTCTTGTCAATTTAAGCTATCGCTCAAAGCTGTGCTACCCTTGAGTCCCAAATTAAACACTGATAAAGCTTCAAATGGCCCTAACTTCTATACGGTACGTCCTACACCTATCAAAGTTTGCAACATACAAATGCTTGTAACTTTTTCCTGGAGCGTCAGAAAACCTGGAAATTTTGTAACAATAAAGTACTCGAGGCTCTTGTCAATTTAAACTATCGCTCAAAGCTATGCTACACTTGAGTCCCAAATCAAATATTGATAAAACTTCAAATGGCCCTAACTTCTATACGGTACGTCCTACACCTATCAAAGTTTGCAACATACAAATGCTTGTAACTTTTTCCTGGAGCGTCAGAAAACCTTGAAATTTTGTAACAATAGAGTACTCGAGGCTCTTGTCAATTTAAGCTATCGCTCAAAGCTATGCTACACTTGAGTCCCAAATCAAACACTGATAAAACTTCAAATAGCCCTAACTTCAATACGGTACGTCCTACACCTATCAAAATGTGCAACATACAAATGCTTGTAACTTTTTACTGGAGCGTCATAAAACCTTGAAATTTTGAAACAAAGTACTCGAGGCTCTTGTCAATTTAAGCTATCGCTCAAAGCTATGCTACACGTGAGTCCCAAATCAAACACTGATAAAATTTCAAATGGCCCTAACTTCTATACGGTACGTCCTACACCTATCAAAGTTTGCAACATACAAATGCTTGTAAATTTTTACTGGGGCGTCATAAAACCTTGAAATTTGGTAATAATAAAGTACTCGAGCCTCTTGTCAATTTAAGCTATCGCTGAAAGCTATGCTACACTTGAGTCCCAAATCAAACACTGATAAAACTTCAAATGGCCCTAACTTCTATACGATACGTCCTACACCTATCAAAGTTTGCAACATACAAATGCTTGTAAATTTTTACTGGGGCGTCATAAAACCTTGAAATTTGGTAATAATAAAGTACTCGAGCCTCTTGTCAATTTAAGCTATCGCTCAAAGCTATGATACCCTTGAGTCCCAAATCAAACACTGATAGAACTTCAACTGGCCCTAAATTCTATACGGTACGTCCTAGACCTATCAAAGTTTGCAACATACAAATGCTTGTAACTTTTTACTGGAGCGTCATAAAACCTTGAAATTTTGTAACAATAAAGTACTCGAACCTCTTGTCAATTTAAGCTATCGCTCAAAGCTATGCTACCCTTGAGTCCCAAATCAAATACTGATAAAACTTCTAATGGCCCTAACTTCTATACGGTACGTCCTACACCTATCAAAGTTTGCAACACACAAATGCTTGTAACTTTTTACTGGAGCGTCATAGAACCTTGAAATTTTGTAACAATAAAGTACTCGAGCCTCTTGTCAATTTAAGCTATCGCTTAAAGCTATGCTACACTTGAGTCCCAAATAAAACACTGATCAACTGGCCCTAACTTCTATACGGTACGTCCTACACCTATCAAAGTTGGCAACATACAAATGCTTGTAACTTTTACTGGGGCGTCATAAAACCTTGAAATTTGGTAACAATAAAGTACTCGAGCCTCTTGTCTATTTAAGCTATCGCTCAAAGCTATGCTACACTTGAGTCCCAAATCAAACACTGATAGAACTTCAACTGGCCCTATCTTCTATACGGTACGTCCTACACCTATCAAAGTTTGCAACATACAAATGCTTGTAACTTTTTACTGGAGCGTCATAAAACCTTGCAATTTTGTAACAATAGAGTACTCGAGCCTCTTGTCAATTGAAGCTATCGCTTAAAGCTATGCTACCCTTGAGTCCCAAATCCACACTGATAAAACTTCAAATGGCCCTAACTTCTATACGGTACATCCTACACCTATCCAAGTTTGCAACATACAAATACTTGTAACTTTTTACTGGAGCGTCATAAAACCTTGAAATTTTGTAACAATAAAGTTCTCGAGCCTCTTGTCAATTTAAGCTATCGCTCAAAGCTATGCTACCCTTGAGTCTCAAATCAAACTCTGATAAAACTTCTAATGGCCCTACCTTCTATACGGTACATCCTACACCTATCAAAGTTTGCAACACACAAATGGTTGTAACTTTTTACTGGAGCGTCATAAAACCTTGAAATTTTGTAACAATAAAGTACTCGAGCCTCTTGTCAATTTAAGCTATCGCTCAAAGCTATGCTACCCCTGAGTCCCAAATCAAACACTGATAAAACTTCTAATGGCCCTAACTTCTATACGGTACGTCCTACACCTATCAAAGTTTGCAACACACAAATGTTTGTAACTTTTTACTGGAGCGTCATAAAACCTTGAAATTTTGTAACAATAAAGTACTCGAGCCTCTTGTCAATTTAAGCTATAGCTCAAAGCTATGCTACCCTTGAGTCCCAAATCAAACACTGATAGAACTTCAACTGGCCCTAACTTCTATACGGTACGTCCTACACCTATCAAAGTTTGCAACATACAAATGCTTGTAACTTTTTACTGGAGCGTCATAAAACTTTGAAATTTTGTAACAATAAAGTACTCGAGCCTCTTGTCAATTTAAGCTATCGCTCAAAGCTGTGCTACCCTTGAGTCCCAAATTAAACACTGATAAAGCTTCAAATGGCCCTAACTTCTATACTGTACGTCCTACACCTATCAAAGTTTGCAACATACAAATGCTTGTAACTTTTTCCTGGAGCGTCAGAAAACCTTGAAATTTTGTAACAATAAAGTACTCGAGGCTCTTGTCAATTTAAACTATCGCTCAAAGCTATGCTACACTTGAGTCCCAAATCAAACACTGATAAAACTTCAAATGGCCCTAACTTCTATACGGTACGTCCTACACCTATCAAAATTTGCAACATACAAATGCTTGTAACTTTTTACTGGAGCGTCATAAAACCTTGAAATTTTGTAACAATAAAGTACTCGAGGCTCTTGTCAATTTAAGCTATCGCTCAAAGCTATGCTACACTTGAGTCCCAAATCAAACACTGATAAAACTTCAAATGGCCCTAACTTCTATACGGTACGTCCTACACCTATCAAAGTTTGCAACATACAAATGCTTGTAACTTTTTAGTGGGGCGTCATAAAACCTTGAAATTTTGTAACAATAAAGTACTTGAGCCTCTTGTCAATTTAAGCTATCGCTCAAAGCTATGCTACCCTTGAGTCCCAAATCAAACACTGATAAAACTTCAAATGACCCTAACTTCTATACGGTACGTCCTACACCTATCAAAGTTTGCAACATACAAATGCTTGTAACCTTTTAGTGGGGCGTCATAAAACCTTGAAATTGTGTAAAAATAAAGTACTCGAGCCTCTTGTCAATTTAAGCTATCGCTCAAAGCTATGATAACCTTGAGTCCCAAATCAAACACTGATAGAACTTCAACTGGCCCTAACTTCTATACGGTACGTCCTAGACCTATCAAAGTTTGCAACATACAAATGCTTGTAACTTTTTACTGGAGCGTCATAAAACCTTGAAATTTTGTAACAATAAAGTACTCGAGCCTCTTGTCAATTTAAGCTATCGCTCAAAGCTATGCTACCCTTGAGTCCCAAATCAAATACTGATAAAACTTCTAATGGCCCTAACTTCTATACGGTACGTCCTACACCTATCAAAGTTTGCAACACACAAATGCTTGTAACTTTTTACTGGAGCTTCATAGAACCTTGAAATTTTGTAACAATAAAGTACTCGAGCCTCTTGTCAATTTAAGCTATCGCTCAAAGCTATGCTACACTTGAGTCCCAAATAAAACACTGATCAACTGGCCCTAACTTCTATACGGTACGTCCTACACCTATCAAAGTTGGCAACATACAAATGCTTGTAACTTTTTACTGGGGCGTCATAAAACCTTGAAATTTGGTAACAATAAAGTACTCGAGCCTCTTGTCTATTTAAGCTATCGCTCAAAGCTATGCTACACTTGAGTCCCAAATCAAACACTGATAGAACTTCAACTGGCCCTATCTTCTATACGGTAAGTCCTACACCTATCAAAGTTTGCAACATACAAATGCTTGTAACTTTTTACTGGAGCGTCATAAAACCTTGCAATTTTGTAACAATAGAGTACTCGAGCCTCTTGTCAATTGAAGCTATCGCTTAAAGCTATGCTACCCTTGAGTCCCAAATCAAACACTGATAAAACTTCAAATGGCCCTAACTTCTATACGGTACATCCTACACCTATCCAAGTTTGCAACATACAAATACTTGTAACTTTTTACTGGAGCGTCATAAAACCTTGAAATTTTGTAACAATAAAGTTCTCGAGCCTCTTGTCAATTTAAGCTATCGCTCAAAGCTATGCTACCCTTGAGTCTCAAATCAAACACTGATAAAACTTCTAATGGCCCTACCTTCTATACGGTACGTCCTACACCTATCAAAGTTTGCAACACACAAATGGTTGTAACTTTTTACTGGAGCGTCATAAAACCTTGAAATTTTGTAACAATAAAGTACTCGAGCCTCTTGTCAATTTAAGCTATCGCTCAAAGCTATGCTACCCCTGAGTCCCAAATCAAACACTGATAAAACTTCTAATGGCCCTAACTTCTATACGGTACGTCCTACACCTATCAAAGTTTGCAACACACAAATGTTTGTAACTTTTTACTGGAGCGTCATAAAACCTTGAAATTTTGTAACAATAAAGTACTCGAGCCTCTTGTCAATTTAAGCTATAGCTCAAAGCTATGCTACCCTTGAGTCCCAAATCAAACACTGATAGAACTTCAACTGGCCCTAACTTCTATACGGTACGTCCTACACCTATCAAAGTTTGCAACATACAAATGCTTGTAACTTTTTACTGGAGCGTCATAAAACATTGAAATTTTGTAACAATAAAGTACTCGAGCCTCTTGTCAATTTAAGCTATCGCTCAAAGCTGTGCTACCCTTGAGTCCCAAATTAAACACTGATAAAGCTTCAAATGGCCCTAACTTCTATACTGTACGTCCTACACCTATCAAAGTTTGCAACATACAAATGCTTGTAACTTTTTCCTGGAGCGTCAGAAAACCTTGAAATTTTGTAACAATAAAGTACTCGAGGCTCTTGTTAATTTAAGCTATCGCTCAAAGCTATGCTACACTTGAGTCCCAAATCAAACACTGATAAAACTTCAAATGGCCCTAAACTTCTATACGGTACGACCTACACCTATCAAAATTTGCAACATACAAATGCTTGTAACTTTTTACTGGAGCGTCATAAAACCTTGAAATTTTGTAACAATAAAGTACTCGAGGCTCTTGTCAATTTAAGCTATCGCTCAAAGCTATGCTACACTTGAGTCCCAAATCAAACACTGATAAAACTTCAAATGGCCCTAACTTCTATACGGTACGTCCTACACCTATCAAAGTTTGCAACATACAAATGCTTGTAACTTTTTCCTGGAGCGTCAGAAAACCTTGAAATTTTGTAACAATAAAGTACTCGAGGCTCTTGTTAATTTAAGCTATCGCTCAAAGCTATGCTACACTTGAGTCCCAAATCAAACACTGATAAAACTTCAAATGGCCCTAAACTTCTATACGGTACGTCCTACACCTATCAAAATTTGCAACATACAAATGCTTGTAACTTTTTACTGGAGCGTCATAAAACCTTGAAATTTTGTAACAATAAAGTACTCGAGGCTCTTGTCAATTTAAGCTATCGCTCAAAGCTATGCTACACTTGAGTCCCAAATCAAACACTGATAAAACTTCAAATGGCCCTAACTTCTATACGGTACGTCCTACACCTATCAAAGTTTGCAACATACAAATGCTTGTAACTTTTTAGTGGGGCGTCATAAAACCTTGAAATTTTGTAACAATAAAGTACTCGAGCCTCTTGTCAATTTAAGCTATCGCTCAAAGCTATGCTACCCTTGAGTCCCAAATCAAATACTGATAAAACTTCTAATGGCCCTAACTTCTATACGGTACGTCCTACACCTATCAAAGTTTGCAACACACAAATGCTTGTAACTTTTTACTGGAGCTTCATAGAACCTTGAAATTTTGTAACAATAAAGTACTCGAGCCTCTTGTCAATTTAAGCTATCGCTCAAAGCTATGCTACACTTGAGTCCCAAATAAAACACTGATCAACTGGCCCTAACTTCTATACGGTACGTCCTACACCTATCAAAGTTGGCAACATACAAATGCTTGTAACTTTTTACTGGGGCGTCATAAAACCTTGAAATTTGGTAACAATAAAGTACTCGAGCCTCTTGTCTATTTAAGCTATCGCTCAAAGCTATGCTACACTTGAGTCCCAAATCAAACACTGATAGAACTTCAACTGGCCCTATCTTCTATACGGTAAGTCCTACACCTATCAAAGTTTGCAACATACAAATGCTTGTAACTTTTTACTGGAGCGTCATAAAACCTTGCAATTTTGTAACAATAGAGTACTCGAGCCTCTTGTCAATTGAAGCTATCGCTTAAAGCTATGCTACCCTTGAGTCCCAAATCAAACACTGATAAAACTTCAAATGGCCCTAACTTCTATACGGTACATCCTACACCTATCCAAGTTTGCAACATACAAATACTTGTAACTTTTTACTGGAGCGTCATAAAACCTTGAAATTTTGTAACAATAAAGTTCTCGAGCCTCTTGTCAATTTAAGCTATCGCTCAAAGCTATGCTACCCTTGAGTCTCAAATCAAACACTGATAAAACTTCTAATGGCCCTACCTTCTATACGGTACGTCCTACACCTATCAAAGTTTGCAACACACAAATGGTTGTAACTTTTTACTGGAGCGTCATAAAGCCTTGAAATTTTGTAACAATAAAGTACTCGAGCCTCTTGTCAATTTAAGCTATCGCTCAAAGCTATGCTACCCTTGAGTCCCAAATTAAACACTGATAAAACTTCTAATGGCCCTAACTTCTATACGGTACGTCCTACACCTATCAAAGTTTGCAACACACAAATGTTTGTAACTTTTTACTGGAGCGTCATAAAACCTTGAAATTTTGTAACAATAAAGTACTCGAGCCTCTTGTCAATTTAAGCTATCGCTCAAAGCTATGCTACCCTTGAGTCCCAAATCAAACACTGATAGAACTTCAACTGGCCCTAACTTCTATACGGTACGTCCTACACCTATCAAAGTTTGCAACATACAAATGCTTGTAACTTTTTACTGGAGCGTCATAAAACATTGAAATTTTGTAACAATAAAGTACTCGAGCCTCTTGTCAATTTAAGCTATCGCTCAAAGCTGTGCTACCCTTGAGTCCCAAATTAAACACTGATAAAGCTTCAAATGGCCCTAACTTCTATACTGTACGTCCTACACCTATCAAAGTTTGCAACATACAAATGCTTGTAACTTTTTCTAGGAGCGTCAGAAAACCTTGAAATTTTGTAACAATAAAGTACTCGAGGCTCTTGTTAATTTAAGCTATCGCTCAAAGCTATGCTACACTTGAGTCCCAAATCAAACACTGATAAAACTTCAAATGGCCCTAAACTTCTATACGGTACGTCCTACACCTATCAAAATTTGCAACATACAAATGCTTGTAACTTTTTACTGGAGCGTCATAAAACCTTGAAATTTTGTAACAATAAAGTACTCGAGGCTCTTGTCAATTTAAGCTATCGCTCAAAGCTATGCTACACTTGAGTCCCAAATCAAACACTGATAAAACTTCAAATGGCCCTAACTTCTATACGGTACGTCCTACACCTATCAAAGTTTGCAACATACAAATGCTTGTAACTTTTTAGTGGGGCGTCATAAAACCTTGAAATTTTGTAACAATAAAGTACTCGAGCCTCTTGTCAATTTAAGCTATCGCTCAAAGCTATGCTACCCTTGAGTCCCAAATCAAACACTGATAAAACTTCAAATGACCCTAACTTCTATACGGTACGTCCTACACCTATCAAAGTTTGCAACATACAAATGCTTGTAACCTTTTAGTGGGGCGTCATAAAACCTTGAAATTGTGTAACAATAAAGTACTCGAGCCTCTTGTCAATTTAAGCTAATGCTCAAAGCTATGCTACCCTTGAGTCCCAAATAAAACACTGATAAAACTTCAAACAGCCCTAACTTCTATACGGTACCTCCTACACCTATCAAAGTTTGCAACATACAAATGCTTGTTACTTTTTACTTTAGCGTCATAAAACCTTGAAATTTTGTAACAATAAAGTACTCGAGCCTCTTGTCAATTTAAGCTAGAGCTCAAAGCTATGCTACCCTTGAGTCCCAAATCAAACACTGATAGAACTTCTACTGGCCCTAACTTATATACGGTACGTCCTACACCTATCAAAGTTTGCAACATACAAATGCTTCTAACTTTTTACTGGAGCGTCATAAAACATTGAAATTTTGTAACAATAAAGTACTGGAGCCTCTTGTCAATTTAAGCTATCGCTCAAAGCTGTGCTACCCTTGAGTCCCAAATCAAACACTGATAAAACTTCTAATGACCCTAACTTCTATACGGTACGTCCTACACCTATCAAACTTTGCAACACACAAATGCTTGTAACTTTTTACTGAAGCGTCATAGAACCTTGAAATTTTGTAACAATAAAGTACTCGAGCCTCTTGTCAATTTAAGCTATCGCTCAAAGCTATGCTACCCTTGAGTCCCAAATAAAACACTGATAGAACTTCAACTGGCCCTAACTTCTATACGGTACGTCCTACATCTTTCAAAGTTGGCAACATACAAATGCTTGTAACTTTTTACTGGGGCGTCATAAAACCTTGAAATTTGGTAACAATAAAGTACTCGAGCCTCTTGTCTATTTAAGCTATGGCTCAAAGCTATGCTACACTTGAGTCCCAAATCAAACACTGATAGAACTTCAACTGGCCCTATCTTCTATACGGTACGTCCTACACCTATCAAAGTTTGCAAAATACAAATGCTTGTAACTTTTTACTGGAGCGTCATAAAACCTTGAAATTTTGTAACAATAAAGTACTCGAGCCTCTTGTCAATTTCAGCTATCGCTCAAAGCTATGCTACCCCTGAGTCCCAAATCAAACACTGATAAAACTTCCAATGGCCCTAACTTCTATACGGTACGTCCTACACCTATCAAAGTTTGCAACACTCAAATGCTTGTAACTTTTTCTGGAGCGTCATAAAACCTTGAAATTTTGTAACAATAAAGTACTCGAGCCTCATGTCAATTTAAGCTATAGCTCAAAGCTATGCTACCCTTGAGTCCCAAATCAAACACTGATAGAACTTCAACTGGTCCTAACTTCTATACGGTACGTCCTACACCTATCAAAGTTTGCAACATACAAATGCTTGTAACTTTTTACTGGAGCGTCATAAAACATTGAAATTTTGTAACAATAAAGTACTCGAGCCTCTTGGCAATTTAAGCTATCGCTCAAAGCTGTGCTACCCTTGAGTCCCAAATTAAACACAGATAGAACTTCAACTGGCCCTAACTTCTATATGGTACGTCCTACACCTATCAAAGTTTGCAACATACAAATGCTTGTAACTTTTCCCTGGAGCGTCAGAAAACCTTGAAATTTTGTAACAATAAAGTACTCGAGGCTCTTGTCAATTTAACCTATCGCTCAAAGCTATGCTACACTTGAGTCCCAAATCAAACACTGCTAAAACTTCAAATGGCCCTAACTTCTATACGGTACGTCCTACACCTATCAAAGTTTGCAACACACAAATGCTTGTAACTTTTTACTGGAGCGTCATAAAACCTTGAAATTTTGTAACAATAAAGTACTCGAGCCTCTTGTCATTTAAGCTATCGCTCAAAGCTATGCTACCCCTGAGTCCCAAATCAAACACTGATAAAACTTCTAATGGCCCTAACTTCTATACGGTACGTCCTACACCTATCAAAGTTTGCAACACAGAAATGCTTGTAACTTTTTACTGGAGCGTCATAAAATCTTGAAATTTTGTAACAATAAAGTACTCGAGCCTCTTGTCAATTTAAGCTATAGCTCAAAGCTATGCTACACTTGAGTCCCAAATCAAACACTGATAAAACTTCAAATGGCCCTAACTTTTATACGGTACGTCCTACACCTATCAAAGTTTGCAACATACAAATGCTTGTAAATTTTCACTGGGGCGTCATAAAACCTTGAAATTTGGTAATAATAAAGTACTCGAGCCTCTTGTCAATTTAAGCTATCGCTCAAAGCTATGCTACCCTTGAGTCCCAAATCAAACACTGATAGAACTTCAACTGGCCCTAACTTCTATACGGTACGTCCTAGACCTATCAAAGTTTGCAACATACAAATGCTTGTAACTTTTTACTGGAGCGTCATAAAACCTTGAAATTATGTAACAATAGAGTACTCCAGCCCCTTGTCAATTGAAGCTATCGCTTAAAGCTATGCTACCCTTGAGTCCCAAATCCAACACTGATAAAACTTCAAATGGCCCTAACTTCTATACGGTACGTCCTACACCTATCAAAGTTTGCAACATACAAATGCTTGTAACTTTTTAGTGGGGCGTCATAAAACCTTGAAATTTTGTAACAATAAAGTACTCGAGCCTCTTGTCAATTTAAGCTATAGCTCAAAGCTATGCTACCCTTGAGTCCCAAATCAAACACTGATAGAACTTCAACTGGCGCTACCTTCTATACGGTGCGTCCTACACCTATCAAAGTTTGCAACATACAAATGCTTGAAACTTTTTCCAGGAGCCCCAGAAAACCTTGAAATTTTGTAACAATAAAGTACTCGAGGCTCTTGTCAATTTAAGCTATCGCTCAAAGCTATGCTACACTTGAGTCCCAAATCAAACACTGATAAAACTTCAAATGGCCCTAACTTCTATACGGTACGTCCTACACCTATCAAAGTTTGCAACATACAAATGCTTGTAACTATTTAGTGGGGCGTCATAAAACCTTGAAATTTTGTAACAATAAAGTACTCGAGCCTCTTGTCAATTTAAGCTATAGCTCAAAGCTATGCTACCCTTGAGTCCCAAATCAAACACTGATAAAACTTCAAATGACCCTAACTTCTATACGGTACGTCCTACACCTATCAAAGTTTGCAACATACAAATGCTTGTAACCTTTTAGTGGGGCGTCATAAAACCTTGAAATTTTGTAACAATAAAGTACTCGAGCCTCTTGTCAATTTAAGCTAATGCTCAAAGCTATGCTAACCTTGAGTCCCAAATCAAACACTGATAAAACTTCAAATGGCCCTAACTTCTATACGGTACGTCCTACATCTATCAAAGTTTGCAACATACAAATGCTTGTAACTTTTTACTAGAGCGTCATAAAACCTTGAAATTTTGTAACAATAAAGTAATCGAGCCTCTTGTCAATTTAAGCTATCGCTCAAAGCTATGCTACGCTTGAGTCCCAAATCAAACACTGATAAAACTTCAAACAGCCCTAACTTCTATACGGTACCTCCTACACCTATCAAAGTTTGCAACATACAAATGCTTGTTACTTTTTACTTTAGCGTCATAAAACCTTGAAATTTTGTAACAATAAAGTACTCGAGCCTCTTGTCAATTTAAGCTAGAGCTCAAAGCTATGCTACCCTTGAGTCCCAAATCAAACACTGATGGAACGTCTACTGGCCCTAACTTCTATACGGTACGTCCTACACCTATCAAAGTTTGCAATATACAAATGCTTCTAACTTTTTACTGGAGCGTCATAAAACATTGAAATTTTGTAACAATAAAGTACTCGAGCCTCTTGTCAATTTAAGCTATCGCTCAAAGCTGTGCTACCCTTGAGTCCCAAATCAAACACTGATAAAACTTCTAATGACCCTAACTTCTATACGGTACGTCCTACACCTATCAAAGTTTGCAACACACAAATGCTTGTAACTTTTTACTGAAGCGTTATAGAACCTTGAAATTTTGTAACAATAAAGTACTCGAGCCTCTTGTCAATTTAAGCTATCGCTCAAAGCTATGCTACCCTTGAGTCCCAAATAAAACACTGATAGAACTTCAACTGGCCCTAACTTCTATACGGTACGTCCTACATCTATCAAAGTTGGCAACATACAAATGCTTGTAACTTTTTACTGGGGCGTCATAAAACATTGAAATTTGGTAACAATAAAGTACTCGAGCCTCTTGTCTATTTAAGCTATGGCTCAAAGCTATGCTACACTTGAGTCCCAAATCAAACACTGATAGAACTTCAACTGGCCCTATCTTCTATACGGTACGTCCTACACCTATCAAAGTTTGCAACATACAAATGCTTGTAACTTTTTACTGGAGCGTCATAAAACCTTGAAATTTTGTAACAATAGAGTACTCGAGCCTCTTGTCAATTGAAGCTATCGCTTAAAGCTATGCTACCCTTGAGTCCCAAATCAAACACTGATAAAACTTCAACTGGCCCTATCTTCTATACGGTACGTCCTACACCTATCAAAGTTTGCAACATACAAATGCTTGTAACTTTTTACTGGAGCGTCATAAAACCTTGAAATTTTGTAACAATAAAGTACTCGAGCCTCTTGGCAATTTAAGCTATCGCTCAAAGCTATGCTACCCCTGAGTCCCAAATCAAACACTGATAAAACTTCCAATGGCCCTAACTTCTATACGGTACGTCCTACACCTATCAAAGTTTGCAACACTCAAATGCTTGTAACTTTTTCTGGAGCGTCATAAAACCTTGAAATTTTGTAACAATAAAGTACTCGAGCCTCATGTCAATTTAAGCTATAGCTCAAAGCTATGCTACCCTTGAGTCCCAAATCAAACACTGATAGAACTTCAACTGGCCCTAACTTCTATACGGTACGTCCTACACCTATCAAAGTTTGCAACATACAAATGCTTGTAACTTTTTACTGGAGCGTCATAAAACATTGAAATTTTGTAACAATAAAGTACTTGAGCCTCTTGTCAATTTAAGCTATCGCTCAAAGCTGTGCTACCCTTGAGTCCCAAATTAAACACAGATAGAACTTCAACTGGCCCTAACTTCTATACGGTACGTCCTACACCTATCAAAGTTTGCAACATACAAATGCTTGTAACTTTTTCCTGGAGCGTCAGAAAACCTTGAAATTTTGTAACAATAAAGTACTCGAGGCTCTTGTCAATTTAACCTATCGCTCAAAGCTATGCTACATTTGAGTCCCAAATCAAACACTGATAAAACTTCTAATGGCCCTAACTTCTATACGGTACGTCCTACACCTATCAAAGTTTGCAACACACAAATGCTTGTAACTTTTTACTGGAGCGTCATAAAACCTTGAAATTTTGTAACAATAAAGTACTCGAGCCTCTTGTCAATTTAAGCTATCGCTCAAAGCTATGCTACCCTGAGTCCCAAATCAAACACTGATAAAACTTCTAATGGCCCTAACTTCTATACGGTACGTCCTACACCTATCAAAGTTTGCAACACAGAAATGCTTGTAACTTTTTACTGGAGCGTCATAAAATCTTGAAATTTTGTAACAATAAAGTACTGGAGCCTCTTGTCAATTTAAGCTATAGCTCAAAGCTATGCTACCCTTGAGTCCCAAATCAAACACTGATAGAACTTCAACTGGCGCTACCTTCTATACGGTTCGTCCTACACCTATCAAAGTTTGCAACATACAAATGCTTGTAACTTTTTACTGGAGCATCATAAAACATTGAAATTTTGTAACAATAAAGTACTCGAGCCTCTTGTCAATTTAAGCTATCGCTCAAAGCTGTGCTACCCTTGAGTCCCAAATTAAACACAGATAGAACTTCAACTGGCCCTAACTTCTATACGGTACGTCCTACACCTATCAAAGGTTGCAACATACAAATGCTTGTAACTTTTTCCTGGAGCGTCAGAAAACCTTTAAATTTTGTAACAATAAAGTACTCGAGGCTCTTGTCAATTTAACCTATCGCTCAAAGCTATGCTACATTTGAGTCCCAAATCAAACACTGATAAAACTTCAAATGGCCCTAACTTCTATACGGTACGTCCTACACCTATCAAAGTTTGCAACACACAAATGCTTGTAACTTTTTACTGGAGCGTCATAAAACCTTGAAATTTTGTAACAATAAAGTACTCGAGCCTCTTGTCAATTTAAGCTATCGCTCAAAGCTATGCTACCCCTGAGTCCCAAATCAAACACTGATAAAACTTCTAATGGCCCTAACTTCTATACGGTACGTCCTACACCTATCAAAGTTTGCAACACAGAAATGCTTGTAACTTTTTACTGGAGCGTCATAAAATCTTGAAATTTTGTAACAATAAAGTACTGGAGCCTCTTGTCAATTTAAGCTATAGCTCAAAGCTATGCTACCCTTGAGTCCCAAATCAAACACTGATAGAACTTCAACTGGCGCTACCTTCTATACGGTACGTCCTACACCTATCAAAGTTTGCAACATACAAATGCTTGTAACTTTTTCCTGGAGCCCCAGAAAACCTTGAAATTTTGTAACAATAAAGTACTCGAGGCTCTTGTCAATTTAAGCTATCGCTCAAAGCTATGCTACACTTGAGTCCCAAATCAAACACTGATAAAACTTCAAATGGCCCTAACTTCTATACGGTACGTCCTACACCTATCAAAATTTGCAACATACAAATGCTTGTAACTTTTTACTGGAGCGTCATAAAACCTTGAAATTTTGTAACAATAAAGTACTCGAGGCTCTTGTCAATTTAAGCTATCGCTCAAAGCTATGCTACACTTGAGTCCCAAATCAAACACTGATAAAACTTCAAATGGCCCTAACTTCTATACGGTACGTCCTACACCTATCAAAGTTTGCAACATACAAATGCTTATAAATTTTCACTGTGGCGTCATAAAACCTTGAAATTTGGTAATAATAAAGTACTCGAGCCTCTTGTCAATTTAAGCTATCGCTCAAAGCTATGCTACCCTTGAGTCCCAAATCAAACACTGATAGAACTTCAACTGGCCCTAACTTCTATACGGTACGTCCTAGACCTATCAAAGTTTGCAACATACAAATGCTTGTAACTTTTTACTGGAGCGTCATAAAACCTTGAAATTATGTAACAATAGAGTACTCCAGCCTCTAGTCAATTGAAGCTATCGCTTAAAGCTATGCTACCCTTGAGTCCCAAATCCAACACTGATAAAACTTCAAATGGCCCTAACTTCTATACGGTACGTCCTACACCTATCCAAGTTTGCAACATACAAATGCTTGTAACTTTTTACTAGAGCGTCATAAAACCTTGAAGTTTTGTAACAATAAAGTTCTCGAGCCTCTTGTCAATTTAAGCTATCGCTCAAAGCTATGCTACCCTTGAGTCCCAAATCAAACACTGATAAAACTTCTAATGGCCCTAACTTCTATACGGTACGTCCTACACCTATCAAAGTTTGCAATACACAAATGCTTGTAACATTTTACTGGAGCGTCATAAAACCTTCAAATTTTGTAACAATAAAGTACTCGAGCCTCTTGTCAATTTAAGCTATAGCTCAAAGTTATGATACCCTTGAGTCCCAAATCAAACACTGATAGAACTTCCACTGGCCCTAACTTCTATACGGTACGTCCTACACCTATCAAAGTTTGCAACATACAAATGCTTGTAACTTTTTACTGGAGCGTCATAAAACATTGAAATTTTGTAACAATAAAGTACTCGAGCCTCTTGTCAATTTAAGCTATCGCTCAAAGCTGTGCTACCCTTGAGTCCCAAATTAAACACAGATAGAACTTCAACTGGCCCTAACTTCTATACGGTACATCCTACACCTATCAAAGTTTGCAACATACAAATGCTTGTAACTTTTTACTGGAGCGTCATAAAACCTTGAAATTTTGTAACAATAAAGTACTCGAGCCTCTTGTCAATTTAAGCTATCGCTCAAAGCTATGCTACCCCTGAGTCCCAAATCAAACACTGATAAAACTTCAAATGGCCCTAACTTCTATACGGTGCGTCCTACACCTATCAAAGTTTGCAACATACAAATGCTTGTAAATTTTTACTGGGGCGTCATAAAACCTCGAAATTTGGTAATAATAAAGTACTCGAGCCTCTTGTCAGTTTAAGCTATCGCTCAAAGCTATGCTACCCTTGAGTCCCAAATCAAACACTGATAGAACTTCAACTGGCCCTAACTTCTATACGGTACGTCCTAGACCTATCAAAGTTTGCAACATACAAATGCTTGTAACTTTTTACTGGAGCGTCATAAAACCTTGAAATTTTGTAACAATAAAGTACACGAGCCTCTTGTCAATCTAAGCTATCGTTCAAAGCTATGCTAACCTTGAGTCCCAAATCAAACACTGATAAAGCTTCAAATGACCCTAACTTCTATACGGTACGTCCTACACCTATCAAAGTTTGCAACATACAAATGCTTGTAACTTTTTACTAGAGCGTCATAAAACCTTGAAATTTTGTAACAATAAAGTAATCGAGTCTCTTGTCAATTTAAGCTATCGCTCAAAGCTATGCTACCCTTGAGACCCAAATCAAACACTGATAAAACTTCAAATAGCCCTAACTTCTATACGGTACCTCCTACACCTATCAAAGTTTGCAACATGCAAATGCTTGTTACTTTTTACTGGAGCGTCATAAAACCTTGAAATTTTGTAACAATAAAGTACTCGAGCCTCTTGTCAATTTAAGCTATCGCTCAAAGCTATGCTAAACTTGAGTCCCAAATCAAACACTGATAAAACTTCAAATGGCCCTAACTTCTATACGGTACGTCCTACACCAATCAAAGTTTGCAACATACAAATGCTTGTAACTTTTTACTGGAGCGTCATAAAACCTTGAAATTTTGTAACAATAAAGTACTCGAGCGTCTTGTCAATTTAAGCTATCGCTCAAAGCTATGCCACCCTTGAGACCCAAATCAAACACTGATAAAACTTCAAATGGCCCTAACTTCTATACGGTACGTCCTTCACCTATCAAAGTTTGCAACATACAAATGCTTGTAACTTTTTACTGGAGCGTCATAAAACCTTGAAATTTTGTAACAATAGAGTACTCGAGCGTCTTGTCAATTTAAGCTATCGCTCAAAGCTATGCTACCCTTGAGTCCCGAATCAAACACTGATAAAACTTCAAATGGCCCTAACTTCTATACAGTACGTCCTACACCTATCAAAGTTTGAAACATACAAATGCTTGTAACATTTTACTGGAGCGTCATAAAACTTTGAAATTTTGTAACAATAAAGTACTCGAGCCTCTTATCAATTTAAGCTATCGCTCAAAGCTCTGCTACCCTTGAGTCCCAAATCAAACACTGATAAAGCTTCAAATGGCCCTAACTTCTATACGGTACGTCCTAGACCTATCAAAGTTTGCAACATACAAATGCTTCTAACTTTTTACTGGAGTGTCATAAAACCTTGAAATTATGTAACAATAAAGTACACGAGCCTCTTGTCAATTTAAGCTATCGCTCAAAGCTATGCTACCCTTGAGTCCCAAATCAAACACTGATAAAAGTTCAAATGACCCTAACTTCTATACGGTACGTCCTACACCTATCAAAGTTTGCAACATACAAATGCTTGTAACTTTTTACTGGGGCGTCATAAAACCTTGAAATTTTGTAACAATAAAGTACTCGAGCCTCTTGTCAATTTAAGCTATCGCTCAAAGCTATGCTACCCTTGAGTCCCAAATCAAACTTCAAATGGCCCTAACTTCTGTACGGTACGTCCTACACCTATCAAAGTTTGCAACATACAAATGCTTGTAACTTTTTACTGGAGCGTCATAAAACCTTGAAATTTTGTAACAATAAAGTACTCGAGCCTCTTGCCAATTTAAGCTATCGCACAAAGCTATGCTACCCTTGAGTCCCAAATCAAACACTGATAAAACTTCAAATGGCCCTAACTTCTATACGATACGTCCTACACCTATCAAAGTTTGCAACATACAAATGATTGTAACTTTTTACTGGAGCGTCATAAAACCTTGAAATTTTGTAACAATAAAGTACTCGAGCCTCTTGTCAATTTAAGCTATCGCTCAAAGCTATGCTACCCTTGAGTCACAAATCAAACACTGACAAAACTTCAAATGGCCCTAACTTCTATACGGTACGTCCTACACCTATCAAAGTTTGCAACATACAAATGCTTGTAACCTTTTACTGAAGCGTCATAAAACATTGAAATTTTTAACAATAAAGTAGTCGAGCCTCTTGTCAATTTAAGCTATCGCTCAAAGCTGTGCTACCCTTGAGTCCCAAATCAAACACTGATAAAGCTTCAAATGGCCCTAACTTCTATACGGTACGTATTAGACCTATCAAAGTTCGCAACATACAAATGCTTGTAACTCTTTACTGGAGCGTCATAAAACCTTGAAATTATGTAACAATAAAGTACACGAGCCTCTTGTCAATTTAAGCTATCGCTCAAAGCTATGCTACCCTTGAGTCCCAAATCGAACACTGACAAAACTTCAAATGACCCTAACTTATATACGGTACGTCCTACACCTATCAAAGTTTGCAACATACAAATGCTTGTAACTTATTAGTGGGGCGTCATAAAACCTTGAAATTTTGTAACAATAAAGTACTCGAGCCTCTTGTCAATTTAAGCTATCGCTCAAAGCTATGCTAACCTTGAGTCCCAAATCAAACACTGATAAAACTTCAAACGGCCCTAACTTCTATACGGTACGTCCTACATCTATCAAATTTTGCAACATACAAATGCTTGTAACTTTTTACTGGAGCGTCATAAAACCTTGAAATTTTGTAACAATAAAGTAATCGAGCCTCTTGTCAATTAAAGCTATCGCTCAAAGCTATGCTACCCTTGAGTCTCAAATCAAACACTGATAAAACTTCAAGTGGCTCTAACTTCTATACGGTACGTCCTACACCTATCAAAGTTTGCAACATACAAATGCTTGTAACATTTTACTGGAGCGTCATAAAACCTTGAAATTTTGTAACAATAAAGTACTCGAGCCTCTTGTCAATTTAAGCTATCGCTCAAAGCTATGCTACCCTTGAGTCCCAAATCAAACACTGATAAAACTTCAAATAGCCCTAACTTCTATACGGTACCTCCTACAACTAACAAAGTTTGCAACATACAAATGATTGCAACTTTTTACTGGAGCGTCATAAAACCTTGAAATTTTGTAACAATAAAGTACTCGAGCCTCTTGTCAATTTAAGCTATCGCTCAAAGCTATGCTAAACTTGAGTCCCAAATCAAACACTGATAAAACTTCAAATGGCCCTAACTTCTATACGGTACGTCCTACACCTATCAAAGTTTGCAACATAAAATGCTTGTAACTTTTTACTGGAGCGTCATAAAACCTTGAAATTTTGTAACAATAAAGTACTCGAGCCTCTTGTCAATTTAAGCTATCGCTCAAAGCTATGCTACGCTTGAGTCCCAAATCAAACACTGATAAAACTTCAAATGGCCCTCACTTCTATATGGTACGTCCTACACCAATCAAAGTTTGCAACATACAAATGCTTTTACCTTTTACTGGAGCGTCATAAAACCTTGACATTTTGTAACAATAAAGTACTCGAGCCTCTTGTCAATTTAAGCTATCGCTCAAAGCTATGCTACACTTGAGTCCCAAATCAAACACTCATAAAACTTCAAATGGCCCTAACTTCTGTACGATACGTCTTACACCTATCAAAGTTTGCAACATACAAATGCTTGTAACTTTTTACTGGTGCGTCATAAAACCTTGAAATTTTGTAATAATAAAGTACTCGAGCCTCTTGTCAATTTAAGCTATCGCTCAAAGCTATGCTACCCTTGAGTCCCAAATCAAACACTGATAAAACTTCAAATGGCCCTAACTTCTATACGGTACGTCCTACACCTATCAAAGTTTGAAACATACAAATGCTTGTAACATTTTACTGGAGCGTCATAAAACCTTGAAATTTTGTAACAATAAAGTGCTCGAGCCTCTTGTCAATTTAAGCTATCGCTCAAAGCTCTGCTACCCTTGAGTCCCAAATCAAACACTGATAAAGCTTCAAATGGCCCTAACTTCTATACGGTACGTCCTAGACCTATCAAAGTTTGCAACATACAAATGCTTGTAACTTGTTACTGGAGCGTCATAAAACCTGGAAATTATGTAACAATAAAGTACACGAGCCTCTTGTCAATTTAAGCTATCGCTCAAAGCTACGCTACCCTTGAGTCCCAAATCAAACTTCAAATGGCCCTAACTTCTGTACGGTACGTCCTACACCTATCAAAGTTTGCAACATACAAATGCTTGTAACTTTTTACTGGAGCGTCATAAAACCTTGAAATTATGTAACAATAAAGTACACGAGCCTCTTGTCTATTTAAGCTATCGCTCAAAGCTATGCTACCCTTGAGTCCCAAATCGAACACTGACAAAACTTCAAATGACCCTAACTTCTATACGGTACGTCCTACACCTATCAAAGTTTGCAACATACAAATGCTTGTAACTTATTAGTAAGGCGTCATAAAACCTTGAAATTTTGTAACAATAAAGTACTCGAGCCTCTTGTCAATTTAAGCTATCGCTCAAAGCTATGCTAAGCTTCAGTCCCAAATCAAACACTGATAAAACTTCAAATGGCCCTAACTTCTATACGGTACGTCCTACATCTATCAAAAATTGCAACATACAAATGCTTGTAACTTTTTACTGGAGCGTCATAAAACCTTGAAATTTTGTAACAATAAAGTAATCGAGCCTCTTGTCAATTTAAGCTATCGTTCAAAGCTATGCTACCCTTGAGTCCCAAAACAAACACTGATAAAACTTCAATTGGCTCTAACTTCTATACGGTACGTCCTACAGCTATCAAAGTTTGCAACATACAAATGCTTGTAACATTTTAACTGGAGCGTCATAAAACCTTAAAATTTTGTAACAATAAAGTACTCGAGCCTCTTGTCAATTTAAGCTATCGCTCAAAGCTATGCTAAACTTGAGTCCCAAATCAAACACTGATAAAACTTCAAATGGCCCTAACTTCTATACGGTACGTCCTACACCTATCAAAGTTTGCAACATACAAATGCTTGTAACTTTTTACTGGAGCGTCATAAAACCTTGAAATTTTGTAACAATAAAGTACTCGAGCCTCTTGTCAATTTAAGCTATCGCTCAAAGCTATGCTACCCTTGAGTCCCAAAACAAACACTGATAAAACTTCAAATGGCCCTAACTTCTATACGGTACGTCCTACACCTATCAAAGTTTGCAACATACAAATGCTTGTACTTTTTACTGGAGCGTCCTTGACATTTTGTAACAATAAAGTACTCGAGCCTCTTGTCAATTTAAGCTATCGCTCAAAGCTATGGTACACTTGAGTCCCAAATCAAACACTGATAAAACTTCAAATGGCCCTAACTTCTGTACGGTACGTCCAACACCTATCAAAGTTTGCAACATACAAATGCTTGTAACTTTTTACTGGAGCGTCATAAAACCTTGAAATTTTGTAACAATAAAGTACTCGAGCCTCTTGTCAATTTAAGCTATCGCTCAAAGCTATGCTACCCTTGAGTTCCAAATCAAACACTGATAAAACTTCAAATGGCCCTAACTTCTATACGGTACGTCCTACACCGATCAAAGTTTGCAACATACAAATGCTTGTAACTTTTTACTGGAGCGCCATAAAACCTTGAAATTTTGTAACAATAAAGTACTCGAGCCTCATGTCAATTTAAGCTATCGCTCAAAGCTATGCTACCCTTGAGTCCCAAATCAAACACTGATAAAACTTCAAATGGCCCTAACTTCTATACGGTACGTCCTACACCTATCAAAGTTTGAAACATACAAATGCTTGTAACATTTTACTGGAGCGTCATAAAACCTTGAAATTTTGTAACAATAAAGTACTCGAGCCTCTTGTCAATTTAAGCTATCGCTCAAAGCTCTGCTACCCTTGAGTCCCAAATCAAACACTGATAAAGCTTCAAATGGCCCTAACTTATATACGGTACGTCCTAGACCTATCAAAGTTTGCAACATACAAATGCTTGTAACTTGTTACTGGAGCGTCATAAAACCTGGAAATTATGTAACAATAAAGTACACGAGCCTCTTGTCAATTTAAGCTATCGCTCAAAGCTATGCTACCCTTGAGTCCCAAATCAAACACTGATAAAACTTCAAATGACCCTAACTTCTATACGGTACGTCCTAGACCTATCAAAGTTTGCAACATACAAATGCTTGTAACTTTTTACTGGAGCGTCATAAAACCTTGAAATTTTGTAACAATAAAGTACTCGAGCCTCATGTCAATTTAGGCTATCCCTCAAAGCTATGCTACCCTTGAGTCACAAATCAAACACTGACAAAACTTCAAATGGCCCTAACTTCTATACGGTACGTCCTACACCTATCAAAATTTGCAACATACAAATGCTTGTAACTTTTTACTGGAGCGTCATAAAACATTGAAATTTTGTAACAATAAAGTACTCGAACCTCTTGTCAATTTAAGCTATCGCTCAAAGCTACGCTACCCTTGAGTCCCAAATCAAACACTGATAAAAATTCAAATGGCCCTAACTTCTATACGGTACGTCCTAGGGCTATCAAAGTTCGCAACATACAAATGCTTGTAACTCTTTACTGGAGCGTCATAAAACCTTGAAATTATGTAACAATAAAGTACACGAGCCTCTTGTCAATTTAAGCTATCGCTCAAAGCTATGCTACCCTTGAGTCCCAAATCGCACACTGACAAAACTTCAAATGACCCTAACTTCTATACGGTACGTCCTACACCTATCAAAGTTTGCAACATACAAATGCTTGTAACTTATTAGTAAGGCGTCATAAAACCTTGAAATTTTGTAACAATAAAGTACTCGAGCCTCTTGTCAATTTAAGCTATCGCTCAAAGCTATGCTAAGCTTGAGTCCCAAATCAAACACTGATAAAACTTCAAATGGCCCTAACTTCTATACGGTACGTCCTACACCTATCAAAATTTGCAACATACAAATGCTTGTAACTTTTTACTGGAGTGTCATAAAACCTTGAAATTTTGTAACAATAAAGTAACCGAGCCTCTTGTCAATTTAAGCTATCGCTCAAAGCTATGCTACCCTTGAGTCCCAAAACAAACACTGATAAAACTTCAATTGGCTCTAACTTCTATACGGTACGTCCTACACTTATCAAAGTTTGCAACATACAAATGCTTGTAACATTTTAACTGGAGCGTCATAAAACCTTAAAATTTTGTAACAATAAAGTACTCGAGCCTCTTGTCAATTTAAGGTATCGCTCAAAGCTATGCTAAACTTGAGTCCCAAATCAAACACTGATAAAACTTCAAATGGCCCTAACTTCTATACGGTACGTCCTACACCTATCAAAGTTTGCAACATACAAATGCTTGTAACTTTCTACTGGAGCGTCATAAAACCTTGAAATTTTGTAACAATAAAGTACTCGAGCCTCTTGTCAATTTAAGCTATCGCTCAAAGCTATGCTACCCTTGAGTCCCAAAACAAACACTGATAAAACTTCAAATGGCCCTAACTTCTATACGGTACGTCCTACACCTATCAAAGTTTGCAACATACAAATGCTTGTACTTTTTACTGGAGCGTCATAAAACCTTGAAATTTTGTAACAATAAAGTACTCGAGCCTCTTGTCAATTTAAGCTATCGCTCAAAGCTATGCTAAGCTTGAGTCCCAAATCAAACACTGATAAAACTTCAAATGGCCCTAACTTCTATACGGTACGTCCTACATCTATCAAAAATTGCAACATACAAATGCTTGTAACTTTTTACTGGAGTGTCATAAAACCTTGAAATTTTGTAACAATAAAGTAACCGAGTCTCTTGTCAATTTAAGCTATCGCTCAAAGCTATGCTACCCTTGAGTCCCAAAACAAACACTGATAAAACTTCAATTGGCTCTAACTTCTATACGGTACGTCCTACACCTATCAAAGTTTGCAACATACAAATGCTTGTAACATTTTAACTGGAGCGTCATAAAACCTTAAAATTTTGTAACAATAAAGTACTCGAGCCTCTTGTCAATTTAAGCTATCGCTCAAAGCTATGCTAAACTTGAGTCCCAAATCAAACACTGATAAAACTTCAAATGGCCCTAACTTCTATACGGTACGTCCTACACCTATCAATGTTTGCAACATACAAATGCTTGTAACTTTCTACTGGAGCGTCATAAAACCTTGAAATTTTGTAACAATAAAGTACTCGAGCCTCTTGTCAATTTAAGCTATCGCTCAAAGCTATGCTACCCTTGAGTCCCAAAACAAACACTGATAAAACTTCAAATGGCCCTAACTTCTATACGGTACGTCCTACACCTATCAAAGTTTGCAACATACAAATGCTTGTACTTTTTACTGGAGCGTCATAAAACCTTGAAATTTTGTAACATTAAAGTACTCGAGCCTCTTGTCAATTTAAGCTATCGCTCAAAGCTATGCTACCCTTGAGTCCCAAATCAAACACTGATAAAACTTCAAATGGCCCTAACTTCTATACGGTACGTCCTACACCGATCAAAGTTTGCAACATACAAATGCTTGTAACTTTTTACTGGAGCGTCATAAAACCTTGAAATTTTGTAACAATAAAGTACTCGAGCCTCTTGTCAATTTAAGCTATCGCTCAAGCTATGCTACCCTTGAGTCCCAAATCAAACACTGGTAAAACTTCAAATGGCCCTAACTTCTATACTGTACGTCCTACACCTATCAAAGTTTGCAACATACAAATGCTTGTACTTTTTACTGGGGCGTCATAAAACCTTGACATTTTGTAACAATAAAGTACTCGAGCCTCTTGTCAATTTAAGCTATCGCTCAAAGCTATGCTACACTTGAGTCCCAAATCAAACACTGATAAAATTTCAAATGGCCCTAACTTCTGTACGGTACGTCCTACACCTATCAAAGTTTGCAACATACAAATGCTTGTAACTTTTTACTGGAGCGTCATAAAACCTTGAAATTATGTAACAATAAAGTACACGAGCCTCTTGTCAATTTAAGCTATCGCTCAAAGCTATGCTACCCTTGAGTCCCAAATCGAACACTGATAAAACTTCAAATGACCCTAACTTCTATACGGTACGTCCTACACCTATCAAAGTTTGCAACATACAAATGCTTGTAACTTATTAGTGGGGCGTCATAAAACCTTGAAATTTTGTAACAATAAAGTACTCGAGCCTCTTGTCAATTTAAGCTATCGCTCAAAGCTATGCTAACCTTGAGTCCCAAATCAAACACTGATAAAACTTCAAATGGCCCTAACTTCTATACGGTACGTCCTACATCTATCAAAGTTTGCAACATACAAATGCTTGTAACTTTTTACTGGAGCGTCATAAAATCTTGAAATTTTGTAACAATAAAGTAATCGAGCCTCTTGTCAATTTAAGCTATCGCTCAAAGCTATGCTACCCTTGAGTCCCAAATAAAACACTGATAAAACTTCAAGTGGCTCTAACTTCTATACAGTACGTCCTACACCTATCAAAGTTTGCAACATACAAATGCTTGTAACATTTTACTGGAGCGTCATAAAACCTTGAAATTTTGTAACAATAAAGTACTCGAGCCTCTTGTCAATTTAAGCTATCGCTCAAAGCTATGCTACCCTTGAGTCCCAAATCAAACACTGACAAAACTTCAAATAGCCCTAACTTCTATACGGTACCTCCTACACCTAACAAAGTTTGCAACATACAAATGCTTGCAACTTTTTACTGGAGCGTCATAAAACCTTGAAATTTTGTAATAATAAAGTACTCGAGCCTCTTGTCAATTTAAGCTATCGCTCAAAGCTATGCTACCCTTGAGTCCCAAATCAAACACTGATAAAACTTCAAATGGCCCTAACTTCTATACGGTACGTCCTACACCTATCAAAGTTTGAAACATACAAATGCTTGTAACATTTTACTGGAGCGTCATAAAACCTTGAAATTTTGTAACAATAAAGTACTCGAGCCTCTTGTCAATTTAAGCTATCGCTCAAAGCTCTGCTACCCTTGAGTCCCAAATCAAACACTGATAAAGCTTCAAATGGCCCTAACTTCTATACGGTACGTCCTAGACCTATCAAAGTTTGCAACATACAAATGCTTGTAACTTGTTACTGGAGCGTCATAAAACCTGGAAATTATGTAACAATAAAGTACACGAGCCTCTTGTCAATTTAAGCTATCGCTCAAAGCTACGCTACCCTTGAGTCCCAAATCAAACTTCAAATGGCCCTAACTTCTGTACGGTACGTCCTACACCTATCAAAGTTTGCAACATACAAATGCTTGTAACTTTTTACTGGAGCGTCATAAAACCTTGAAATTATGTAACAATAAAGTACACGAGCCTCTTGTCTATTTAAGCTATCGCTCAAAGCTATGCTACCCTTGAGTCCCAAATCGAACACTGACAAAACTTCAAATGACCCTAACTTCTATACGGTACGTCCTACACCTATCAAAGTTTGCAACATACAAATGCTTGTAACTTATTAGTAAGGCGTCATAAAACCTTGAAATTTTGTAACAATAAAGTACTCGAGCCTCTTGTCAATTTAAGCTATCGCTCAAAGCTATGCTAAGCTTCAGTCCGAAATCAAACACTGATAAAACTTCTAATGGCCCTAACTTCTATACGGTACGTCCTACATCTATCAAAAATTGCAACATACAAATGCTTGTAACTTTTTACTGGAGCGTCATAAAACCTTGAAATTTTGTAACAATAAAGTAATCGAGCCTCTTGTCAATTTAAGCTATCGTTCAAAGCTATGCTACCCTTGAGTCCCAAAACAAACACTGATAAAACTTCAATTGGCTCTAACTTCTATACGGTACGTCCTACAGCTATCAAAGTTTGCAACATACAAATGCTTGTAACATTTTAACTGGAGCGTCATAAAACCTTAAAATTTTGTAACAATAAAGTACTCGAGCCTCTTGTCAATTTAAGCTATCGCTCAAAGCTATGCTAAACTTGAGTCCCAAATCAAACACTGATAAAACTTCAAATGGCCCTAACTTCTATACGGTACGTCCTACACCTATCAAAGTTTGCAACATACAAATGCTTGTAACTTTTTACTGGAGCGTCATAAAACCTTGAAATTTTGTAACAATAAAGTACTCGAGCCTCTTGTCAATTTAAGCTATCGCTCAAAGCTATGCTACCCTTGAGTCCCAAAACAAACACTGATAAAACTTCAAATGGCCCTAACTTCTATACGGTACGTCATACACCTATCAAAGTTTGCAACATACAAATGCTTGTACTTTTTACTGGAGCGTCCTTGACATTTTGTAACAATAAAGTACTCGGGCCTCTTGTCAATTTAAGCTATCGCTCAAAGCTATGGTACACTTGAGTCCCAAATCAAACACTGATAAAACTTCAAATGGCCCTAACTTCTGTACGGTACGTCCAACACCTATCAAAGTTTGCAACATACAAATGCTTGTAACTTTTTACTGGAGCGTCATAAAACCTTGAAATTTTGTAACAATAAAGTACTCGAGCCTCTTGTCAATTTAAGCTATCGCTCAAAGCTATGCTACCCTTGAGTCCCAAATCAAACACTGATAAAACTTCAAATGGCCCTAACTTCTATACGGTACGTCCTACACCGATCAAAGTTTGCAACATACAAATGCTTGTAACTTTTTACTGGAGCGCCATAAAACCTTGAAATTTTGTAACAATAAAGTACTCGAGCCTCATGTCAATTTAAGCTATCGCTCAAAGCTATGCTACCCTTGAGTCCCAAATCAAACACTGATAAAACTTCAAATGGCCCTAACTTCTATACGGTACGTCCTACACCTATCAAAGTTTGAAACATACAAATGCTTGTAACATTTTACTGGAGCGTCATAAAACCTTGAAATTTTGTAACAATAAAGTACTCGAGCCTCTTGTCAATTTAAGCTATCGCTCAAAGCTCTGCTACCCTTGAGTCCCAAATCAAACACTGATAAAGCTTCAAATGGCCCTAACTTATATACGGTACGTCCTAGACCTATCAAAGTTTGCAACATACAAATGCTTGTAACTTGTTACTGGAGCGTCATAAAACCTGGAAATTATGTAACAATAAAGTACTCGAGCCTCATGTCAATTTAGGCTATCGCTCAAAGCTATGCTACCCTTGAGTCACAAATCAAACACTGACAAAACTTCAAATGGCCCTAACTTCTATACGGTACGTCCTACACCTATCAAAATTTGCAACATACAAATGCTTGTAACTTTTTACTGGAGCGTCATAAAACATTGAAATTTTGTAACAATAAAGAACTCGAACCTCTTGTCAATTTAAGCTATCGCTCAAAGCTACGCTACCCTTGAGTCCCAAATCAAACACTGATAAAGCTTCAAATGGCCCTAACTTCTATACGGTACGTCCTAGGGCTATCAAAGTTCGCAACATACAAATGCTTGTAACTCTTTACTGGAGCGTCATAAAACCTTGAAATTATGTAACAATAAAGTACACGAGCCTCTTGTCAATTTAAGCTATCGCTCAAAGCTATGCTACCCTTGAGTCCCAAATCGCACACTGACAAAACTTCAAATGACCCTAACTTCTATACGGTACGTCCTACACCTATCAAAGTTTGCAACATACAAATGCTTGTAACTTATTAGTAAGGCGTCATAAAACCTTGAAATTTTGTAACAATAAAGTACTCGAGCCTCTTGTCAATTTAAGCTATCGCTCAAAGCTATGCTAAGCTTGAGTCCCAAATCAAACACTGATAAAACTTCAAATGGCCCTAACTTCTATACGGTACGTCCTACATCTATCAAAAATTGCAACATACAAATGCTTGTAACTTTTTACTGGAGTGTCATAAAACCTTGAAATTTTGTAACAATAAAGTACTCGAGCCTCTTGTCAATTTAAGCTATCGCTCAAAGCTATGCTACCCTTGAGTCCCAAAACAAACACTGATAAAACTTCAATTGGCTCTAACTTCTATACGGTACGTCCTACACCTATCAAAGTTTGCAACATACAAATGCTTGTAACATTTTAACTGGAGCGTCATAAAACCTTAAAATTTTGTAACAATAAAGTACTCGAGCCTCTTGTCAATTTAAGGTATCGCTCAAAGCTATGCTAAACTTGAGTCCCAAATCAAACACTGATAAAACTTCAAATGGCCCTAACTTCTATACGGTACGTCCTACACCTATCAAAGTTTGCAACATACAAATGCTTGTAACTTTCTACTGGAGCGTCATAAAACCTTGAAATTTTGTAACAATAAAGTACTCGAGCCTCTTGTCAATTTAAGCTATCGCTCAAAGCTATGCTACCCTTGAGTCCCAAAACAAACACTGATAAAACTTCAAATGGCCCTAACTTCTATACGGTACGTCCTACACCTATCAAAGTTTGCAACATACAAATGCTTGTACTTTTTACTGGAGCGTCATAAAACCTTGAAATTTTGTAACAATAAAGTACTCGAGCCTCTTGTCAATTTAAGCTATCGCTCAAAGCTATGCTAAGCTTGAGTCCCAAATCAAACACTGATAAAACTTCAAATGGCCCTAACTTCTATACGGTACGTCCTACATCTATCAAAAATTGCAACATACAAATGCTTGTAACTTTTTACTGGAGTGTCATAAAACCTTGAAATTTTGTAACAATAAAGTAACCGAGCCTCTTGTCAATTTAAGCTATCGCTCAAAGCTATGCTACCCTTGAGTCCCAAAACAAACACTGATAAAACTTCAATTGGCTCTAACTTCTATACGGTACGTCCTACACCTATCAAAGTTTGCAACATACAAATGCTTGTAACATTTTAACTGGAGCGTCATAAAACCTTAAAATTTTGTAACAATAAAGTACTCGAGCCTCTTGTCAATTTAAGCTATCGCTCAAAGCTATGCTAAACTTGAGTCCCAAATCAAACACTGATAAAACTTCAAATGGCCCTAACTTCTATACGGTACGTCCTACACCTATCAAAGTTTGCAACATACAAATGCTTGTAACTTTCTACTGGAGCGTCATAAAACCTTGAAATTTTGTAACAATAAAGTACTCGAGCCTCTTGTCAATTTAAGCTATCGCTCAAAGCTATGCTACCCTTGAGTCCCAAAACAAACACTGATAAAACTTCAAATGGCCCTAACTTCTATACGGTACGTCCTACACCTATCAAAGTTTGCAACATACAAATGCTTGTACTTTTTACTGGAGCGTCATAAAACCTTGACATTTTGGAACAATAAAGTACTCGAGCCTCTTGTCAATTTAAGCTATCGCTCAAAGCTATGCTACACTTGAGTCCCAAATCAAACACTGATAAAACTTCAAATGGCCCTAACTTCTGTACGGTACGTCCAATACCTATCAAAGTTTGCAACATACAAATGCTTGTAACTTTTTACTGGAGCGTCATAAAACCTTGAAATTTTGTAACATTAAAGTACTCGAGCCTCTTGTCAATTTAAGCTATCGCTCAAAGCTATGCTACCCTTGAGTCCCAAATCAAACACTGATAAAACTTCAAATGGCCCTAACTTCTATACGGTACGTCCTACACCGATCAAAGTTTGCAACATACAAATGCTTGTAACTTTTTACTGGAGCGTCATAAAACCTTGAAATTTTGTAACAATAAAGTACTCGAGCCTCTTGTCAATTTAAGCTATCGCTCAAAGCTATGCTACCCTTGAGTCCCAAATCAAACACTGGTAAAACTTCAAATGGCCCTAACTTCTATACTGTACGTCCTACACCTATCAAAGTTTGCAACATACAAATGCTTGTACTTTTTACTGGGGCGTCATAAAACCTTGACATTTTGTAACAATAAAGTACTCGAGCCTCTTGTCAATTTAAGCTATCGCTCAAAGCTATGCTACACTTGAGTCCCAAATCAAACACTGATAAAATTTCAAATGGCCCTAACTTCTGTACGGTACGTCCTACACCTATCAAAGTTTGCAACATACAAATGCTTGTAACTTTTTACTGGAGCGTCATAAAACCTTGAAATTATGTAACAATAAAGTACACGAGCCTCTTGTCAATTTAAGCTATCGCTCAAAGCTATGCTACCCTTGAGTCCCAAATCGAACACTGACAAAACTTCAAATGACCCTAACTTCTATACGGTACGTCCTACACCTATCAAAGTTTGCAACATACAAATGCTTGTAACTTATTAGTGGGGCGTCATAAAACCTTGAAATTTTGTAACAATAAAGTACTCGAGCCTCTTGTCAATTTAAGCTATCGCTCAAAGCTATGCTAACCTTGAGTCCCAAATCAAACACTGATAAAACTTCAAATGGCCCTAACTTCTATACGGTACGTCCTACATCTATCAAAGTTTGCAACATACAAATGCTTGTAACTTTTTACTGGAGCGTCATAAAATCTTGAAATTTTGTAACAATAAAGTAATCGAGCCTCTTGTCAATTTAAGCTATCGCTCAAAGCTATGCTACCCTTGAGTCCCAAATAAAACACTGATAAAACTTCAAGTGGCTCTAACTTCTATACAGTACGTCCTACACCTATCAAAGTTTGCAACATACAAATGCTTGTAACATTTTACTGGAGCGTCATAAAACCTTGAAATTTTGTAACAATAAAGTACTCGAGCCTCTTGTCAATTTAAGCTATCGCTCAAAGCTATGCTACCCTTGAGGCCCAAATCAAACACTGACAAAACTTCAAATAGCCCTAACTTCTATACGGTACCTCCTACACCTAACAAAGTTTGCAACATACAAATGCTTGCAACTTTTTACTGGAGCGCCATAAAACCTTGAAATTTTGTAACAATAAAGTACTCGAGCCTCTTGTCAATTTAAGCTATCGCTCAAAGCTATGCTAAACTTGAGTCCCAAATCAAACACTGATAAAACTTCAAATGGCCCTAACTTCTATACGGTACGTCCTACACCTATCAAAGTTTGCAACATACAAATGCTTGTAACATTTTACTGGAGCGTCATAAAACCTTGAAATTTTGTAACAATAAAGTTCTCGAGCCTCTTGTCAATTTAAGCTATCGCTCAAAGCTATGCTACCCTTGAGTCCCAAATCAAACACTGATAAAACTTCAAATAGCCCTAACTTCTATACGGTACCTCCTACACCTAACAAAGTTTGCAACATACAAATGCTTGCAACTTTTTACTGGAGCGTCATAAAACTTGAAATTTTGCAACAATAAAGTTCTCCAGCCTCTTGTCAATTTAAGCTATCGCTCAAAGCTATGCTAAACTTGACTCCCAAATCAAACACTGATAAAACTTCAAATGGCCCTAACTTCTATACGGTATGTCCTACACCTATCAAAGTTTGCAACATACAAATGCTTGTAACTTATTAGTGGGGCGTCATAAAACCTTGAAATTTTGTAACAATAAAGTACTCGAGCCTCTTGTCAATTTAAGCTATCGCTCAAAGCTATGCTAACCTTGAGTCCCAAATCAAACACTGATAAAACTTCAAATGGCCCTAACTTCTATACGGTACGTCCTACATCTATCAAAGTTTGCAACATACAAATGCTTGTAACTTTTTACTGGAGCGTCATAAAACCTTGAAATTTTGTAACAATAAAGTAATCGAGCCTCTTGTCAATTTAAGCTATCGCTCAAAGCTATGCTACCCTTGAGTCCCAAATCAAACACTGATAAAACTTCAAGTGGCTCTAACTTTTATACGGTACGTCCTACACCTACCAAAGTTTGCAACATACAAATGCTTGTAACATTTTGCTGGAGCGTCATAAAACCTTGAAATTTTGTAACAATAAAGTACTCGAGCCTCTTGTCAATTTAAGCTATCGCTCAAAGCTATGCTACCCTCGAGTCCCAAATCAAACACTGATAAAACTTCAAATAGCTCTAACTTCTATACGGTACCTCCTACACCTAACAAAGTTTGCAACATACAAATGCTTGCAACTTTTTACTGGAGCGTCATAAAACCTTGAAATTTTGTAACAATAAAGTACTCGAGCCTCTTGTCAATTTAAGCTATCGCTCAAAGCTATGCTAAACTTGAGTCCCAAATCAAACACTGATAAAACTTCAAATGGCTCTAACTTCTATACGGTACGACCTACACCTATCAAAGTTTGCAGCATACAAATGCTTGTAACTTTTTACTGTAGCGTCATAAAACCTTGAAATTTTGTAACTATAAAGTACTCGAGCCTCTTGTCAATTTAAGCTATCGCTCAAAGCTATGATACCCTTGAGTCCCAAATCAAACACTGATAAAACTTCAAATGGTCCTAACTTCTATACGGTACGTCCTACACCTATCAAAGTTTGCAACATACAAATGCTTGTACTTTTTACTGGAGCGTCATAAAACCTTGACATTTTGTAACAATAAAGTACTCGAGCCTCTTGTCAATTTAAGCTATCGCTCAAAGCTATGATACCCTTGAGTCCCAAATCAAACACTGATAAAACTTCAAATGGTCCTAACTTCTATACGGTACGTCCTACACCTATCAAAGTTTGCAACATACAAATGCTTGTACTTTTTACTGGAGCGTCATAAAACCTTGACATTTTGTAACAATAAAGTACTCGAGCCTCTTGTCAATTTAAGCAATCGCTCAAAGCTATGCTACACTTGAGTCCCAAATCAAACACTGATAAAACTTCAAATGGCCCTAACTTCTGTACGGTACGTCCTACATCTATCAAAGTTTGCAACATACAAATGCTTGTAACTTTTTACTGGAGCGTCATAAAACCTTGAAATTTTGTAACAATAAAGTAATCGAGCCTCTTGTCAATTTAAGCTATCGCTCAATGCTATGCTACCCTTGAGTCCCAAATCAAACACTGATAAAACTTCAAGTGGCTCTAACTTCTATACGGTACGTCCTACACCTATCAAAGTTTGCAACATACAAATGCTGGTAACATTTTGCTGGAGCGTCATAAAACCTTGAAATTTTGTAACAATAAAGTACTCGAGCCTCTTGTCAATTTAAGCTATCGCTCAGAGCTATGCTACCCTCGAGTCCCAAATCAAACACTGATAAAACTTCAAATAGCCCTAACTTCTATACGGTACCTCCTACATCTAACAAAGTTTGCAACATACAAATGCTTGCAACTTTTTACTGGAGCGTCATAAAACCTTGAAATTTTGCAACAATAAAGTACTCGAGCCTCTTGTCAATTTAAGCTATCGCTCAAAGTTATGCTAAACTTGAGTCCAAACTCAAACACTGATAAAACTTCAAATGGCCCTAACTTCTATACGGTACGTCCTACACCTATCAAAGTTTGCAACATACAAATGCTTGTAACATTAGTGGGGCGTCATAAAACCTTGAAATTTTGTAACAATAAAGTACTCGAGCCTCTTGTCAATTTAAGCTATCGCTCAAAGCTATGCTAACCTTGAGTCCCAAATCAAACACTGATAAAACTTCAAATGGCCCTAACTTCTATACGGTACGTCCTACATCTATCAAAGTTTGCAACATACAAATGCTTGTAACTTTTTACTGGAGCGTCATAAAACCTTGAAATTTTGTAACAATAAAGTAATCGAGCCTCTTGTCAATTTAAGCTATCGCTCAAAGCTATGCTACCCTTGAGTCCCAAATCAAACACTGATAAAACTTCAAGTGGCTCTAACTTTTATACGGTACGTCCTACACCTACCAAAGTTTGCAACATACAAATGCTTGTAACATTTTGCTGGAGCGTCATAAAACCTTGAAATTTTGTAACAATAAAGTACTCGAGCCTCTTGTCAATTTAAGCTATCGCTCAAAGCTATGCTACCCTCGAGTCCCAAATCAAACACTGATAAAACTTCAAATAGCTCTAACATCTATACGGTACCTCCTACACCTAACAAAGTTTGCAACATACAAATGCTTGCAACTTTTTACTGGAGCGTCATAAAACCTTGAAATTTTGTAACAATAAAGTACTCGAGCCTCTTGTCAATTTAAGCTATCGCTCAAAGCTATGCTAAACTTGAGTTCCAAATCAAACACTGATAAAACTTCAAATGGCTCTAACTTCTATACGGTACGACCTACACCTATCAAAGTTTGCAGCATACAAATGCTTGTAACTTTTTACTGTAGCGTCATAAAACCTTGAAATTTTGTAACAATAAAGTACTCGAGCCTCTTGTCAATTTAAGCTATCGCTCAAAGCTATGATACCCTTGAGTCCCAAATCAAACACTGATAAAACTTCAAATGGTCCTAACTTCTATACGGTACGTCCTACACCTATCAAAGTTTGCAACATACAAATGCTTGTACTTTTTACTGGAGCGTCATAAAACCTTGACATTTTGTAACAATAAAGTACTCCAGCCTCTTGTCAATTTAAGCTATCGCTCAAAGCTATGATACCCTTGAGTCCCAAATCAAACACTGATAAAACTTCAAATGGTCCTAACTTCTATACGGTACGTCCTACACCTATCAAAGTTTGCAACATACAAATGCTTGTACTTTTTACTGGAGCGTCATAAAACCTTGACATTTTGTAACAATAAAGTACTCGAGCCTCTTGTCAATTTAAGCAATCGCTCAAAGCTATGCTACACTTGAGTCCCAAATCAAACACTTATAAAACTTCAAATGGCCCTAACTTCTGTACGGTACGTCCTACATCTATCAAAGTTTGCAACATACAAATGCTTGTAACTTTTTACTGGAGCGTCATAAAACCTTGAAATTTTGTAACAATAAAGTAATCGAGCCTCTTGTCAATTTAAGCTATCGCTCAATGCTATGCTACCCTTGAGACCCAAATCAAACACTGATAAAACTTCAAGTGGCTCTAACTTCTATACGGTACGTCCTACACCTATCAAAGTTTGCAACATACAAATGCTTGTAACATTTTGCTGGAGCGTCATAAAACCTTGAAATTTTGTAACAATAAAGTACTCGAGCCTCTTGTCAATTTAAGCTATCGCTCAGAGCTATGCTACCCTCGAGTCCCAAATCAAACACTGATAAAACTTCAAATAGCCCTAACTTCTATACGGTACCTCCTACAACTAACAAAGTTTGCAACATACAAATGCTTGCAACTTTTTACTGGAGCGTCATAAAACCTTGAAATTTTGTAACAATAAAGTACTCGAGCCTCTGGTCAATTTAAGCTATCGCTCAAAGCTATGCTAAACTTGAGTCCCAAATCAAACACTGATAAAACTTCAAATGGTCCTAACTTCTATACGGTACGTCCTACATCTATCAAAGTTTGCAACATACAAATGCTTGTAACTTTTTACTGGAGCGTCATAAAACCTTGAGATTTTGCAACAATAAAGTACTCGAGCCTCTTGTCAATTTAAGCTATCGCTCAAAGTTATGCTAAACTTGAGTCCAAACTCAAACACTGATAAAACTTCAAATGGCCCTAACTTCTATACGGTACGTCCTACACCTATCAAAGTTTGCAACATACAAATGCTTGTAACTTATTAGTGGGGCGTCATAAAACCTTGAAATTTTGTAACAATAAAGTACTCGAGCCTCTTGTCAATTTAAGCTATCGCTCAAAGCTATGCTAACCTTGAGTCCCAAATCAAACACTGATAAAACTTCAAATGGCCCAAACTTCTATACGGTACGTCCTACATCTATCAAAGTTTGCAACATACAAATGCTTGTCACTTTTTACTGGAGCGTCATAAAACCTTGAAATTTTGTAACAATAAAGTAATCGAGCCTCTTGTCAATTTAAGCTATCGCTCAAAGCTATGCTACCCTTGAGTCCCAAATCAAACACTGATAAAACTTCAAATGGCCCTAACTTCCATACGGTACGTCCTACACCTATCAAAGTTTGCAACATACAAATGCTTGTACTTTTTACTGGAGCGTCATAAAACCTTGACATTTTGTAACAATAAAGTACTCGAGCCTCTTGTCAATTTAAGCTATCGCTCAAAGCTATGCTACCCTTGAGCCCCAAATCAAACACTAATAAAACTTCAAATGGCCCTAACTTCTATACGGTACGTCCTACACCTATCAAAGTTTGCAACATACAAATGCTTGTACTTTTTACTGGAGCGTCATAAAACCTTGACATTTTGTAACAATAAAGTACCCGAGCCTCTTGTCAATTTAAGCTATCGCTCAAAGCTATGCTACACTTGAGTCCCAAATCAAACACTGATAAAACTTCAAATGGCCCTAACTTCTGTACGGTACGTCCTACACCTATCAAAGTTTGCAACATACAAATGCTTGTAACTTTTCACTGGAGCGTCATAAAACCTTGAAATTTTGTAACAATAAAGTACTCGAGCCTCTTGTCAATTTAAGCTATCGCTCAAAGCTATGCTACCCTTGAGTCTCAAATCAAACACTGATAAAACTTCAAATGGCCCTAACTTCTATACGGTACGTCCTACACCGATAAAAGTTTGCAACATACAAATGCTTGTAACTTTTTACTGGAGCGTCATAAAACCTTGAAATTTTGTAACAATAAAGTACTCGAGCCTCTTGTCAATTTAAGGTATCGCTCAAAGCTATGCTACACTTGAGTCCCAAATCAAACACTGATAAAACTTCAAATGGCCCTAACTTCTATACGGTACGTCCTACACCTATCAAAGTTTGCAACATACAAATGCTTGTAACTTTTTACTGGAGCGTCATAAAACATTGAAATTTTGTGACAATAAAGTACTCGAGCCTCTTGTCAATTTAAGCTATCGCTCAAAGCGGTGCTACCCTTGAGTACCAAATCAAACATTGATAAAGCTTCAAATGGCCATAACTTCTATACGGTACGTCCTACACCTATCAAAGTTTGCAACATACAAATGCTTGTAACATTTTACTGGAGCGTCATAAAACCTTGAAATTTTGTAACAATAAAGTACTCGAACCTCTTGTCAATTTAAGCTATCGCTCAAAGCTATGCTACCCTTGAGTCCCAAATCAAACACTGATAAAGCTTCAAATGGCCCTAACTTCTATACGGTACGTCCTAGACCTATCAAAGTTTGCAACATACAAATGCTTGCAACTTTTTACTGGAGCGTCATAAAACCTTGAAATTATGTAACAACAAAGTACACGAGCCTCTTGTCAATTTAAACTATCGCTCAAAGCTATGCTACCCTTGAGTGCCAAATCAAACACTGATAAAACTTCAAATGACCCTAACTTCTATACGGTACGTCCTACACCTATCAAAGTTTGCAACATACAAATGCTTGTAACTTTTTACTGGGGCGTCATAAAACCTTGTAATTTTGTAACAATAAAGTACTCGAGCCTCTTGTCAATTTAAGCTATCGCTCAAAGCTATGCTACCCTTGAGTCCCAAATCAAACTTCAAATGGCCCTAACTTCTGTACGGTATGTCCTACAACTATCAAAGTTTGCAACATACAAATGTTTGTAACTTTTTACTGGAGCGTCATAAAACCTTGAAATTTTGTAACAATAAAGTACTCGAGCCTCTTGTCAATTTAAGCTATCGCAAAAAGCTATGCTACCCTTGAGTCCCAAATCAAACACTGATAAAACTTCAAATGGCTCTAACTTCTATACGGTACGTCCTATACCTATCAAAGTTTGCAACATACAAATGCTTGTAACTTTTTACTGGAGCGTCATAAACCCTTGAAATTTTGTAACAATAAAGTACTCGAGCCTCTTGTCAATTTAAGCTATCGCAAAAAGCTATGCTACCCTTGAGTCCCAAATCAAACACTGATAAAACTTCAAATGGCCCTAACTTCTATACGGTACGTCCTATACCTATCAAAGTTTGCAACATACAAATGCTTGTAACTTTTTACTGGAGCGTCATAAACCCTTGAAATTTTGTAACAATAAAGTACTCGAGCCTCTTGTCAATTTAAGCTATCGCTCAAAGCTATGCTACCCTTGAGTGCCAAATCAAACACTGATATAACTTCAAATTACCCTAACTTCTATACGGTACGTCCTACACCTATCAAAGTTTGCAACATACAAATGCTTGTAACTTTTTACTGGGGCGTCATAAAACCTTGAAATTTTGTAACAATAAAGTACTCGAGCCTCTTGTCAATTTAAGCTATCGCTCAAAGCTATGCTACCCTTGAGTCCCAAATCAAACTTCAAATGGCCCTAACTTCTGTACGGTACGTCCTACACCTATCAAAGTTTGCAACATACAAATGCTTGTAACTTTTCACTGGAGCGTCATAAAACCTTGAAATTTTGTAACAATAAAGTACTCGAGCCTCTTGTCAATTTAAGCTATCGCGCAAAGCTATGCTACACTTGAGTCCCAAATCAAACACTGATAAAACTTCAAATGGCCCTAACTTCTATACGGTACGTCCTACACCTATCAAAGTTTGCAACATACAAATGCTTGTAACTTTTTACTGGAGCGTCATAAAACATTGAAATTTTGTAACAATAAAGTACTCGAGCCTCTTGTCAATTTAAGCTATCGCTCAAAGCGGTGCTACCCTTGAGTACCAAATCAAACATTGATAAAGCTTCAAATGGCCCTAACTTCTATACGGTACGTCCTACACCTATCAAAGTTTGCAACATACAAATGCATGTAACATTTTACTGGAACAATAAAGTACTCGAACCTCTTGTCAATTTAAGCTATCGCTCAAAGCTATGCTACCCTTGAGTGCCAAATCAAACACTGATAAAACTTCAAATGACCCTAACTTCTATACGGTACGTCCTACACCTATCAAAGTTTGCAACATACAAATGCTTGTAACTTTTTACTGGGGCGTCATAAAACCTTGAAATTTTGTAACAATAAAGTACTCGAGCCTCTTGTCAATTTAAGCTATCGCTCAAAGCTATGCTACCCTTGAGTCCCAAATCAAACTTCAAATGGCCCTAACTTCTGTACGGTATGTCCTACACCTATCAAAGTTTGCAACATACAAATGTTTGTAACTTTTTACTGGAGCGTCATAAAACCTTGAAATTTTGTAACTATAAAGTACTCGAGCCTCTTGTCAATTTAATCTATCGCTCAAAGCTATGCTACCCTTGAGTGCCAAATCAAACACTGACCCTAACTTCTATACGGTACGTCCTACACCTATCAAAGTTTGCAACATACAAATGCTTGTAACTTTTTACTGGGGCGTCATAAAACCTTGAAATTTTGTAACAATAAAGTACTCGAGCCTCTTGTCAATTTAAGCTATCGCTCAAAGCTATGCTACCCTTGAGTCCCAAATCAAACTTCAAATGGCCCTAACTTCTGTACGGTACGTCCTACACCTATCAAAGTTTGCAACATACAAATGTTTGCAACTTTTTACTGGAGCGTCATAAAACCTTGAAATTTTGTAACAATAAAGTACTCGAGCCTCTTGTCAATTTAAGCTATCGCTCAAAGCTATGCTACCCTTGAGTCCCAAATCAAACACTGATAAAACTTCAAATGGCCCTAACTTCTATACGGTACATCCTACACTTATCAAAGTTTGCAACATACAAATGCTTGTAACTTTTTACTGGAGCGTCATAAAACATTGAAATTTTGTAACAATAAAGTACTCGAGCCTCTTGTCAATTTAAGCTATCGCTCAAAGCTGTGCTAACCTTGAGTACCAAATCAAACACTGATAAAGCTTCAAATGGCCCTAACTTTTATACGGTACGTCCTACACCTATCAAAGTTTGCAACATACAAATGCTTGTAACTTTTTACTGGAGCGTCATAAAACCTTGAAATTTTGTAACAATAAAGTACTCGAGCCTCTTGTCAATTTAAGCTATCGCTCACTCGCTACTCGTGAGTCCCAAATCAAACACTGCTAAAACTTAAAATTGCCCTAACTTCTATACGGTGCGCCCTGCAACTATCAAAGTTTGCAATATTCAAATGCTTGTAACTTTTTACTGGAGCGTAATAAAATCTTGAACTATTTTGACAATAAAGTACTCGAGCAATTTAAGCTATCGCTCATAGCTATGCTACCCTTGAGTCCCAAATCAAACATGATATAACTTGAAATGACCCTAACTTGAAATGACCCTAACAGTTTACGTTATCGCTCATAGCTATGCCACCCTTGAGTCCCAAATAAAACACTAATAAAACTTCAAATGGCTCTAACTTTAATACGGTGCGTCCTACACCTATCAAAGTTTGCAACAATCAAATGTTTGTAACTTTTTACTGGAGCGTCATAAAACCTTGAAATTTTGTAACAATAAAGTACTCGAGCCTCTTGTCAATTTAAGCTATCGCTCAAAGCTATGCTACCCTTGAGTCCCAAATCAAACTTCAAATGGCCCTAACTTCTGTACGGTACGTCCTACACCTATCAAAGTTTGCAACATACAAATGCTTGTAACTTTTCACTGGAGCGTCATAAAACCTTGAAATTTTGTAACAATAAAGTACTCGAGCCTCTTGTCAATTTAAGCTATCGCGCAAAGCTATGCTACACTTGAGTCCCAAATCAAACACTGATAAAACTTCAAATGGCCCTAACTTCTATACGGTACGTCCTACACCTATCAAAGTTTGCAACATACAAATGCTTGTAACTTTTTACTGGAGCGTCATAAAACATTGAAATTTTGTAACAATAAAGTACTCGAGCCTCTTGTCAATTTAAGCTATCGCTCAAAGCGGTGCTACCCTTGAGTACCAAATCAAACATTGATAAAGCTTCAAATGGCCCTAACTTCTATACGGTACGTCCTACACCTATCAAAGTTTGCAACATACAAATGCATGTAACATTTTACTGGAACAATAAAGTACTCGAACCTCTTGTCAATTTAAGCTATCGCTCAAAGCTATGCTACCCTTGAGTGCCAAATCAAACACTGATAAAACTTCAAATGACCCTAACTTCTATACGGTACGTCCTACACCTATCAAAGTTTGCAACATACAAATGCTTGTAACTTTTTACTGGGGCGTCATAAAACCTTGAAATTTTGTAACAATAAAGTACTCGAGCCTCTTGTCAATTTAAGCTATCGCTCAAAGCTATGCTACCCTTGAGTCCCAAATCAAACTTCAAATGGCCCTAACTTCTGTACGGTATGTCCTACACCTATCAAAGTTTGCAACATACAAATGTTTGTAACTTTTTACTGGAGCGTCATAAAACCTTGAAATTTTGTAACTATAAAGTACTCGAGCCTCTTGTCAATTTAATCTATCGCTCAAAGCTATGCTACCCTTGAGTGCCAAATCAAACACTGACCCTAACTTCTATACGGTACGTCCTACACCTATCAAAGTTTGCAACATACAAATGCTTGTAACTTTTTACTGGGGCGTCATAAAACCTTGAAATTTTGTAACAATAAAGTACTCGAGCCTCTTGTCAATTTAAGCTATCGCTCAAAGCTATGCTACCCTTGAGTCCCAAATCAAACTTCAAATGGCCCTAACTTCTGTACGGTACGTCCTACACCTATCAAAGTTTGCAACATACAAATGTTTGCAACTTTTTACTGGAGCGTCATAAAACCTTGAAATTTTGTAACAATAAAGTACTCGAGCCTCTTGTCAATTTAAGCTATCGCTCAAAGCTATGCTACCCTTGAGTCCCAAAACAAACACTGATAAAACTTCAAATGGCCCTAACTTCTATACGGTACATCCTACACTTATCAAAGTTTGCAACATACAAATGCTTGTAACTTTTTACTGGAGCGTCATAAAACATTGAAATTTTGTAACAATAAAGTACTCGAGCCTCTTGTCAATTTAAGCTATCGCTCAAAGCTGTGCTAACCTTGAGTACCAAATCAAACACTGATAAAGCTTCAAATGGCCCTAACTTTTATACGGTACGTCCTACACCTATCAAAGTTTGCAACATACAAATGCTTGTAACTTTTTACTGGAGCGTCATAAAACCTTGAAATTTTGTAACAATAAAGTACTCGAGCCTCTTGTCAATTTAAGCTATCGCTCACTCGCTACTCGTGAGTCCCAAATCAAACACTGCTAAAACTTAAAATTGCCCTAACTTCTATACGGTGCGCCCTGCAACTATCAAAGTTTGCAATATTCAAATGCTTGTAACTTTTTACTGGAGCGTAATAAAATCTTGAACTATTTTGACAATAAAGTACTCGAGCAATTTAAGCTATCGCTCATAGCTATGCTACCCTTGAGTCCCAAATCAAACATGATATAACTTGAAATGACCCTAACTTGAAATGACCCTAACAGTTTACGTTATCGCTCATAGCTATGCCACCCTTGAGTCCCAAATAAAACACTAATAAAACTTCAAATGGCTCTAACTTTAATACGGTGCGTCCTACACCTATCAAAGTTTGCAACAATCAAATGTTTGTAACTTTTTACTGGAGCGTAATAAAACCTTGAAATATTGTGACAATAAAGTACTCTAGCCCCTTGTAAACTTAAGCTATCGCTCATAGCTATGGTATCCTTGTGTCCCAAAACAAACACTGCTAAAACTTCAAATGGCCCTAACTTCTGTACGGTGCATCCTACAGCTATCAAAGTTTGCAACACTCAAATGCTTGTAACATTTTACTGCAACGTCATAAAATCTAGAAAATTTGTGACAATATAGTATTCGTGCCTCTCATCAATTTAAGCTATCCCTCATAGTTATGCTACCCTTGAGTCCCAAAACAAACACTGCTAAAACTTCAAATGGCCCTAACTTATGTACGGTGCGTCCTATACCTATCAAAGTTTTTAACAATCAAATGCTTGTAATTTTTACTGGAGCGTCATAAAATCTTGAAATTTTGTGACAATAATGTGCTCGTGCCTCTTATCAATTTAAGCTATCGCTTGTAGCTATGCTACCCTTGAAACCCAAATCAAACACTGATAAAATTTCAAATCGCCCTAATTTCTATACTGTGCGCCCCACACTTATCAAAGTTTGCAACATTAAATTGTAACTCTTTACTGGAGCGTCATAAAACCTTGAAATTTTGTGACAATAAAGTACTCGAGCCTCTTATCAATTTAAGCTATCGCTCATAGCTATGCTACCCGTGCGTCCCAAATCAAACACTGATAAAATTTCAAATGGACCTAACTTCTATACGGTGCGTCGTATACCTATCAAAGTTTGCAACAATCAAATGCTTGTAATTTTTACTGGAGCGTCATAAAAACTTGAAATTTTGTGACAATAAAGTACTGGAGCCTCTGAACATTTTAATCTATCGATCATAGCTATGCTACCCTTGATTACCAAATCAAACACTGATAAAACTTCAAATGGCCCTAACTTCTATACGATGCGTTCAACAGCTATCAAAGTTTGCAACAATCAAATGCTTGTAACTATTTACTGGAGCGTCATAAAACCTTGAAATTTTTTGACAATAAAGTACTCGTGCCTCTTATTAATTTAAGCTATCGCTGGCAGCTATGCTAACTTTGAGTCACAAATCAAACACTGATAAATCTTCAAATGGCCCTAACTTCTATACTGTGCGTCCTATACCTATCAAAGTTTCCAACATTCAAATGCTGGTACCTTTTTACTGGACCGTCATAAAACCTTGAAATTTTGTGACAATAAAGTACTCGAACCTCTTATTAATTTAAGCTATCGCTCACTCGCTTCTCGTGAGTCCCAAATCAAACACTGCTAAAACTTCAAATGGCCCAACTGTTCTGTACGGTGCATCCTAAACCTATCAAAGTTTGTAACAATCAAATGCTTGTAATTTTTACTGGAGCGTTATAAAAGCTTGAAATATTGTGACAAATAATTTACTCGAGCCTCTTATCAATTTAAGCTATAGCTCATAGCTCTGCTACCCTTGAGTCCCAAATCAAACACTGCTAAAACTTCAAATGGCCCTAACTTCTGTATGGTGCGTCCTAAACCTATCAAAGTTTGTAAAAATCAAAAGCTTGTAATTTTTACTGGAGCGTCATAAAGCCTTGAAATTTTGTGACAATAAAGTACTGGAGCCTCTGATCAATTTAATCTGTCGCTCATACCTATGCTATCCTTGAGTCCCAAATCAAACAATGATAAAACTTCAAATGGCCCTAACTTCTATAAGGTGCGTCCTACACCTATCAAAGTTTGCAACAATCAAATGTTTGTATCTATTTACTGGAGCATCATAAAACCTTGAAATTTTGTGACAATAAAGTACTCGTGCCTCTTATCAATTTAAGCTATCGCTGGTAGCTCTGCTACCTTTGAGTCGCAAATCAAACACTGATAAAACTTCAAATGGCGCTAACTTCTATACTGTGCGTCCTATACCTATCAAAGTTTGCTACATTCAAATGCTTGTAACTTTTTACTGTAGCGTCATAAAACCTTGAAATTTTGTGACAATAAAGTACTCGACCCTCTTATCAATTGAAGCTATCGCTCACTCGCTACTCGTGAGTCCCAAATCAAACACTGCTAAAATTTCAAATGGCCCTAACTTCTGTACGGTGCGTCCTAAACCTTTCAAAGTTTGTAACAATTAAATGCTTGTAATTTTTACTGGAGCGTCATAAAAGCTTGAAATTTTGTGACAATAAAGTACTCGAGCCTCTTATCAATTTAAGCTATCGCTCATAGCTATGCTACCCGTGCGTCCCAAATCAAACAGTGATAAAATTTCAAATGGACCTAACTTCTGTACGGTGCGTCCTATACCTATCAAAGTTTGGAACAACCAAATGCTTGTAATTTTTACTGGAGCGTCATAAAACCTTGAAATTTTGTGACTATAAAGTACTGGAGCCTCTGAACAATTTAATCTATCGCTCAGAGCTATGCTACCCTTGAGTACCAAATCAAACACTGATAAAACTTCAAATGGCCCTAACTTCTATACTGTGCGTCCTATACCTACCAAAGTTTCCAACATTCAAATGCTGGTACCTTTTTACTGGACCGTCATAAAACCTTGAAATTTTGTGACAATAAAGTACTCGAGCCTCTTATCAATTCAAGCTATCGCTCATAGCTATGCTACCCTTGCGTCCCAAATCAAACAGTGATAAAATTTCAAATGGACCTAACTTCTGTACGGTGCGTCCTATACCTATCAAAGTTTGGAACAACCAAATGCTTGTAATTTTTACTGGAGCGTCATAAAACCTTGAAATTTTGTGACTATAAAGTACTGGAGCCTCTGAACAATTTAATCTATCGCTCAGAGCTATGCTACCCTTGAGTACCAAATCAAACACTGATAAAACTTCAAATGGCCCTAACTTCTATACTGTGCGTCCTATACCTACCAAAGTTTCCAACATTCAAATGCTGGTACCTTTTTACTGGACCGTCATAAAACCTTGAAATTTTGTGACAGTAAAGTACTCGCGCCTCTTATTAATTTAAGATATCGTTCACTCGCTACTCGTGAGTCCCAAATCAAACACTGCTAAAACTTCAAATGGCCCAACTGTTCTGTACGGTGCATCCTAAACCTATCAAAGTTTGTAACAATCAAATGCTTGTAATTTTTACTGGAGCGTTATAAAAGCTTGAAATATTGTGACAATAAAGTACTCGAGCCTCTTATCAATTTAAGCTATCGCTTGCAGCTATGCTACCCTTGAGTCCCAAATCAAACACTGATAAAACTTCAAATGGCCCTAACTTCTATACTGTGCGTCCAATACCTATCAAAGTTTGCAACATTCAAATGCTTTTTAATGGAGCGTCATAAAACCTTGAAATTTTGTGACAATAAGGTACTGGAGCCTCTTATCAATTTAATCTATCGCTCATAGCTATGCTACCCTTGAGTCCCAAATCAAACACTGATAGAACTTCAAATGGCCTTAACTTCTATACGGTGCGTCCTACACCTATCAAAGTTTGCAATATTCAAATGCTTGCAACGTTTTAGTGGAGCGTTATAAAATCTTGAAATTTTGTCGCAATAAAGTACTTGTGCCTCTTATCAATTTAAGCTATCGCTCATAGCTATGCTACCCTTGAGTCCCACATCAAACACTGCTAAAACTTCAAATGGGCCTAACTTCTATACTGTGCGTCCTACACCTATCAATGTTTGCAACATTAAATTGCTTGTAACTCTTTCCTGGAGCGTCATAAAACCTTGAAATTTTGTGACAATAAAGTACATGAGCCTCTTATCAATTTAAACTGCCGCTCATACCTATGGTACCCTTGCGTCCCAAAGCAAACACTGCTAAAATTTCAAATGGCCCTAACTTCTATACGGTGCGTCCTATACCTATCAAAGTTTGCAACAATAAAATGCTTGTAATTTTCACTGGAGCGTCATAAAACCTTGAAATTTTGTGACAGTAAAGTACTGGAGCCTCTGATCAATTTAATCAATCGCTCATACCTATGGCTACCCTTGAGTCCCAAATCACACACTGATAAAACTTCAAATGGCCCTAACTTCTAGACGGTGCGTCCTACAGCTAGCAAAGTTTGCAACAATCAAATGCTTGTAACTATTTACTGGAACGTTATAAAACCTTGAAATTTTGTGACAATAAAGATCTCGTGCCTCTTATCAATTTAAGCTATCGCTGGCAGCTATGCTACCTTTGAGTCCCAAATCAAACACTGATAAAACTTCAAATGGCCCTAACTTCTATACTGTGCATCCTATACATATCAAAGTTTGCAACATTCAAATGCTGGTACCTTTTTACTGAAACGTCATAAAACCTTGAAATTTTGTGACAATAAAGTACTCGAGCCTCTTATCAATTTAAGCTATCGCTCACTCGCTACTCGTGAGTCCCAAATCAAACACTGCTAAAACTTCAAATGGCCCAACTTCTGTACGGTGCATACTAAACCTATCAAAGTTTGTAACAATCAAATGCTTGTAACTTTTTACTGGACCGTCATAAAATCTTGAAATTTTGTGACAATAAAGTACTCGTGTCTCTTATCAATTTAAGCTATCGCTTATAGCTATGCTACCCTTGAGTCCCAAATCAAACACTGCTAAAACTTCAAATGGTTCTAACTTCTGTACGGTGCGTCCTATACCAATCAAAGTTTGCAACAATCAAATGTTTGTAACTCTTTATTGGAGCGTCATAATATCTTGAAATATTGTGACAATAAAATACTCCAGCCTCTTGTCAATTTAAGCTATCGCTCATAGCTATGCTATCCTTGTGTCCCAAAACAAACACTGCTAAAACTTCAAATGGCCCTAACTTCTGTACGGTGCGTCCTATACCAATCAAAGTTTGCAAAAGTTTGGAACGTCATAAAATCTTGAAATTTTGTGACAATAAAGTACTCGAGCCTCTTATCAATTTAAGGTAATGCTCACTCGCTACCCGCGAGTCCCAAATCAAACACTGCTAAAACTTCAAATGGCCCTAACTTCTGTACGGTGCATCCTACGCCTATCAAAGTTTGCAACATTCAAATGCTTGTAACTTTTTACTGCAGCGTCATAAAATCTAGAAATTTTGAGACAATAAACTATTCGTGCCTCTTATCAATTTAAGCTATCCCTCATAGTTATGCTACCCTTGAGTCCCAAAACAAACACTGCTAATACTTCAAATGGCCCTAACTTCTATACGGTGCGTCCTACACCTATCAAAGTTTCCAACAATCAAATGCTTGTAACGTTTTACTGGAGCGTCATAAAATCTTGAAATTTTGTGACAATAAATACTCGTGTCTCTTATCAATTTAAGCTATCGCTTATAGCTATGCTACCCTTGAGTCCCAAATCAAACACTGCTAAAACTTCAAATGGCCCTAACTTCTGTATGGTGCATCCTACGCCTATCAAAGTTTGCAACATTCAAATGCTTCTAACTTTTTACTGCAGCGTCATAAAATCTAGAAATTTTGAGACAATAAAATATTCGTGCCTCTTATCAATTTAAGCTATCCCTCATAGTAATGCTTCCCTTGAGTCCCAAAACAAACACTGTTAATACTTCAAATGGCCCTAACTGCTGTACGGTGCGCCCTATACCTATCCAAGTTCTTAACAATCAAATGCTTGTAATTTTTACTGGAGCGTCATAAAACCTTGAAATTTTGTGACAATAAGGTTCTGGAGCCTCTAATCAATTTAATTTATCGCTCATAGCTATGGTACCCTTGAGTCCTAAATCAAACACTGATAAAACTTCAAATGTCCCTAACTTCTACACTGTGCGTCCTACACTTATCAAAGTTTGCAATAATCAAATGCTTGTAACTCTTTATTGGAGCGTAATAAAATCTTGAAATATTGTGACAATAAAGTACTCGAGCCTCTTATCAACTTAAGCTATCGCTTGTAGCTATGCTACCCTTGAGTCCTAAATCAAACACTGATAAAACTTCAAATGGCCCTAACTTCTATACTGTGCCTTCAATACCTATCAAAGTTTGCAACATTCAAATGCTTTTTAATGGAGCGTCATAAAACCTTGAAATTTTGTGACAATAAAGTCCTCGTGCCTCTTATCAATTTAAGCCAGCGCTCATAGCTATGCTACCCTTGAGTCCCCAAACCAAACACTGATAGAACTTCAAATGGCATTAACTTCTATATGGTGCGTCCTACACCTATCAAAGTTTGCAATATTCAAATGCTTGTAACGTTTTACTGGAGCGTTATAAAATCTTGAAATTTTGTCGCAATAAAGTACTTGTGCCTCTTATCAATTTAAGCTATCGCTCATAGCTCTGCTACCCTTGAGTCCCACATCAAACATTGCTAAAACTTCAAATGGGCCTAACTTCTATACTGTGCGTCCTACACCTATCAAAGTTTGCAACTTTAAATTGCTTGTACCTCTTTACTGGAGCGTCATAAAACCTTGAAATTTTGTGACAATAAAGTACTCGAGCCTCTTATCAATTTAAACTATCGCTCATACCTATGGTACCCTTGCGTCCCAAAGCAAACACTTATAAAATTTCAAATGGCCCTAACTTCTATACGGTGCGTCCTATACCTATCAAAGTTTGCAAAAATAAAATGCTTGCAATTTTTACTGGAGCGTCATAAAACCTTGAAATTTTGTGACAATAAAGTACTGGACCCTCTGATCAATTTAATCTATCGCTCATAGCTATGCTACCCTTGAGTACCAAAGCAAACACTGATAAAACTTCAAATGGCCCTAACTTCTATACGGTGCGTCCTACAGTTATCAAAGTTTGCAACAATCAAATGCTTGTAACTATTTACTGGAGCGTCATAAAACCTTGAAATTTTGTGACAATAAAGTACTCGAGCCTCTTATCAATTTAAGCTAATGCTCACTCGCTACCCGTGAGTCCCAAATCAAACACTGCTAAAACTTCAAATGGCCCTAACTTCTATACGGTGCGTCCTCCACCTATCAATGTTTGCAACACTCAAATGCTTGTAAAGCTTTACTGGAGCGTCATAAAATCTTGAAATTTTGTGACAATAAAGTACTCGTGCCTCTTATCAATTTAAGCTATCGCTCATAGCTATGCTACCTTTGAGTCCCAAATCAAACACTGATAAGACATCAAATGGCCCTTACTTCTGCACTGTGCATCCTACACCTCTCAAAGATTGCAACAAACAAATGCTTCTAACTCTTTATTGGAACGTCATAAAATCTTGAAATTTTGTGACAATAAAGTACTCGAGCCTCTTATCAATTTAAGCTAATGCTCACTCGCTACTCGTGAGTCCCAAATCAAACACTGCTAAAACTTCAAATGGCCCAACTTCTGTACGGTGCATCCTAAACCTATCAAAGTTTGTAACAATCAAATGCTTGTAATTTTTACTGGAGCGTCATAAAAGCTTGAAATTTTGTGACAATAGAGTACTCGTGCCTCTTATCAATTTAAGCTATCGCTCATAGGTGTGCTACCCGTGAGTCCCAAATCAAACACTGATAAAACTTCAAATGCCCTTAACTTCTCTACGGTGCGTCCTACACCTATCAATGTTTGCAACACTCAGATGCTTGTAAAGCTTTACTAGAGCGTCATAAAATCTTGAAATTTTGTGATAATAAAGTACTCGTGCCTCTTATCAATTTATGCTATCGCTCATAGCTATGCTACCTTTGAGTCCCAAATCAAACACTGATAAGACATCAAATGGCCCTTACTTCTGCACTGTGCATCCTAAACCTATCAAAGATTGCAACAATCAAATGCTTGTAACTCTTTATTGGAACGTCATAAAATCTTGAAATTTTGTGGCAATAAAGTACTCGAGCCTCTTATCAATTTAAGCTAATGCTCACTCGCTACCCGTGAGTCCCAAATCAAACACTGCTAAAACTTCACATGTCGCTAACTTCTATACGGTGCGTGCTACACCTATCAAAGTTTCCAACAATCAAATGCTAGTAATTTCTTACTGGAGCGTCATAAAACATTGAAATTTTGTGACAAATAATGTACTCGAGCCTCTTATCAATTAAAGCTATCGCACATAGCATACATAACAAAGTTATCGCATAGAGGCCAAAATAAAACACTGATAAAACTTCGAATGGCCCTAACTTCTGTCCGGTGCGTCGTAAACCTATCAACGTTTGTAAAAATCAAATGCTTGTAATTTTTACTGGAGCGTCATAAAGCCTTGAAATTTTGTGACAATAAAGTACTGGTGCCTCTGATCAATTTAATCTATCGCTCATAGCTATGCTATCCTTGAGTCCCAAATCAAACACTGATAAAAGTTCAAATCGCCCTAACTTCTATAAGGTGCGTCCTACACCTATCAAAGTTTGCAACAATCAAATGCTTGTAAGTATTTACTGGAGCGTCATAAAACCTTGAAATATTGTGACAATAAAGTACTCGTGCTTCTTATCAATTTAAGCTATCGCTGGTAGCTGTGCTACCTTTGAGTCCCAAATCAAACACTGATAAAACTACAAATGGCGCTAACTTCTATACTGTGCGTCCTATACCTATCAAAGTTTGCAACATTCAAATGCTTGTAAGTTTTTACTGGAGGGTCATAAAATCGTGAAATTTTGTGACAATAGAGTACTCGTGCCTCTTATCAATTTAATCTATCGCTCATAGCTATGCTACCACGGAGTCCCAAATCAAACACTGATAAAACTTCAAATGGCCCTAACTTCTATACGGTGCGTCCTACAGCTATCAAAGTTTGCAACAATCAAATGCTTGTAACTATTTACTGGAGCGTCATAAAACCTTGAAATTTTGTGACAATAAAGTACTCGTGCCTCTTATCAATTTAAGCTATCGCTGGCAGCTATGCTACCCTTGAAACCCAAATCAAACACTGTAAAACTTCAAATGGCCCTAACTTCTGTACGGTGCGTCCTACACCTCTCAAAGGCTCCTAACTCTTTATTGGAAGGTCTTAAAATCTTTAAATTTTGTGACAATAAAGTACTCGAGCCTCTTATCAATTTAAGCTAATGCTCACTCGCTAGCCGTGAGTCCCAAATCAAACACTGCTAAAACTTGAAATGGCCCTAACTTATGTATGGTGCGTCCTAAACCTATCAAAGTTTGTAAAAATCAAATGCTTGTAATTTTTACTGGAGCGTCATAAAAGCTTGAAATTTTGTGACAATAGAGTACTCGTGCCTCTTATCAATTTAAGCTATCGCTCATAGGTGTGCTACCCGTGAGTCCCAAATCAAACACTGATAAAACTTCAAATGCCCTTAACTTCTCTACGGTGCGTCCTACACCTATCAATGTTTGCAACACTCAAATGCTTGTAAAGCTTTACTAGAGCGTCATAAAATCTTGAAATTTTGTGATAATAAAGTACTCGTGCCTCTTATCAATTTATGCTATCGCTCATAGCTATGCTACCTTTGAGTCCCAAATCAAACACTGATAAGACATCAAATGGCCCTTACTTCTGCACTGTGCATCCTAAACCTATCAAAGATTGCAACAATCAAATGCTTGTAACTCTTTATTGGAACGTCATAAAATCTTGAAATTTTGTGGCAATAAAGTACTCGAGCCTCTTATCAATTTAAGCTAATGCTCACTCGCTACCCGTGAGTCCCAAATCAAACACTGCTAAAACTTCACATGTCGCTAACTTCTATACGGTGCGTGCTACACCTATCAAAGTTTCCAACAATCAAATGCTAGTAATTTCTTACTGGAGCGTCATAAAACATTGAAATTTTGTGACAAATAATGTACTCGAGCCTCTTATCAATTAAAGCTATCGCACATAGCATACATAACAAAGTTATCGCATAGAGGCCAAAATAAAACACTGATAAAACTTCGAATGGCCCTAACTTCTGTCCGGTGCGTCGTAAACCTATCAACGTTTGTAAAAATCAAATGCTTGTAATTTTTACTGGAGCGTCATAAAGCCTTGAAATTTTGTGACAATAAAGTACTGGTGCCTCTGATCAATTTAATCTATCGCTCATAGCTATGCTATCCTTGAGTCCCAAATCAAACACTGATAAAAGTTCAAATCGCCCTAACTTCTATAAGGTGCGTCCTACACCTATCAAAGTTTGCAACAATCAAATGCTTGTAAGTATTTACTGGAGCGTCATAAAACCTTGAAATATTGTGACAATAAAGTACTCGTGCTTCTTATCAATTTAAGCTATCGCTGGTAGCTGTGCTACCTTTGAGTCCCAAATCAAACACTGATAAAACTACAAATGGCGCTAACTTCTATACTGTGCGTCCTATACCTATCAAAGTTTGCAACATTCAAATGCTTGTAAGTTTTTACTGGAGGGTCATAAAATCGTGAAATTTTGTGACAATAGAGTACTCGTGCCTCTTATCAATTTAATCTATCGCTCATAGCTATGCTACCACGGAGTCCCAAATCAAACACTGATAAAACTTCAAATGGCCCTAACTTCTATACGGTGCATCCTACAGCTATCAAAGTTTGCAACAATCAAATGCTTGTAACTATTTACTGGAGCGTCATAAAACCTTGAAATTTTGTGACAATAAAGTACTCGTGCCTCTTATCAATTTAAGCTATCGCTGGCAGCTATGCTACCTTTGAGTCCCAAATCAAACACTGATAAAACTTCAAATGGCCCTAACTTCTGTACGGTGCGTCCTACACCTCTCAAAGGCTCCTAACTCTTTATTGGAAGGTCTTAAAATCTTTAAATTTTGTGACAATAAAGTACTCGAGCCTCTTATCAATTTAAGCTAATGCTCACTCGCTAGCCGTGAGTCCCAAATCAAACACTGCTAAAACTTGAAATGGCCCTAACTTATGTATGGTGCGTCCTAAACCTATCAAAGTTTGTAAAAATCAAATGCTTGTAATTTTTACTGGAGCGTCATAAAGCCTTGAAATTTTGTGACAATAACGTACTGGAGCCTCTGATCAATTTAATCTATCGCTCATAGCTATGGTACCCTTGAGTCCCAAATCAAACACTGATAAAACTTCAAATGGCCCTAACTTCTATAAGGTGCGTCCTACACCTATCAGAGATTGCAACATTCAAATGTTTGTATATATTTACTGGAGCGTCATAAAACCTTGAAATTTTGTGACAATAAAGTACTCGTGCCTCTTATCAATTTAAGCTATCGCTCACTCGCTACTCGTGAGTCCCAAATCAAACACTGCTAAAACTTGAAATGGCCCTAAGTTCTGTACGGTGCGTCCTAAACCTATCAAAGTTTGTAACAATCAAATGCTTGTAATTTTTACTGGAGCGTCATAAAATCGTGAAATTTTGTGACAATAGAGTACTCTGCCTCTTATCAATTTAAGCTATCGCTCATAGCTATCCTGCCGTTGAGTCCCAAATCAAACACTGATAAAACTTCAAATGGACCTAACTTCTACACTGTGCGTCCTACACCTATCAAAGTTTGCAATAATCAAATGCTTGTAACTCTTTATTGGAGCGTAATAAAATCTTGAAATATTGTGACAATAAAGTACTCGAGCCTCTTATCAATTTAAGCTATCGCGCATAGCTATGCTACCCTCGAGTCCCAAATCAAACATGATATAACTTGAAATGGCCTTAACTTCTATACGGTGCGTCCTACACCTATCAAAGTTTGCAACACTCAAATGCTTGTAACGTTTTACTGGAGCGTCATAAAATCTTGAAATTTTGTGACAATAAAGTACTCGTGTCTCTTATCAATTTAAGCTATCGCTTATAGTTATGCTACCCTCGCGTCCCAAATCAAACACTGCTAAAACTTCAAATGGCCCTAACTTCTGTACGGTGCGTCCTTTACCTATCAAAGTTTGCAACAATCAAATGCTTGTAACTCTTTATTGGAGCGTCAAAAAATCTTAAAATATTGTGACAATAAAATACTCCAGCCTCTTGTCAATTTAAGCTATCGCTCATAGCTATGCTATCCTTGTGTCCCAAAACCAAGACTGCTAAAACTTCAAATGGCCCTAACTTCTGTACGGTTATCAAAGCCGACGCCTATCAAAGTTTGCAACATTCAAATACTTGTAACTTTTTATTCCAGCGTCATAAAATCTAGAAATTTTGAGACAATAAATTATTCGTGCCTCTTATCAATTTAAGCTATCCCTCATAGTTATGCTACCCTTGAGTCCCAAAACAAACACTGATAATACTTCAAATGGCCCTAACTTCTGTACGGTGCGCCCTATACCTATCAAAGTTTGCAACAATCAAATGCTTGTAGCTCTTTACTGGAGCGTAGTAAAACCTTGAAATTTTGTGACAATAATGTACTCGTGCCTCTTATCTATTTAAGCTATCGCTTGTAGCTATGCTACCCTTGAGTCCCAAATCAAACACTGATAAAACTTTAAATGGCCCTAACTATACGGTGTGTCCTACACCTATCAAAGTTTGCAACAATCAAATGCTTGTAACTTTTTACTGGAGAGTAATAAAACCTTGAAATTTTGTGACAATAAAGTACTCATGCCTCTTGTCAATTTAAGCTATCGCTCATAGCTATGCTACCATTGACTCCAAAATCAAAAACTGATAAAACTTCAAATGGCCCTAACTTATATACGGTGCGGCCTACACCTATCAAAATTTGCTACAATCAAATGCTCGTAATTTTTTATGGAGCGTCATAAAACCTTGAAATTTTGTGACAAATAATGTACTCGAGCCTCTTATCAATTTAAGCTATGGCTCATAGCTATGCTACCCTTGAGTCCCAAATCAAACACTGCTTAAACTTCAAATGGCCCTAACTTCTGTACGGTGCGTCCTATACCTTTCAAAGTATGCAACAATCAAATGCTTGTAACTCTTTATTGGAGCGTCAAAAAATCTTGAAATATTGTGACAATAAAGTACTCGAGCCTCTTATCAATTTAAGCTATCGCGCATAGCTATGCTACCCTCGAGTCCCAAATCAAACATGATATAACTTGAAATGGCCTTAACTTCTAAACGGTGCGTCCTACACCTATCAAAGTTTGCAACACTCAAATGCTTGTAACGTTTTACTGGAGCGTCATAAAATCTTGAAATTTTGAGACAATAAAGTACTCGTGTCTCTTATCAATTTAAGCTATCGCTTATAGTTATGCTACCCTTGAGTCCCAAATCAAACACTGCTAAAACTTCAAATGGCCCTAACTTCTGTACGGTGCGTCCTATACCTATCAAAGTTTGCAACATTCAAATGCTTGTAACTCTTTATTGGAGCGTCAAAAAATCTTAAAATATTGTGACAATAAAATACTCCAGCCTCTTGTCAATTTAAGCTATCGCTCATAGCTATGCTATCCTTGTGTCCCAAAACAAAGACTGCTAAAACTTCAAATGGCCCTAACTTCTGTACGGTTATCAAAGCCTACGCCTATCAAAGTTTGCAAAATTCAAATACTTGTAACTTTTTATTCCAGCGTCATAAAATCTAGAAATTTTGAGACAATAAAGTATTCGTGCCTCTTATCAATTTAAGCTATCCCTCATAGTTATGCTACCCTTGAGTCCCAAAACAAACACTGATAATACTTCAAATGGCCCTAACTTCTGTACGGTGCGCCCCACACCTATCAAAGTTTGCAACAATCAAATGCTTCTAACTTTTAACTGGAGCGTAATAAAACCTTGAAATTTTGTGACAATAATGAACTCGTGCCTCTTATCAATTTAAGCTATCGCTTGTAGCTATGCTACCCTTGAGTCCCAAATCAAACACTGATAAAACTTTAAATGGCCCTAACTATACGGTGCGTCCTACACCTATCAAAGTTTGCAACAATCAAATGCTTGTGACATTTTACTGGAGCGTAATAAAACCTTGAAATTTTGTGACAATAAAGTACTCATGCCTCTTGTCAATTTAAGCTATCGCTCATAGCTATGCTACCCTTGAGTCCCAAATCAAACACTGATAAAACTTCAAATGGCCCTAACTTATATACGGTGCGGCCTACACCTATCAAAATTTGCTACAATCAAATGCTCGTAATTTTTTACTGGAGCGTCATAAAACCTTGAATTTTTGTGACAATAAAGTACTGGAGCCTCTGATCATTTTAATATATCGCTCATAGCTATGCTACCCTTGAGTCCCAAATAAAACACTGATAAATCTTCAAATGGCCCTAACTCCTATAGGGTGCGTGCTACGCCTATCAAAGTTTGCAACAATCAAATGCTAGTAACTATTTACTGGAATGTCATAGAACCTTGAAATTTTGTGACAATAAAGTACTCGAGCCTCTTATCAATTTAAACTATCGCTCAGTCCCTACACGTGAGTCCCAAATCAAACACTGCTAAAACTTCAAATGGCCCTGATTTGTATACGGTTCGCGCTACACCTATCTAAGTTTCCAATATTCAAATGCTTGTAACTTTTTACTGGAGCGTAATAAAACCTTGAAATATTCTGACAATAAAGTACTCGTGCCTCTTGTCAATTTAAGCTATCGCTCATAGCATGCTACCCTTGAGTTCCAAATCAAACACTGCTAAAACATCAAATGGCCCCAACTTCTGTACGGTGCGTCCTATACCTATCAAAGTTTGCAACATTCAAATGCTTGTAACTATTTATTGGAGCGTCATAAAATCTTGAAATTTTGTGACAATAAAGTACTCAAGCCTCTTGTCAATTTAAGCTATCGCTCATAGCTATGCTACCCTTGAGTCCCAAATCAAACACTGCTAAAACTTCAAATGGCCCTAACTTCTGTACGGTGCATCCTACACCTATCAAAGTTTGCAACATTCAAATGATTGTATCTTTTTACTGCAGCGTCATAAAATCTAGAAATTTTGTTATAATAAAGCATTCGTGCCTCTTATCAATTTAAGCTATCCCTCATAGTTATGCTACCCTTGAGTCCCAAATTAAACACTGCTAAAACTTCAAATGGCCCTAACTTCTGTACATATCAAAGTTTGCAACAATAAAATGCTTGTAACTCTTTAGCGTCATAAAATATTGAAATTTTCTGTCAATAAAGTACTCGTGCCTCTTATCAATTGAAGCTATCGCTAAGGGCTATGCTACCCTTGAGTCCCACATCAAACACTGCTAAAACTTCAAATGGCCCTAACTTCTATACTGTGCGTCCAACACCTATTAAAGATTGCAACATTAAAATGCTTGTATCTTTTTACTGGAGCGTAATAAAACCTTGAAATTTTGTGACAATAAAGTACTCGTGCCTCTTGTCAATTTAAGCTATCGCTCATAACATGCTATCCTTGAGTCCCAAATTAAACACCGCTAAAACTTCAAATGGCCCTAACTTCTGTACCTAACAAGGTTTGCAACAATAAAATGCTTGTAACTCTTTATTGGAGCGCCATAAAATCTTGAAATTTTGTCACAATAAATTACTCGACCCTCTTGTCAATTAAAGTTATCGCTTATAGCTATGCTACCTTTGAGCCCCAAATCAAACACTGATAAAACTTCAAATGGCCCTAACGTCTAACGGGGCGACCTACGCCTATCAAAATTTGCTACAATCAAATGCTTGTAATTTTTTACTGGAGCGTCATAAAACCTTGAAATTTTGTGACAAATAATGTACAAGAGCCTCTTATCAATTTAAGTTATCGCTCATAGCTATGCTACCCTTGAGTCCCAAATCAAACACTGATAAAACCTCAAATGGCCCTAACTTCTATACGGTGCGTCCTACACCTATCAAAGTTTGCAACAATCAAATGCTTGTAACTATTTACTGGAGCGTCATAAAACCTTGAAGTTTTGTGACAATAAAGTACTCGTGCCTCTTATCAATTTAAGGTATCGCTGATAGCTATGCTACCTTTGAGTTCCAAATCAAACACTGCTAAAACTGCAAATGGCCCTAACTTCTGTACGGTGCGTCCTTTACCTATCAAAGTTTGCAACAATCAAATGCTTGTAACTCTTTATTGGAGCGTCAAAAAATCTTAAAATATTGTGACAATAAAATACTCCAGCCTCTTGTCAATTTAAGCTATCGCTCATAGCTATGCTATCCTTGTGTCCCAAAACCAAGACTGCTAAAACTTCAAATGGCCCTAACTTCTGTACGGTTATCAAAGCCGACGCCTATCAAAGTTTGCAACATTCAAATACTTGTAACTTTTTATTCCAGCGTCATAAAATCTAGAAATTTTGAGACAATAAATTATTCGTGCCTCTTATCAATTTAAGCTATCCCTCATAGTTATGCTACCCTTGAGTCCCAAAACAAACACTGATAATACTTCAAATGGCCCTAACTTCTGTACGGTGCGCCCTATACCTATCAAAGTTTGCAACAATCAAATGCTTGTAGCTCTTTACTGGAGCGTAGTAAAACCTTGAAATTTTGTGACAATAATGTACTCGTGCCTCTTATCTATTTAAGCTATCGCTTGTAGCTATGCTACCCTTGAGTCCCAAATCAAACACTGATAAAACTTTAAATGGCCCTAACTATACGGTGTGTCCTACACCTATCAAAGTTTGCAACAATCAAATGCTTGTAACTTTTTACTGGAGAGTAATAAAACCTTGAAATTTTGTGACAATAAAGTACTCATGCCTCTTGTCAATTTAAGCTATCGCTCATAGCTATGCTACCATTGACTCCAAAATCAAAAACTGATAAAACTTCAAATGGCCCTAACTTATATACGGTGCGGCCTACACCTATCAAAATTTGCTACAATCAAATGCTCGTAATTTTTTACTTGGAGCGTCATAAAACCTTGAAATTTTGTGACAAATAATGTACTCGAGCCTCTTATCAATTTAAGCTATGGCTCATAGCTATGCTACCCTTGAGTCCCAAATCAAACACTGCTTAAACTTCAAATGGCCCTAACTTCTGTACGGTGCGTCCTATACCTTTCAAAGTATGCAACAATCAAATGCTTGTAACTCTTTATTGGAGCGTCAAAAAATCTTGAAATATTGTGACAATAAAGTACTCGAGCCTCTTATCAATTTAAGCTATCGCGCATAGCTATGCTACCCTCGAGTCCCAAATCAAACATGATATAACTTGAAATGGCCTTAACTTCTAAACGGTGCGTCCTACACCTATCAAAGTTTGCAACACTCAAATGCTTGTAACGTTTTACTGGAGCGTCATAAAATCTTGAAATTTTGAGACAATAAAGTACTCGTGTCTCTTATCAATTTAAGCTATCGCTTATAGTTATGCTACCCTTGAGTCCCAAATCAAACACTGCTAAAACTTCAAATGGCCCTAACTTCTGTACGGTGCGTCCTATACCTATCAAAGTTTGCAACAATCAAATGCTTGTAACTCTTTATTGGAGCGTCAAAAAATCTTAAAATATTGTGACAATAAAATACTCCAGCCTCTTGTCAATTTAAGCTATCGCTCATAGCTATGCTATCCTTGTGTCCCAAAACAAAGACTGCTAAAACTTCAAATGGCCCTAACTTCTGTACGGTTATCAAAGCCTACGCCTATCAAAGTTTGCAAAATTCAAATACTTGTAACTTTTTATTCCAGCGTCATAAAATCTAGAAATTTTGAGACAATAAAGTATTCGTGCCTCTTATCAATTTAAGCTATCCCTCATAGTTATGCTACCCTTGAGTCCCAAAACAAACACTGATAATACTTCAAATGGCCCTAACTTCTATACGGTGCGCCCTATACCTATCAAAGTTTGCAACAATCAAATGCTTGTAACTTTTAACTGGAGCGTAATAAAACCTTGAAATTTTGTGACAATAATGTACTCGTGCCTCTTATCAATTTAAGCTATCGCTTGTAGCTATGCTACCCTTGAGTCCCAAATCAAACACTGATAAAACTTCAAATGGCCCTAACTATACGGTGCGTCCTACACCTATCAAAGTTTGCAACAATCAAATGCTTGTAACTTTTTACTGGAGAGTAATAAAACCTTGAAATTTTGTGACAATAAAGTACTCATGCCTCTTGTCAATTTAAGCTATCGCTCATAGCTATGCTACCATTGACTCCAAAATCAAACACTGATAAAACTTCAAATGGCCCTAACTTATATACGGTGCGGCCTACACCTATCAAAATTTGCTACAATCAAATGCTCGTAATTTTTTACTGGAGCGTCATAAAACCTTGAATTTTTGTGACAATAAAGTACTGGAGCCTCTGATCATTTTAATATATCGCTCATAGCTATGCTACCCTTGAGTCCCAAATAAAACACTGATAAATCTTCAAATGGCCCTAACTCCTATAGGGTGCGTGCTACGCCTATCAAAGTTTGCAACAATCAAATGCTAGTAACTATTTACTGGAATGTCATAGAACCTTGAAATTTTGTGACAATAAAGTACTCGAGCCTCGTATCAATTTAAACTATCGCTCAGTCCCTACACGTGAGTCCCAAATCAAACACTGCTAAAACTTCAAATGGCCCTGATTTGTATACGGTTCGCGCTACACCTATCTAAGTTTCCAATATTCAAATGCTTGTAACTTTTTACTGGAGCGTAATAAAACCTTGAAATATTCTGACAATAAAGTACTCGTGCCTCTTGTCAATTTAAGCTATCGCTCATAGCATGCTACCCTTGAGTTCCAAATCAAACACTGCTAAAACATCAAATGGCCCCAACTTCTGTACGGTGCGTCCTATACCTATCAAAGTTTGCAACATTCAAATGCTTGTAACTATTTATTGGAGCGTCATAAAATCTTGAAATTTTGTGACAATAAAGTACTCAAGCCTCTTGTCAATTTAAGCTATCGCTCATAGCTATGCTACCCTTGAGTCCCAAATCAAACACTGCTAAAACTTCAAATGGCCCTAACTTCTGTACGGTGCATCCTACACCTATCAAAGTTTGCAACATTCAAATGATTGTATCTTTTTACTGCAGCGTCATAAAATCTAGAAATTTTGTTATAATAAAGCATTCGTGCCTCTTATCAATTTAAGCTATCCCTCATAGTTATGCTACCCTTGAGTCCCAAATTAAACACTGCTAAAACTTCAAATGGCCCTAACTTCTGTACATATCAAAGTTTGCAACAATAAAATGCTTGTAACTCTTTAGCGTCATAAAATATTGAAATTTTCTGTCAATAAAGTACTCGTGCCTCTTATCAATTGAAGCTATCGCTAAGGGCTATGCTACCCTTGAGTCCCACATCAAACACTGCTAAAACTTCAAATGGCCCTAACTTCTATACTGTGCGTCCAACACCTATTAAAGATTGCAACATTAAAATGCTTGTATCTTTTTACTGGAGCGTAATAAAACCTTGAAATTTTGTGACAATAAAGTACTCGTGCCTCTTGTCAATTTAAGCTATCGCTCATAACATGCTATCCTTGAGTCCCAAATTAAACACCGCTAAAACTTCAAATGGCCCTAACTTCTGTACCTAACAAGGTTTGCAACAATAAAATGCTTGTAACTCTTTATTGGAGCGCCATAAAATCTTGAAATTTTGTCACAATAAATTACTCGACCCTCTTGTCAATTAAAGTTATCGCTTATAGCTATGCTACCTTTGAGCCCCAAATCAAACACTGATAAAACTTCAAAAGGCCCTAACGTCTAACGGGGCGACCTACGCCTATCAAAATTTGCTACAATCAAATGCTTGTAATTTTTTACTGGAGCGTCATAAAACCTTGAAATTTTGTGACAAATAATGTACAAGAGCCTCTTATCAATTTAAGTTATCGCTCATAGCTATGCTACCCTTGAGTCCCAAATCAAACACTGATAAAACCTCAAATGGCCCTAACTTCTATACGGTGCGTCCTACACCTATCAAAGTTTGCAACAATCAAATGCTTGTAACTATTTACTGGAGCGTCATAAAACCTTGAAGTTTTGTGACAATAAAGTACTCGTGCCTCTTATCAATTTAAGGTATCGCTGATAGCTATGCTACCTTTGAGTTCCAAATCAAACACTGATAAAACTGCAAATGGCCGTAACTTCTATACTGTGCGTCCCACACCTATCAAAGTTTGCAACATTGAAATGCTTGTACCTTTTTACTGGAGCGTCATAAAACCTTGAAATGTTGTGAAAATAAAATACTCGAGCCTCTTATCAATTTAAGCTATCGCTCACTCGCTAACTTCTGTACGGTGCGTCCTAAACCTATCAAAGTTTATAACAATCAAATGCTTGTAATTTTTACTGGAGCGTCATAAAATCTTGAAATTTTGTGACAATAGAGTACTCATGCCTCTTATAAATTTAAGCTATCGCTCATAGCTATGCTACCCTTGAGTCCCAAATCAAACACTTCAAATGGCCTTAACTTCTATACGGTGCGTCCTACACCTATCAAAGTTTGCAACACTCAAATGCTTGTAACGTTTTACTGCAGCGTCATAAAATCTTGAAATTTTGTGACAATAAATTACTCGTGCCTCTTATCAATTTAAGCTATAGCTCATAGCCATGCTACCCTTGAGTCCCAAATCAAACACTGATAAAACTTCAAATGGCCCTAACTTCTGTACGGTGCGTAATATACCTATCAAAGTTTGCAACAATCAAACCCTTGTAACTCTTTATTGGAGCGTCATAAAATTTTGTGACAATAAAGTACTCGAGCCTTTCGTCAATTTAAGCTATCGCTCATAGCTATGCTATCCTTGAGTCCCAAAACAAACACTGCTAAGATTTCAAATGGCCCTAACTTCTGTACGGTGCGTCCTACACCTATCAAAGTTTGCAACATTAAAATGCTTGTAACTTTTTACTGGAGCGTAATAAAACCTTGAAATTTTGTGACATTAAAATACTCGTGCCTCTTGTCAATTTAAGCTATCGCTCATAGCATGCTACCATTGAGTCCCAAATTAAACACTGCTAAAACTTCAAATGGCCCTAACTTCTGTACCTATCAAAGTTTGAAACAATAAAATGCTTGTAACTCTTTATTGGAGCGTCATAAAATCTTGAAATTTTGTGACAATAAATTACTCGACCCTATTGTCAATTAAAGTTATCGCTTATAGCTATGCTACCTTTGAGTCCCAAATCAAACACTGATAAAACTTCAAATGGCCCTAACTTCTATACGGTGCGTCCTACACCTATCAAAGTTTGCAACAATCAAATGCTTGTAACTTTTTACTGAAGCGTCATACAACCTTGAAATTTTGTGACAATAAAGTACTCGTGCCGCTTATCAATTTAAGGTATCGCTGGTAGCTATGCTACCTTTGAGTCCCAAATCAAACACTGATAAAACTGCAAATGGCCCTAACTTCTATACTGTGCGTCCCATACCTATCAAAGTTTGCAACATTCAAATGTTTGTAGCTTTTTAGTGGAGCGTCATAAAACCTTGAAATTTTGTGACAAGAGCCTCTTATGAATTTAAGCTATCGCTCATAGCTATGCTACCCTTGAGTCCCAAATCAAACACTGCTAAAACTTCAAATGGCCCTAACTTTTGTACGGTACGTCCTAAACCTTTCAAAGTTTGTAACAATCAAATGCTTGTAATTTTTACTGGAACGTCATAAAACCTTGAAATTTTGTGACAATAAAGTACTGGAGCCTCTGATCAATTTATTCTATCGCTCATAGCTATGCTACCCTTGAGTCCCAAATCAAACACTGCTAAAACTTTAAATGGCCCTAACTTCTATACGGTGCGTCCTACACCTATCAAAGTTTGCAACAATCAAATGCTTGTAACTATTTACTGAAGCGTCATAAAACCTTGAAATTTTGTGACAATAAAGTACTCGTGCCTCTTATCAATTTAAGGTATCGCTGGTAGCTATGCTACCTTTGAGTCCCAAATCAAACACTGATAAAACTGCAAATGGCCCTAACTTCTATACTGTGCGTCCCATACCTATCAAAGTTTGCAACATTCAAATGTTTGTAGCTTTTTACTGGAGCGTCATAAAACCTTGAAATTTTGTGACAACAAAGTACTCGAGCCTCTTATCAATTTAAGCTATCGCTCACTCGCTACTCGTTAGTCCCAAATCAAACACTGCTAAAATTTCAAATGGCCCTAACTTCTGTACGGTGCGTCCTAAACCTATCAAAGTTGCTAGCAATCAAATGTTTGTAATTTTTACTGGAGCGTCATAAAATCTTGAAATTTTGTGACAATAGAGTACTCATGCCTCTTATAAATTTAAGCTGTCGCTCATAGCTATGCTACCCTTGAGTCCCAAATCAAACAATTCAAATGGCCCTAACTTCTATACGGTGCGCCCTACACCTATCAAAATTTGCAATATTCAAATGCTTGTAACTTTTTACTGGAGCGTAATAAAATCTTGAAATATTGTGACAATAAAGTACTCGTGCCTCTTATCAATTTAAGCTATCCCTCATAGTTATGCTACCCTTGAGTCCAAAAACAAACACTGCTAAAACTTCAAATGACCCTAACTTCTATACTGTGCGTCCAACACCTATTAAAGTTTGCAACATTAAAATGCTTGTAACTTTTTACTGGAGCGTAATAAAACCTTGAAATTTTGTGACAATAAAGTACTCGTGCCTCTTGTCAATTTAAGCTATCGCTCATAGCATGCTATCCTTGAGTCCCAAATTAAACACTGCTAAAACTTCAAATGGCCCTTACTTCTGTACCTAACAAGGTTTGCAACAATAAAATGCTTGTAACTCTTTATTGGAGCGTCATAAAATCTTGAAATTTTGTCACAATAAATTACTCGACCCTCTTGTCAATTAAAGTTATCGCTTATAGCTATGCTACCTTTGAGCCCCAAATCAAGCACTGATAAAACTTCAAATGGCCCTAACGTCTAACGGTGCGTCCTACACCTATCAAAGTTTGCAACACTCAAATGCTTGTAACGTTTTACTGCAGCGTCATAAAATCTTGAAATTTTGTGACAATAAAATACTCGAGCCTCTTGTCAATTTAAGCTATCGCTCATAGCTATGCTATCCTTGAGTCCCAAAACAAACACTGCTATAATTTCAAATGGCCCTAACTTCTGTACGGTGCATCCTACACCTATCAAAGTTTGCAACATTCAAATGATTGTATCTTTTTACTGCAGCGTCATAAAATCTAGAAATTTTGTTATAATAAAGCATTCGTGCCTCTTATCAATTTAAGCTATCCCTCATAGTTATGCTACCCTTGAGTCCCAAATTAAACACTGCTAAAACTTCAAATGGCCCTAACTTCTGTACCTATCAAAGTTTGCAACAATAAATTGCTTGTAACTCTTTAGCGTCATAAAATATTGAAATTTTGTGTCAATAAAGTACTCGTGCCTCTTATCAATTTAAGCTATCGCTAAGGGCTATGCTACCCTTGAGTCCCACATCAAACACTGCTAAAACTTCAAATGGCCCAAACTTCTATACTGTGCGTCCAACACCTATTAAAGTTTGCAACATTAAAATGCTTGTATCTTTTTACTGGAGCGTAATAAAACCTTGAAATTTTGTGACAATAAAGTACTCGTGCCTCTTGTCAATTTAAGCTATCGCTCATAGCATGCTATCCTTGAGTCCCAAATTAAACACTGCTAAAACTTCAAATGGCCCTAACTTCTGTACCTAACAAGGTTTGCAACAATAAAATGCTTGTAACTCTTTATTGGAGCGTCATAAAATCTTGAAATTTTGTCACAATAAATTACTCGACCCTCTTGTCAATTAAAGTTATCGCTTATAGCTATGCTACTTTTGAGCCCCAAATCAAACACTGATAAGACTTCAAATGGCCCTAACGTCTAACGGGGCGACCTACGCCTATCAAAATTTGCTACAATCAAATGCTTGTAATTTTTTACTGGAGCGTCATAAAACCTTGAAATTTTGTGACAAATAGTGTACAAGAGCATTTTATCAATTTAAATTATCGCTCATAGCTATGCTACCCTTGAGTCCCAAATCAAACACTGATAAAACTTCAAATGGCCCTAACTTCTACACTGTGCATCCTACACCTATCAAAATTTGCAACAATCAAATGCTTGTAACTCTTTATTGGAGCGCCATAAAATCTTGAAATTTTGTGACAATAAAGTACTCGAGCCTCTTATCAAGTTAAGCTATCGCTCACTCGCTACTCGTGACTCCCAGATCAAACACTGCTAAAACTTCAAATGGCCCTAACTTCTATGCGGTGCGCCCTACACCTATCAAAATTTGCAATATCCAAATACTTGTAACTTTTTACTGGAGCGTAATAAAATCTTGAAATATTGTGACAATAAAGTACTCGAGCCAATCAATCAATTTAAGCTATCGCTCATAGCTATGCTACCCTTGAGACCCAAATCAAACATGATATAACTTGAAATGGCCCTAACTTCTATACAGTTTATGCCATCGCTCATAGCTATGCTACCCTTGAGTCCCAAATGAAACACTGCTAAAACTTCAAATGGCCCTAACTTCTGTACGGTGCGTAATATACCTATCAAAGTTTGCAACAATCAAATCCTTGTAACTCTTTATTGGAGCGTCATAAAATTTTGTGACAATAAAGTACTCGAGCCTTTTGTCAATTTGAGCTATCGCTCATAGCATGCTACCATTGAGTCCCAAACTAAACACTGCTAAAACTTCAAATGGCCCTAACTTCTGTACCTATCAAAGTTTGCAACAATAAAATGCTTGTAACTCTTTAGCGTCATAAAATCTTGAAATTTTGTGGCAATAAAGTACTCGTGCCTCTTATCAATTTAAGCTATCGCTAAGGGCTATGCTACCCTTGAGTCCCACATCAAACACTGCTAAAACTTCAAATGGCCCTAACTTCTATACTGTGCGTCCAACACCTATTAAAGTTTGCAACATTAAAATGCTTGTAACTTTTTACTGGAGCGTAATAAAACCTTGAAATTTTGTGACAATAAAGTACTCGTGCCTCTTGTCAATTTGAGCTATCGCTCATAGCATGCTATCCTTGAGTCGCAAATTAAACACTGCTAAAACTTCAAATGGCCCTAACTTCTCTACCGCACAAGGTTTGCAACAATAAAATGCTTGTAACTCTTTATTGGAGCGTCATAAAATCTTGAAATTTTGTCACAATAAATTACTCGACCCTCTTGTCAATTAAAGTTATTGCTTATAGCTATGCTACCTTTGAGCCCCAAATCAAACACTGATAAAACTTCAAATGGCCCTAACGTCTAACGGGGCGACCTACGCCTATCAAAATTTGCTACAATCAAATGCTTGTAATTTTTTACTGGAGCGTCATTAAACCTTGAAATTTTGTGACAAATAATGTACAAGAGCCTCTTATCAATTTAAGCTATCGCTCATAGCTATGCTACCCTTGAGTCCCAAATCAAACACTGATAAAACTTCAAATGGCTCTAACTTCTATACGGTGCGTCCTACACCTATCAAAGTTTGCAACAATCAAATGCTTGTAACTATTTACTGGAGCGTCATAAAACCTTGAAATTTTGTGACAATAAAGTACTCGTGCCTCTTATCAATTTATGGTATCGCTGGTAGCTATGCTACCTTTGAGTCCCAAATCAAACACTGATAAAACTGCAAATGGCCGTAACTTCTATACTGTGTGCCCCATACCTATCAAAGTTAGCAACATTGAAATGCTTGTACCTTTTTACTGGAGCGTCATAAAACCTTGAAATGTTGTGAAAATAAAGTACTCGAGCCTCTTATCAATTTAAGCTATCGCTCACTCGCTACTCGTGAGTCCCAAATCAAACACTGCTAAAACTTCAAATGGCCCAACTTCTGTACGGTGCATACTAAACCTATCAAAGTTTGTAACAATCAAATGCTTGTAATTTTTACTGGAGCGTCATAAAAGCTGGAAATTTCGTGACAATAGAGTACTCGTGCCTCTTATCAATTTAAGCAATCGCTCATATGTGTGATACCCGTGAGTCCCAAATCAAACACTGATAAAACTTCAAATGCCCTTAACTTCTATACGTTGCGTCCTACAGCTATCAAAGTTTGCAATAATCAAATGCTTGTAACTCTTTATTGGAGCGTAATAAAATCTTGAAATTTTGTGACAATAGATTACTCGAGCCTCTTATCAATTTAAGCTAATGCTCACTCGCTACCCGTGAGTCCCAAATCAAACACTGCTAAAACTTCAAGTGGCCCTAACTTCTATACGGTGCGTCCTACACATATCAAAGTTTCCAACAATCAAATGCTTGTAACTCTTTATTGGAGCATCATAAAATCTTGAAATATTGTGACGATAAAATATTCCAGCCTCTTGTCAATTTAAGCTATCGCTCATAGCTCTGCTATCCTTGTGTCCCAAAAGAAACACTGCTAAAACTTCAAATGGCCCTAACTTCTGTACGGTGCATCCTACGCCTATCAAAGTTTGCAACATTCAAATGCTTGTAACTTTTTACTGGACCGTCATAAAATCTTGAAATTTTGTGACAATAAAGTACTCGTGTCTCTTATCAATTTAAGCTATCGCTTATAGCTATGCTACCCTTGAGTCCCAAATCAAACACTGCTAAAACTTCAAATGGTTCTAACTTCTGTACGGTGCGTCCTATACCAATCAAAGTTTGCAACAATCAAATGCTTGTAACTCTTTATTGGAGCGTCATAATATCTTGAAATATTGTGACAATAAAATACTCCAGCCTCTTGTCAATTTAAGCTATCGCTCATAGCTATGCTATCCTTGTGTCCCAAAACAAACACTGCTAAAACTTCAAATGGCCCTAACTTCTGTACGGTGCGTCCTATACCAATCAAAGTTTGCAACAATCAAATGCTTGTAACTCTTTATTGGAACGTCATAAAATCTTGAAATTTTGTGACAATAAAGTACTCGAGCCTCTTATCAATTTAAGGTAATGCTCACTCGCTACCCGCGAGTCCCAAATCAAACACTGCTAAAACTTCAAATGGCCCTAACTTCTGTACGGTGCATCCTACGCCTATCAAAGTTTGCAACATTCAAATGCTTGTAACTTTTTACTGCAGCGTCGTAAAATCTAGAAATTTTGAGACAATAAACTATTCGTGCCTCTTATCAATTTAAGCTATCCCTCATAGTTATGCTACCCTTGAGTCCCAAAACAAACACTGCTAATACTTCAAATGGCCCTAACTTCTATACGGTGCGTCCTACACCTATCAAAGTTTCCAACAATCAAATGCTTGTAACGTTTTACTGGAGCGTCATAAAATCTTGAAATTTTGTGACAATAAATACTCGTGTCTCTTATCAATTTAAGCTATCGCTTATAGCTATGCTACCCTTGAGTCCCAAATCAAACACTGCTAAAACTTCAAATGGCCCTAACTTCTGTATGGTGCATCCTACGCCTATCAAAGTTTGCAACATTCAAATGCTTCTAACTTTTTACTGCAGCGTCATAAAATCTAGAAATTTTGAGACAATAAAATATTCGTGCCTCTTATCAATTTAAGCTATCCCTCATAGTAATGCTTCCCTTGAGTCCCAAAACAAACACTGTTAATACTTCAAATGGCCCTAACTGCTGTACGGTGCGCCCTATACCTATCCAAGTTTTTAACAATGAAATGCTTGTAATTTTTACTGGAGCGTCATAAAACCTTGAAATTTTGTGACAATAAGGTTCTGGAGCCTCTAATCAATTTAATCTATCGCTCATAGCTATGGTACCCTTGAGTCCTAAATCAAACACTGATAAAACTTCAAATGTCCCTAACTTCTACACTGTGCGTCCTACACTTATCAAAGTTTGCAATAATCAAATGCTTGTAACTCTTTATTGGAGCGTAATAAAATCTTGAAATATTGTGACAATAAAGTACTCGAGCCTCTTATCAACTTAAGCTATCGCTTGTAGCTATGCTACCCTTGAGTCCTAAATCAAACACTGATAAAACTTCAAATGGCCCTAACTTCTATACTGTGCGTTCAATACCTATCAAAGTTTGCAACATTCAAATGCTTTTTAATGGAGCGTCATAAAACCTTGAAATTTTGTGACAATAAAGTCCTCGTGCCTCTTATCAATTTAAGCCAGCGCTCATAGCTATGCTACCCTTGAGTCCCCAAACCAAACACTGATAGAACTTCAAATGGCATTAACTTCTATATGGTGCGTCCTACACCTATCAAAGTTTGCAATATTCAAATGCTTGTAACGTTTTACTGGAGCGTTATAAAATCTTGAAATTTTGTCGCAATAAAGTACTTGTGCCTCTTATCAATTTAAGCTATCGCTCATAGCTCTGCTACCCTTGAGTCCCACATCAAACATTGCTAAAACTTCAAATGGCCCTAACTTCTATACTGTGCGCACCACACCTATCAAAGTTTGCAACTTTAAATTGCTTGTACCTCTTTACTGGAGCGTCATAAAACCTTGAAATTTTGTGACAATAAAGTACTCGAGCCTCTTATCAATTTAAACTATCGCTCATACCTATGGTACCCTTGCGTCCCAAAGCAAACACTTATAAAATTTCAAATGGCCCTAACTTCTATACGGTGCGTCCTATACCTATCAAAGTTTGCAACAATCAAATGCTTGTAATTTTTAGTGGAGCGTCATAAAACCTTGAAATTTTGTGACAATAAAGTACTGGACCCTCTGATCAATTTAATCAATCGCTCATACCTATGCTACCCTTGAGTCCCAAATCAATCACTGATAAAACTTCAAATGGCCCTAACTTATATACGGTGCGTCCTACAGCTATCAAAGTTTGCAACTATCAAATGCTTGTAACTATTTACTGGAGCGTCATAAAACCTTGAAATTTTGTGACAATAAAGTACTCGAGCCTCTTATCAATTTAAGCTAATGCTCACTCGCTACCCGTGAGTCCCAAATCAAACACTGCTAAAACTTCAAATGGCCCTAACTTCTATACGGTGCGTCCTCCACCTATCAATGTTTGCAACACTCAAATGCTTGTAAAGCTTTACTGGAGCGTCATAAAATCTTGAAATTTTGTGACAATAAAGTACTCGTGCCTCTTATCAATTTAAGCTATCGCTCATAGCTATGCTACCTTTGAGTCCCAAATCAAACACTGATAAGACATCAAATGGCCCTTACTTCTGCACTGTGCATCCTACACCTCTCAAAGATTGCAACAAACAAATGCTTCTAACTCTTTATTGGAACGTCATAAAATCTTGAAATTTTGTGACAATAAAGTACTCGAGCCTCTTATCAATTTAAGCTAATGCTCACTCGCTACTCGTGAGTCCCAAATCAAACACTGCTAAAACTTCAAATGGCCCAACTTCTGTACGGTGCATCCTAAACCTATCAAAGTTTGTAACAATCAAATGCTTGTAATTTTTACTGGAGCGTCATAAAAGCTTGAAATTTTGTGACAATAGAGTACTCGTGCCTCTTATCAATTTAAGCTATCGCTCATAGGTGTGCTACCCGTGAGTCCCAAATCAAACACTGATAAAACTTCAAATGCCCTTAACTTCTCTACGGTGCGTCCTACACCTATCAATGTTTGCAACACTCAAATGCTTGTAAAGCTTTACTAGAGCGTCATAAAATCTTGAAATTTTGTGATAATAAAGTACTCGTGCCTCTTATCAATTTATGCTATCGCTCATAGCTATGCTACCTTTGAGTCCCAAATCAAACACTGATAAGACATCAAATGGCCCTTACTTCTGCACTGTGCATCCTACACCTATCAAAGATTGCAACAATCAAATGCTTGTAACTCTTTATTGGAACGTCATAAAATCTTGAAATTTTGTGGCAATAAAGTTCTCGAGCCTCTTATCAATTTAAGCTAATGCTCACTCGCTACCCGTGAGCCCCAAATCAAACACTGCTAAAACTTCACATGTCGCTAACTTCTATACGGTGCGTGCTACACCTATCAAAGTTTCCAACAATCAAATGCTAGTAATTTCTTACTGGAGCGTCATAAAACATTGAAATTTTGTGACAAATAATGTACTCGAGCCTCTTATCAATTAAAGCTATCGCACATAGCATAACATAACAAAGTTATCGCATAGAGGCCAAAATAAAACACTGATAAAACTTCGAATGGCCCTAACTTCTGTCCGGTGCGTCGTAAACCTATCAACGTTTGTAAAAATCAAATGCTTGTAATTTTTACTGGAGCGTCATAAAGCCTTGAAATTTTGTGACAATAAAGTACTGGTGCCTCTGATCAATTTAATCTATCGCTCATAGCTATGCTATCCTTGAGTCCCAAATCAAACACTGATAAAAGTTCAAATCGCCCTAACTTCTATAAGGTGCGTCCTACACCTATCAAAGTTTGCAACAATCAAATGCTTGTAAGTATTTACTGGAGCGTCATAAAACCTTGAAATATTGTGACAATAAAGTACTCGTGCTTCTTATCAATTTAAGCTATCGCTGGTAGCTGTGCTACCTTTGAGTCCCAAATCAAACACTGATAAAACTACAAATGGCGCTAACTTCTATACTGTGCGTCCTATACCTATCAAAGTTTGCAACATTCAAATGCTTGTAAGTTTTTACTGGAGGGTCTTAAAATCGTGAAATTTTGTGACAATAGAGTACTCGTGCCTCTTATCAATTTAATCTATCGCTCATAGCTATGCTACCACGGAGTCCCAAATCAAACACTGATAAAACTTCAAATGGCCCTAACTTCTATACGGTGCATCCTACAGCTATCAAAGTTTGCAACAATCAAATGCTTGTAACTATTTACTGGAGCGTCATAAAACCTTGAAATTTTGCGACAATAAAGTACTCGTGCCTCTTATCAATTTAAGCTATCGCTGGCAGCTATGCTACCCTTGAAACCCAAATCAGACACTGATAAAACTTCAAATGGCCCTAACTTCTATACTGTGCGCACCACACCTATCAAAGTTTGCAACATTAAATTGCTTGTAACTCTTTACTGGAGCGTCATAAAACCTTGAAATTTTGTGACAATAAAGTACTCGAGCCTCTTATCAATTTAAGCTATCGCTCATAGCTATGTTACCCGTGCGTCCCAAATCAAACACTGTAAAACTTCAAATGGCCCTAACTTCTGTACGGTGCGTCCTACACCTCTCAAAGGCTCCTAACTCTTTATTGGAAGGTCTTAAAATCTTTAAATTTTGTGACAATAAAGTACTCGAGCCTCTTATCAATTTAAGCTAATGCTCACTCGCTAGCCGTGAGTCCCAAATCAAACACTGCTAAAACTTGAAATGGCCCTAACTTATGTATGGTGCGTCCTAAACCTATCAAAGTTTGTAAAAATCAAATGCTTGTAATTTTTACTGGAGCGTCATAAAGCCTTGAAATTTTGTGACAATAACGTACTGGAGCCTCTGATCAATTTAATCTATCGCTCATAGCTATGCTATCCTTGAGTCCCAAATCAAACACTGATAAAACTTCAAATGGCCCTAACTTCTATAAGGTGCGTCCTACACCTATCAGAGATTGCAACATTCAAATGTTTGTATATATTTACTGGAGCGTCATAAAACCTTGAAATTTTGTGACAATAAAGTACTCGTGCCTCTTATCAATTTAAGCTATCGCTCACTCGCTACTCGTGAGTCCCAAATCAAACACTGCTAAAACTTGAAATGGGCCTAAGTTCTGTACGGTGCGTCCTAAACCTATCAAAGTTTGTAACAATCAAATGCTTGTAATTTTTACTGGAGCGTCATAAAATCGTGAAATTTTGTGACAATAGAGTACTCTGCCTCTTATCAATTTAAGCTATCGCTCATAGCTATCCTGCCGTTGAGTCCCAAATCAAACACTGATAAAACTTCAAATGGACCTAACTTCTACACTGTGCGTCCTACACCTATCAAAGTTTGCAATAATCAAATGCTTGTAACTCTTTATTGGAGCGTAATAAAATTTTGAAATATTGTGACAATAAAGTACTGGTGCCTCTGATCAATTTAATCTATCGCTCATAGCTATGCTATCCTTGAGTCCCAAATCAAACACTGATAAAAGTTCAAATCGCCCTAACTTCTATAAGGTGCGTCCTACACCTATCAAAGTTTGCAACAATCAAATGCTTGTAAGTATTTACTGGAGCGTCATAAAACCTTGAAATATTGTGACAATAAAGTACTCGTGCTTCTTATCAATTTAAGCTATCGCTGGTAGCTGTGCTACCTTTGAGTCCCAAATCAAACACTGATAAAACTACAAATGGCGCTAACTTCTATACTGTGCGTCCTATACCTATCAAAGTTTGCAACATTCAAATGCTTGTAAGTTTTTACTGGAGGGTCATAAAATCGTGAAATTTTGTGACAATAGAGTACTCGTGCCTCTTATCAATTTAATCTATCGCTCATAGCTATGCTACCACGGAGTCCCAAATCAAACACTGATAAAACTTCAAATGGCCCTAACTTCTATACGGTGCGTCCTACAGCTATCAAAGTTTGCAACAATCAAATGCTTGTAACTATTTACTGGAGCGTCATAAAACCTTGAAATTTTGCGACAATAAAGTACTCGTGCCTCTTATCAATTTAAGCTATCGCTGGCAGCTATGCTACCCTTGAGTCCCAAATCAAACACTGATAAAACTTCAAATGGCCCTAACTTCTATACTGTGCGCACCACACCTATCAAAGTTTGCAACATTAAATTGCTTGTAACACTTTACTGGAGCGTCATAAAACCTTGAAATTTTGTGACAATAAAGTACTCGAGCCTCTTATCAATTTAAGCTATCGCTCATAGCTATGCTACCCGTGCGTCCCAAATCAAACACTGTAAAACTTCAAATGGCCCTAACTTCTGTACGGTGCGTCCTACACCTCTCAAAGGCTCCTAACTCTTTATTGGAAGGTCTTAAAATCTTTAAATTTTGTGACAATAAAGTACTCGAGCCTCTTATCAATTTAAGCTAATGCTCACTCGCTAGCCGTGAGTCCCAAATCAAACACTGCTAAAACTTGAAATGGCCCTAACTTATGTATGGTGCGTCCTAAACCTATCAAAGTTTGTAAAAATCAAATGCTTGTAATTTTTACTGGAGCGTCATAAAGCCTTGAAATTTTGTGACAATAACGTACTGGAGCCTCTGATCAATTTAATCTATCGCTCATAGCTATGCTATCCTTGAGTCCCAAATCAAACACTGATAAAACTTCAAATGGCCCTAACTTCTATAAGGTGCGTCCTACACCTATCAGAGATTGCAACATTCAAATGTTTGTATATATTTACTGGAGCGTCATAAAACCTTGAAATTTTGTGACAATAAAGTACTCGTGCCTCTTATCAATTTAAGCTATCGCTCACTCGCTACTCGTGAGTCCCAAATCAAACACTGCTAAAACTTCAAATGGCCCTAACTTCTGTACGGTGCGCCCTAAACCTATCAAAGTTTGTAACAATCAAATGCTTGTAATTTTTACTGGAGCGTCATAAAATCTTGAAATTTTGTGACACTAGAGTACTCTGCCTCTTATCAATTTAAGCTATCGCTCATAGCTATCCTGCCGTTGAGTCCCAAATCAAACACTGATAAAACTTCAAATGGACCTAACTTCTACACTGTGCGTCCTACACCTATCAAAGTTTGCAATAATCAAATGCTTGTAACTCTTTATTGGAGCGTAATAAAATCTTGAAATATTGTGACAATAAAGTACTCGAGCCTCTTATCAATTTAAGCTATCGCGCATAGCTATGCTACCCTCGAGTCCCAAATCAAACATGATATAACTTGAAATGGCCTTAACTTCTATACGGTGCGTCCTACACCTATCAAAGTTTGCAACACTCAAATGCTTGTAACGTTTTACTGGAGCGTCATAAAATCTTGAAATTTTGTGACAATAAAGTACTCGTGTCTCTTATCAATTTAAGCTATCGCTTATAGTTATGCTACCCTCGCGTCCCAAATCAAACACTGCTAAAACTTCAAATGGCCCTAACTTCTGTACGGTGCGTCCTTTACCTATCAAAGTTTGCAACAATCAAATGCTTGTAACTCTTTATTGGAGCGTCAAAAAATCTTAAAATATTGTGACAATAAAATACTCCAGCCTCTTGTCAATTTAAGCTATCGCTCATAGCTATGCTATCCTTGTGTCCCAAAACCAAGACTGCTAAAACTTCAAATGGCCCTAACTTCTGTACGGTTATCAAAGCCGACGCCTATCAAAGTTTGCAACATTCAAATACTTGTAACTTTTTATTCCAGCGTCATAAAATCTAGAAATTTTGAGACAATAAATTATTCGTGCCTCTTATCAATTTATGCTATCCCTCATAGTTATGCTACCCTTGAGTCCCAAAACAAACACTGATAATACTTCAAATGGCCCTAACTTCTGTACGGTGCGCCCTATACCTATCAAAGTTTGCAACAATCAAATGCTTGTAGCTCTTTACTGGAGCGTAATAAAACCTTGAAATTTTGTGACAATAATGTACTCGTGCCTCTTATCTATTTAAGCTATCGCTTGTAGCTATGCTACCCTTGAGTCCCAAATCAAACACTGATAAAACTTTAAATGGCCCTAACTATACGGTGTGTCCTACACCTATCAAAGTTTGCAACAATCAAATGCTTGTAACTTTTTACTGGAGAGTAATAAAACCTTGAAATTTTGTGACAATAAAGTACTCATGCCTCTTGTCAATTTAAGCTATCGCTCATAGCTATGCTACCATTGACTCCAAAATCAAAAACTGATAAAACTTCAAATGGCCCTAACTTATATACGGTGCGGCCTACACCTATCAAAATTTGCTACAATCAAATGCTCGTAATTTTTTACTTGGAGCGTCATAAAACCTTGAAATTTTGTGACAAATAATGTACTCGAGCCTCTTATCAATTTAAGCTATGGCTCATAGCTATGCTACCCTTGAGTCCCAAATCAAACACTGCTTAAACTTCAAATGGCCCTAACTTCTGTACGGTGCGTCCTATACCTTTCAAAGTTTGCAACAATCAAATGCTTGTAACTCTTTATTGGAGCGTCAAAAAATCTTGAAATATTGTGACAATAAAGTACTCGAGCCTCTTATCAATTTAAGCTATCGCGCATAGCTATGCTACCCTCGAGTCCCAAATCAAACATGATATAACTTGAAATGGCCTTAACTTCTAAACGGTGCGTCCTACACCTATCAAAGTTTGCAACACTCAAATGCTTGTACCGTTTTACTGGAGCGTCATAAAATCTTGAAATTTTGAGACAATAAAGTACTCGTGTCTCTTATCAATTTAAGCTATCGCTTATAGTTATGCTACCCTTGAGTCCCAAATCAAACACTGCTAAAACTTCAAATGGCCCTAACTTCTGTACGGTGCGTCCTATACCTATCAAAGTTTGCAACAATCAAATGCTTGTAACTCTTTATTGGAGCGTCAAAAAATCTTAAAATATTGTGACAATAAAATACTCCAGCCTCTTGTCAATTTAAGCTATCGCTCATAGCTATGCTATCCTTGTGTCCCAAAACAAAGACTGCTAAAACTTCAAATGGCCCTAACTTCTGTACGGTTATCAAAGCCGACGCCTATCAAAGTTTGCAACATTCAAATACTTGTAACTTTTTATTCCAGGGTCATAAAATCTAGAAATTTTGAGACAATAAAGTATTCGTGCCTCTTATCAATTTAAGCTATCCCTCATAGTTATGCTACCCTTGAGTCCCAAAACAAACACTGATAATACTTCAAATGGCCCTAACTTCTGTACGGTGCGCCCCACACCTATCAAAGTTTGCAACAATCAAATGCTTGTAGCTCTTTACTGGAGCGTAATAAAACCTTGAAATTTTGTGACAATAATGTACTCGTGCCTCTTATCTATTTAAGCTATCGCTTGTAGCTATGCTACCCTTGAGTCCCAAATCAAACACTGATAAAACTTTAAATGGCCCTAACTATACGGTGTGTCCTACACCTATCAAAGTTTGCAACAATCAAATGCTTGTAACTTTTTACTGGAGAGTAATAAAACCTTGAAATTTTGTGACAATAAAGTACTCATGCCTCTTGTCAATTTAAGCTATCGCTCATAGCTATGCTACCATTGACTCCAAAATCAAAAACTGATAAAACTTCAAATGGCCCTAACTTATATACGGTGCGGCCTACACCTATCAAAATTTGCTACAATCAAATGCTCGTAATTTTTTACTTGGAGCGTCATAAAACCTTGAAATTTTGTGACAAATAATGTACTCGAGCCTCTTATCAATTTATGAAATCGCTCATAGCTATGCTACCCTTGAGTCCCAAATCAAACACTGCTTAAACTTCAAATGGCCCTAACTTCTGTACGGTGCGTCCTATACCTATCAAAGTTTGCAACAATCAAATGCTTGTAACTCTTTATTGGAGCGTCAAAAAATCTTGAAATATTGTGACAATAAAGTACTCGAGCCTCTTATCAATTTAAGCTATCGCGCATAGCTATGCTACCCTCGAGTCCCAAATCAAACATGATATAACTTGAAATGGCCTTAACTTCTAACCGGTGCGTCCTACACCTATCAAAGTTTGCAACACTCAAATGCTTGTACCGTTTTACTGGAGCGTCATAAAATCTTGAAATTTTGAGACAATAAAGTACTCGTGTCTCTTATCAATTTAAGCTATCGCTTATAGTTATGCTACCCTTGAGTCCCAAATCAAACACTGCTAAAACTTCAAATGGCCCTAACTTCTGTACGGTGCGTCCTATACCTATCAAAGTTTGCAACAATCAAATGCTTGTAACTCTTTATTAGAGCGTCATAAAATCTTGAAATATTGTGACAATAAAATACTCCAGCCTCTTGTCAATTTAAGCTATCGCTCATAGCTATGCTATCCTTGTGTCCCAAAACAAAGACTGCTAAAACTTCAAATGGCCCTAACTTCTGTACGGTTATCAAAGCCTACGCCTATCAAAGTTTGCAACATTCAAATACTTGTAACTTTTTATTCCAGGGTCATAAAATCTAGAAATTTTGAGACAATAAAGTATTCGTGCCTCTTATCAATTTAAGCTATCCCTCATAGTTATGCTACCCTTGAGTCCCAAAACAAACACTGATAAAACTTCAAATGGCCCTAACTTCTGTACGGTGCGCCCTATACCTATCAAAGTTTGCAACAATCAAATGCTTGTAGCTCTTTACTGGAGCGTAATAAAACCTTGAAATTTTGTGACAATAATGTACTCGTGCCTCTTATCTATTTAAGCTATCGCTTGTAGCTATGCTACCCTTGAGTCCCAAATCAAACACTGATAAAACTTCAAATGGCCCTAACTATACGGTGCGTCCTACACCTATCAAAGTTTGCAACAATCAAATGCTTGTAACTTTTTACTGGAGAGTAATAAAACCTTGAAATTTTGTGACAATAAAGTACTCATGCCTCTTGTCAATTTAAGCTATCGCTCATAGCTATGCTACCATTGACTCCAAAATCAAACACTGATAAAACTTCAAATGGCCCTAACTTATATACGGTGCGGCCTACACCTATCAAAGTTTGCAACAATCAAATGCTCGTAATTTTTTACTGGAGCGTCATAAAACCTTGAATTTTTGTGACAATAAAGTACTGGAGCCTCTGATCATTTTAATATATCGCTCATAGCTATGCTACCCTTGAGTCCCAAATAAAACACTGATAAATCTTCAAATGGCCCTAACTCCTATAGGGTGCGTGCTACGCCTATCAAAGTTTGCAACAATCAAATGCTAGTAACTATTTACTGGAGTGTCATAGAACCTTGAAATTTTGTGACAATAAAGTACTCGAGCCTCTTATCAATTTAAACTATCGCTCAGTCCCTACACGTGAGTCCCAAATCAAACACTGCTAAAACTTCAAATGGCCCTGATTTGTATACGGTTCGCGCTACACCTATCTAAGTTTCCAATATTCAAATGCTTGTAACTTTTTACTGGAGCGTAATAAAACCTTGAAATATTCTGACAATAAAGTACTCGTGCCTCTTGTCAATTTAAGCTATCGCTCATAGCATGCTACCCTTGAGTTCCAAATCAAACACTGCTAAAACATCAAATGGCCCCAACTTCTGTACTGTGCGTCCTATACCTATCAAAGTTTGCAACATTCAAATGCTTGTAACTATTTATTGGAGCGTCATAAAATCTTGAAATTTTGTTATAATAAAGCATTCGTGCCTCTTATCAATTTAAGCTATCCCTCATAGTTATGCTACCCTTGAGTCCCAAATTAAACACTGCTAAAACTTCAAATGGCCCTAACTTCTGTACATATCAAAGTTTGCAACAATAAAATGCTTGTAACTCTTTAGCGTCATAAAATATTGAAATTTTGTGTCAATAAAGTACTCGTGCCTCTTATCAATTGAAGCTATCGCTAAGGGCTATGCTACCCTTGAGTCCCACATCAAACACTGCTAAAACTTCAAATGGCCCTAACTTCTATACTGTGCGTCCAACACCTATTAAAGATTGCAACATTAAAATGCTTGTATCTTTTTACTGGAGCGTAATAAAACCTTGAAATTTTGTGACAATAAAGTACTCGTGCCTCTTGTCAATTTAAGCTATCGCTCATAACATGCTATCCTTGAGTCCCAAATTAAACACCGCTAAAACTTCAAATGGCCCTAACTTCTGTACCTAACAAGGTTTGCAACAATAAAATGCTTGTAACTCTTTATTGGAGCGCCATAAAATCTTGAAATTTTGTCACAATAAATTACTCGACCCTCTTGTCAATTAAAGTTATCGCTTATAGCTATGCTACCTTTGAGCCCCAAATCAAACACTGATAAAACTTCAAATGGCCCTAACGTCTAACGGGGCGACCTACGCCTATCAAAATTTGCTACAATCAAATGCTTGTAATTTTTTACTGGAGCGTCATAAAACCTTGAAATTTTGTGACAAATAATGTACAAGAGCCTCTTATCAATTTAAGTTATCGCTCATAGCTATGCTACCCTTGAGTCCCAAATCAAACACTGATAAAACCTCAAATGGCCCTAACTTCTATACGGTGCGTCCTACACCTATCAAAGTTTGCAACAATCAAATGCTTGTAACTATTTACTGGAGCGTCATAAAACCTTGAAGTTTTGTGACAATAAAGTACTCGTGCCTCTTATCAATTTAAGGTATCGCTGATAGCTATGCTACCTTTGAGTTCCAAATCAAACACTGATAAAACTGCAAATGGCCGTAACTTCTATACTGTGCGTCCCATACCTATCAAAGTTTGCAACATTGAAATGCTTGTACCTTTTTACTGGAGCGTCATAAAACCTTGAAATGTTGTGAAAATAAAATACTCGAGCCTCTTATCAATTTAAGCTATCGCTCACTCGCTAACTTCTGTACGGTGCGTCCTAAACCTATCAAAGTTTATAACAATCAAATGCTTGTAATTTTTACTGGAGCGTCATAAAATCTTGAAATTTTGTGACAATAGAGTACTCATGCCTCTTGTCACTTTAAGCTATCGCTCATAGCTATGCTACCCTTGAGTCCCAAATCAAACACTTCAAATGGCCTTAACTTCTATACGGTGCGTCCTACACCTATCAAAGTTTGCAACACTCAAATGCTTGTAACGTTTTACTGCAGCGTCATAAAATCTTGAAATTTTGTGACAATAAATTACTCGTGCCTCTTATCAATTTAAGCTATAGCTCATAGCCATGCTACCCTTGAGTCCCAAATCAAACACTGATAAAACTTCAAATGGCCCTAACTTCTGTACGGTGCGTAATATACCTATCAAAGTTTGCAACAATCAAACCCTTGTAACTCTTTATTGGAGCGTCATAAAATTTTGTGACAATAAAGTACTCGAGCCTTTCGTCAATTTAAGCTATCGCTCATAGCTATGCTATCCTTGAGTCCCAAAACAAACACTGCTAAGATTTCAAATGGCCCTAACTTCTGTACGGTACGTCCTACACCTATCAAAGTTTGCAACATTCAAATGCTTGTAACTTTTTACTGGAGCGTAATAAAACCTTGAAATTTTGTGACATTAAAATACTCGTGCCTCTTGTCAATTTAAGCTATCGCTCATAGCATGCTACCCTTGAGTCCCAAATTAAACACTGCTAAAACTTCAAATGGCCCTAACTTCTGTACCTATCAAAGTTTGCAACAATAAAATGCTTGTAACTCTTTATTGGAGCGTCATAAAATCTTGAAATTTTGTGACAATAAATTACTCGACCCTATTGTCAATTAAAGTTATCGCTTATAGCTATGCTACCTTTGAGTCCCAAATCAAACACTGATAAAACTTCAAATGGCCCTAACTTCTATACGGTGCGTCCTACACCTATCAAAGTTTGCAACAATCAAATGCTTGTAACTATTTACTGAAGCGTCATACAACCTTGAAATTTTGTGACAATAAAGTACTCGTGCCGCTTATCAATTTAAGGTATCGCTGGTAGCTATGCTACCTTTGAGTCCCAAATCAAACACTGATAAAACTGCAAATGGCCCTAACTTCTATACTGTGCGTCCCATACCTATCAAAGTTTGCAACATTCAAATGTTTGTAGCTTTTTACTGGAGCGTCATAAAACCTTGAAATTTTGTGACAAGAGCCTCTTATGAATTTAAGCAATCGCTCAAAGCTATGCTACCCTTGAGTCCCAAATCAAACACTGCTAAAACTTTAAATGGCCCTAACTTCTATACGGTGCGTCCTACACCTATCAAAGTTTGCAACAATCAAATGCTTGTAACTATTTACTGAAGCGTCATAAAACCTTGAAATTTTGTGACAATAAAGTACTCGTGCCTCTTATCAATTTAAGGTATCGCTGGTAGCTATGCTACCTTTGAGTCCCAAATCAAACACTGATAAAACTGCAAATGGCCCTAACTTCTATACTGTGCGTCCCATACCTATCAAAGTTTGCAACATTCAAATGTTTGTAGCTTTTTACTGGAGCGTCATAAAACCTTGAAATTTTGTGACAACAAAGTACTCGAGCCTCTTATCAATTTAAGCTATCGCTCACTCGCTACTCGTTAGTCCCAAATCAAACACTGCTAAAATTTCAAATGGCCCTAACTTCTGTACGGTGCGTCCTAAACCTATCAAAGTTGCTAGCAATCAAATGTTTGTAATTTTTACTGGAGCGTCATAAAATCTTGAAATTTTGTGACAATAGAGTACTCATGCCTCTTATAAATTTAAGCTGTCGCTCATAGCTATGCTACCCTTGAGTCCCAAATCAAACAATTCAAATGGCCCTAACTTCTATACGGTGCGCCCTACACCTATCAAAATTTGCAATATTCAAATGCTTGTAACTTTTTACTGGAGCGTAATAAAATCTTGAAATATTGTGACAATAAAGTACTCGTGCCTCTTATCAATTTAAGCTATCCCTCATAGTTATGCTACCCTTGAGTCCAAAAACAAACACTGCTAAAACTTCAAATGACCCTAACTTCTATACTGTGCGTCCAACACCTATTAAAGTTTGCAACATTAAAATGCTTGTAACTTTTTACTGGAGCGTAATAAAACCTTGAAATTTTGTGACAATAAAGTACTCGTGCCTCTTGTCAATTTAAGCTATCGCTCATAGCATGCTATCCTTGAGTCCCAAATTAAACACTGCTAAAACTTCAAATGGCCCTTACTTCTGTACCTAACAAGGTTTGCAACAATAAAATGCTTGTAACTCTTTATTGGAGCGTCATAAAATCTTGAAATTTTGTCACAATAAATTACTCGACCCTCTTGTCAATTAAAGTTATCGCTTATAGCTATGCTACCTTTGAGCCCCAAATCAAGCACTGATAAAACTTCAAATGGCCCTAACGTCTAACGGTGCGTCCTACACCTATCAAAGTTTGCAACACTCAAATGCTTGTAACGTTTTACTGCAGCGTCATAAAATCTTGAAATTTTGTGACAATAAAATACTCGAGCCTCTTGTCAATTTAAGCTATCGCTCATAGCTATGCTATCCTTGAGTCCCAAAACAAACACTGCTATAATTTCAAATGGCCCTAACTTCTGTACGGTGCATCCTACACCTATCAAAGTTTGCAACATTCAAATGATTGTATCTTTTTACTGCAGCGTCATAAAATCTAGAAATTTTGTTATAATAAAGCATTCGTGCCTCTTATCAATTTAAGCTATCCCTCATAGTTATGCTACCCTTGAGTCCCAAATTAAACACTGCTAAAACTTCAAATGGCCCTAACTTCTGTACCTATCAAAGTTTGCAACAATAAATTGCTTGTAACTCTTTAGCGTCATAAAATATTGAAATTTTGTGTCAATAAAGTACTCGTGCCTCTTATCAATTTAAGCTATCGCTAAGGGCTATGCTACCCTTGAGTCCCACATCAAACACTGCTAAAACTTCAAATGGCCCAAACTTCTATACTGTGCGTCCAACACCTATTAAAGTTTGCAACATTAAAATGCTTGTATCTTTTTACTGGAGCGTAATAAAACCTTGAAATTTTGTGACAATAAAGTACTCGTGCCTCTTGTCAATTTAAGCTATCGCTCATAGCATGCTATCCTTGAGTCCCAAATTAAACACTGCTAAAACTTCAAATGGCCCTAACTTCTGTACCTAATAAGGTTTGCAACAATAAAATGCTTGTAACTCTTTATTGGAGCGTCATAAAATCTTGAAATTTTGTCACAATAAATTACTCGACCCTCTTGTCAATTAAAGTTATCGCTTATAGCTATGCTACTTTTGAGCCCCAAATAAAACACTGATAAGACTTCAAATGGCCCTAACGTCTAACGGGGCGACCTACGCCTATCAAAATTTGCTACAATCAAATGCTTGTAATTTTTTACTGGAGCGTCATAAAACCTTGAAATTTTGTGACAAATAGTGTACAAGAGCATTTTATCAATTTAAATTATCGCTCATAGCTATGCTACCCTTGAGTCCCAAATCAAACACTGATAAAACTTCAAATGGCCCTAACTTCTACACTGTGCATCCTACACCTATCAAAATTTGCAACAATCAAATGCTTGTAACTCTTTATTGGAGCGCCATAAAATCTTGAAATTTTGTGACAATAAAGTACTCGAGCCTCTTATCAAGTTAAGCTATCGCTCACTCGCTACTCGTGACTCCCAGATCAAACACTGCTAAAACTTCAAATGGCCCTAACTTCTATGCGGTGCGCCCTACACCTATCAAAATTTGCAATATCCAAATACTTGTAACTTTTTACTGGAGCGTAATAAAATCTTGAAATATTGTGACAATAAAGTACTCGAGCCAATCAATCAATTTAAGCTATCGCTCATAGCTATGCTACCCTTGAGACCCAAATCAAACATGATATAACTTGAAATGGCCCTAACTTCTATACAGTTTATGCCATCGCTCATAGCTATGCTACCCTTGAGTCCCAAATGAAACACTGCTAAAACTTCAAATGGCCCTAACTTCTGTACGGTGCGTAATATACCTATCAAAGTTTGCAACAATCAAATCCTTGTAACTCTTTATTGGAGCGTCATAAAATTTTGTGACAATAAAGTACTCGAGCCTTTTGTCAATTTGAGCTATCGCTCATAGCATGCTACCATTGAGTCCCAAACTAAACACTGCTAAAACTTCAAATGGCCCTAACTTCTGTACCTATCAAAGTTTGCAACAATAAAATGCTTGTAACTCTTTAGCGTCATAAAATCTTGAAATTTTGTGGCAATAAAGTACTCGTGCCTCTTATCAATTTAAGCTATCGCTAAGGGCTATGCTACCCTTGAGTCCCACATCAAACACTGCTAAAACTTCAAATGGCCCTAACTTCTATACTGTGCGTCCAACACCTATTAAAGTTTGCAACATTAAAATGCTTGTAACTTTTTACTGGAGCGTAATAAAACCTTGAAATTTTGTGACAATAAAGTACTCGTGCCTCTTGTCAATTTGAGCTATCGCTCATAGCATGCTATCCTTGAGTCGCAAATTAAACACTGCTAAAACTTCAAATGGCCCTAACTTCTCTACCGCACAAGGTTTGCAACAATAAAATGCTTGTAACTCTTTATTGGAGCGTCATAAAATCTTGAAATTTTGTCACAATAAATTACTCGACCCTCTTGTCAATTAAAGTTATTGCTTATAGCTATGCTACCTTTGAGCCCCAAATCAAACACTGATAAAACTTCAAATGGCCCTAACGTCTAACGGGGCGACCTACGCCTATCAAAATTTGCTACAATCAAATGCTTGTAATTTTTTACTGGAGCGTCATTAAACCTTGAAATTTTGTGACAAATAATGTACAAGACCCTCTTATCAATTTAAGCTATCGCTCATAGCTATGCTACCCTTGAGTCCCAAATCAAACACTGATAAAACTTCAAATGGCTCTAACTTCTATACGGTGCGTCCTACACCTATCAAAGTTTGCAACAATCAAATGCTTGTAACTATTTACTGGAGCGTCATAAAACCTTGAAATTTTGTGACAATAAAGTACTCGTGCCTCTTATCAATTTATGGTATCGCTGGTAGCTATGCTACCTTTGAGTCCCAAATCAAACACTGATAAAACTGCAAATGGCCGTAACTTCTATACTGTGTGCCCCATACCTATCAAAGTTAGCAACATTGAAATGCTTGTACCTTTTTACTGGAGCGTCATAAAACCTTGAAATGTTGTGAAAATAAAGTACTCGAGCTTCTTATCAATTTAAGCTATCGCTCACTCGCTAACTTCTGTACGGTGCGTCCTAAACCTATCAAAGTTTATAACAATCAAATGCTTGTAATTTTTACTGGAGCGTCATAAAATCTTGAAATTTTGTGACAATAGAGTACTCATGCCTCTTATAAATTTAAGCTATCGCTCATAACTATGCTACCCTTGAGTCCCAAATCAAACACTTCAAATGGCCTTAACTTCTATACGGTGCGTCCTACACCTATCAAAGTTTGCAACACTCAAATGCCTGTAACGTTTTACTACAGCGTCATAAAATCTTGAAATTTTGTGACAATAAAGTACTCGAGCCTCTTATCAAGTTAAGCTATCGCTCACTCGCTACTCGTGAGTCCCAGATCAAACACTGCTAAAACTTCAAATGGCCCTAACTTCTATACGGTGCGCCCTACACCTATCAAAATTTGCAATATTCAAATGCTTGTAACTTTTTACAGGAGCGTAATAAAATCTTGAAATATTGTGACAATAAAGTACTCGAGCCGCTTATCAATTTAAGCTATCGCTCATAGCTATGCTACCCTTCAGTCCCAAATCAAACATGATATAACTTGAAATGGCCGTAACTTCTATACAGTTTAAGCTATCGCTCATAGCTATGCTGCCCTTGAGTCCCAAATCAAACACTGCTAAAACTTCAAATGGCCCTAACTTTTGTACGGTGCGTAATATACCTCTCAAAGTTTGCAACAATCAAATCCTTGTAACTCTTTATTGGAGCGTCATAAAATTTTGTGACAATAAAGTACTCGAGCCTCTTGTCAATTTAAGCTATCGCTCATAGCTATGCTATCCTTGAGTCCCAAAACAAACACTACTTAAATTTCAAATGGCCCTAACTTCTGTACGGTGCATCCTACACCTATCAAAGTTTGCAACATTCAAATGATTGTATCTTTTTACTGCAGCGTCATAAAAACTAGAAGTTTTGTGATAATAAAGCATTCGTGCCTCTTATCAATTTAAGCTATCGCTCATAGCATGGTATCCTTGAGTCCCAAATTAAACACCGCTAAAACTTCAAATGGCCCTAACTTCTATACGGTGCGTCCTACACCTATCAAAGTTTGCAACATACAAATGCTTGTAACTATTTACTGGAGCGTCATAAAACCTTGAAGTTTTGTGACAATAAAGTACTCGTGCCTCTTTTCAATTTAAGGTATCGCTGGTAGCTATCAAACCCAAATCCAACACTGATAAAACTGCAAATGGCCGCAACTTCTATACTGTGCATCCCATACCTATCAAAGTTTGCAACATTGAAATGCTTGTACCTTTTTACTGGAGCGTCATAAAACCTTGAAATGTTGTGAAAATAAAGTACTCGAGCCTCTTATCAATTTAAGATAATGCTCACTCGCTACTCGTGAGTCCCAAATCAAACACTGCTAAAACTTCAAATGGCCCTAACTTCTGCGTCCTAAACCTATCAAAGTTTGTAACAATCAAATGCTTGTAATTTTTACTGGAGCGTCATAAAGCCTTGAAATTTTGTGCCAATAAAGTACTGGAGCCTCTGATAAATTTAATCTATCGCTCATAGCTATGCTACCCTTGAGTCCCAAATCAAACACTGATAAAACTTCAAATGGCCCTAACTTCTATACGGTGCGTCCTACACCTATCAAAGTTTGCAACAATCAAATGCTTGTAACTATTTAATGGAGCGTCATAAAACCTTGAAATTTTGTGACAATAAAGTACTCGTGCTTCTTATCAATTTAAGCTATCGCTGGTAGCTATGCTCCCTTTGAGTCCCAAATCAAACACTGATAAAACTTCAAATGGCCCTAACTTCTATACTGTGCGTCCTATACCTATCAAAGTTTGCAACATTATAATGCTTGTACCTTTTTACTGGAGCGTCATAAAACCTTGAAATTTTGTGACAATAAAGTACTGGAGCCTCTTATCAATTTAAGCTATCGCTCACTCGCTACTCGTGAGTCCCAAATCAAACACTGCTAAAACTTCAAATGGCCCTAATTTCTGAACGGTACGTCCTAAACCTATCAAAGTTTGTAACAATCAAATGCTTGTTATTTTTACTGGAGCGTAATATAATCTTGAAATATTGTGACAATAAAGTACTCGAGCCTCTTATCAATTTAAGCTATCGCTCATAGCTATGCTACGCTTGAGTCCCAAATTAAACATGATATAACTTGAAATGGCCCTAACTTCTATACAGTTTAAGCTCATAGCTATGCTATCCTTGAGTCCCAAATAAAACACTGATAAAACTTCAAATGGCCCTAACTATACGGTGCGTCCTACACCTATCAAAGTTTGCAACAATCAAATGCTTGTAACTTTTTGCTGGAGCGTCATAGAACCTTGAAATTTTGTGACAAATAATGTACTCGAGCCTCTTATGAATTTAAGCTATGGCTCATAGCTATGCTACCCTTGAGTCCCAAATCAAACACTGCTAAAACTTCAAATGGCCCTAACTTCTGTACGGTGCGTCCTAAACCTATCAAAGTTTGTAACAATCAAATGCTTGTAATTTTTACTGGAGCGTCATAAAACCTTGAAATTTTGTGTCAATAAAGTACTGGAGCCTCTGATCATTTTAATCTATCGCTCATAGCTATGCTACCCTTGAGTCCCAAATAAAACACTGATAAAACTTCAAATGGCCCTAACTTCTATAGGGTGCGTCCTACACCTATCGAAGTTTGCAACATTCAAATGCTTGTACCTTTTTACTGGAGAGTAATAAAACCTTTAAATTTTGTGACAATAAAGTACTCGTGCCTCTTGTCAATTTAAGCTATCGCTCATAGCTATGCTACCATTGACGCCAAAATCAAACACTGACAAATCTTCAAATGGCCCCAACTTCTGTACGGTGCGTCCTATACCTATCAAAGTTTGCAACAATCAAATGCTTGTAACTCTTTATTGGAGCGTCATAAAATCTTGAAATTTTGTGACAATAAAGTACTCAAGCCTCTTGTCAATTTAAGCTATCGCTCATAGCTACGCTATCCTTGAGTCCCAAAACAAACACTGCTAAAACTTCAAATGGCCCTAACTTCTTCCTACACCTATCAAAGTTTGCAACAATCAAAAGCTTTGTAACTTTTTACTGCGGCGTCATAAAATCTAGAAATTTTGTGAAAATAAAGTGTTCGTGCCTCTTACCAATTTAAGCTATCCCTCATAGTTATACTATCCTTGAGTCCCAAAACAAACACCGATAAAACTTCAAATGGCCCTAACTTCTATAGGGTGCACCCCATACCTATCAAACTTTGCAACAATCAAATGCTTGCAACTTTTTACTGGAGCGTAATAAAACCTTGAAATTTTGTGACAATAATGTACTCGTGCCTCTTATCTATTTAAGTTATCGCTTGTAGCTATGCTACCCTTGAGTCCCAAATCAAACACTGAAAAAACTTCAAATGACCCTAACTTCTATACTGTACGTCCTGTACCTATCAAAGTTTGCAAGATTCAAATGCTTTTTACTGAAGCGTCATAAAACCTTGAAATTTTGTGACAATAAAGTACTTGTGCCTCTTATCAATTTAAGCTACCGCTCATAGCTATGCTACCCTTGAGTCCCAAATGAAACACTTCAAATGGCCCTAACTTCTATACGGTGCGCCCTACACCTATCAAAATTTGCAATATTCAAATGCTTGTAACTTTTTACTGGAGCGTAATAAAATCTTGAAATATTGTGACAATAAAGTACTCGAGCCCCTTATCAATTTAAGCTATCGCTCATAGCTATGCTACCCTTGAGTCCCAAATCAAACATGATATAACTTGAAATGGCCCTAACTTCTATACTGTTTAAGCTATCGCTAATAGCTATGCTGCCCTTGAGTCCCAAATCAAACACTGCTAAAACTTCAAATGGCCCTAACTTCTGTACGGTGCGTAATATACCTGTCAAAGTTTGCAACAATCAAATGCTTGTAACTCTTTATTGGAGCGTCATGAAATCTTGAAATTTTGTCACAATAAATTACTCGACCCTCTTGTCAATTAAAGTTATCGCTTATAGCTATGCTACCTTTGAGTCCCAAGTCAAACACTGATAAAACTTCAAATGGCCCTAACTTCTAACGGGGCGACCTACACCTATCAAAATTTGCTACAATCAAATGCTTGTAATTTTTTACTGGAGCGTCATAAAACCTTGAAATTTTGTGACAAGAGCCTCTTATGAATGTATGCTATCACTCATTGCTATGCTACCCTTGAGTCCCAAATCAAAAACTGCTAAAACTTCAAATGGCCCTAACTTTTGTACAGCCAAATGCTTGTAACTATTTACTGGAGCGTCATAAAACCTTGAAATTTTGTGACAATAAAGTACTCGTGCCTCTTATCAATTTAAGGTATCGCTGGTAGCTATGCTACCTTTGAGTCCCAAATCAAACACTGATAAAACTACAAATGGCCCTAACTTCTATACTGTGCGTCCCATACCTATCAAAGTTTGCAACATTCAAATGCTTGTACCTTTTTACTGGAGCGTCATAAAACCTTGAAATTTTGTGACAATAAAGTACTCGAGCCTCTTATCAATTTAAGCTATCGCTCACTCGCTACTCGTTAGTCCCAAATCAAACACTGCTAAAATTTCAAATGGCCCTAACTTCTGTACGGTGCGTCCTAAACCTATCAAAGTTTATAACAAATGCTTGTAATTTTTACTGGAGCGTCATAAAATCTTGAAATTTTGTGACAATAGAGTACTCATGCCTCTTATAAATGTAAGCTGTCGCTCATAGCTATGCTACCCTTGAGTCCCAAATCAAACACTTCAAATGGCCCTAACTTCTATACGGTGCGCCCTACACCTATCAAAATTTGCAATATTCAAATGCTTGTAACTTTTTACTGGAGCGTAATAAAATCTTGAAATATTGTGACAATAAAGTACTCGAGCCTCTTATCAATTTAAGCTATCGCTCATAGCTATGCTACCCTTGAGTCCCAAATCAAACATGATATAACTTGAAATGGCCCTAACTTCTATACAGTTTAAGCTATCGCTAATAGCTATGCTACCCTTGAGTCCCAAATCAAACACTGCTAAAACTTCAAATGGCCCTGACTTCTGTACGGTGCGTAATATACCTATCAAAGTTTGCAGCAATCAAATGCTTGTAACTCTTTATTGGAGCGTCATAAAATCTTGAAATTTTGTGACAATAAAGTACTCGTGCCTCTTATCTATTTAAGTTATCGCTTGTAGATATGCTACCCTTGAGTCCCAAATCAAACACTGATAAAATTTTAAATAGCCTTAACTTCTATACGGCGCGTCCTACAACTATCAAAGTTTGCAACAATCAAATGCTTGTTACTTTTTACTGGAGCGTAATAAAACCTTGAAATTTTGTGACAATAAAGTACTCGTGCCTCTTGTCAATTTAAGCTATCGCTCATAGCATGCTACCCTTGACTCCCAAATTAAACACTACTAAAACTTCAAATGGCCCTAACTTCTGTACCTATCAAAGTTTGCAACAATAAAATGCTTGTAACTCTTTATTGGAGAGTCATAAAATCTTGAAATTTTGTCACAATAAACTACTCGACCCTCTTGTCAATTAAAGTTATCGCTTATAGCTATGCTACCTTTGAGCCCCAAATCAAACACTGATAAAACTTCAAATGGCCCTAACGTCTAACGGGGCGACCTACACCTATCAAAATTTGCTACAATCAAATGCTTGTAATTTTTTACTGGAGCGTCATAAAACCTTGAAATTTTGTGACAAATAATGTACAAGAGCCTCTTATCAATTTAAGCTATCGCTCATAGCTATGCTACCCGTGAGTCCCAAATCAAACACTGATAAAACTTCAAATGGCCCTAACTTCTATACGGTGCGTCCTACACCTATCAAAGTTTGCAACAAGCAAATGCTTGTAACTATTTACTGGAGCGTCATAAAACCTTGAAGTTTTGTGACAATAAAGTACTCGTGCCTCTTATCAATTTAATGTATCGCTGGTAGCTATGCTACCTTTGAGTCCCAAATCAAAGACTGATAAAGCTGCAAATGGCCGTAACTTCTATACTGTGCATCCCATACCTATCAAAGTTTGCAACATTCAAATGCTTGTACCTTTTTACTGGAGCGTCATAAAACCTTGATCTGTTGTGAAAATAAAGTACACGAGCCTCTTATCAATTTAAGCTATCGCTCACTCGGTAACTTCTGTACGGTGCGTCCTAAACCTATCAAAGTTTATAACAATCAACTGCTTGTAATTTTTACTGGAGCGTCATAAAATCTTGAAATTTTGTGACAATAGAGTACTCATGCCTCTTATAAATTTAAGCTATCGCTCATAGCTATGCTACCCTTGAGTCCCAAATCAAACATGATATAACTTGAAATGGGCCTAACTTCTATACAGTTTAAGCTATCGCTAATAGCTATGCTGCCCTTGAGTCCCAAATCAAACACTGCTAAAACTTCAAATGGCCCTAACTTCTGTACGGTGCGTAATATACCTGTCAAAGTTTGCAACAATCAAATGCTTGTAACTCTTTATTGGAGCGTCATGAAATCTTGAAATTTTGTGACAATAAAGTACTCGTGCCTCGTATCTATTTAAGTTATCGCTTGTAGCTATGCTACCCTTGAGTCCCAAATCAAACACTGATAAAATTTCAAATAGCCTTAACTTCTATACGGCGCGTCCTACAACTATCAAAGTTTGCAATATTCAAATGCTTGTAACGTTTTACTGGAGCGTCATAAAATCTTGAAATTTTGTGGCAATAAAGTACTCGTGACTCTTATCAATTTAAGCTATCGCTAAGGGCTATGCTACCCTTGAGTCCCACATCAAACACTGCTAAAACTTCAAATGGCCCTAACTTCTATACTGTGCGTCCTACACCTATTAAAGATTGCAACATTAAAATGCTTGTAACTTTTTACTGGAGCGTAATAAAACCTTGAAATTTTGTGACAATAAAGTACTCGTGCCTCTTGTCAATTTAAGCTATCGCTCATAGCATGCTACCCTTGAGTCCCAAATTAAACACTGATAAAACGTCAAATGGCCCTAACTTCTGTACCTATCAAAGTTTGAAACAATAAAGTGCTTGTAACTCTTTATTGGAGCGTCATAAAATCTTGAAATTTTGTCACAATAAATTACTCGACCCTCTTGTCAATTAAAGTTATCGCTTATAGCTATGCTACCTTTGAGTCCCAAATCAAACACTGATAAAACTTCAAATGGCCCTAACTTCTAACGGGGCGACCTACACCTATCAAAATTTGCTACAATCAAATGCTTGTAATTTTTTACTGGAGCGTCATAAAACCTTGAAATTTTGTGACAAATAATGTACTCGAGCCTCTTATCAATTTAAGCTATCGCTCATAGCTATGCTACCCTTGAGTCCCAAATCAAACACTGATAAAACTTCAAATGGCCCTAACTTCTAACGGGGCGACCTACACCTATCAAAATTTGCTACAATCAAATGCTTGTAATTTTTTACTGGAGCGTCATAAAACCTTGAAATTTTGTGACAAGAGCCTCTTATGAATTTATGCTATCACTCATTGCTATGCTACCCTTGAGTCCCAAATCAAACACTGCTAAAACTCCAAATGGCCCTAACTTTTGTACAGCCAAATGCTTGTAACTATTTACTGGAGCGTCATAAAACCTTGAAATTTTGTGACAATAAAGTACTCGTGCCTCTTATCAATTTAAGATATCGCTGGCAACTATGCTACCTTTGAGTCCCAAATCAAACACTGATAAATCTTCAAATGGCCCTAACTTCTATACTGTGCGTCCCATACCTATCAAAGTTTGCAACATTCAAATGCTTGTACCTTTTTACTGGAGCGTCATAAAACCTTGAAATTTTGTGACAATAAAGTACTCGAGCCTCTTATCAATTTAAGCTATCGCTCACTCGCTACTCGTTAGTCCCAAATCAAACACTGCTAAAATTTCAAATGGCCCTAACTTCTGTACGGTGCGTCCTAAACCTATCAAAGTTTATAACAAATGCTTGTAGTTTTTACTGGAGCGTCATAAAATCTTGAAATTTTGTGACAATAGAGTACTCATGCCTCTTATAAATTTAAGCTGTCGCTCATAGCTATGCTACCCTTGAGTCCCAAATCAAACACTTCAAATGGCCCTAACTTCTATACGGTGCGCCCTACACCTATCAAAATTTGCAATATTCAAATGCTTGTAACTTTTTACTGGAGCGTAATAAAATCTTTAAATATTGTGACAATAAAGTACTCGAGCCTCTTATCAATTTAAGCTATCGCTCATAGCTATGCTACCCTTGAGTCCCAAATCAAACATGATATAACTTGAAATGGCCCTAACTTCTATACAATTTAAGCTATCGCTCATAGCTATGCTACCCTTGAGTCCCAAATCAAACACTGCTAAAACTTCAAATGGCCCTAACTTCTGTACGGTGCGTCCTATACCTATCAAAGTTTGCAACAATCAAATGCTTGTAACTCTTTATTGGAGCGTCATAAAATCTTGAAATTTTGTGACAATAAAGTACTCGTGCCTCTTATCTATTTAAGTTATCGCTTGTAGCTATGCTACCCTTGAGTCCCAAATCAAACACTGATAAAATTTTAAATAGCCTTAACTTCTATACGGCGCGTCCTACAACTATCAAAGTTTGCAACAATCAAATGCTTGTTACTTTTTACTGGAGCGTAATAAAACCTTGAAATTTTGTGACAATAAAGTACTCGTGCCTCTTGTCAATTTAAGCTATCGCTCATAGCATGCTACCCTTGACTCCCAAATTAAACACTGCTAAAACTTCAAATGGCCCTAACTTCTGTACCTATCAAACTTTGCAACAATAAACTGCTTGTAACTCTTTATTGGAGAGTCATAAAATCTTGAAATTTTGTCACAATAAACTACTCGACCCTCTTGTCAATTAAAGTTATCGCTTATAGCTATGCTACCTTTGAGCCCCAAATCAAACACTGATAAAACTTCAAATGGCCCTAACGTATAACGGGGCGACCTACACCTATCAAAATTTGCTACAATCAAATGCTTGTAATTTTTTACTGGAGCGTCATAAAACCTTGAAATTTTGTGACAAATAATGTACAAGAGCCTCTTATCAATTTAAGCTATCGCTCATAGCTATGCTACCCGTGAGTCCCAAATCAAACACTGATAAAACTTCAAATGGCCCTAACTTCTATACGGTGCGCCCTACACCTATCAAAATTTGCAATATTCAAATGCTTGTAACTTTTTACTGGAGCGTAATAAAATCTTGAAATATTGTGACAATAAAGTACTCGAGCCTCTTATCAATTTAAGCTATCGCTCATAGCTATGCTACCCTTGAGTCCCAAATCAAACATGATATAACTTGAAATGGCCCTAACTTCTATACAGTTTAAGCTATCGCTAATAGCTATGCTACCCTTGAGTCCCAAATCAAACACTGCTAAAACTTCAAATGGCCCTGACTTCTGTACGGTGCGTAATATACCTATCAAAGTTTGCAACAATCAAATGCTTGTAACTCTTTATTGGAGCGTCATAAAATCTTGAAATTTTGTGACAATAAAGTACTCGTGCCTCTTATCTATTTAAGTTATCGCTTGTAGCTATGCTACCCTTGAGTCCCAAATCAAACACTGATAAAATTTTAAATAGCCTTAACTTCTATACGGCGCGTCCTACAACTATCAAAGTTTGCAACAATCAAATGCTTGTTACTTTTTACTGGAGCGTAATAAAACCTTGAAATTTTGTGACAATAAAGTACTCGTGCCTCTTGTCAATTTAAGCTATCGCTCATAGCATGCTACCCTTGACTCCCAAATTAAACACTACTAAAACTCCAAATGGCCCTAACTTCTGTACCTATCAAAGTTTGCAACAATAAAATGCTTGTAACTCTTTATTGGAGAGTCATAAAATCTTGAAATTTTGTCACAATAAACTACTCGACCCTCTTGTCAATTAAAGTTATCGCTTATAGCTATGCTACCTTTGAGCCCCAAATCAAACACTGATAAAACTTCAAATGGCCCTAACGTCTAACGGGGCGACCTACACCTATCAAAATTTGCTACAATCAAATGCTTGTAATTTTTTACTGGAGCGTCATAAAACCTTGAAATTTTGTGACAAATAATGTACAAGAGCCTCTTATCAATTTAAGCTATCGCTCATAGCTATGCTACCCTTGAGTCCCAAATCAAACACTGATAAAACTTCAAATGGCCCTAACTTCTATACGGTGCGTCCTACACCTATCAAAGTTTGCAACAAGCAAATGCTTGTAACTATTTACTGGAGCGTCATAAAACCTTGAAGTTTTGTGACAATAAAGTACTCGTGCCTCTTATCAATTTAATGTATCGCTGGTAGCTATGCTACCTTTGAGTCCCAAATCAAAGACTGATAAAGCTGCAAATGGCCGTAACTTCTATACTGTGCATCCCATACCTATCAAAGTTTGCAACATTCAAATGCTTGTACCTTTTTACTGGAGCGTCATAAAACCTTGATCTGTTGTGAAAATAAAGTACACGAGCCTCTTATCAATTTAAGCTATCGCTCACTCGGTAACTTCTGTACGGTGCGTCCTAAACCTATCAAAGTTTATAACAATCAACTGCTTGTAATTTTTACTGGAGCGTCATAAAATCTTGAAATTTTGTGACAATAGAGTACTCATGCCTCTTATAAATTTAAGCTATCGCTCATAGCTATGCTACCCTTGAGTCCCAAATCAAACATGATATAACTTGAAATGGGCCTAACTTCTATACAGTTTAAGCTATCGCTAATAGCTATGCTGCCCTTGAGTCCCAAATCAAACACTGCTAAAACTTCAAATGGCCCTAACTTCTGTACGGTGCGTAATATACCTGTCAAAGTTTGCAACAATCAAATGCTTGTAACTCTTTATTGGAGCGTCATGAAATCTTGAAATTTTGTGACAATAAAGTACTCGTGCCTCGTATCTATTTAAGTTATCGCTTGTAGCTATGCTACCCTTGAGTCCCAAATCAAACACTGATAAAATTTCAAATAGCCTTAACTTCTATACGGCGCGTCCTACAACTATCAAAGTTTGCAATATTCAAATGCTTGTAACGTTTTACTGGAGCGTCATAAAATCTTGAAATTTTGTGGCAATAAAGTACTCGTGACTCTTATCAATTTAAGCTATCGCTAAGGGCTATGCTACCCTTGAGTCCCACATCAAACACTGCTAAAACTTCAAATGGCCCTAACTTCTATACTGTGCGTCCTACACCTATTAAAGATTGCAACATTAAAATGCTTGTAACTTTTTACTGGAGCGTAATAAAACCTTGAAATTTTGTGACAATAAAGTACTCGTGCCTCTTGTCAATTTAAGCTATCGCTCATAGCATGCTACCCTTGAGTCCCAAATTAAACACTGCTAAAACGTCAAATGGCCCTAACTTCTGTACCTATCAAAGTTTGAAACAATAAAGTGCTTGTAACTCTTTATTGGAGCGTCATAAAATCTTGAAATTTTGTGACAATAAATTACTCGACCCTATTGTCAATTAAAGTTATCGCTTATAGCTATGCTACCTTTGAGTCCCAAATCAAACACTGATAAAACTTCAAATGGCCCTAACTTCTATACGGTGCGACCTACACCTATCAAAATTTGCTACAATCAAATGCTTGTAATTTTTTACTGGAGCGTCATAAAACCTTGAAATTTTGTGACAAATAATGTACAAGAGCCTCTTATCAATTTAAGCTATCGCTCATAGCTATGCTACCCTTGAGTCCCAAATCAAACACTGATAAAACTTCAAATGGCCCTAACTTCTAACGGGGCGACCTACACCTATCAAAATTTGCTACAATCAAATGCTTGTAATTTTTTACTGGAGCGTCATAAAACCTTGAAATTTTGTGACAAGAGCCTCTTATGAATTTATGCTATCACTCATTGCTATGCTACCCTTGAGTCCCAAATCAAACACTGCTAAAACTCCAAATGGCCCTAACTTTTGTACAGCCAAATGCTTGTAACTATTTACTGGAGCGTCATAAAACCTTGAAATTTTGTGACAATAAAGTACTCGTGCCTCTTATCAATTTAAGATATCGCTGGTAGCTATGCTACCTTTGAGTCCCAAATCAAACACTGATAAAACTTGAAATGGCCCTAACTTCTATACTGTGCGTCCTATACCTATCAAAGTTTGCAACATTCAAATGCTTGTACCTTTTTACTGGAGCGTCATAAAACCTTGAAATTTTGTGACAATAAAGTACTCGAGCCTCTTATCAATTTAAGCTATCGCTCACTCGCTACTCGTTAGTCCCAAATCAAACACTGCTAAAATTTCAAATGGCCCTAACTTCTGTACGGTGCGTCCTAAACCTATCAAAGTTTATAACAAATGCTTGTAGTTTTTACTGGAGCGTCATAAAATCTTGAAATTTTGTGACAATAGAGTACTCATGCCTCTTATAAATTTAAGCTGTCGCTCATAGCTATGCTACCCTTGAGTCCCAAATCAAACACTTCAAATGGCCCTAACTTCTATACGGTGCGCCCTACACCTATCAAAATTTGCAATATTCAAATGCTTGTAACTTTTTACTGGAGCGTAATAAAATCTTTAAATATTGTGACAATAAAGTACTCGAGCCTCTTATCAATTTAAGCTATCGCTCATAGCTATGCTACCCTTGACTCCCAAATCAAACATGATATAACTTGAAATGGCCCTAACTTCTATACAGTTTAAGCTATCGCTATTAGCTATGCTACCCTTGAGTCCCAAATCAAACACTGCTAAAATTTCAAATGGCCCTAACTTCTGTACGGTGCGTCCTATACCTATCAAAGTTTGCAACAATCAAATGCTTGTAACTCTTTATTGGAGCGTCATAAAATCTTGAAATTTTGTGACAATAAAGTACTCGAGCCTCTTATCTATTTAAGTTATCGCTTGTAGCTATGCTACCCTTGAGTCCCAAATCAAACACTGATAAAATTTTAAATAGCCTTAACTTCTATACGGCGCGTCCTACAACTATCAAAGTTTGCAACAATCAAATGCTTGTAACTTTTTACTGGAGCGTAATAAAACCTTGAAATTTTGTGACAATAAAGTACTCGTGCCTCTTGTCAATTTAAGCTATCGCTCATGGCATGCTACCCTTGACTCCCAAATTAAACACTGCTAAAACTTCAAATGGCCCTAACTTCTGTACCTATCAAAGTTTGCAACAATAAAATGCTTGTAACTCTTTATTGGAGAGTCATAAAATCTTGAAATTTTGTCACAATAAACTACTCGACCCTCTTGTCAATTAAAGTTATCGCTTATAGCTATGCTACCTTTGAGCCCCAAATCAAACACTGATAAAACTTCAAATGGCCCTAACGTATAACGGGGCGACCTACACCTATCAAAATTTGCTACAATCAAATGCTTGTAATTTTTTACTGGAGCGTCATAAAACCTTGAAATTTTGTGACAAATAATGTACAAGAGCCTCTTATCAATTTAAGCTATCGCTCATAGCTATGCTACCCGTGAGTCCCAAATCAAACACTGATAAAACTTCAAATGGCCCTAACTTCTATACGGTGCGTCCTACACCTATCAAAGTTTGCAACAATCAAATGCTTGTAACTATTTACTGGAGCGTCATAAAACCTTGAAGTTTTGTGACAATAAAGTACTCGTGCCTCTTATCAATTTAATGTATCGCTGGTAGCTATGCTACCTTTGAGTCCCAAATCAAAGACTGATAAAGCTGCAAATGGCCGTAACTTCTATACTGTGCATCCCATACCTATCAAAGTTTGCAACATTCAAATGCTTGTACCTTTTTACTGGAGCGTCATAAAACCTTGAACTGTTGTGAAAATAAAGTACACGAGCCTCTTATCAATTTAAGCTATCGCTCACTCGGTAACTTCTGTACGGTGCGTCCTAAACCTATCAAAGTTTATAACAATCAACTGCTTGTAATTTTTACTGGAGCGTCATAAAATCTTGAAATTTTGTGACAATAGAGTACTCATGCCTCTTATAAATTTAAGCTATCGCTCATAGCTATGCTACCCTTGAGTCCCAAATCAAACACTTCAAATGGCCCTAACTTCTATACGGTGCGCCGGTGCAATATTCAAATGCTTGTAACTTTTTACTGGAGCGTAATAAAATCTTGAAATATTGTGACAATAAAGTACTCGAGCCTCTTATCAATTTAAGCTATCGCTGATAGCTATGCTACCCTTGAGTCCCAAAACAAAAACTGCTAAAAATTCAAATGGCCCTAACTTCTGTAAGGTGCATCCTACACCTATCAAAGTTTGCAACATTCAAATGCTTGTAACTTTTTACTGCAGCGTCATAAAATCTAGAAATTTTGTGATAATAAAGCATTCGTGCCTCTTATCAATTTAAGCTATCCATCATAGTTATGCTACCCTTGAGTCCAAAAACAAACACTGCTAAAACTTCAAATGGCCCTAACTTCTGTACCTATCAAAGTTTGCAACAATAAAATGCTTGTAACTCTTTATTGGAGCGTTATAAAATCTTGAACTTTTGTGGCAATAAAATACTCGTGCCTCTTATCAATTTAAGCTATCGCTAAGGGCTATGCTACCCTTGAGTCCCACATCAAACACTGATAAAACTTCAAATGGCCCTAACGTCTAACGGGGCGACCTACACCTATCAAAATTTGCTAAAATCAAATGCTTGCAATTTTTTACTGGAGCGTCATAAAACCTTGAAATTTTGTGACAAATAATGTACAAGAGCCTCTTAGCAATTTAAGCTATCGCTCATAGCTATGCTACCCTTGAGACCCAAATCAAACACTGCTAAAACTTCAAATGGCCCTAACTTTTGTACGTTACGTCCTAAGCCTATCAAAGTTTGTAACAATCAAATGCTTGTAATTTTTACTGGAACGTCATAAAACCTTGAAATTTTGTGACAATAAAGTACTGCAGCCTCTGATCAATTTAATCTATCGCTCATAGCTATGCTACCCTTGAGTGCCAAATCAAACACTGATAAAACTTCAAATGGCCCTAACTTATATACGGTGCGTCCTACACCTATCAAAGTTTGCAACAATCAAATGCTTGTAAATATTTACTGGAGCGTCATAAAACCTTGAAATTTTGTGACAATAAAGTACTCGTGCCTCTTATCAATTTAAGTTATCGCTGGTAGCTATGCTACTTTTGAGTCCCAAATCAAACACTGATAAAACTGCAAATGGGCCTAACTTCTATACTGTGCGTCCCATACCTATCAAAGTTTGCAACATTCAAATGCTTGTACCTTTTTACTGGAGCGTCATAAAACCTTGAAATTTTGTGACAATAAAGTACTCGAGCCTCTTATCAATTTAAGCTATCGCTCACTCGCTACTCGTTAGTCCCAAATCAAACACTGCTCAAATTTCAAATGGCCCTAACTTCTGTACGGTGCGTCCTACACCTATACAAATTTGCAACAATCAAATGCTTGTAACTCTTTATTTGAGCGTCATAAAACCTTGAAATTTTGTGACAATAAAGTACTCGAGCCTCTTATCAATTTAAGCTATCGCTCACTCGCTACTCGTGAGTCACAGATCAAACACTGCTAAAACTTCAAATGGCCCTACACCTATCAAAATTTGCAATATTCAAATGCTTGTCACTTTTTACTGGAGCGTAATAAAATCTTGAAATATTGTGACAATAAAGTACTCGAGCCTCTTATCAATTTAAGCTATCGCTCATAGCTATGCTACCTTTGAGTCCCAAATCAAACATGATATAACTTGAAATGGCCCTAACTTCTATACAGTTTAAACTATCGCACATAGCTATGCTACCCTTGAGTCCCAAATCAAACACTGCTAAAACTTCAAATGGCCCTAACTTCTGTACGGTGCGTAACATACCTATCAAACTTTGCAACAATCAAATGCTTGTAACTCTTTATTGGAGCGTCATAAAATCTTGAAATTTTGTGACAATAAAGTACTCGAGCCTCTTGTCAATTTAAGCTATCGCTCATAGCTATGCTATCCTTGAGTCCCAAAACAAACACTGCTAAAACTTCAAATGGCCCTAACTTCTGTACGGTGCATCCTACACCTATCAAAGTTTGCAACATTCAAATGCTTGTAACTTTTTACTGCAGCGTCATAAAATCTAGAAATTTTGTGATAATAAAGCATTCGTGCCTCTTATCAATTTAAGATATCCCTCATAGTTATGCTACCCTTGAGTCCAAAAACGAACACTGCTAAAACTTCAAATGGCCCTAACTTCTGTACGGTGCGTCCTACACCTATCAAAGTTTGCAACATTAAAATGCTTGTAACTTTTTACTGGAGCGTAATAAAACCTTGAAATTTTTTGACAATAAAGTACTCGTGCCTCTTGTCAATTTAAGCTATCGCTCATAGTATGCTACCCTTGAGTCCCAAATTAAACACTGCTAAAACTTCAAATGGCCCTAACTTCTGTACCTATCAAAGTTTGCAACAATAAAATGCTTCTAACTCTTTATTGGAGCGCCATAAAATCTTGAAATTTTGTCACAATAAATTACTCGACCCTCTTGTCAATTAAAGTTATCGCTTACAGCTATGCTACTTTTGAGTCCCAAATCAAACACTGATAAAACTTCAAATGGCCCTAACTTCTAACGGGGCGACCGACACCTATCAAAATTTGCTACATTCAAATGCCTGTAACTTTTTACTGGAGCGTCATAAAACCTTGAAATTTTGTGACAAATAATGTACAAGAGCCTCTTATCAGTTTTAAGCTATCGCTCATAGCTATGCTACCCTTGAATCCCAAATCAAACACTGCTAAAATTTCAAATGGCGCTAACTTCAGTACGGTGCGTAATATACCTATCAAAGTTTGCAACAATCAAATGCTTGTAACTCTTTATTGGAGCGTCATAAAATCTTGAAATTTTGGGACAATAAAGTACTCGAGCCTCTTGTCAATTTAAGCTATCGCTCATAGCTATGCTATCCTTGAGAACCAAAATAAACACTGCTAAAACTTCAAATGGCCCTAACTTCTATACGGCGCGTGCTATACCTATCAAAGTTTGCAACAAGGTTTGCAACATTCAAATGCCTGTAACTTTTTACTGGAGCGTAATAAAACCTTGAAATTTTGTGACAATAAAGTACTCGTGCCTCTTATCAATTTAAGCTATCGCTGGTAGCTATGCTACCTTTGAGTCCCAAAGCAAACACTTCAAATGGCCTTAACTTCTATACGGTGCGTCCTACACCTATCAAAGTTTGCAACACTCAAATGCTTGTAACGTTTTACTGCAGCGTCATAAAATCTTGAAATTTTGTGACAATAAAGAACTCGTGCCTCTTATCAATTTAAGCTATAGCTCATAGGTATGCTACACTTGAGTCCCAAATCAAACACTGATAAAACTTCAAATGGCCCTAACTTCTACACTGTGTGTCCTACACCTATAAAAATTTGCAACAATCAACTGCTTGTAACTCTTTATTTGAGCGTCATAAAACCTTTAAATTTTGTGACAATAAAGTACTGGAGCCTCTGATCAATTTAATCTATCGCTCATACCTATGCTACCCTTGAGTCCCAAATCAAACACTGATAAAACTTCAAATGGCCCTAACGTCTATACGGTGCGTCATACAAATATCAAAGTTTGCAACAATCAAATGCTTGTAACTATTTACGTCATAAAGCCTTGAAATTTTGTGACAATAAAGTACTCGTGCCTCTTATCAACTTAAGCTATCGCTGGTAGCTACGCTACCTTTGAGTCCCAAATCAAACACTGAAAAAACTGCACATAGCCCTAACTTCTATACTGTGCGTCCTATACCTATCAAAGTTTGCAACATTCAAATGCTTGTACCTTTTTACTGGAGCGTCATAAAACCTTGAAATTTTGTGACAATAAAGTACTCGAGCCTCTTATCAATTAAGCTATCGCTCACTCGCTACTCGTGAGTCCCAAATCAAACACTGCTAAAATTTCAAATGGCCCTAACTTCTGTACGGTGCGTCCTAAAACTATCAAAGTTTGTAACAATCAAATGCTTGTAATTTTTACTGGAGCGTCATAAAACCTTGAAATTTTGTGACAATAAAGTACTGGAGCCTCTCATCAATTTAATCTATCGCTCAGAGATATGCTACCCTTGAGTCCCAAATCAAACACTGATAAAACTTCAAATTGCCCTAATTTCTGTACGGTGCGACCTATACCTATCAAAGTTTGTAAGAATCAAATGTTTGTAATTTTTACCGGAGCGTCCTAAAATCTTGAAATTTTGTGACAATAGAGTACTCATGCCTCTTATAAATTTAAGCTATCGCTCATAGCTATGCTACCCTTGAGTCCCAAATCAAACACTTCAAATGGCCTTAACTTATTTACGGTGCGTCCTACACCTATCAAAGTTTGCAACAATCATATGCTTGTAACTATTTACTGTAACTTGTAACTATTTACTGGAGCGTCATAAAACCTTGAAATTTTGTGACAACAAGTACACGTGCCTCTTATCAATTTAAGCTATCGCTGGTAGCTATGCTACCTTTGAGTCCCAAATCAAACAGTGATAAAACTGCAAATGGCCCTAACTTCTATACTGTGCGTCCTATACCTATCAAAGTTTGCAACATTCAAATCCTTGTACGTTTTTAGTGGAGCGTCATAAAACCTTGAAATTTTGTGACAATAAAGTACTCGTGCCTCTTATCAATTTAAGCTATCGCTGGTAGCTATGCTACCCTTGAGTCCCAAATCAAACACTTCAAATGGCTTTTACTTCTATACGGTGCGTCCTACACCTATCAAAATTTGCAACACTCAAATGCTTGTAACGTTTTACTGGAGCGTCATAAAATCTTGAAATTTTGTGACAATAAAGTACTCGTGCCTCTTATCAATTTAAGCTATTGCTCATAGCATGCTACCCTTGAGTCCCAAATTAAACATTGCTAAAACTTCAAATGGCCCTAACTTCTTCTGTACCTATCAAAGTTTGCAACAATAAAAAGCTTGTAACTATTTATTGGAGCGTCGTAAAACCTTGAAATTTTGTGACAATAAAGTACTCGTGCCTCTTATCAATTTAAGCTATCGCTGGTAGCTATGCTACCTTTGAGTCCCAAATCAAACACTGATAAAACTGCAAATAGCTCTAACTTCTATACTGTGCGTCCAATACCTATCAAAGTTTGCAACACTCAAATGCTTGTACGTTTTTACTGAAGCGTCATAAAACCTTGAAATTTTGTGACAATAAACTACTCGAGCCTATTATCAATTTAAGCTATCGCTCACTCGCTACTCGTGAGTCCCAAATCAAACACTCCTAAAATTTCAAATGGCCCTACCTTCTGTACGGTGCGTCCTAAAACTATCAAAGTTTGTAACAATCAAATGCTTGTAATTTTTACTGGAGCGTCATAAAATCTTGAAATTTTGTGACAATAGAGTACTCATGCCTCTTATAAATTTAAGCTATCGCTCATAGCTATGCTACCCTTGAGTTCCAAATCAAACACTTTAAATGGCCTTAACTTCTTAATGGTGCGTCCTACACCTATCAAAGTTTGCAACAATCAAATGCTTGTAACTATTTACTGGAGCGTAATAAAACCTTGAAATTTTGTGACAATAAAGTACTCGTGCCTCTTATCAATTTAAGCTATCGCTGGTAGCTATGCTACCTTTGAGTCCCAAATCAATCACTGATAAAATTGCAAATGGCCCTAACTTCTATACTGTGCGTCATATACCTATCAAAGTTTGCAACATTCAAATGCTTGTACCTTTTTACTGGAGCGTCATAAAACCTTGAAATTTTGTGACAATAAACTACTCGAGCCTCTTATCAATTTAAGCTATCGCTCACTCGCTACTCGTGAGTCCCAAATCAAACACTGCAAAAACTTCAAATGGCCCTAACTTTTGTACGGTACGTGCTAAACCTATCAAAGTTTGTAACAATCAAATGCTTGTAATTTTTACTGGAGCGTCATAAAGCCTTGAAATTTTGTGACAATAAAGTACTGGAGCGGCTGATCAATTTAATCTATCGCTCATAGCTATGCTACCCTTGAGTCCCAAATCAAACACTGATAAAGCTTCAAATGGCCCTAACTTCTATACGGTGCGTCCTACACCTCTCAAAGTTTGCAACAATCAAATGCTGGTAACTATTTACTGGAGCGTCATAAAACCTTGAAATTTTGTGACAATAAAGTACTTGTGCCTCTTATCAATTTAAGCTATCGCTGGTAGCTATGCTACCTTTGAGTCCCAAATCAATCACTGATAAAATTGCAAATGGCCCTAACTTCTATACTGTGCGTCATATACCTATCAAAGTTTGCAACATTCAAATGCTTGCACCTTTTTACTGTAGAGTCATAAAACCTTGAAATTTTGTGACAATAAAGTACTCGAGCCTCTTATCAATTTAAGCTATCGCTCACTCGCTACTCGTTAGTCCCAAACACTGCTAAAATTTCAAATGGCCCTAACTTCTGTACGGTGCGTCGTAAACCTATCAAAGTTTGTAACAATCAAATGCTTGTAACTCTTTATTGGAGCGTCATAAAAACTTGAAATTTTGTGACAATAAAGTACTCGAGCCTCTTGTCAAGTTAAGCTATCGCTCCCTCGCTACTCGTGAGACCCACATCAAACACTGCTAAAACTTCAAATGGCCCTAACTTCTATACGGTGCGCCCTACACCTATCAAAATTTGCAACAATCAAATGCTAATAACTATTTACTGGAGCGTCATAAAACCTTGAAATTTTGTGACAATAAAGTACTCGCGCCTCTTATCAATTTAAGCTATCGCTGGTAGCAATGCTACCTTTGAGTCCCAAATCAAACACTTAAAATGGCCTTAGCTTCTATACGGTGCGTCTTACACCTATCAAAGTTTGCAACACTCAAATGCTTGTAACGTTTTATTGTTGCGTCATAAAATCTTGAAATTTTGTGACAATAAAGTACTCGTGCCTCTTAGCAATTTAAGCTATCCCTCATAGTTATGCTACCCTTGAGTCCCAAAACAAACACTGATAAAACTTTAAATGGCCCTAACTTCTATAGGGAGCACCCCATACCTGTCAAAGTTTGCAACAATCAAATGCTTGTAGCTATTTACTGGAGCGTAATAAAACCTTGAAATTTTGTGACAATAATGTACTCGTGCGTCTTATCAATTTAAGCTATCGCTTGTAGCTAGTCTACCCTTTGAGTCCCAAATCAAACACTGAAAAACTTCAAATGGCCCTAACTTCTATACTGTGCATCCTATACCTACCAAAGGTTGCAACATTCAAATGCTTTTTACTCTAGCGTCATAAAACCTTGAAATTTTGTAAAAAAAAGTACTTGTGCCTCTTATCAATTAACGCTATCGCTCATAGCTATGCTACCCTTGAGTCTCAAATGAAACACTGATAAAACTTCAAAAGGCCCTAATTTCTAACGGGGCGACCTACACCTATCAAAATTTACTACAATGAAATGCTTGTAATTTTTTACTGGAGCGTCATAAAACCTTGAAATTTTGTGACAAATAATGTACAAGAGCCTCTTATCAATTTAAGCTATCGCTCATAGCTATGCTACCCTTGAGTCCAAATCAAACACTGATAAAACTTCAAATGGCCTTAACTTCTATACGGTGCGTCATACAACTATCAAAGTTTGCAATATTTAAATACTTGTAACTTTTTACTGGAGTGTAATAAGATCTTGAAATATTGTGAAAATAAATTACTCGAGCCTCTTATCAATTTAAGCTATCGCTCATAGTTATGCTACCCTTGAGTCCCAAATCAAACATGATATAACTTGAAATGGGCTTAACTTCTATGCGTGCTACACCTATCAAAGTTTGCAACACTCAAATGCGTGAAACGTTTTACTGGAGCGTCATAAAGTCTTGAAATTTTGTGGCAATAAAGTACTCGTGCCTCTTATCAATCTAAGCTATCGCTAAGGGCTATGCTACCCTTGCACTCCACATCAAACACTGCTAAAACTTCAAATGGCCCTAACTTCTCTACTGTGCGTCCTACACCTATCAAAATTTGCAATATTCAAATGCTTGTAACTTTTTACTGGAGTGTAATAAGATCTTGAAATATTGTGAAAATAAATTACTCGAGCCTCTTATCAATTTAAGCTATCGCTCATAGTTATGCTACCCTTGAGTCCCAAATCAAACATGATATAACTTGAAATGGGCTTAACTTCTATGCGTGCTACACCTATCAAAGTTTGCAACACTCAAATGCGTGAAACGTTTTACTGGAGCGTCATAAAATCTTGAAATTTTGTGACAAGAGGTACTCTTGCCTCTTATCAATTTAAGCTATCGCTCATAGCTATGCTACCCTTGAGTCCCAAATCAAACACTGATAAAACTTCAAATGGCCCTAACTTCTACACGGTGCGCCCTACACCTATCAAAGTTTGCAATATTCAAAAGGCTTGTAACTTTTTACTAGAGCGTAATAAAATCTTGAAATATTGTGACAATAAAGTACTCGAGCCTCTTATCTATTTAAGCTATCGCTCATAGCTATGCTACCCTTGTGTCCCAAATGAAACATGATATAACTTGAAATGGCCCAAACATCTATACAGTTTAAGCTATCGCTCATAGCTATGCTACCCTTGAGTCCCAAATCAAACACAGCTAAAACTTCAAATGGCCCTAACTTCTGTACGGTGCGTCCTATACCTATCAAAGTTTGCAACAATCATATGCGTGTAACTTTTTCTTGCAGCGTCATAAAATCTAGAAATTTTGTGACAATAAAGTATTCGTTCCTTTTATCAATTTACGCTATCCCTCATAGTTATGCTACCCTTGAGTCCCAAACCAAACACTGATAAAACTTTAAATGGCCCTAACTTCTATAGGGTGCACCCCATACCTGTCAAAGTTTGCAACAATCAAATGCTTGTAGCTTTTTACTGGAGCGTAATAAAACCTTGAAATTTTGTGGCAATAATGTACTCGTGCGTCTTATCAATTTAAGCTATCGCTTGTAGCTATGCTACCATTGAGTCCCAAATCAAACACTGAAAAACTTCAAATGGCCCTAACTTCTATACTGTTTGTCCTATACCTACCAAAGTTTGCAACATTCAAATGCTTTTTACTGGAGCGTCATAAAACCTTGAAATTTTGTGACAATAAAGTACTCGAGCCTCTTATCAATTTAAGCTATCGCTCACTCGCTACTCGTGAGCCCCAAATCAAACACTGCTAAAACTTCAAATGGCCCTAACTTCTAAACGGTGCGCCCTACACTTATCAAAGTTTCCAATATTCAAAAGCTTGTAACTTTTTATTGGAGCGTAATAATATCTTGAAATATTGTGAAAATATAGTACTCGAGCCCCTTATCAATTTAAGCTATCGCTCATAGTTATGCTACCCTTGAGTCCCAAATCAAACATGATATAACTTGAAATGGGCTTAACTTCTATACTTGAAATGGGCTTAACTTCTATACTTGAAATGGGCTTAACTTCTATGCGTCCTACACCTATCAAAGTTTGCAACACTCAAATGCTTGTAACATTTTACTGGAGCGTCATAAAATCTTGAAAATTTGTGACAATAAAGTACTCGTTCCTCTTATCAATTTAAGCTATCGCTCATAGCTATGCTACCCTTGAGTCCAAATCAAACACTGACAAAACTTCAAATGGCCTTAACTTCTATACGGTGCGTCATACAACTATCAAAGTTTGCAATATTTAAATACTTGTATCGTTTTACTGGAGCGTCATAAAGTCCTGAAATTTTGTGGCAATAAAGTACTCGTGCCTCTTATCAATCTAAGCTATCGCTAAGGGCTATGCTACCCTTGAGCTCCACATCAAACACTGCTAAAACTTCAAATGGCCCTAACTTCTATACTGTGCGTCCTACACCTATCAAAATTTGCAATATTCAAATGCTTGCAACTTTTTACTGGAGTGTAATAAGATCTTGAAATATTGTGAAAATAAATTACTCGAGCCTCTTATCAATTTTAGCTATCGCTCATAGTTATGCTACCCTTGAGTCCCAAATCAAACATGATATAACTTGAAATGGGCTTAACTTCTATGCGTGCTACACTTATCAAACTTTGCAACACTCAAATGCGTGAAACGTTTTACTGGAGCGTCATAAAATCTTGAAATTTTGTGAGAATAAGGTACTCGTGCCTCTTATCAATTTAAGCTATCGCTCATAGCTATGCTACCCTTGAGTCCCAAATCAAACACTGATAAAACTATAAAAGAAATTCAGCAGATGAAAACGTATAAAAACAGCGGAGAAAAAAACACGGGAAAACAGAATAAATACTCAATAAAAAACAACGAAAACACAATAACATTGTCAAAAAGTTTTTTGCGATAATTTAAACATAAATAACTGGTGTAATAAATCGGAATCTTTCCTCAATCAATAAAAAATTTTTTTTGTAGAAAACTTTATAAAAGTACTAAGCACTGCAGGCAAATGCGTGCAGATAGCCACACTCCTTACTCGCAGTAATTAAGCGCAATAGGATAAATGGCGGACGAAGAGACCGAAAATGAAAAAAATAAAACATGGTGTAAAAAATGTAAAAAAAAAGTAGAAACAAGAGGATTAAAATGTGAAGGTCTGTGCCAATCATGGTGGCATATAGATTGCATCAATTATACAGACGAAGATTACAATGCAATTGCTACCTTAAAAAATAAATGCTTATGGGTCTGTGATACGGACAAAAAAAAGTTCAAGCAATGGTTAAAGGGAGAGTCTAGTTTAGATAAAATAAGTGCAACAAACGAAGAAATTAAGCAAGGAAATGAAAACATTAAAGAGCAAATAAACGAAATAAAAAATACATTAAACAATATAGAAAAGAACAACAACAACAACAAACAACAAGCTCCAACCTATGCAGCAGTGTTAGCAACGGACATTAATAAACAATATCCCAGTAGACCAAAAAGCCAAAACAGCATAATTATCTTACCAACAGAGAACACACAAGATAGCAAAGATACCGAAAAACAAATCAAATCGAAAATATTACCAGCAAAAATCAAAATAGGGATTTCATCTATAAAGCACATCAATCAAGGAGGAATAATTGTTACAACACTAGATACTGAGGGAAGGGATAAGTTACAAACAGAAATTAAACAGCAGTTCACAGAGGGTTATAAGATATCAGTTCCTAAAATAAAAACACCAAAAATATTAATCTCTAATATAGACCACGAATATAATGAAGAGGATTTAGTAGAAGAATTAGTTGCAACCAATTATTTTATCGACACAAATGATACAATTAACATGGCACATAAGTATCTCAATAGAAAGAATAATTTATGGAATTATATCGTTGAAGTCTCTGGAGAAACGCTAGAAAAAATGGCAAACAGGTACGTGATGCTTAACTATAGGTCACAATTTGTAAAAGAATATGTATCGGTCACACGATGTTTTAAATGTCAAAAATATCACCATTCAAGTAAAAAATGCGAAGGAGAAGAAGCTTGCGGAATGTGTGCAGAAAGTCATGACACTAGAACATGTAAAATAACTAGAAATTACAAGTGCATTAATTGTTTAAGAGCAAATAAACATGGATCTACTTTTGCCTGCGATCATAGAGCAGGTGCGAAAAATTGTAGTGTACACATAGCAAAAATAAATGCGGAAAGAGAACGAATTAGCTACCAAACATGAAAGAAAACTCTAGCCTAAATATATTCTACCTAAACATATGCAGTATTCGAAATAAATTATATGACTTAGAAATAATGGTCAATAACTTGCAAAATATAGATGTGATAATTGTCACAGAAACATGGCTATATTACAACGAAATAAAAACATACAACATACCAAATTATAACTCCATACATAACTGTAGAAATGAAAAACGTGGTGGTGGTACTGTAATTTTTATTAAAGAATGCATTACATACAATGAACTCATTAAAGAAGAAAATTACAACCTAACATTAATTGAAATAACAAACATGAAAAAACCTATATCGATTGGTACGTTTTATAAGGCTCCGAATGAAAATAATAACACGTTTATTAATTTCATTGAAGAAAAGCTGCTAAATAGAAAAAACTGTATCTACTTTGCCGATGTTAACATTAACTTATTAGAACGAACAAATACTGTCATCAAATACTCAGACCTGATACTTACCAATGGATTTACATTTGTTAACAACAATTTACCTACAAGACAAACGAACAACTCAAATACACTTATAGATCACATTATCTGAAATGTCGATACAACACACGAAATAAGCTTTAATCTGGAGGATACGGACATTTCCGATCACAAATATACCACGGCAAAAATAACAGAACTAAAACCGAAAAAACAACCGATGAAAGATCATATCATACCAAAAACAAATTATTATAAAATGATAGATATAGTAAAAAATGAGGTTAATAACAGAACAATAATAGAAATAGAAGAATTAATACAAATAATACAAAATGCGAAAAAAATATCTACTAGACATATCAAAATCAGGTCTCGAGATAACAATTGGATCACAGCTGAACTTAAAAAAAAACTAAAGCATAGACAAGAACTATACAAAAAATGGAAATCTCAACCTTATGATCAAAATAAACACAATGAATACAAAAAAATTAAAAAAGATGTAGAGTCTTTAATAAAAAACAACAAGCAGAAACACATAAATGAACAAATTACAAAATCTGGAAATAATTCAAGACAATTATGGCGCGTTATTAACTCAACACTTAAAAATAAGGATGAAACAAAGAACACCTCAAGTATAAGTCAAGAACAGACAACTAAAAACAAAAAAATAATTACAAACAAGTTTAATAAATACTTTAATGAAGCAGCAACAAATTTAGCGAAAAACACTAGAACAACAAATATAGTTACATCGAATATAGTAAATCCAAAATCAATTTTTCTTAAACCAGTTAGCCAGAATGAAATACAACACATTATCACAAACCTTAATAGCAATGCGGCAAAGGGAGTGGATGGAATATCTGTTAAGGATATAAAACTATTGCTGCCAACAATCTCATCTATAATTGTCGATATGATTAACAAATGTTTCACAACTGGAATTTTCCCAACTTGTTTAAAAAAGGCCATTATATCACCAATTTATAAGAAGGGTAAAAAAGAAAACTGCGAAAACTACAGGCCAATCTCAGTATTGAATGCATTTAGCAAAGTGTTCGAAAAAGCGATTGATAATAGAATCGAAGGCTTTATCAATACAACAATAGGATTTGACAAAAATCAGTTTGGTTTCCTGGCGAGTAGCGGTACTGAGTCAGCGATAACATCATCGATGGAAAAAATATACGACGAACTAGATGAAAAAAAATTAGTTGCAGCAACATTTATAGATCTTTCAAAAGCATTTGACCTTGTTGATCATACAAAATTGCTTAATACTCTAAATGATATAGGTATACGAGGAGTAGCTAACAAGTTGATACAAAGCTACCTCAACAACAGGCCTCATATCGTAAGAATCGATGGCGAATGTAGTGAAGAGCTCACAAGTATAATTGGAGTGCCTCAAGGATCGATCCTGGGCCCAAGACTTTATTTATTATATATAAACAACATAAAAAATTGCAAATTTAATTCAGTCTACAACATTTATGCCGATGATACGAATTTTATTACAACAGCAAGAACAGAAAAAGAACTAGAAGACAGAATAAACCATGACATGAAGATATATTATGAGTGGGCATGTGGAAATGGACTTAGCATTAACATACAAAAAACCAATTACATTATCTTTAGAACAAATCACAACATTGAAATAAATATAAAAGTAAAAATCAACGATATCGAAATCGAGAAGGTTAAGCTTACAAAATACCTGGGTATGGTTATTGATGAAAAACTAAACTATGAGCAACACATTAAAGAAATAAAAAATTCCATTCTACCTATAGTACGAGCGGTAAAAAGACTTGGCACACTTGAAAGAAAAACAGCGAAACTTATATACACGGGATACATTCTTTCCAAAATTCGTTACAACCTATGCACTTGGAGCCAAAGCAACAAATTTCAAGTAGAGCAAATTGGAAGGCTGATGAATAAATCAATTAGAGTCCTATATAACCAAAATCCAACGATTTCAACAAAAAATTTATACAAAAATACTCAACAAATGGACATCAACCAGCTGATTTACGTAGAAAAATGTAAATATATTTACAAAGTCAAGAACTGCATGCTCAAATCTAAATTGGCACTAACAACAAGAAATACAATTCACAACCATAACACGCGACAAAAACACAACTTGGAAGTTCCAAAAGCCAGAACAACAAAACAACTGAAAAGTTTCAAGCACAGCGCAATAAAACAATTCAACACACTACCTGATGAAATCAAAAACGCAAAATCTATCAATATCTTCAAAAATAAATTAAAGCTATATGTACTGAACTTAAGATAGTTAAATCTAAAAGCTTAAAACTAAAAATTGTGATATCTAATTAGCTTTATACGTAAAAAAAAAAAAAGAAAGAAAAAAAAACAAAAAAAAACAAAACTAAGTTTTTTTTTTTGTTTTCTTTGTTTTTTGATAATATATTTATTACTCTTTTCCTTTTCTATTGCTTTTATATATCCTCTCATACACGGAATAATAAGCCGTCTGAGGATCCAGTAACTTTAAAAAAAATAACAAATATACAAATTTTCATAATTAGCTAAGCAAATATACACAACCTAGAACATAAATTTGTATTAGAAGAAAAGAAATGCAATTTTGAATAAAGTTACTAACGTACAAAAAAAAAAAAAAAAAAAAAACTTCAAATGGCCCTAACTTCTACACGGTGCGCCCTACACCTATCAAAGTTTGCAATATTCAAAAGGCTTGTAACTTTTTACTAGAGCGTAATAAAATCTTGAAATATTGTGACAATAAAGTACACGAGCCTCTTATCTATTTAAGCTATCGCTCATAGCTATGCTACCCTTGAGTCCCAAATGAAACATGATATAACTTGAAATGGCCCAAACTTCTATACAGTTTAAGCTATCGCTCATAGCTATGCTACCCTTGAGTCCCAAATCAAACACAGCTAAAACTTCAAATGGCCCTAACTTCTGTACGGTGCGTCCTATACCTATCAACGTTTGCAGCGTCATAAAATCTAGAAATTTTGTGACAATAAAGTATTCGTTCCTTTTATCAATTTACGCTATCCCTCATAGTTATGCTACCCTTGAGTCCCAAACCAAACACTGATAAAACTTTAAATGGCCCTAACTTCTATAGGGTGCACCCCATACCTGTTAAAGTTTGCAACAATCAAATGCTTGTAGCTTTTTACTGGAGCGTAATAAAACCTTGAAAATTTGTGGCAATAATGTACTCGTGCGTCTTATCAATTTAAGCTATCGCTTGTAGCTATGCTACCATTCAGTCCCAAATCAAACACTGAAAAACTTCAAATGGCCCTAACTTCTATACTGTGTGTCCTATACCAACCAAAGTTTGCAACATTCAAATGCTTTTTACTGGAGCGTCATAAAACCTTGAAATTTTGTGACAATAAAGTACTTGTGCCTCTTATCAATTTACGCTATCGCTCATAGCTATGCTACCCTTGAATCCCAAATGAAACACTGATAAAACTTCAAAAGGCCCTAATTTCTAACGGGGCGACCTACACCTATCAAAATTTGCTACAATCAAAAGCTTGTAATTGTTTACTGGAGCGTCATAAAACCTTGAAATTTTGTGACAAATAATGTACAAGAGCCTCTTTTCAATTTAAGCTATCGGTCATAGCTATGCTACCCATGAGTCCCAAATCAAACACTGCTAAAACTTCAAATGGCCCTAACTTTTGTACGGTGCTTCCTAAACCTATCAAAGTTTGCAACAATCAAATGCTTGTAAGACTTTACTGGAGCGTCATAAAACCTTGAAATTTTGTGACAATAAAGTACTCGAGCCTCTTATCAATTAAAGGTATCGCTCACTCGCTACTCTTGAGTCCCAAATCAAACACTACTAAAAGTTCAAATGGCCCCAACTTCTGTACGGTGCGTCCTAAACCTATCAAAGTTTGTAACAATCAAATGCTTGTAATTTCTACTGGAACGTCATAAAATCTTGAAATTTTGTGACAATAGAGTACTCGTGCCTCTTATCAATTTCGGCTATCGCTCATTGCTATGCTACCCTTGAGTCCCAAATCAAACACTAATAAAACTTCAAATGGCCCTAACTTCTACACTGTGCGTCCTAAACCTATCAAAGTTTGCAACAATCAAATGCTTGTAATTCTTTATTGGAGCGTCATAAAATCTTGAAATTTTCTGACAATAAAGTACTCGAGCCTCTTATCAATCTAAGCTAACGCTCACGCGCTACTTGTGAGTCCCAAATCAAACACTGCTAAAATTTCAAATGGCCCTAATTTCTAAACGGTGCGCCCTACACCTATCAAAATTTGCAATATTCAAATGCTTGTAACTTTTTACTGGAGCGTAATAAAATCTTGAAATATTGTGAAAATAAAGTACTCGAGCCTCTTATCAATTTAAGCTATCGCTCATAGTTATGCTACCCTTGAATCCCAAATCAAACATGATATAATTTGAAATGGGCTTAACTTCTATACTGTCCGTCCTACACCTATCAAAGTTTGCAACACTCAAATGCTTGTAACATTTTACTGGAGAGTCATAAAATCTTGAAATTTTGTACAATAAAGTCCTCGTGCCTCTTATCAATTTAAGCTATCGCTCATAGCTATGCTACCCTTGAGTCCCAAATCAAACACTGATAAAACTTCAGATGGCCCTAACTTATAACGGGGCGACCTACCTATCAAAATTTGCTACAATCAAATGCTTGTAATTTTTTACTGGAGCGTCATAAAACCTTGAAATTTTGTGACAAATAATGTACAAGAGCTTCTAATCAACTTAAGCTATCGCTCATAGCTATGCTACCCTTGAGTCCCAAATCAAACACTGACAAAACTTCAAATGGCCCTAACTTCTATACTGTGCGTCCTATATCTACCAAAGTTTGCAACATTCAAATGATTTTTACTGGAGCGTCATAAAACCTTGAAATTTTGTGACAATAAAGTACTTGTGCCTCTTATCAATTTAAGCTATCGCTCATAGCTATGCTACCCTTGAGTCCCAAAACACTGATAAAACATGAAATGGCCTTAACTTCTATACGGTGCGTCATACAACTATCAAAGTTTGCAATATTCAAATGCTTGTAACGTTTTACTGGAGCGTCATAAAATCTTGAAATTTTGTGGCAATAAAGTACTCGTGCCTCTTATCAATCTAAGCTATCGCTAAGGGCTATGCGACCCTTGAGCTCCACATGAAAGACTGCTAAAACTTCAAATGGCCCTAACTTTTGTACGGTACGTGCTAAACCTATCAAAGTTTGTAACAATCAAATGCTTGTAATTTTTACTGGAGCGTCATAAAACCTTGAAATTTTGTGACTATAAAGTACTGGAGCCTCTGATCAATTTAATTTTTCGCTCATAGCTATGCTACCCTTGAGTCCCAAATCGACCACTGATAAAGCTTCAAATGGCCCTAACTTATAACGGGGCGACCTACACCTATCAAAATTTGCTACAATCAAATGTTTGTAATTTTTTACTGGAGCGTCATAGAACCTTGAAATTTTGTGACAAATAATGTACAAGCGCCTCTTGTCAATTTAAGCTATCGCTCATAGCTATGCTACCCTTGAGTCGCAAATCAAACACTGCTAAATCTTCAAATGGCCCTAACTTTTGTACGGTGCGTCCTATACCTATCAAAGTTTGCAACAATCAAATGCTTGTAACGTTTTACTGGAACGTCATAAAATCTTGAAATTTTGTGACAATAAAGTACTCGTGCCTCTTATCAATTTAATCTATCGCTCATAGCTATGCTACCCTTGAGTCCCAAATAAAACACTGATAAAACTTCAAATGGTCCTAACTTCTATACGGTGCGCCCTACACCTACCAAAGTTTGCAATATTCAAAGGCTTGTAACTTTTTACTAGAGCGTAATAAAATCTTGAAATAATGTGACAATAAAGTACTCAAGCCTCTTATACATTTAAGCTATCGCTCATAGCTATGCTACCCTTGAGTCCCAAATCAAACATGATATAACTTGAAATGGCCCTAACTTCTATACAGTGTAAGCTATCGCTCATAGCTATGCTACCCTTGAGTCCCAAATCAAACACTGATAAAACTTCAAATGGCCCTAACTTCTACACTGTGCGTCCTACACCTATCAAAGTTTGCAACAATCAAATGCTTGTAACTCTTTATTAGAGCGTCATAAAATGTTGAAATTTTGTGACGTTAAGGAACTCGAGCCTCTTATCAATTTAAGCTTTCGGTCACTCACTACTCGTGAGTCCCTAATCAAAAACTGCTAAAACTTTAAATGGCCCTAACTTCTAAACGGTGCGCCCTACACATATAAAAATTTGCAATATTCAAATGCTTGTAACTTTTTACTAGAGCGTAATAAAATGTTGAAATATTGTGAAAATAAAGTACTCGAGCCTCTTATCAATTTAAGCTATCGCTCATAGTTATGCTACCCTTGAGTCCCAAATCAAACACTAATAAAATTTCAAATGGCCCTAACTTCTATACGGTGCGCCCTACACCTATCAAAGTTTGCAATATTCAAAGGCTTCTAACTTTTTACTAGAGCGTAATAAAATCTTGAAATATTGTGACAATAAAGTACTCGAGCCTCTTATCTATTTAAGCTATCGCTCATAGCTATGCTACCCTTGAGTCCCAAATCAAACATGATATAACTTGAAATGGCCCTAACTTCTGTACGGTGCGTCCTATACCTATCAAAGTTTGCAACAATCATATGCGTGTATCTTTTTACTGCAGCGTCATAAAACCTAGAAATTTTGTGACAATAAAGTATTCGTGCCTTTTATCAATTTAAGCTATCCCTCATAGTTATGCTACCCTTGAGTCCCAAAACAAACACTGATAAAACTTTAAATGGCCCTAACTTCTATAGGGTGCACCCCATACCGGTCAAAGTTTGCAACAATCAAATGCTTGTAGCTTTTTTCTGGAGCGTCATAAAACCTTGAAATTTTGTGACAATAAAGTAGTGGAGCCTCTGATCAATTTAATTTACGCTCATAGATATGCTACCCTTGAGTCCCAAATCAAACACTGATAAATCTTCAAATGGCCCTAACTTATAACGGGGCGACCTACACCTATCAAAATTTGCTACAATCAAGTCCTTGTAATTTTTTACTGGAGCGTCATAAAACCTTGAAATTTTGTGACAAATAATGTATAAGAGCTTCTTATCAATTTAAGCTATCGCTCATAGCTATGCTACCCTTGAGTCCCAAATCAAACACTGACAAAACTTCAAATGGCCCTAACTTCTATACTGTGCGTCCTATACCTACCAAAGTTTGCAACATTCAAATGATTTTTACTGGAGCGTCAGCAAACCTTGAAATTTTGTGACAATAAGGTACTTGTGCCTCTTATCAATTTAAGCTATCGCTCATAGCTATGCTACCCTTGAGTCCCAAAACACTGATAAAACATCAAATGGCCTTAACTTCTATACGGTGCGTCATACAACTATCAAAGTTTGCAATATTCAAATGCTTGTAACGTTTTACTGGAGCGTCATAAAATCTTGAAATTTTGTGGCAATAAAGTACTCGCGTCTCTTATCAATCTAAGCTATCGCTAAGGGCTATGCTACCCTTGAGCTCCACATCAAACACTGCTAAAACTTCAAATGGCCCTAACTTTTGTACGGTAAGTCCTAAACCTATCAAAGTTTGTAACAATCAAATGCTTGTAATTTTTACTGGAGCGTCATAAAACCTTGAAATTTTGTGACAATAAAGTACTGGAGCCTCTGATCAATTTAATTTATCGCTCATAGCTATGCTACCCTTGAGTCCCAAATCAAACACTGATAAAGCTTCAAATGGCCCTAACTTATAACGGGGCGACCTACACCTATAAAAAATGCTACAATCAAATGCTTGTAATTTTTTACTGGAGCGTCATAAAACCTTGAAATTTTGTGACAAATAATGTACAAGAGCCTCTTATCAATTTAAGCTATCGCTCATAGCTATGCTACCCTTGAGTCCCAAATCAAACACTGCTAAAACTTCAAATGGCCCTAACTTTTGTACGGTGCGTCCTATACCTATCAAAATTTGCAACAATCAAATGCTTGTAACTCTTTACTGGAGCGTCATAAAACCTTGAAATTTTGTGAGTATAAAGTACTCGAGCCTCTTATCAATTTAAGCTATCGCTCACTCGCTACTGTCGAGTCCCAAATCAAACACTGCTAAAACTTCAAATGGCCCCAACTTCTGTACGGTGCATCCTAAACCTATCAAAGTTTGTAACAATGAAATGCTTGTAATTTCTACTGGAGCGTCATAAAATCTTGAAATTTTGTGACAATAGAGTACTCGTGCCTCTTATCAATTTCAGCTATCGCTCATAGCTATGCTACCCTTGAGTTCCAAATCAAACACTGATAAAACTTCAAATGGCCTTAACTTCTATACGGTGCGTCCTACACCTATCAAAGTTTGCAACACTCAATTGCTTGTAACGATTTACTGGAGCGTCATAAAATCTTGAAATTTTGTGACAATAAAGTACTCTTGCCTCTTATCAATTTAAGCTATCGCTCATAGCTATGCTACCCTTGAGTCCCAAATCAAACACTGATAAAACTTCAAATGGCCCTAACTTCTACACTGTGCGTCCTACACCTATCAAAGTTTGCACCATCAAATGCTTGTAACTCTTTATTGGAGCGTCATAAAATCTTGAAATTTTGTGACATTAAAGAACTCGAGCCTCTTATCAATTTAAGCTATCTCTCACTCGCTACTCGTGAGTCCCAAATCAAACACTGCTAAAACTTCAAATGGCCCTAACTTCTATACAGTGCGCCCTACACCTATTAAAATTTGCAATATTCAAATGCTTGTGACTTTTTACTGGAGCGTAATAAAATCTTGAAATATTGTGAAAATAAAGTACTCGAGCCTCTTATCAATTTAAGCTATCGTTCATAGTTATGCTACCCTTGAGTCCCAAATCAAACATGATATAACTTGAGATGGGTTTAACTTCTATACGGTGCGTCCTACACCTATCAAAGTTTGCAACACTCAAATGCTTGTAACGTTTGACTGGAACGTCATAAAATCTTGAAATTTTGTGACAATAAAGTACTCGTGCCTCTTATCAATTTAAGCTATCGCTCAAAGCTATGCTACCCTTGAGTCCCAAATCAAACACTGATAAAACTTCAAATGGCCCTAACTTCTATACGGTGCGCCCTACACCGTTTGCAATATTCAAAGGCTTATAACTTTTTACTAGAGCGTAATAAAATCTTGAAATATTGTGAGAATAAAGTACTCGAGCCTCTTATCTATTTAAGCTATCGCTCATAGCTATGCTACCCTTGAGTCCCAAATCAAACATGATATAACTTGAAATGGCGCTAACTTCTATACAGTTTAAGCTATCGCTCATAGCTATGCTACCCTTGAGTCCCAAATCAAACACTGCTAAAACTTCAAATGCCCCTAACTTCTGTACGGTGCGTCCTATACCTATCAAAGTTTGCAACAATCATATGCTTATAACTCTTCTTGAGTCCCAAATCAAACACTGCTAAAACTTCAAATGCCCCTAATTTCTATACGGTGCGCCCTACACCTATTAAAATTTGCAATATTCAAATGCTTGTGACTTTTTACTGGAGTGTAATAAAATCTTGAAATATTGTGAAAATAAAGTACTCGAGCCTCTTATCAATTTAAGCTATCGTTCATAGTTATGCTACCCTTGAGTCCCAAATCAAACATGATATAACTTGAGATGGGTTTAACTTCTATACGGTGCGTCCTACACCTATCAAAGTTTGCAACACTCAAATGCTTGTAACGTTTTACTGGAACGTCATAAAATCTTGAAATTTTGTGACAATAAAGTACTCGTGCCTCTTATCAATTTAAGCTATCGCTCATAGCTATGCTACCCTTGCGTCCCAAATCAAAAACTGATAAAACTTCAAATGGCCCTAACTTCTATACGGTGCGCCCTACACCGTTTGCAATATTCAAAGGCTTATAACTTTTTACTAGAGCGTAATAAAATCTTGAAATATTGTGAGAATAAAGTACTCGAGCCTCTTATCTATTTAAGCTATCGCTCATAGCTATGCTACCCTTGAGTCCCAAATCAAACATGATATAACTTGAAATGGCGCTAACTTCTATACAGTTTAAGCTATCGCTCATAGCTATGCTACCCTTGAGTCCCAAATCAAACACTGCTAAAACTTCAAATGCCCCTAACTTCTGTACGGTGCGTCATATACCTATCAAAGTTTGCAACAATCATATGCTTATAACTCTTCTTGAGTCCCAAATCAAACAATGCTAAAACTTCAAATGCCCCTAATTTCTATACGGTGCGCCCTACACCTATTAAAATTTGCAATATTCAAATGCTTGTGACTTTTTACTGGAGCGTAATAAAATCTTGAAATATTGTGAAAATAAAGTACTCGAGCCTCTTATCAATTTAAGCTATCGTTCATAGTTATGCTACCCTTGAGTCGCAAATCAAACATGATATAACTTGAGATGGGTTTAACTTCTATACGGTGCGTCCTACACCTATCAAAGTTTGCAACAGTCAAATGCTTGTAACGTTTTACTGGAACGTCATAAAATCTTGAAATTTTGTGACAATAGAGTACTCGTGCCTCTTATCAATTTAAGCTATCGCTCATAGCTATGCTACCCTTGAGTCCCAAATCAAACACTGATAAAATCAAACATGATATAACTTGAAATGGCACTAACTTCTATACAGTTTAAGCTATCGCTCATAGCTATGCTACCCTTGAGTACCAAATCAAACACTGCTAAAACTTCAAATGCCCCTAACTTCTGTACGGTGCGTCCTATACCTATCAAAGTTTGCAAGAATCATATGCTTATAACCCTTTATTGGAGCTTCATAAAATCTTGAAATTTTGTGACAATAAAGTACTCGAGCCTCTTGTCAATTTAAGCTATCGCTCATAGCTATGCTATCCTTGAGTCCCAAAACAAATACAGCTAAAACTTCAAATGGCCCTAACTTCTGTACGGTGCATCCTACACCTATCTAAGTTTGCAATATTCAAATGCTTGAAACTTTTTACTGCAGCGTCATAAAATCCAGAAATTTTGTGACAATAAAGTACTCGTGTCTCTTATCAATTTAAGCTATCGCTCATAGCTATGCTACCCCTGAGTCCCACATTAAACACTGCTAAAACTTCAAATGGGCCTAACTTCTATAATGTGCGTCCTACAGCTATCAAAGTTTGCAACATTAAAATGATTGTAACTCTTTACTGGAGCGTCATAAAACCTTGAAATTTTGTGACAATAAAGTAATCGAGCCTCTTATCATTTTAAGCTATCGCTCATAGTTATGCTACCCTCGCGTCCCAAATCAAACACTGCTAAAACTTCAAATTGTCTTAACTTCTATACGGTACGTCCAACACCTATCAAAGTTTGCAACAATCAATTGCTTGTAACTTTTTACTGGAGCGTAATAAAACCTTGAATTTTTGTGACAATAAAGTACTCGTGCCTCTTGTCAATTTAAGCTATCGCTCATAGCATGCTACTCTTGAGTCCCAAATCAAACACTGCTAAAACTTCAAATGGCCTTAACTTCTATACGGTGCGTCCTACACCTATCAAAGTTTGCAACAATCAAATGCTTGTAATTTTTTCTGGAGCGTCATAAAACCTTGAAATTTTGTGCCAATAAAGTACTGGAGCCTCTGATCAATTTAATCTATCGCCCATAGCTATGCTACCTTTGAGTCCCAAAACAAACACTGATAAAACTGCAAAAGGCCCTAACTTCTATACTGTGCGCCCTATACCTATCAAAGTTTGCAACATTAAAATTCTAGTAACTCTTTATTGGAGCGGCATAAAACCTTGAAATTTTGTGACAATAAAGTACTCGAGCCTCTTATCAATTTAAGGTATCGCTCACTCGCTACTCTTGAGTCCCAAATCAAACACTTCAAATGGCCTTAACTTCTATACGGTGCGTCCTAAACCTATCAAAGTTTGTAACAATCAAATGCTTATAATTTTTACTGGAGCGTCATAAAATCTTGTAATTTTGTCACAATAGAGTACTCGTGCCTTTTATCAATTTAAGCTATCCCTCATAGTTATGCTACCGTTGAGACCAAAAACAAACACTGCTTAAACTTTAAATGGCCCTAACTTCTGTACGGTGAGTCCTATACCTACCAAAGTTTTTAACAATCAAATGCTTGTAATTTTGACTGGAGCGTCATAAAACCTTGAAATTTTGTGACAATAAGGTACTGGAGCCTCTGATCAATTTAATCTACCGCTCATAGCTGTGGTACCCTTGAGTCCCACATTAAACACTGCTAAAGCTACAAATGGGCCTAACTCCTATACTGTACGTCCTACAGCTATCAAAGTTTGCAACATTAAAATGCTTGTTACGCTTTTCTGGAGCGTCAAAAAACCTTGAAATTTTGTGACAATAAAGTACTCGAGCCTCTTATCAATTTAAGCTATCGCTCACTCGCTACTCTTGAGTCCCAAATCAAACAGTGCTAAAATTTCAAATGGCCCTAACTTCTGTACGGTGCGTCCTAAACCTATGAAAGTTTGTAACAATCAAATGCTTGTAGTTTTTACTGGAGCGTCATAAAATCTTGAAATTTTGTCACAATAGAGTACTCATGCCTCTTCTAAATTTAAGCTATCGCTCATAGCTATGCTACCCTTGAGTCCCAAATCAAACACTGATAAAACTGCAAAAGGCCCTAACTTCTATACTGTGCGTCCTATACCTATCAAAGTTTGCAACATTCAAATGCTTGTATCTTTTTACTGGAGCGTCATAAAACCTTGAAATTTTGTGACAATAAAGTACTCGAGCCTCTTATCAATTTAAGATATCGCTCACTCGCTACTCGTGAGTCCCAAATCATACAGTGCTAAAATTTCAAATGACCCTAACTTCTGTACGGTGCGTCCTAAACCTATCAAAATTTGCAATATTCAAATGCTTGTAACTTTTTACTCGAGCGTAATAAAATCTTGAAATATTGTAACAATAAATTACTCGAGCCTCCTATCAATTTACGCTATCGCTCATAGTTATGCTACCCTTGAGTCCCAAATCAAACATGATATAACTTGAATTGGCCTTAATTCTATACGGTACGTCCTACACCTATCAAAGTTTGCAACACTCAAATGCTTGTAACGTTTTACTGGAGCGTCATAAAATCTTCAAATTTTGTGACAATAAAGTACTCGTACCTCTTATCAATTTAAGCTATCGCTCATAGCTATGCTACTCTTGAGTCCCAAATCAAACACTGATAAAACTTCAAATGGCCCTAACTTCTACAATGTGCCTCCTGCACCTATCAAAGTTTGCAACATTAAAATTCGTGTACCTCTTTATTGGAGCGTCATAAAACCTTGAAATTTTGTGACAATAAAGTACTCGAACCTCTTATCAGTTTAAGCTATCGCTCACTCGCTACTTGTGAGTCCCAAATCAAACACTGATAAAACTTCAAATGGCCCTAACGTCTATACGGTGCGCCCTACACCTATCAAAGTTTGCAATATTCAAATGCTTGTAACTTTTTACTGGAGTGTAATAAAATCTTGAAATATTGTGACAATAAAGTACTCGAGCCTCTTATCAATTTAAGCTATCGCTCACTCGCTACTCGTGAGTCCCAAATCAAACACTGATAAAACTGCAAAAGGCCCTAACTTCTATACTGTGCGTCCTATACCTATCAAAGTTTGCAACATTCAAATGCTTGTATCTTTTTACTGGAGCGTCATAAAACCTTGAAATTTTGTGACAATAAAGTACTCGTGCCTTTTATCAATTTAAGCTATCGGTCATAGCTATGCTACCCTTGAGTCCCAAATCAAACACTAATAAAACTTCAAATGGCCCTAAGTTCTATACGGTGCGCCCTACACCTATCAAAGTTTGCAATATTCTAATGCTTGTAACTTTTTACTGGAGCGTAATAAAATCTTGAAATATTGTGACAATAAAGTACTCGAGCCTCTTATCAATTTAAGCTATCGCTCATAGCTATGCTACCCATGAGTCCCAAATCAAACACTTCAAATGATATTAACTTCTATACGGTGCGTCGTACACCTATCAAAGTTTGCAACACTCAAATGCTTGTAACGTTTTATTGGAGCGTCATAAAATCTTGAAATTTTGTGAAAATAAAGTGTTCGAGCCTCTTGTCAATTTAAGCTATCGGTCATAGCAATGCTATCCTTGAGTCCCAAAACAAACACTGCTAAAACTCCAAATGGCCCTAACTTCCGTACGGTGCATCCAACACCTATCAAAGTTTGCAACACTCAAATGCTTGTAACTTTTTACTCCAGCGTCATAAAATCTAGAAATTTTGTGACAATAAAGTATTCGTGCCTCTTATCAATTTAAGCTATCCCTCATAGTTATGCTGCTGTTGAGACCAAATACAAACACTACTAAAACTTCAAATGGCCCTAACTTCTGTACGGTGAGTCCTATACCTATCAAAGTTTTTAATAATCAAATGCTTGTAATTTTTAATGGAGCGTCATAAAACCTTGAAATTTTGTGTCAATAAGGTACTGGAGCCTCTGATCAATTTAATCTATCGCTCATAGCTATGGTACCCTTGAGTCCCAAATCAAACACTGATACAACTTCAAATGGCCCTAACTTCTATAGGGTGCGCCCCACACCTATCAAAGTTTGCAACAATCAAATGCTTGTAACTTTTAACTGGAGCGTAATAAAACCTTGAAATTTTGTGACAATAATGAACTCGTGCCTCTTATCAATTTAAGCTATCGCTCATAGCTATGCTACCCTTGAGTCCCAAATCAAACACTGATAAAACTTCAAATGGCCTTAACTTCTATACGGTGCGTCCTACACCTATCAAAGTTTTCAACACTCAAATGCTTGTAACGTTTTACTGGAGCGTCATAAAATCTTGAAATTTTGTGACAATAAAGTACTCGAGCCTCTTATCAATTTAAGCTATCGCTCACTCGCTACTCGTGAGTCCCAAATCAAACACTGCTAAAACTTCAAATGGACCTAACTTCTATACGGTGCGCCCTACACCTATCAAAATTTGCAATATTCAAATGCTTGTAACTTTTTACTCGAGCGTAATAAAATATTGAAATATTGTAACCATAAAGTACTCGAGCCTCTTATCAATTTAAGCTATCGCTCATAGTTATGCTACCCTTGAGTCCCAAATCAAACATGATATAACTTGAAATGGCCTTAATTCTATACGGTACGTCCTACACCTATCAAAGTTTGCAACACTCAAATGCTTGTAACGTTTTACTGGAGTGTCATAAAATCTTGAAATTTTGTGACAATAAAGTACTCGTGCCTCTTATCAATTTAAGCTATCGCTAATAGCTATGCTACCCTTGAGTCCCAAATCAAACACTGATAAAATTTCAAATGGCCCTAACTTCTACAATGTGCCTCCTGCACCTATCAAAGTTTGCAACATTAAAATTCTTGTACCTCTTTATTGGAGCGTCATAAAACCTTGAAATTTTGTGACAATAAAGTACTCGAGCCTCTTATCAGTTTAAGCTATCGCTCACTCGCTACTTGTGAGTCCCAAATCAAACACTGCTAAAACTTCAAATGGCCCTAACTTCTATACGGTGCGCCCTACACCTATCAAAGTTTGCAATATTCAAATGCTTGTAACTTTTTACTGGAGTGTAATAAAATCTTGAAATATTGTGACAATAAAGTACTCGAGCCTCTTATCAATTTAAGCTATCGCTCACTCGCTACTCGTGAGTCCCAAATCAAACACTGATAAAACTGCAAAAGGCCCTAACTTCTATACTGTGCGTCCTATACCTATCAAAGTTTGCAACATTCAAATGCTTGTATCATTGCTTGTAACTTTTTACTGGAGCTTCATAAAACCTTGAAATTTTGTGACAATAAAGTACTCGAGCCTCTTATCAATTTAAGCTATCGCTCACTCGCTACTCGTGACTCCCAAATCATACACTGCTAAAATTTCAAATGGCCATAACTTCTGTACGGTGCATCCTAAACCTATCAAAGTTTCTAACAATCAAATGCTTGTAATTTTTACTGGAGCGTCATAAAATCTTGAAATTTTTTTACAATAGAGTACTCATGCCTCTTATAAATTTATGCTATCGCTCATAGCTATGCTACCCTTGAGTCCCAAATCAAACACTTCAAATGGCCTTCGCTTCTATACGGTGCGTCCTACACCTATCAAAGTTTGCAACATTCAAATGCTTGTATCTTTTTACTGGAGCGTCATAAAACCTTGAAATTTTGTGACAATAAAGTACTCGTGCCTTTTATCAATTTAAGCTATCGGTCATAGCTATGCTACCCTTGAGTCCCAAATCAAACACTAATAAAACTTCAAATGGCCCTAAGTTCTATACGGTGCGCCCTACACCTATCAAAGTTTGCAATATTCTAATGCTTGTAACTTTTTACTGGAGCGTAATAAAATCTTGAAATATTGTGACAATAAAGTACTCGAGCCTCTTATCAATTTAAGCTATCGCTCATAGCTATGCTACCCATGAGTCCCAAATCAAACACTTCAAATGATATTAACTTCTATACGGTGCGTCGTACACCTATCAAAGTTTGCAACACTCAAATGCTTGTAACGTTTTATTGGAGCGTCATAAAATCTTGAAATTTTGTGAAAATAAAGTGTTCGAGCCTCTTGTCAATTTAAGCTATCGGTCATAGCAATGCTATCCTTGAGTCCCAAAACAAACACTGCTAAAACTCCAAATGGCCCTAACTTCCGTACGGTGCATCCAACACCTATCAAAGTTTGCAACACTCAAATGCTTGTAACTTTTTACTCCAGCGTCATAAAATCTAGAAATTTTGTGACAATAAAGTATTCGTGCCTCTTATCAATTTAAGCTATCCCTCATAGTTATGCTGCTGTTGAGACCAAATACAAACACTACTAAAACTTCAAATGGCCCTAACTTCTGTACGGTGAGTCCTATACCTATCAAAGTTTTTAATAATCAAATGCTTGTAATTTTTACTGGAGCGTCATAAAACCTTGAAATTTCGTGACAATAAGGTACTGGAGCCTCTGATCAATTTAATCTACCGCTCATAGCTGTGGTACCCTTGAGTCCCACATCAAACACTGATAAATCTTCAAATGGCCCTAACTTCTATAGGGTGCGCCCCACACCTATCAAAGTTTGCAACAATCAAATGCTTGTAACTTTTTACTGGAGCGTAATAAAACCTTGAAATTTTGTGACAATAGAGTACTCGTGCCTCTTATCAATTTAAGCTATCGCTCATAGCTATGCTACCCTTGATTCCCAAATCAAACACTGATAAAACTTCAAATGGCCTTAACTTCTATACGGTGCGTCCTACACCTATCAAAGTTTTCAACACTCAAATGCTTGTAACGTTTTACTGGAGCGTCATAAAATCTTGAAATTTTGTGACAATAAAGTACTCGAGCCTCTTATCAATTTAAGCTATCGCTCACTCGCTACTCGTGAGTCCCAAATCAAACACTGCTAAAATTTCAAATGGACCTAACTTCTATACGGTGCGCCCTACACCTATCAAAATTTGCAATATTCAAATGCTTGTAACTTTTTACTCGAGCGTAATAAAATATTGAAATATTGTAACCATAAAGTACTCGAGCCTCTTATCAATTTAAGCTATCGCTCATAGTTATGCTACCCTTGAGTCCCAAATCAAACATGATATAACTTGAAATGGCCTTAATTCTATACGGTACGTCCTACACCTATCAAAGTTTGCAACACTCAAATGCTTGTAACGTTTTACTGGAGTGTCATAAAATCTTGAAATTTTGTGACAATAAAGTACTCGTGCCTCTTATCAATTTAAGCTATCGCTAATAGCTATGCTACCCTTGAGTCCCAAATCAAACACTGATAAAATTTCAAATGGCCCTAACTTCTACAATGTGCCTCCTGCACCTATCAAAGTTTGCAACATTAAAATTCTTGTACCTCTTTATTGGAGCGTCATAAAACCTTGAAATTTTGTGACAATAAAGTACTCGAGCCTCTTATCAGTTTAAGCTATCGCTCACTCGCTACTTGTGAGTCCCAAATCAAACACTGCTAAAACTTCAAATGGCCCTAACTTCTATACGGTGCGCCCTACACCTATCAAAGTTTGCAATATTCAAATGCTTGTAACTTTTTACTGGAGTGTAATAAAATCTTGAAATATTGTGACAATAAAGTACTCGAGCCTCTTATCAATTTAAGCTATCGCTCACTCGCTACTCGTGAGTCCCAAATCAAACACTGATAAAACTGCAAAAGGCCCTAACTTCTATACTGTGCGTCCTATACCTATCAAAGTTTGCAACATTCAAATGCTTGTATCTTTTTACTGGAGCGTCATAAAACCTTGAAATTTTGTGACAATAAAGTACTCGAGCCTCTTATCAATTTAAGCTATCGCTCACTCGCTACTCGTGACTCCCAAATCATACACTGCTAAAATTTCAAATGGCCATAACTTCTGTACGGTGCATCCTAAACCTATCAAAGTTTCTAACAATCAAATGCTTGTAATTTTTACTGGAGCGTCATAAAATCTTGAAATTTTTTTACAATAGAGTACTCATGCCTCTTATAAATTTATGCTATCGCTCATAGCTATGCTACCCTTGAGTCCCAAATCAAACACTTCAAATGGCCTTCGCTTCTATACGGTGCGTCCTACACCTATCAAAGTTAGCAACACTCAAATGCTTGTAACGTTTTACTGGAGCGTCATAAAATCTTGAAATTTTGTGACAATAAAGTACTCGTGCCTTTTATCAATTTAAGCTATCGGTCATAGCTATGCTACCCTTGAGTCCCAAATCAAACACTAATAAAACTTCAAATGGCCCTAAGTTCTATACGGTGCGCCCTACACCTATCAAAGTTTGCAATATTGAAATGCTTGTAACTTTTTACTGGAGCGTAATAAAATCTTGAAATATTGTGACAATAAAGTACTCGAGCCTCTTATCAACTTAAGCTATCGCTCATAGCTATGCTACCCTTGAGTCCCAAATCAAACACTTCAAATGGTCTTAACTTCTATACGGTGCGTCGTACACCTATCAAAGTTTGCAACACTTAAATGCTTGTAACGTTTTATAGGAGCGTCATAAAATCTTGAAATTTTGTGAAAATAAAGTGTTCGAGCCTCTTATCAATTTAAGCTATCGGTCATAGCAATGCTATCCTTGAGTCCCAAAACAAACACTGCTAAAACTCCAAATGGCTCTAACTTCTGTACGATGCATCCTACACCTATCAAAGTTTGCAACACTCAAATGCTTGTAAGTTTTTACTCCAGCGTCATAAAATCTAGAAATTTTGTGACAATAAAGTATTCGTGCCTCTTATCAATTTAAGCTATCCCTGATAGTTATGCTACCGTTGAGACCAAAAACAAACACTGCTAAAACTTCAAATGGCCCTAACTTCTGTACGGTGAGTCCTATACCTATCAAAGTTTTTAACAATCAAATGCTTGTAATTTTACTGGAGCGTCATAAAACCTTGAAATTTTGTGACAATAAGGTACTGGAGCCTCTGATCAATTTAATCTATCGCTCATAGCTGTGGTACCCTTGAGTCCCAAATCAAACACTGATAAATCTTCAAATGGCCCTAATTTCTATAGTGTGCGCCCCACACCAATCAAAGTTTGCAACAATCAAATGCTTGTAACTTTTTACTGGAGCGTAATAAAACCTTGAAATTTTGTGACAATAAAGTACTCGTGCCGCTTATCAATTTACGATATCACTCATAGTTATGCTAACCTTGAGTCCCAAATCAAACACTGATAAAATTTCAAATGGCCTTAACTTCTATACGGTGCGTCCTACACCTATCAAAGTTTGCAACACTCAAATGCTTGTAACGTTTTACTCGAGCGTCATAAAATCTTGAAATTTTGTGAAAATAAAGTGTTCGAGCCTCTTGTCAATTTAACCTATCGGTCATAGCAATGCTACCCTTGAGTCGCAAAACAAACACTGCCAAAACTTCTAATGGCCCTAACTTCTGTATGGTGCATCCTACACCTATGAAAGTTTGCAACATTCAAACGCTTGTAACTTTTTACTGCAGCGTCATAAAATCTAGAAATTTTGTGACAATAAAGTATTCGTGCCTGTTATCAATTTAAGCTATCCCTCATAGTTATGCTACCGTTGAGACCACAAACAAACACTGCTTAAACTTCAAATGGCCCTAACTTCTGTACGATGAGTCCTATACCTATCAAAGTTTTTAACAATGAAATGCTTGTAATTTTTACTGGAGCGTCATAAAACCTTGAAATTTTGTGACAATAAGGTACTGGAGCCTCTGATCAATTTAATCTACCGCTCATAGCTGTGGTACCCTTGAGTCCCACATTAGACACTGCTAAAGCAACAAATGGGCCTAACTTCTATACTGTGCGTCCTACAGCTATCAAAGTTTGCAACATTAAAATGCTTGTTACGCTTTACTGGAGCGTCAAAAAACCTTGAAATTTTGTGACAATAAATTACTCGAGCCTCTTATCAATTTAAGCTATCGCTCACTCGCTACTCTTGAGTCCCAAATCAAACAGTGCTAAAATTTCAAATGGCCCTAACTTCTGTACGGTGCGTCCTAAACCTATCAAAGTTTGCAACATTCAAATGCTTGTATCTTTTTACTGGAGCGTCATAAAACCTTGAAATTTTGTGACAATAAAGTACTCGAGCCTCTTATCAATTTAAGCTATCGCTCACTCGCTACTCGTGAGTCCCAAATCATACAGTGCTAAAATTTCAAATGGCCCTAACTTCTGTACGGTGCGTCCTAAACCTAGCAAAGTTTGTAACAATCAAATGCTTGTAATTTTTACTGGAGCGTCATAAAATCTTGAAATTTTGTCACAATAGAGTACTCTTGCCTCTTATAAATTTAAGCTATCGCTCATAGCTATGCTACCCTTGAGTCCCAAATCAAACACTTCAAATGGCCTTAACTTATATACGGTGCGTCCTACACCTATCAAAGTTTGCAGCACTCAAATGCTTGTAACGTTTTACTGGAGCGTCATAAAATCTTGAAATTTTTTGACAATAAAGTATTCGTGCCTTTTATCAATTTAAACTATCGGTCATAGCTATGCTACCCTTGAGTCCCAAATCAAACACCAATAAAATTTCAAATGGCCCTAACTTCTACTATGTGCGTCCTACACCTATGAAAGTTTTCAACATTAAAATTCTTATAACTCTTTATTGGAGCGCCATAAAACCTTGAAATTTTGTGACAATAAAGTACTCTAGCCTCTTATCACCTTAAGCTATCGCTCACTCGCTACTTGTGAGTCCCAAATCAAACACTGCTAAAACTTCAAATGGTCCTAACTTCTATACGGTGCGCCCTACACCTATCAAAGTTTGCAATATTCAAATGCTTGTAACTTTTTACTGGAGCGTAATAAAATCTTGAAATATTGTGACAATAAAGTACTCGAGCCTCTTATCAATTTAAGCTATCACTCATAGCTATGCTACCCTTGATTCCCAAATCAAACACTTCAAATGGCCTTAACTTCTATACGGTGCGTCCTACACCTATCAAAGTTTGCAACACTCAAATGTTTGTAACGTTTTATTGGAGCGTCATAAAATCTTGATATTTTTTAAAATAAAGTGTTCGAGCCTCTTGTCAATTTAAGCTATCGGTCATAGCAATGCTATCCTTGAGTCCCAAAACAAACACTGCTAAAACTCCAAATGGCCCTAACTTCAGTACGGTGCATCCTACACCTATCAAAGTTTGCAACACTCAAATGCTTGTAATTTTTTACTGGAGCGTAAGAAAACCTTGAAATTTTGTGACACTAAAGTACTCGTGCCGCTTATCAATTTAAGATATCGCTCATAGTTATGCTAACCTTGAGTCCCAAATCAAACACTGATAAAATTTCAAATGGCCTTAACTACTGTACGGTGCGTCCTACACCTATCAAAGTTTGCAATATTCAAATGCTTGTAAGGTTTTACTGTAGCGTCATAAAATCTTGAAATTTTGTGGCAATAAAGTACTCGTGCCTCTTATCAATTTAAGCTATCGCTAATAGCTTTGCTACCCTTGAGTCCCACATTAAATACTGCTAAAGCTTCAAATGGGCCTAACGTCTATATTGTGCGTCCTACAGTTATCAAAGTTTGCAACATTAAAATGCTTGTTACGCTTTACTGGAGCGTCATAAAACCTTGAAATTTTGTGACAATAAAGTACTCGAGCCTCTTATCAATTTAAGCTATCGCTCATAGCTATGCTACCCTTGCGTCCCAAATCAAACACTGATAAAATTTCAAATAGCCCTAACTTCTATACGGTGCGAACTATACCAATCAAAGTTTGCAACAAGGTTTGCAACATTGAAATGCTTGTAACTTTTTACTGGAGCGTCATAAAATCTTGTAATTTTGTAGCAATAAAGTACTCGAGCCTCTTATCAATTTATCTATCGCACATAGCTATGCTACTCTTGAGTCCCAAATCAAACAGTGCTAAAATTTCAAATGGCCCTAACTTCTGTACGGTGCGTCCTAATCCTATCAAAGTTTGTAACAATCAAATGCTTGTAGTTTTTACTGGAGCGTCATAAAATCTTGAAATTTTGTCACAATAGAGTACTCATGCCTCTTCTAAATTTAAGCTATCGCTCATACACCTATCAAAGTTTGCAACACTCAAATGCTTGTAACGTTTTACTGGAGCGTAATAAAACCTTGTAATTTTGTAACAATAAAGTGCTCGTGCCTCTTATCAATTTAAGCTATCGCTAACTCGCTACTTCTGAGTCCCAAATCAAACACTGCTAAAACTTCAAATGGCCCTAACTTCTATACGGTGCGCCCTACACCTATCAAAGTTTGCAATATTCAAATGCTTGTAACTTTTTACTGGAGTGGCATAACATCTTGAAATGTTGTGACAATAAAGTACTCGAGCCTCTTATCAATTTAAGCTATCGCTCATAGCTATGCTACCCTTGAGCCCCAAATCACACACTTCAAATGGCCTTAACTTCTATACGGTGCGCCCTACACCTATCAAAGTTTGTAATGTTTTACTGGAGCGTCATAAAATCTTGAAATTTTGTGAAAATAAAGTGTTCGAGCCTCTTGTCAATTTAAGCTATCGGTCATAGCAATGTTATCCTTGAGTCCCAAAACAAACACTGCTAAAACTTCAAATCGCCCCAAACTTCTGTATGGTGCATCCTACACCTATCAAAGTTTGCAACATTCAAATGCTTGTTAGTTTTTACTGCAGCGTCATTAAATCTAGAAATTTTGTGACAATAAAGTATTCGTGCCTGTTATCAATTTAAGCTATCCCTCATAGTTATGCTGCCGTTGAGACCAAATACAAACACTGCTAAAACTTCAAATGGCCCTAACTTCTGTACGATGAGTCCTATACCTATCAAAGTTTTTAAAAATGAAATGCTTGTAATTTCTACTGGAGCGTCATTAAATCTTGAAATTTTGTGACAATAGAGTACTCATGCCTCTTATAAATTTAAGCTATCGCTCATAGCTATGCTACCCTTGAGTCCCAAATCAAACACTTCAAATGGCCTTAACTTCTATACGGTGCGTCCTACACCTATCAAAGTTTGCAGCACTCAAATGCTTGTAACGTTTTACTCAAAGTTTGCAACATTAAAATTCTTGTAACTCTTTATTGGAGCGCCATAAAACCTTGAAATTTTGTGACAATAAAGTACTCGAGCCTCTTATCACTTTAAGCTATCGCTCACACGCTACTTCTGAGTCCCAAATCAAACACTGCTAAAACTTCAAATGGCCCTAACTTCTATACGGTGCGCCCTACACCTATCAAACTTTGCAATATTCAAATGCTTGTAACTTTTTACTGGAGCGTAATAAAATCTTGAAATATTGTGACAATAAAGTACTCGAGCCTCTTATCAATTTAAGCTATCGCTCATAGCTATGCTACCCTTGAGTCCCAGATCAAACACTTCAAATGGCCTTAACTTCTATACGGTGCGTCCTACACCTATCAAAGTTTGCAACACTCAAATGCTTGTAACTTTTTACTGGAGCGTAATAAAATCTTGAAATATTGTGACAATAAAGTACTCGAGCCTCTTATCAATTTAAGCTATCGGTCATAGCAATGCTATCCTTGAGTCCCAAAACAAACACTGCTAAAACTCCAAATGGCCCTAACTTCAGTACGGTGCATCCTACACCTATCAAAGTTTGCAACACTCAAATGCTTGTAACTTTTTACTCCAGCGTCATAAAATCTAGAAATTTCGTGACAATAAAGTATTCGTGCCTCTTATCAATTTAAGCTATCCCTCATAATTATGCTACCGTTGAGACCAAAAACAAACACTGCTAAAACTTCACATAGCCCTAACTTCTGTACGGTGAGTCCTATACCTATCAAAGTTTTTAACAATCAAATGCTTGTAATTTTTACTGGAGCGTCATAAAACCTTGAAATTTTGTGACAATAAGGTACTGGAGCCTCTGATCAATTTAATCTACCGCTCATAGCTGTGGTACCCTTGAGTCCCACATTAAACACTGCTAAAGCTACAAATGGGCCTAACTTCTATACTGTGCGTCCTACAGCTATCAAAGTTTGCAACATTAAAATGCTTGGTACGCTTTACTGGAGCGTCAAAAAACCTTGAAATTTTGTGACAATAAAGTACTCGAGTCTATTATCAATTTAAGCAATCGCTCACTCGCTACTCTTGAGTCCCAAATCAAACAGTGCTAAAATTTAAATGGCCCTAACTTCTGTACGGTGCGTCCTAAACCTATCAAAGTTTGTAACAATCAAATGCTTGTAGTTTTTACTGGAGCGTCATAAAATCTTGAAATTTTGTCACAATAGAGTACTCATGCCTCTTCTAAATTTAAGCTATCGCTCATAGCTATGCTACCCGTGCGTCCCAAATCAAACACTGATAAATCTTCAAATGGCCCTAACTTCTATAGGGTGCGCCCCATACCTATCAAAGTTTGCAACAATCAAATGCTTGTAACTTTTTACTGGAGCGTAATAAAACCTTGAAAGTTTGTGACAATAAAGTACTCGTGCCGCTTATCAATTTAAGATATCGCTCATAGTTATGCTAACCTTGAGTGCAAAATCAAACACTGATAAAATTTCAAATGGCCTTAACTTCTATACGGTGCGTCCTACACCTATCAGAGTTTGCAATATTCAAATGCTTGTAAGGTTTTACTGTAGCGTCATAAAATCTTGAAATTTTGTGGCAATAAAATACTCGTGCCTCTTCTCAATTTAAGCTATCGCTAATAGCTTTGCTACCCTTGAGTCCCACATTAAACACTGCTAAAGCTTCAAATGGGCCTAACTTCTATAGTGTGTGTCCTACAGCTATCAAAGTTTGCAACATTAAAATGCTTGTTATGCTTTACTGGAGCGTCATAAAACCTTGAAATTTTGTGACAATAAAGTACTCGAGCCTCTTATCAATTTAAGCTATCGCTCATAGCTATGCTACCCTTGGGTCCCAAATGAAACACTGATAAAATTTCAAATGGCCCTAACTTCTATACGGTGCGAACTATACCTATCAAAGTTTGCAACAAGGTTTGCAACATTGAAATGCTTGTAACTTTTTACTGGAGCGTCATAAAATCTTGTAATTTTGTAGCAATAAAGTACTCGAGCCTCTTATCAATTTATCTATCGCACATAGCTATGCTACTCTTGAGTCCCAATTCAAACACGGCTAAAACTTCAAATGGCCTTAACTTCTAACGGGGCGACCTACACCAATCAAAATTTGCTTCAAGCAAATGCTCTCTCTTTACTGGAGCGTCATAAAACCTTGAAATTTTGTAACAATAAAGTACTCGAGCCTCTTATCAATTTAAGCTATCGCTCACTCGCTACTCTTGAGTCCCAAATCAAACACTGCTAAATCTTCAAATGGCCCCAACTTCTGTACGGTGCGTCCTAAACCTATCAAAGTTGGTAACAATCAAATGCTTGTAATTTCTACTGGAGCGTCATAAAATCTTGATATTTTGTGACAATAGAGTACTCGTGCCTCTTATCAATTTCAGCTATCGCTCATAGCAATGCTACCCTTGAGTCCCAAATCAAACACTGATAAAACTTCAAATCGCCTTAACTTCTATACGGTGCGTCCTACACCTATCAAAGTTTGCAACACTCAAATGCTTGTAACGTTTTACTGGAGCGTCATAAAATCTTGAAATGTTGTGATAATAAAGTACTCTTGCCTTTTATCAATTTAACCTATCGCTCATAGCTATGCTACCCTTGAGTCCCAAATCAAACACTGATAAAACTTCAAATGGCCATAACTTCTACACTGTGCGTCCTACACCTATCAAAGTTTGCAACAATCAAATGCTTGTAACTCTTTATTGGAGCGTCATAAAATCTTTAAATTTTGTGACAATAAAGTACTCGAGCCTCTTATCAATTTAAGCTATCGCTCACTCGCTACTCGTGAGTTCCAAATCAAACACTGCTAAAACTTCAAATGGCCCTAACTTCTATACGGTGCGCCCTACACCTATCAAAATTTGCAATACTCAAATGCTTGTACCGTTTTACTGGAGCGTAATAAAATCTTGAAATATTGTGACAATAAAGTACTCGTGCCTCTTATCAATTTAAGCTATCGCTCATAGTTATGCTACCCTTGAGTCCCAAATCAAACATGATATAACTTGAAATGGCCTTAACTACTTTCTATACGGTGCGTCCTACACCTATCAAAGTTTGCAACACTCAAATGCTTGTAACGTTTTATTGGAGCGTCATAAAATCTTGAAATTTTGTGAAAATAAAGTGTTCGAGCCTCTTATCAATTTAAGCTATCCCTCATAGTTATGCTATCGTTGAGACCAAAAACAAACACTGCTAAAACTTCAAATGGCCCTAACTTCTGTACGGTGAGTCCTATACCTATCAAAGTTTTTAACAATCAAATGCTTGTAATTTTTACTGGAGCGTCATAAAACCTTGAAATTATGTGACAATAAGGTACTGGAGCCTCTGATCAATTTAATCTATCGCTCATAGCTATGGTACCCTTGAGTCCCAAATCAAACACTGATACAACTTCAAATGGCCCTAACTTCTATAGGGTGCGCCCCACACCTATCAAAGTTTGCAACAATCAAATGCTTGTAACTTTTTACTGGAGCGTAATAAAACCTTGAAATTTTGTGACAATAAAGTACTCGTCCCGCTTATCAATTTAAGATATCGCTCATAGTTATGCTAACCTTGAGTCCCAAATCAAACACTGATAAAATTTCAAATGGCCTTAACTTCTATACGGTGCGTCCTACACCTATCAAAGTTTGCAATATTCAAATGCTTGTAAGGTTTTACTGTAGCGTCATAAAATCTTGAAATTTTGTGGCAATAAAGTACTCGTGACTCTTATCAATTTAAGCTATCGCTAATAGCTTTGCTACCCTTGAGTCCCACATTAAACACTGCTAAAGCTTCAAATGGGCCTAACTTCTATACAGTGGGTCCTACAGCTATCAAAGTTTGCAACATTAAAATGCTTGTTACGCTTTACTGGAGCGTCATAAAATCTTGTAATTTTGTAGCAATAAAGTACTCGAGCCTCTTATCAATTTATCTATCGCACATAGCTATGCTACTCTTGAGTCCCAATTCAAACACAGCTAAAACTTCAAATGGCCTTAACTTCTAACGGGGCGACCTACACCTATCAAAATTTGCAACAAGCAAATGCTCTCTCTTTACTGGAGCGTCATAAAACCTTGAAATTTTGGAACAATAAAGTACTCGAGCCTCTTATCAATTTAAGCTATCGCTCACTCGCTACTCTTGAGTCCCAAATCAAACACTGCTAAATCTTCAAATGGCCCCAACTTCTGTACGGTGCGTCCTAAACCTATCAAAGTTGGTAACATTCAAATGCTTGTAATTTCTACTGGAGCGTCATAAAATCTTGATATTTTGTGACAATAGAGTACTCGTGCCTCTTGTCAATTTCAGCTATCGCTCATAGCAATGCTACCCTTGAGTCCCAAATCAAACACTGATAAAACTTCAAATGGCCTTAACTTCTATACGGTGCGTCCTACACCTATCAAAGTTTGCAACACTCAAATGCTTGTAACGTTTTACTGGAGCGTCATAAAATCTTGAAATTTTGTGATAATAAAGTACTCTTGCCTCTTATCAATTTAAGCTATCGCTCATAGCTATGCTACCCTTGAGTCCCAAATCAAACACTGATAAAACTTCAAATGGCCATAACTTCTACACTGTGCGTCCTAAACCTATCAAAGTTTGCAACAATCAAATGCTTGTAACTCTTTATTGGAGCGTCATAAAATCTTTAAATTTTGTGACAATAAAGTACTCGAGCCTCTTATCAATTTAAGCTATCGCTCACTCGCTACTCGTGAGTTCCAAATCAAGCACTGCTAAAACTTCAAATGGCCCTAACTTCTATACGGTGCGCCCTACACCTATCAAAATTTGCAATATTCAAATGCTTGTACCGTTTTACTGGAGCGTAATAAAATCTTGAAATATTGTGACAATAAAGTACTCGAGCCTCTTATCAATTTAAGCTATCGCTGATAGTTATGCTACCCTTGATTCCCAAATCAAACATGATATAACTTGAAATGGCCTTAACTTCTATACGGTGCGTCCTACACCTATCAAAGTTTGCAACACTCAAATGCTTGTAACGTTTTACTGGAGCGTCATAAAATCCTGAAATTTTGTGACAATAAAGTACTCGTGCCTCTTATCAATTTAAGCTATCGCTCATAGCTATGCTACAATTGAGTCCCAAATCAAACAGTGATAAAACTTCAAATGGACCTAACTTCTACAATGTGCGTCCTGCACCTATCAAAGTTTGCAAGAATCAAATGCTAGTAACTCTTTATTGGAGCGTCATAAAATCTTGAAATTTTGTGACAATAAAGTACTCGAGCCTCTTATCACTTTAAGCTATCGCTAACTCGCTACTTCTGAGTCCCAAATCAAGCAGTGCTAAAACTTCAAATGGCCCTAACTTCTATACGGTGCGCCCTACACCTATCAAAGTTTGCAATATTCAAATGCTTGTAACTTTTTACTGGAGCGTAATAAAATCTTGAAATATTGTGACAATAAAGTACTCGAGTCTCTTATCAATTTAAGCTATCGCTCATAGCTATGTTACCCTTGAGTCCCAAATCACACACTTCAAATGGCCTTAACTTCTATACGGTGCGTCCTACACCTATCAAAGTTTGCAACATTCCAATGCTTGTTACTTTTTACTGCAGCATCATAAAATCTAGAAATTTTGTAACAATAAAGTATTCATGCCTATTATCAATTTAAGCTATCCCTCATAGTTATGCTACCGTTGAGACCAAATACAAACACTGCTAAAACTTCAAATGGCCCTAACTTCTGTACGGTGAGTCCTATACCTATCAAAGTTTTTAACAATCAAATGCTTGTAATTTTTACTGGAGCGTCATAATACCTTGAAATTTTGTGACAATAAGGTACTGGAGCCTCTGATCAATTTAATCTACCGCTCACAGCTGTGGTACCCTTGAGTCCCAAATCAAACACTGATAAATCTTCAAATGGCCCTAACTTCTATAGGGTGCGCCCCACACCTATCAAAGTTTGCAACAATCAAATGCTTGTAACAATCAAATGCTTGTAACTTGTAATAAAACCTTGAAATTCTGTGACAGTAAAGTACTCGTGCCGCTTATCAATTTAAGATATCGCTCATAGTTATGCTAACCTTGAGTCCCAAATCAAACACTGATAAAATTTCAAATGGCCTTAACTTCTATACGGTGCGTCCTACACTATGAAAGTTTGCAGCACTCAAATGCTTGTAACGTTTTACTGGAGCGTCATAAAATCTTGAAATTTTGTGACAATAAAGTACTCGTGCCTTTTATCAATTTAAACTATCGGTCATAGCTATGCTACCCTTGAGTCCCAAATCAAACACTAATAAAACTTCAAATGGCCCTAACTTCTACAATGTGCGTCCTACACCTATCAAAGTTTGCAACATTAAAATTCTTGTAACTCTTTATTCGAGCGCCATAAAACCTTGAAATTTTGTGACAATAAAGTACTCGAGCCTCTTATCACTTTAAGCTTTCGCTCACTCGCTACTTCTGAGTCCCAAATCAAACACTGCTTAAACTTCAAATGGCCCTAACTTCTATACGGTGCGCCCTACACCTATTAAAGTTTGAAATATTCAAATGCTTATAACTTTTTACTGGAGCGTAATAAATTCTTGAAATATTGTGCCAATAAAGTACTCGAGCCTCTTATCAATTGAAGATATCGCTCATAGTTATGCTAACCTTGAGTCCCAAATCAAACACTTCAAATGGCCTTAACTTCTATACGGTGTGTGCTACACCTATCAAAGTTTTCAATATTCAAATGCTTGTAATGTTTTACTGTAGCGTCATAAAATCTTGAAATTTTGTGGCAATAAAGTACTCGTGCCTCTTATCAATTTAAGCTATCGCTAATAGCTTTGCTACCCTGAGTCCCACATTAAACACTGCTAAAGCTTCAAATGGGCCTAACTTCTATACTGTGCGTCCTACAGCTATCAAAGTTTGCAAAACTAAAATGCTTGTTACGCTTTACTGGAGCGTCATAAAACCTTGTAATTTTGTAGCAATAAAGTACTCGAGCCTCTTATCAATTTATCTATCGCACATAGCTATGCTACTCTTGAGCCCCATTTCCAACACTGCTAAAACTTCAAATGGCCTTAACTTCTAACGGGGCGACCTACACCTATAAAAATTGAGTCCCAATTCAAACACTGCTAAAACTTCAAATGGCCTTAACTTCTAACGGGGCAACCTACACCTATCAAAATTTGCAATATTCAAATGCTTGTACCGTTTTACTGGAGCGTAATAAAATCTTGAAATATTGTGACAATAAAGTACTGGAGCCTCTTATCAATTTAAGCTATCGCCCTTAGTTATGCTACCCTTGAGTCCCAAATCAAACATGATATAACTTGAAATAGCCTTAACTTCTATACGGTGCGTCCTACACCTATCAAAGTTTGCAACACCCAAATGCTTGTAACGTCTTACTGGAGCGTCATAAAATCTTGAAATTTTGTGACAATAAAGTACTCGTGCCTCTTATCAATTTAAGCTATCGCTCATAGCTATGCTACCCTTGAGTCCCAAATCAAACACTAATAAAACTTCAAATGGCCCTAACTTCTACAATGTGCGTCCTACACCTATCAAAGTTTGCAACATTAAAATTCTTGTAACTCTTTTTTCGAGCGCCATAAAACCTTGAAATTTTGTGACAATAAAGTACTCGAGCCTCTTATCACTTTAAGCTATCGCTCACTCGCTACTTCTGATTCCCAAATCAAACACTGCTAAAACTTCAAATGGCCCTAACTTCTATACGGTGCGCCCTACACCTATCAAAGATTGCAATATTCAAATGCTTGTAACTTTTTACTGGAGCGTAATAAAATCTTGAAATATTATGACAATTAAGTACTCGAGCCTCTTATCAATTTAAGCTATCGCTCATAGCTATGCTACCCTTGAGTCCCAAATCAAACACTTCAGATGGCCTTAACTTCTATACGGTGCGTGCTACACCTATCAAAGTTTTCAATATTCAAATGCTTGTAATGTTTTACTGTAGCGTCATAAAATCTTGAAATTTTGTGGCAATAAAGTACTCGTGCCTCTTATATATCGCTAATAGCTTTGCTACCCTTGAGTCCCACATTAAACACTGCTAAAGCTTCAAATGGGCCTAACTTTTATACTGTGCGTCCTACAGCTATCAAAGTTTGCAAAAGTAAAATGCTTGTTACGCTTTACTGGAGCGTCATAAAACCTTGAAATTTTGTGACAATAAAGTACTCGAGCCTCTTATCAATTTAAGCTGTCGCTCATAGCTATGCTACCCTTGCGTCCCAAATCAAACACTTATAAAATTTCAAATGGCCCTAACTTCTATACGGTGCGAACTATACCTATCAAAGTTTGCAACAAGGTTTGCAACATTGAAATGCTTGTAACTTTTTACTGGAGCGTCATAAAATCTTGTAATTTTGTAGCAATAAAGTACTCGAGCCTCTTATCAATTTATCTATCGCACATAGCTATGCTACTCTTGAGTCCCAATTCAAACACTGCTAAAACTTCAAATGGCCTTAACTTCTAACGGGGCGACCTACACCTATCAAAGTTTGCAACAATCAAATGCTAGTAACTGTTTATTGGAGCGTCATAAAATCTTTAAATTTTGTGACAATAAAGTACTCGAGCCAATTTAAGCTATCGCTCACTCGCTACTCGTGAGTTCCAAATCAAACACTGCTAAAACTTCAAATGGCCCTAACTTCTATACGGTGCGCCCTACACCTATCAAAATTTGCAATATTCAAATGCTTGTACCGTTTTACTGGAGCGTAATAAAATCTTGAAATATTGTGACAATAAAGTACTCGAGCCTCTTATCAATTTAAGCTATCGCTCATAGTTATGCTACCCTTGATTCCCAAATCAAAAATGATATAACTTGAAATGGCCTTAACTTCTATACGGTGCCTCCTACACCTATCAAAATTTGCAACACTCAAATGCTTGTAACGTTTTACTGGAGCGTCATAAAATCCTGAAATTTTGTGACAATAAAGTACTCGTGCCTCTTATCAATTTAAGCTATCGCTCATAGCTATGCTACCCTTGAGTCCCAAATCAAGCAGTGCTAAAACTTCAAATGGCCCTAACTTCTATACGGTGCGCCCTACACCTATCAAAGTTTGCAATATTCAAATGCTTGTAACTTTTTACTGGAGCGTAATAAAATCTTGAAATATTGTGACAATAAAGTACTCGAGTCTCTTATCAATTTAAGCTATCGCTCATAGCTATGTTACCCTTGAGTCCCAAATCACACACTTCAAATGGCCATAACTTCTACACTGTGCGTCCTACACCTATCAAAGTTTGCAACATTCAAATGCTTGTTACTTTTTATTGCAGCGTCATAAAATCTAGAAATTTTGTAACAATAAAGTATTCATGCCTGTTATCAATTTAAGCTATCCCTCATAGTTATGCTACCGTTGAGACCAAATACAAACACTGCTAAAACTTCAAATGGCCCTAACTTCTGTACGGTGAGTCCTATACCTATCAAAGTTTTTAACAATAAAATGCTTGTATATTTTACTGGAGCGTCGTAAAACCTTGAAATTTTGTGACAATAAGGTACTGGAGCCTCTGATCAATTTAATCTACCGCTCATAGCTGTGGTACCCTTGAGTCCCAAATCAAACACTGATAAATCTTCAACTGGCCCTAACTTCTATAGGGTGCGCCCCACACCTATCAAAGTGTGCAACAATCAAATGCTTGTATTTTTTTACTGGAGCGTAATAAAACCATGAAATTTTGTGACAATAAAGTACTCGTGCCGCTTATCAATTTAAGATATCGCTCATAGTTATGCTAACCTTGAGTCCCAAATCAACACTGATAAAATTTCAAATGGCCTTAACTTCTATACGGTGCGTCCTACACCTATCAAAGTTTGCAATATTCAAATGCTTGTAAGGTTTTACTGTAGCGTCATAAAATCTTGAAATTTTGTGGCAATAAAGTACTCGTTCCTCTTATCAATTTAAGCTATCGCTAATAGCTATGCTACCCTTGAGTCCCACATTAAACACTGCTAAAGCTTCAAATGGGCCTAACTTCTATACTGTACGTCCTACAGCTATCAAAGTTTGCAACAAGGTTTGCAACATTCAAATGCTTGTAACTTTTTACTCCAGCGTCATAAAATCTTGAAATTTTGTAACAATAAAGTACAAGAGCCTCTTATCAATTTATCTATCGCACATAGCTATGCTACTCTCGAGTCCCAAATCAAACACTGCTAAAACTTCAAATGGCCTTAACTTCTAACGGGGCGACCTACACCTATCAAAATTTGCAACAATCAAATGCTTGTAACTCTTTACTGGAGCGTCATAAATCTTGAAATTTTGTAACAATAAAGTACTCGAGCCTCTTATCAATTTCAGCTAACGCTCATAGCTATGCTACCCTTGAGTCCCAAATCAAACACTGATAAAATTTCAAATGGCCTTTACTTCTATACGGTGGGTCCTACACCTATCAAAGTTTGCAATATTCAAATGCTTGTAACGTTTTACTGGAGCGTCATAAAATCTTGAAATTTTCCGGCAATAAAGTACTCGTACCTCTTATCAATTTAAGCTATCGCTAATAGCTATGCTACCCTTGAGTCCCATATTAAACACTGCTAAAGCTTCAAATGGCCCTAACTTCTATACGGTGCGTCCTATACCTATCAAAGTTTGCAACAAGGTTTGCCACATTTAAATGCTTGTAACTTTTTACTCCAGCGTCATAAAATCTTGAAATTTTGTAACAATAAAGTAGTCGAGCCTCTTATCAATTTATCTATCGCACATAGCTATGCTACTCTCGAGTCCCAAATCAAACACTGCTAAAACTTCAAATGGCCTTAACTTCTAACGGGGCGACCTACAAATATCAAAATTTAATTTGCAACAATCAAATGCTTGTAATGTTTTACTGGAGCATCATAAAATCTTGAAATTTTGTGACAATAAAGTACTCGAGCCTCTTATCAATTTAAGCTATCGCTCATTGTTATCCTAGCCGTGAGTCCCAAATCAAAGATGATATAACTTGAAATGGCCTTAACTTCTATACGGTACGTCCTACACCAATCAAAGTTTGAAACACTCAAATGCTTGTAACGTTTTACTGGAGCGTCATAAAATCTTGAAATTTTGTGACAATAAAATAATCGAGCCTCTTATCAATTTAAACTATCGCTCACTCGCCACTCGTGAGTCCCAAATCAAACACTGCTAAAACTTCAAATGGCCCTAACTTCTATACGGTACGCCCTACACCTATCAAAATTTGCAATATTCAAATGCTTGTAACTTTTTACTCGAGCGTAATAAAATCTTGAAATATTGTAACAATAAAGTACTCGAGCCTCTTAAAAATTTAAGCTATCGCTCATAGTTATGCTAACCTTCAGTCCCAAATCAAACATTATATAACTTGAAATGGCCTTAACTTTTATACGGTACGTCCTACACCGATCAAAGTTTGCAACACTCAAATGCTTGTAACGTTTTACTGGAGCGTCATAAAATCTTGAAATTTTGTGACAATAAAGTACTCGTGCCTCTTATCAATTTAAACTATCGCTCATAGCTATGCTACCCTTGAGTCCCAAATCAAACACTGATAAAACTTCAAATGGCCTTAACTTCTACAATGTGCTTCCTGCACCTATCAAAGTTTGCAACATTAAAATTCTTGTACCTTTTTATTGGAGCGTCTTAAACCTTGAAATTTTGTGACAATAAAGTACTCGAGCCTCTTATCAGTTTAAGCTATCGCTCACTCGCTACTTGTGAGTCCCAAATCAAACACTGCTAAAACTTCAAATGGCCCTAACTTCTATACGGTGCGCCCTACACCTATCGAAGTTTGCAATATTCAAATGCTTATAACTTTTTACTGGAGTGTAATAAAATCTTGAAATATTGTGACAATAAAGTACTCAAGCCTCTTATCAATTTAAGCTATCGCTCATAGCATGCTACTCTTGAGTCCCAAATCAAACACTGCTAAAACTTCAAATGGCCTTAACTTCTATACGGTGCGTCCTATACCTATCAAAGTTTGCAACAATCAAATGCTTGTAATTTTTACTGGAGCGTCATAAAACCTTGAAATTTTGTGACAATAAAGTACTGGAGCCTCTAATCAATTTAATCTATCGCCCATAGCTATGCTACCTTTGAGTCCCAAATCAAACACTGATAAAACTGGAAAAGGCCCTAACTTCTATACTGTGCGTCCTATACCTATCAAAGTTTGCAACATTCAAATGCTTGTATCTTTTTACTGTAGCGTCATAAAACCTTGAACTTTTGTGACAATAAAGTACTCGAGCCTCTTATCAATTTAAACTATCGGTCACTCGCTACTCGTGAGTCCCAAATCATACACTGCTAAAATTTCAAATGGCCCTAACTTCTGTACGGTGCGTCCTAAACCTATCAAAGTTTGTAACAATCAAATGCTTGTAATTTTTACTGGAGCGTCATAAAATCTTGAAATTTTTTCAGAAAAGAGTACTCATGCCTCTTATAAATTTAAGCTATCGCTCATAGCTATGCTACCCTTGAGTCCTAAATCAAACACTTCAAATGGCCTTAACATCTATACGGTGCGTTCTACACCTATCAAAGTTTGCAACACTCAAATGCTTGTAACGTTTTACTGGAGCGTCATAAAATCTTGAAATTTTGTGAATTTAAGCTATCGGTCATAGCTATGCTACCCTTGAGTCCCAAATCAAACACTAATAAAACTTCAAATGGCCTTAACTTCTACAATGTGCCTCCTGCACCTATCAAAGTTTGCAACATTAAAATTCTTGTACCTTTTTATTGGAGCGTCTTAAAACCTTGAAATTTTGTGACAATAAAGTACTCGAGCCTCTTATCAGTTTAAGCTATCGCTCACTCGCTACTTGTGAGTCCCAAATCAAACACTGCTAAAACTTCAAATGGCCCTAACTTCTATACGGTGCGCCCTACACCTATCAAAGTTTGCAATATTCAAATGCTTGTAACTTTTTACTGGAGTGTAATAAAATCTTGAAATATTGTGACAATAAAGTACTCAAGCCTCTTATCAATTTAAGCTATCGCTCATAGCTATGCTACCCTTGAGTCCCAAATCAAACATGATATAACTTGAAATGGCCCTAACTTCTATAAAGTTTAAGCTATCGCTCATATCTATGCTACCCTTGAGTCCCAAATCAAACACTGCTAAAACTTCAAATGGCCCTAACTTCTGTACGGTGCATCCTACACCTATCAAAGGTTGCAATATTCAAATGCTTGTACCTTTTTACTTCAGCGTCATAAAATCTAGAAATTTTGTGACAATAAAGTACTCGTGCCTCTTATCAATTTAAGCTATCGCTCATAGCTATGCTACCCCTGAGTCCTACAGTAAATACTGCTAAAACTTCAAATGGGCCTAACTTCTATACTGTGCGTCCTACAGCTATCAAAGTTTGCAACATTAAAATGCTTGTAACTCTTTACTGGAGCGTCATAAAACCTTGAAATTTTGTGACAATAAAGTTCTCGAGCCTCTTATCAATTTAAGCTATCGCTCATAGTTCTGCTACCCTCGCGTCCCAAATCAAACACTGATAAAATTTCAAATGGCCCGAACTTCTATACGGTGCGTCCTATACCTATCAAAGTTTGCAACAAGGTTTGCAACATTCAAATGCTTGTAACTTTTTACTGGAGCGTCATAAAATCTTGAAATTTTCTGACAATAAAGTACTCGTGCCTCTTGCCAATTTAAGCTATCGCTCACAACATGCTACTCTTGAGTCCCAAATCAAACACTGCTAAAACTTCAAATGGCCTTAACTTCTATACGGTGCGTCCTACACCTATCAAAGTTTGCAACAATCAAATGCTTGTAACTTTTACTGGAGCATCATAAAACCTTGAAATTTTGTGACAATAAAGTACTGGAGCCTCTAATCAATTTAATCTATCGCCCATAGCTATGCTACCTTTGAGTCCCAAATCAAGCACTGATAAAACTGGAAAAGGCCCTAACTTCTATATTGTGCGTCCTATACCTATCAAAGTTTGCAACATTCAAATGCTTGTATCTTTTTACTGGAGCGTCATAAAACCTTGAAATTTTGTGACAATAAAGTACTCGAGCCTCTTATCAATTTAAACTATCGGTCACTCGCTACTCGTGAGTCCCAAATCATACACTGCTAAAATTTCAAATGGCCCTAACTTCTGTACGGTGCGTCCTAAACCTATCAAAGTTTGTAACAATCAAATGCTTGTAATTTTTACTGGAGCGTCATAAAATCTTGAAATTTTGACACAAAAGAGTACTCATGCCTCTTATAAATTTAAGCTATCGCTCATAGCTATGCTACCCTTGAGTCCTAAATCAAACACTTCAAATGGCCTTAACATCTATACGGTGCGTTCTACACCTATCAAAGTTTGCAACACTCAAATGCTTGTAACGTTTTACTGGAGCGTCATAAAATCTTGAAATTTTGTGACAATAAAGTACTCGTGCCTTTTATCAATTTAAGCTATCGGTCATAGCTATGCTACCCTTGAGTCCCAAATCAAACACTAATAAAACTTCAAATGGCCTTAATTTCTACAATGTGCCTCCTGCACCTATCAAAGTTTGCAACATTAAAATTCTTGGACCTTTTTATTGGAGCGTCTTAAAACCTTGAAATTTTGTGACAATAAAGTACTCGAGCCTCTTATCAATTTAAGCTATCGCTCACTCGCTACTTGTGAGTCCCAAATCAAACACTGCTAAAACTTCAAATGGCCCTAACTTCTATACGGTGCGCCCTACACCTATCAAAGTTTGCAATATTCAAATGCTTGTAACTTTTTACTGGAGTGTAATAAAATCTTGAAATATTGTGACAATAAAGTACTCAAGCCTCTTATCAATTTAAGCTATCGCTCATAGCTATGCTACCCTTTAGTCCCAAATCCAACATGATATAACTTGAAATGGCCCTAACTTCTATAAAGTTTAAGCTATCGCTCATATCTAAGCTACCCTTGAGTCCCAAATCAAACACTGCTAAAACTTCAAATGGCCCTAACTTTTGTACGGTGCATCCTACACCTATCAAAGTTTGCAATATTCAAATGCTTGTAACTTTTTACTGCAGCGTCATAAAATCTAGAAATTTTGTGACAATAAAGTACTCGTGCCTCTTATCAATTTAAGCTATCGCTCATAGCTATGCTACCCCTGAGTCCTACATTAAACACTGCTAAAACTTCAAATGTCTTGAAATTTTGTGACAATAAAGTATTCGTGCCTCTTATCAATTTAAGCTAGTGTTCATAGCTATGCTACCCTTGACTCCCAAAACAAACACTGCTAAAACTTCAAATGGCCGTAACTTCTGTACAGTGCATCCTACACCTATCAAAGTTTGCAACACTCAAATGCTTGTAAGTTTTTACTGCAGCGTCATAAAATCTAGAAATTTTGTGACAATAAAGTATTCGTGCCTCTTATCAATCTAAGCTATCCCTCATAGTTATGCTACCGTTGAGACCAAAAACAAACACTGCTAAAACTTCAAATGGCCCTAACTTCTGTACGGTGAGCCCTATACATATCAAAGTGTCTAACCATCAAATGCTTGTAATTTTTACTGGAGCGTCATAAAACCTTGAAATTTTGTGACAATAAGGTACTGGAGCCTCTGATCAATTTAATCTACCGCTCATAGCTGTGGTACCCTTGAGTCCCAAATCAAACACTAATAAATCTTCAAATGGCCCTAACTTCTATAGGGTGCGCCCCACACCTATCAAAGTTTGCAACAATCAAATGCTTGTAAATTTTTACTGGAGCGTAATAAAACCTTGAAATTTTGTGGAAATAAAGTACTCGTGCCGCTTATCAATTTAACATATCGCTCATAGTTATGCTAACCTTGAGTCCCAAATCAAACACTGATAAAATTTCAAATGGCCTTAGCTTCTATACGGTGCGTCCTACACCTATCAAAGTTTGCAACAATCAAATACTTCTAACTTTATACTGGAGCGTCATAAAATCTTGAAATTTTGTAACAATAAAGTACTCGAGCCTCTTATGAATTTATCTATCGCACATAGCTATGCTACTCTTGAGTCACAATTCAAACACTGCTACAACTTCAAATGGCCTTAACTTCTAACGGGGCGACCTACACCTATCAAAATTTGCAACAAGCAAATGCTTGTAACTCTTTACTGGAGCGTCATAAAACATTGAAATTTTGTCACAATAAAGTACTCGAGCCTCTTATCAATTTAAGCTATCGCTCACTCGCTACTCTTGAGTCCCAAATCAAACACTGCTAAAACTTCAAATGGCCCGAACTTCTGTACGGTGCGTCCTAAACCTATCAAAGTTGGTAACAATCTAATGCTTGTAATTTCTACTGGAGCGTCATAAAATCTTGATATTTTGTGACAATAGAGTACTCCTGTCTCTTGTCAATTTCAGCTATCGCTCATTGCTATGCTACCCTTGAGTCCCAAATCAAACACTGATAAAACTTCAAATGGCTATAACTTCTACACTGTGCGTCCAACACCTATCAAAGTTTGCAACACGCAAATGCTACCCTTGAGTCCCAAATCAAACATGGTATAACTTGAAATGGCCTTAACTTCTATACGGTGCGTCCTACACCTATCAAAGTTTGCAGCAAGCAACTGCTTGTATCTCTTTACTGGAGCGTAATAAAACCTTGAAATTTTGTGACAATAAAGTACTCGTGCCTCTTGTCAATTTAAGCTATCGCTCATAGCATGCTACTCTTGAGTCCCAAATCAAACCCTGCTAAAACTTCAAATGGCCTTAACTTCTATACGGTGCGTCCTACACCTATCAAAGTTTGCAATATTCAAATGCTTGTAACTTTTTACTGGAGCGTAATAAAATCTTGAAATATTGTGACAATAAAGTACTCGAGCCTCTTATGAATTTAAGCTATCGCTCATAGCTATGCTACCCTTGAGTCCCAAATCAGACACTTCAAATGGCCTTAACTTCTATACCGTGCGTCCTACACCTATCAAAGTTTGCAACACTCAAATGCTTGTAACGTTTTATTGGAGCGTCATAAAATCTTGAAATTTTGTGAAAATAAAGTGTTCGAGCCTCTTGTCAATTTGAGCTATCGGTCATAGCAATGCTATCCTTGAGTCCCAAAACAAACACTGCTAAAACTTCAAATGGCCCTAACTTCTGTACGGTGCATCCTACACCTATCAAAGTTTGCAACACTCAAATGCTTGTAAGTTTTTACTGCAGCGTCATAAAATCTAGAAATTTTGTGACAATAAAGTATTCGTGCCTCTTATCAATCTAAGCTATCCCTCATAGTTATGCTACCGTTGAGACCAAAAACAAACACTGCTAAAACTTCAAATGGCCCTAACTTCTGTACGGTGAGTCCTATACATATCAAAGTGTCTAACCATCAAATGCTTGTAATTTTTACTGGAGCGTCATAAAACCTTGAAATTTTGTGACAATAAGGTACTGGAGCCTCTGATCAATTTAATCTACCGCTCATAGCTGTGGTACCCTTGAGTCCCAAATCAAACACTAATAAATCTTCAAATGGCCCTAACTTCTATAGGGTGCGCCCACACCTATCAAAGTTTGCAACAATCAAATGCTTGTAACTTTTTACTGGAGCGTAATAAAACCTTGAAATTTTGTGGAAATTAAGTACTCGTTCCGCTTATCAATTTAACATATCGCTCATAGTTATGCTAACCTTGAGTCCCAAATCAAACACTGATAAAATTTTAAATGGCCTTAGCTTCTATACGGTGCGTCCTACACCTATCAAAGTTTGCAACAATCAAATACTTGTAACTTTATACTGGAGCGTCATAAAATCTTGAAATTTTGTGGCAATAAAGTACTCGTGCTCTTATCAATTTAAGCTATCGCCAATAGCTATGCTACCCTTGAGTCCCACATTAAACACTGCTAAAGCTTCAAATGGGCCTAACTTCTATACTGTGCGTCCTACAGCTATCAAAGTTTGCAACATTAAAATGCTTGTTACGCTTTACTGGAGCTTCATAAAACCTTGCAATTTTGTGACAATAAGGTACTTGAGCCTCTTATCAACTTAAGCTATCGCTCATAGCTATGCTACCCTTGCGTCCCAAATCAAACACAGATAAAATTTCAAATGGCCCTAACATCTATATGGTGCGTCCTATACCTATCAAAGATTGCAACAAGGTTTGCAACATTCAAATGCTTGTAACTTTTTACTGGAGCGTCATAAAATCTTGAAATTTTGTAACAATAAAGTACTCGAGCCTCTTATCAATTTATCTATCGCACATAGCTATGCTACTCTTGAGTCACAATTCAAACACTGCTACAACTTCAAATGGCCTTAACTTCTAACGGGGCGACCTACACCTATCAAAATTTGCAACAAGCAAATGCTTGTAACTCTTTATTGGAGCGTCATAAAATCTTGAAATTGTGTGACAATAAATTACTCGATCCTCTTATCAATTTAAGCTATCGCTCACTCGCTACTCGTGAGTCCCACATAAAAGACTGCTAAAACTTCAAATGGCCCTAACATCTATACGGTGCGTCCTATACCTATCAAATATTGCAACAAGGTTTGCAACATTCAAATGCTTGTAACTTTTTGCTGGAGCGTCATAAAATCTTGAAATTTTGTAACAATAAAGTACTCGAGCCTCTTATCAATTTATCTATCGAACATAGCTATGCTACTCTTGAGTCACAATTCAAACACTGCTAAAACTTCAAATGGCCCGAACTTCTGTACGGTGCGTCCTAAACCTATCAAAGTTGGTAACAATCAAATGCTTGTAATTTCTACTGGAGCGTCATAAAATCTTGATATTTTGCGACAATAGAGTACTCGTGCCTCTTGTCAATTTCAGCTATCGCTCATAGCTATGCTACCCTTGAGTCCCAAATCAAACACTGATAAAACTTCAAATGGCTATAACTTCTACACTGTGCGTCCAACACCTATCAAAGTTTGCAACAATCAAATGCTTGTAACTCTTTATTGGAGCGTCATAAAATCTTGAAATTGTGTGACAATAAAGTACTCGATCCTCTTATCAATTTAAGCTATCGCTCACTCGCTACTCGTGAGTCCCACATAAAACACAGATAAAATTTCAAATGGCCCTAACATCTATATGGTGCGTCCTATACCTATCAAAGATTGCAACAAGGTTTGCAATATTCAAATTCTTGTACCTTTTTACTGGAGCGTAATAAAATCTTGAAATATTTTGACAATAAAGTACTCGAGCCTCTTATCAATTTAAGCTATCGCTCATAGTTATGCTACCCTTGAGTCCCAAATCAAACATGATATAACTTGAAATGGCCTAAACTTCTATACGGTGCGTCCTACACCTATCAAAGTTTGCAACACGCAAATGCTACCCTTGAGTCCCAAATCAAACATGGTATAACTTGAAATGGCCTTAAATTCTATACGCTGCGTCCTACACCTATCAAAGTTTGCAACAAGCAACTGCTTGTATCTCTTTACTGGAGCGTAATAAAACCTTGAAATTTTGTGACAATAAAGTACTCGTGCCTCTTGTCAATTTAAGCTATCGCTCATAGCATGCTACTCTTGAGTCCCAAATCAAACACTGCTAAAACTTCAAATGGCCTTAACTTCTATACGGTGCGTCCTACACCTATCAAAGTTTGTAACAATCAATTGATTGTAATTTTTACTGGAGCGTCATAAAACCTTGAAATTTTGTGACAATAAAGTACTGGAGCCTCTGATCAATTTATCTATCGCACATAGCTATGCTACTCTTGAGTCACAATTCAAACACTGCTACAACTTCAAATGGCCCTAATTTCTTTACGGTGCATCCTACACCTATCAAAGTTTGCAACATTCAAATGCTTGTAACTTTTTACTGCAGCGTCATAAAATCTAGAAATTTTGTGACAATAAAGTATTCGTGCCTCTTATCAATTTAAGCTATCCCTCATAGTTATGCTACCGTTGAGACCAAAAACAAACACTGCTAAAACTTCAAATGGCCCTAACTATTATAGGGTGCGCCCCACACCTATCAAAATTTGCAACAATCAAATGCTTGTAACTTTTTACTGGAGCGTAATAAAACCTTGAAATTTTGTGACAATAAAGTATTCGTGCCTCTTATCAATTTAAGCTAGTGTTCATAGCTATGCTACCCTTGACTCCCAAATCAAACACTGATAAAACTTCAAATGGCCTTAACTTCTATACGGTGCGTCCTACAGCTATCAAAGTTTGCAACAATAAAATGCTTGTAATTTTTACTGGAGCGTCATAAAACCTTGAAATTTTGTGACAATAAAGTACTCGTGCCTTTTATCAATTTAAGCTATCGGTCATAGCTATGCTACCCTTGAGTCCCAAATCAAACACTAATAAAACTTCAAATGGCCCTAACTTCTACAATATGCGTCCTACACCTATCAAAGTTTGCAACATTAAAATTCTTGTAACTCTTTATTGGAGCGTCATAAAACCTTGAAATTTTGTGACAATAAAGTACTCGAGGCTTTTATCACTTTAAGCTATCGCTCACTCGCAACTTGTGAGTCCCAAATCAAACACTGCTAAAACTTCAAATGGCCCTAACTTCTGTACGGTGCGCCCTACACTTATTAAAGTTTGCAATATTCATATGCTTGTAACTTTTTACTGGAGCGTAATAAAATCTTGAAATATTGTGACAATAAAGTACTCGAGCCTCTTATCAATTTAAGCTATCGCTCATTGTTATGCAAGCCTTGAGTCCCAAATCAAAGATGATATAACTTGAAATGGCCTTAACTTCTATACGGTACGTCCTACACCTATCAAAGTTTGAAACACTCAAATGCTTGTAACGTTTTACTGGAGCGTCATAAAATCTTGAAATTTTGTGACAATAAAATACTCGAGCCTCTTATCAATTTAAACTATCGCTCACTCGCTACTCGTGAGTCCCAAATCAAACACTGCTAAAACTTCAAATGGCCCTAACTTCTATACGGTACGCCCTACACCTATCAAAATTTGCAATATTCAAATGCTTGTAACTTTTTACTCGAGCGTAATAAAATCTTGAAATATTGTAACAATAAAGTACTCCAGCCTCTTATCAATTTAAGCTATCGCTCATAGTTATGCTACCCTTGAGTCCCAAATCAAACATGATATAACTTGAAATGGCCTTAACTTCTATACGGTACGTCCTACACCTATCAAAGTTTGCAACATTAAAATTCTTGTACCTTTTTATTGGAGCGTCTTAAAACCTTGAAATTTTGTGACAATAAAGTACTCGAGCCTCTTATCAGTTTAAGCTATCGCTCACTCGCTACTTGTGAGTCCCAAATCAAACACTGCTAAAACTTCAAATGGCCCTAACTTCTAGACGGTGCGCCCTACACTTATCAAAGTTTGCTATATTCAAATGCTTGTAACTTTTTACTGGAGTGTAATAAAATCTTGAAATATTGTGACAATAAAGTACTCAAGCCTCTTATCAATTTAAGCTATCGCTCATAGCTATGCTACCCCTGAGTCCTACATTAAACACTGCTAAAACTTCAAATGGGCCTAACTTCTATACTGTGCGTCCTACAGCTATCAAAGTTTGCAACATTAAAATGCTTGTAACTCTTTACTGGAGCATCATAAAACCTTGAAATTTTGTGACAATAAAGTACTCGAGCCTCTTATCAATTTAATCTATCGCTCATAGTTATGCTACCCTCGTGTCCCAAATTAAACACTGATAAAATTTCAAATGGCCCGAACTTCTATACGGTGCGTCCTATACGTATCACAGTTTACAACAAGGTTTGCAAATGCTTGTAACTTTTTACTGGAGCGTCATAAAATCTTGAAATTTTCTGACAATAAAGTACTCGTGCCTCTTGCCAATTTAATCTATCGCCCATAGCTATGCTACCTTTGAGTCCCAAATCAAACACTGATAAAACTTGAAAAGGCCCTAACTTCTATAAGGTGCGTCCTACACCTATCAAAGTTTGCAACAATCAAATGCTTGTAATTTTTACTGGAGCGTCATAAAACCTTGAAATTTTGTGACAATAAAGTACTCGAGCCTCTTATCAATTTAAGCTATCGCTCACTCGCTACTCGTGACTCCCAAATCATACACTGCTAAAATTTCAAATGACCCTAACTTCTGTACGGTGCGTCCTAAACCTATCAAAGTTTGTAACAATCAAATGCTTGTAATTTTTACTGGAGCGTCATAAAATCTTGAAATTTTGTCACAAAAGAGTACTCATGCCTCTTATAAATTTAAGCTATCGCTCATAGCTATGCTACCCTTGAGTCCTAAATCAAACACTTCAAATGGCCTTAACATCTATACGGTGCATTCTACACCTATCAAAGTTTGCAACACTCAAATGCTTGTAACGTTTTACTGGAGCGTCATAAAATCTTGAAATTTTGTGACAATAAAGTACTCGTGCCTTTTATCAATTTAAGCTATCGGTAATAGCTATGCTACCCTTGAGTCCCAAATCAAACACTAATAAAACTTCAAATGGCCCTAACTTCTACAATGTGCGTCCTACACCTATCAAAGTTTGCAACATTAAAATTCTTGTAACTCTTTATTGGAGCGTCATAAAACCTTGAAATTTTGTGATAATAAAGTACTCGAGCCTTTTATCACTTTAAGCTATCGCTCACTCGCTACTTGTGAGTCCCAAATCAAACACTGCTAAAACTTCAAATGGCCCTAACTTCTATACGGTGCGCCCTACACTTATCAAAGTTTGCAATATTCAAATGCTTGTAACTTTTTACTGGAGCGTAATAAAATCTTGAAATATTGTGACAATAAAGTACTCGAGCCTCTTATCAATTTAAGCTATCGTTCATAGCTATGCTACCCTTGAGTCCCAAATCAGACACTTCAAATGGCCTTAACTTCTATACCGTGCGTCCTACACCTATCAAAGTTTGCAACACTCAAATGCTTGTAACGTTTTATTGGAGCGTCATAAAATCTTGAAATTTTGTGAAAATAAAGTGTTCGAGCCTCTTGTCAATTTGACCTATCGGTCATAGCAATGCTATCCTTGAGTCCCAAAACAAACACTGCTAAAACTTCAAATGGCCCTAACTTCTGTACGGTGCATCCTACACCTATCAAAGTTTGCAACAATCAAATGCTTGTAACTTTTTACTGGAGCGTCATAAAATCTTGAAATTTTGTGGCAATAAAGTACTCGTGCCTCTTATCAATTTAAGCTATCGCCAATAGCTATGCTACCCTTGAGTCCCACATTAAACACTGCTAAAGCTTCAAATGGGCCTAACTTCTATACTGTGCGTCCTACAGCTATCAAAGTTTGCAACATTAAAATGCTTGTTACGCTTTACTGGAGCGTCATAAAACCTTGAAATTTTGTGACAATAAAGTACTCGAGCCTCTTATCAATTTAAGCTATCGCCCATAGCTATGCTACGCTTGCGTCCCAAATCAAGCACAGATAAAATTTCAAATGGCCCTAACTTCTATACGGTGCGTCCTATACCTATCAAAGTTTGCAACAAGGTTTGCAACATTCAAATGCTTGTAACTTTTTACTGGAGCGTCAATCTTGAAATTTTGTAACAATAAAGTACTCGAGCCTCTTATCAATTTATCTGTCGCACATAGCTATGCTACTCTTGAGTCACAATTCAAACCCTGCTACAACTTCAAATGGCCTTAACTTCTAACGGGGCGACCTACACCTATCAAAATTTGCAACAAGCAAATGCTTGTAACTCTTTACTGGAGCGTCATAAAACATTGAAATTTTGTAACAATAAAGTACTCGAGCCTCTTATCAATTTAAGCTATCGCTCACTCGCTACTCTTGAGTCCCAAATCAAATGGCCCCAACTTCTGTACGGTGCGTCCTAAACCTATCAAAGTTGGTAACAATCAAATGCTTGTAATTTCTACTGGAGCGTCATAAAATCTTGATATTTTGTGACAATAGAGTACTCGTGTCTCCTGTCAATTTCAGCTATCGCTCATAGCTATGCTACCCTTGAGTCCCAAATCAAACACTGATAAAACTTCAGATGGCCTTAACTCTTATACGGTGCGTCCTACACCTATCAAAGTTTGCAACACTCAAATGCTTGTAACGTTTTACTGGAGCTTCATAAAATCTTGAAATTTTGTGATAATAAAGTACTCTTGCCTCTTATCAATTTAAGCTATCGCTCATAGCTATGCTACCCTTGAGTCCCAAATCAAACGCTGATAAAACTTCAAATGGCTATAACTTCTACACTGTGCGTCCAACACCTATCAAAGTTTGCAACAATCAAATGCTTGTAACTCTTTATTTGAGCGTCATAAAATCTTGAAATTTTGTGACAATAAAGTACTCGAGCCTCTTATCAATTTAAGCTATCGCTCACTCGCTACTCGTGAGTCCCACATAAAACACTGCTAAAACTTCAAATGGCCCTAACTTCTATAAGGTACGCCCTACATCTATCAAAATTTGCAATATTCAAATTCTTGTACCTTTTTACTGGAGCGTAATAAAATCTTGAAGTATTGTAACAATAAAGTACTCGAGCCTCTTATCAATTTAAGCTATCGCTCATAGTTATGCTACCCTTGAGTCCCAAATCAAACATGATATAACTTGAAATGGCTTTAACTTCTATACGGTGCGTCCTACACCTATCAAAGTTTGCAACACGCAAATGCTACCCTTGAGTCCCAAATCAAACATGATATAACTTGAAATGGCCTTAACTTCTATACAGTGCGTCCTACACCTATCAAAGTTTGTAACAATCAATTGCTTGTAATTTTTACTGCAGCGTCATAAAATCTAGAAATTTTGTGACAATAAAGTATTCGTGCCTCTTATCAATCTAAGCTATCCCTCATAGTTATGCTACCGTTAAGACCAAAAACAAACACTGCTAAAACTTCAAATGGCCCTAACTTCTGTACGGTGAGTCCTATACCTATCAAAGTGTCTAACCATCAAATGCTTGTAATTTTTACTGGAGCGTCATAAAACCTTGAAATTTTGTGACAATAAGGTACTGGAGCCTCTAATCAATTTAATGTACCGCTCATAGCTGTGGTACCCTTGAGTCCCAAATCAAATACTGATAAAATTTCAAATGGCCTTAACTTCTATACGGTGCGTCCTACACCTATCAAAGTGTGCAACAATCAAATGCTTGTAACTTTTTACTGGAGCGTCATAAAACCTTGAAATTTTGTGACAATAAAGTACTGGAGCCTCTGATCAATTTATCTATCGCACATAGCTATGCTACTCTTGAGTCACAATTCAAACACTGCTACAACTCCAAATGGCCCTAATCTCTTTACGGTGCATCCTACACCTATCAAAGTTTGCAACACTCAAATGCTTGTAACGTTTTATTGGAGCGTCATAAAATCTTGAAATTTTGTGAAAATAAAGTGTTCGAGCCTCTTGTCAATTTGACCTATCGGTCATAGCAATGCTATCCTTGAGTCCCAAAACAAACACTGCTAAAACTTCAAATGGCCCTAACTTCTGTACGGTGCATCCTACACCTATCAAAGTTTGCAACAATCAAATGCTTGTAACTTTTTACTGGAGCGTCATAAAATCTTGAAATTTTGTGGCAATAAAGTACTCGTGCCTCTTATCAATTTAAGCTATCGCCAATAGCTATGCTACCCTTGAGTCCCACATTAAACACTGCTAAAGCTTCAAATGGGCCTAACTTCTATACTGTGCGTCCTACAGCTATCAAAGTTTGCAACATTAAAATGCTTGTTACGCTTTACTGGAGCGTCATAAAACCTTGAAATTTTGTGACAATAAAGTACTCGAGCCTCTTATCAATTTAAGCTATCGCCCATAGCTATGCTACGCTTGCGTCCCAAATCAAGCACAGATAAAATTTCAAATATCCCTAACTTCTATACGGTGCGTCCTATACCTATCAAAGTTTGCAACAAGGTTTGCAACATTCAAATGCTTGTAACTTTTTACTGGAGCGTCAATCTTGAAATTTTGTAACAATAAAGTACTCGAGCCTCTTATCAATTTATCTATCGCACATAGCTATGCTACTCTTGAGTCACAATTCAAACCCTGCTACAACTTCAAATGGCCTTAACTTCTAACGGGGCGACCTACACCTATCAAAATTTGCAACAAGCAAATGCTTGTAACTCTTTACTGGAGCGTCATAAAACATTGAAATTTTGTAACAATAAAGTACTCGAGCCTCTTATCAATTTAAGCTATCGCTCACTCGCTACTCTTGAGTCCCAAATCAAATGGCCCCAACTTCTGTACGGTGCGTCCTAAACCTATCAAAGTTGGTAACAATCAAATGCTTGTAATTTCTACTGGAGCGTCATAAAATCTTGATATTTTGTGACAATAGAGTACTCGTGCCTCCTGTCAATTTCAGCTATCGCTCATAGCTATGCTACCCTTGAGTCCCAAATCAAACACTGATAAAACTTCAGATGGCCTTAACTCTTATACGGTGCGTCCTACACCTATCAAAGTTTGCAACACTCAAATGCTTGTAACGTTTTACTGGAGCTTCATAAAATCTTGAAATTTTGTGATAATAAAGTACTCTTGCCTCTTATCAATTTAAGCTATCGCTCATAGCTATGCTACCCTTGAGTCCCAAATCAAACGCTGATAAAACTTCAAATGGCTATAACTTCTACACTGTGCGTCCAACACCTATCAAAGTTTGCAACAATCAAATGCTTGTAACTCTTTATTTGAGCGTCATAAAATCTTGAAATTTTGTGACAATAAAGTACTCGAGCCTCTTATCAATTTAAGCTATCGCTCACTCGCTACTCGTGAGTCCCACATAAAACACTGCTAAAACTTCAAATGGCCCTAACTTCTATAAGGTACGCCCTACATCTATCAAAATTTGCAATATTCAAATTCTTGTACCTTTTTACTGGAGCGTAATAAAATCTTGAAGTATTGTAACAATAAAGTACTCGAGCCTCTTATCAATTTAAGCTATCGCTCATAGTTATGCTACCCTTGAGTCCCAAATCAAACATGATATAACTTGAAATGGCTTTAACTTCTATACGGTGCGTCCTACACCTATCAAAGTTTGCAACACGCAAATGCTACCCTTGAGTCCCAAATCAAACATGATATAACTTGAAATGGCCTTAACTTCTATACAGTGCGTCCTACACCTATCAAAGTTTGTAACAATCAATTGCTTGTAATTTTTACTGCAGCGTCATAAAATCTAGAAATTTTGTGACAATAAAGTATTCGTGCCTCTTATCAATCTAAGCTATCCCTCATAGTTATGCTACCGTTAAGACCAAAAACAAACACTGCTAAAACTTCAAATGGCCCTAACTTCTGTACGGTGAGTCCTATACCTATCAAAGTGTCTAACCATCAAATGCTTGTAATTTTTACTGGAGCGTCATAAAACCTTGAAATTTTGTGACAATAAGGTACTGGAGCCTCTAATCAATTTAATGTACCGCTCATAGCTGTGGTACCCTTGAGTCCCAAATCAAATACTGATAAAATTTCAAATGGCCTTAACTTCTATACGGTGCGTCCTACACCTATCAAAGTGTGCAACAATCAAATGCTTGTAACTTTTTACTGGAGCGTCATAAAACCTTGAAATTTTGCGACAATAAAGTAATGGAGCCTCTGATCAATTTATCTATCGCACATAGCTATGCTACTCTTGAGTCACAATTCAAACACTGCTACAACTCCAAATGGCCCTAATCTCTTTACGGTGCATCCTACACCTATCAAAGTTTGCAACATTCAAATGCTTGTAACTTTTTACTGCAGCGTCATAAAATCTAGAAATTTTGTGACAATAAAGTATTCGTGCCTCTTATCAATCTAAGCTATCCCTCATAGTTATGCTACCGTTGAGACCAAAAACAAACACTGCTAAAACTTCAAATGGCCCTAACTTCTGTACGGTGAGTCCTATACCTATCAAAGTATCTAACCATCAAATGCTTGTAATTTTTACTGGAGCGTCATAAAACCTTGAAATTTTGTGACAATAATGTACTGGAGCCTCTAATCAATTTAATGTACCGCTCATAGCTGTGGTACCCTTGAGTCCCAAATCAAACACTAATAAGTCTTCAAATGGCCCTAACTTCTATAGGGTGCGCCCCACACCTATCAAAGTTTGAAACATTAAAATGCTTGTTACGCTTTACTGGAGCGTCATAAAACCTTGAAATTTTGTGACAATAAAGTACTCGAGCCTCTTATCAATTTAAGCTATCGCTCATAGCTATGCTACCCTTGCGTCCCAAATCACACACAGATAAAATTTCAAATGGCCCTAACTTCTATACGGTGCGTCCTATACCTATCAAAGTTTGCAACAATGTTTGCAACATTCAAATGCTTGTAACTTTTTACTGGAGCGTCATAAAATCTTGAAATTTTGTGACAATAAAGTACTCGAGCCTCTTATCAATTTATCTATCGCACATAGCTATGCTACTCTTGAGTCACAATTCAAACACTGCTACAACTTCAAATGGCCTTAACTTCTAACGGGGCGACCTACACCTATCAAAATTTGCAACAAGCAAATGCTTGTAACTCTTTACTGGAGCGTCCTAAAACATTGAAATTTTGTAACAATAAAGTACTCGAGCCTCTTATCAATTTAAGCTATCGCTCACTCGCGACTCTTGAGTCCCAAATCAAACACTGCTAAAACTTCAAATGGCCCCAACTTCTGTACGGTGCGTCCTAAACCTATTAAAGTTGGTAACAATCAAATGCTTGTAATTTCTACTGGAGCGTCATAAAATCTTGATATTTTGTGACAATAGAGTACTCGTGCCTCTTATCAATTTAAGCTGTCGCTCACTCGCTACTCGTGAGTCCCACATAAAACACTGCTAAAACTTCATATGGCCCTAACTTCTATACGGTGAGCCCTACACCTATCAAAATTTGCTATATTCAAATTCTTGTACCTTTTTACTGGAGCGTAATAAAATCTTGAAATATTGTGACAATAAAGTACTCGAGCCTCTTATCAATTTAAGCTATCGCTCATAGTTATGCTACCCTTGAGTCCCAAATCAAACATGATATAACTTGAAATGGCCTTAACTTTTATACGGTGCGTCCTACACCTATCAAAGTTTGCAACAGGTAAATGCTTGTAACGTTTTACTGGAGCTTCATAAAATCTTGAAATTTTGTGATAATAAAGTACACTTGCCTCTTATCAATTTAAGCCATCGCTCATAGCTATGCTACCCTTGAGTCCCAAATCAAACACTGATAAAACTTCAAATGGCTATAACTTCTACACTGTGCGTCCAACACCTATCAAAGTTTGCAACAATCAAATGCTTGTAACTCTTTATTTGAGCGTCGTAAAATCTTGAAATTTTGTGACAATAAAGTACTCGAGCCTCTTATCAATTTAAGCTATCGCTCACTCGCTACTCGTGAGTCCCACATAAAACACTGCTAAAACTTCATATGGCCCTAACTTCTATACGGTGAGCCCTACACCTATCAAAATTTGCTATATTCAAATTCTTGTACCTTTTTACTGGAGCGTAATAAAATCTTGAAATATTGTGACAATAAAGTACTCGAGCCTCTTATCAATTTAAGCTATCGCTCATAGTTATGCTACCCTTGAGTCCCAAATCAAACATGATATAACTTGAAATGGCCTTAACTTTTATACGGTGCGTCCTACACCTATCAAAGTTTGCAACAGGTAAATGCTACCCTTCAGTCCCAAATCAAACATGATATAACTTGAAATGGCCTTAACTTCTATACGGTGGGTCCTACACCTATCAAAGTTTGCAACAATCAACTGCTTGTATCTTTTTACTGGAGCGTAATAAAACCTTGAAATTTTGTGACAATAAAGTACTGGAGCCTCTGATCAATTTATCTATCGCACATAGCTATGCTACCCTTGAGTCACAATTCAAACACTGCTACAACTCCAAATGGCCCTAATTTCTTTACGGTGCACCCTACACCTATCAAAGTTTGCAACATTCAAATGCTTGTAACTTTTTACTGCAGCGTCATAAAATCTAGAAATTTTGTGACAATAAAGTATTCGTGCCTCTTATCAATTTAAGCTATCTCTCATAGTTATGCTACCGTTGAGACCAAAAACAAACACTGCTAAAACTTCAAATGGCCCTAACTTCTGTGCGGTGCGTCCTATACCTATCAAAGTTTTTAACAATCAAATGCTTGTAATTTTTACTGGAGCGTCATAAAACCTTGAAATTTTGTGACAATAATGTACTGGAGCCTCTGATCAATTTAATTTATCGCTCATAGCTGTGGTACCCTTGAGTCCCAAATCAAACACTGATAAATCTTCAAATGGCCCTAACTTCTATAGGGTGCGCCCCAGACCTATCAAAGTTGGCAACAATCAAATGCTTGTAACTTTTTACTGGAGCGTAATAAAACCTTGAAATTTTGTGACAATAAAGTACTCGTGCCTTTTATCAATTTAAGCTAGTGTCCATAGCTATGCTACCCTTGACTCCCAAATCAAACACTGATAAAACTTCAAATGGCCTTAACTTCTATACGGTGCGTCCTACACCTATCAAAGTTTGCAACAATCAAATGCTTGTAACTTTTTACTGGAGCGTCATAAAATCTTGAAATTTTGTGGCAATAAAGTACTCGTGCCTCTTATCAATTTAAGCTATCGCCAATAGCTATGCTACTATTGAGTCCCACATTAAACACTGCTAAAGCTTCAAATGGGCCTAACTTCTATACTGTGCGTCCTATAGCTATCAATGTTTGCAACATTAAAATGCTTGTTACGCTTTACTGGAGCGTCATAAAACCTTGACATTTTGTGACAATAAAGTACTCGAGCCTCTTATCAATTTAAGCTATCGCTCATGGCTATGCTACCCTTGCGTCCCAAATCAAACACAGATAAAATTTCAAATGGCCCTAACTTCTATACGGTGCCTCCTATACCTATCAAAGTTTGCAACAAGGTTTGCAACATTCAAATGCTTGTAACTTTTTACTGGAGCGTCATAAAATCTTGAAATTTTTGTAATAATAAAGTACTCGAGCCTCTTATCAATTTATATATCGCACATAGCTATGCTACTCTTGAGTCAAAATTCAAACACTGCTACAACTTCAAATGGCCTTAACTTCTAACGGGGCGACCTACACCTATCAAAATTTGCAACAAGCAAATGCTTGTAACTCTTTACTGGAGCGTCATAAAACATTGAAATTTTGTAACAATAAAGTACTCGAGACTCTTATCAATTTAAGCCATCGCTCACTCGCTACTCTTGAGTCCCAAATCAAACACTGATAAAACTTCAGATGGCCTTAACTCTTATACGGTGCGTCCTACACCTATCAAAGTTTGCAACACTCAAATGCTTGTAACGTTTTACTGGAGCTTCATAAAATCTTGAAATTTTGTGGTAATAAAGTACTCTTGCCTCTTATCAATTTAAGCTATCGCTCATAGCTATGCTACCATTGAGTCCCAAATCAAACACTTATAAAACTTCAAATGGCTATAACTTCTACACTGTGCGTCCAACACCTATCAAAGTTTGCAACAATCAAATGCTTGTAACTCTTTATTTGAGCGTCGTAAAATCTTGAAATTTTGTGACAATAAAGTACTCGAGCCTCTTATCAATTTAAGCTATCGCTCACTCGCTACTCGTGAGTCCCACATAAAACACTGCTAAAACTTCAAATGGCCCTAACTTCTAAACGGTGCGCCCTACACCTATCAAAATTTGCAATATTCAAATTCTTGTACCTTTTTACTGGAGCGTAATAAAATCTTGAAATATTGTGACAATAAAGTACTCCAGTCTCTTATCAATTTAAGCTTTCGCTCATAGTTATGCTACCCTTGAGTCCCAAATCAAACATGATATAACTTGAAATGGCCTTAACTTCTATACGGTGGGTCCTACACCTATCAAAGTTTGTAACAATCAATTGCTTGTAATTTTTACTGGAGCGTCATAAAACCATGAAATTTTGTGACAATAAAGTACTGGAGCCTCTGATCAATTTATCTATCGCACATAGCTATGCTACTTTTGAGTCACAATTCAAACACTGCTACAACTCCAAATGGCCCTAATTTCTTTACGGTGCATCCTACACCTATCAAAGTTTGCAACATTCAAATGCTTGTAACTTTTTACTGCAGCGTCATAAAATCTAGAAATTTTGTGACAATAAAGTATTCGTGCCTCTTATCAATTTAAGCTATCCCTCATAGTTATGCTACCGTTGAGACCAAAAACAAACACTGCTAAAACTTCAAATGGCCCTAACTTCTGTGTGGTGCGTCCTATACCTATCAAAGTTTTTAACAATCAAATGCTTGTAACTTTTTACTGGAGCGTAATAAAACCTTGAAAATTTGTGACAATAATGTACTGGAGCCTCTGATCAATTTATTTTATCGCTCATAGCTATGCTACCCTTGAGTCCCAAATCAAACACTGATAAAACTTCAAATGGCCCTAACTTCTATAGGGTGCGCCCCACACCTATCAAAGTTTGCAACAATCAAATGCTTGTAACTTTTTACTGGAGCGTAATAAAACCTTGAAATTTTGTGACAATAATGAACTCGTGCCTCTTATCAATTTAAGCTAGTGTTCATAGCTATGCTACCCTTGACTCCCAAATCAAACACTGATAAAACTTCAAATGGCCTTAACTTCTATACGGTGCGTCCTACACCTATCAAAGTTTGCAATATTCAAATGCTTGTAACATTTTACTGGAGCGTCATGAAATCTTGAAATTTTGTGGCAATAAAGTACTCGTGCCTCTTATCTATTTAAGCTATCGCTAATAGCTATGCTACCCTTGAGTCCCACATTAAACACTACTAAAGCTTGAAATGGGCCTAACTTCTATACTGTGCGTCCTACAGCTATCAAAGTTTGCAACATTAAAGTGCTTGTTACCATTTACTGGAGCGTCATAAAATCTAGAAATTTTGTAACAACAAAGTAGTCGAACCTCTTATCAATTTATTTATCGCACATAGCTATGCTAATCTTGAGTCCCAAATCAAACACTGCTAAAACTACAAATGGCCTTAACCTCTATACGGTGCGTCTTACACCTATCAAAGTTTGCAACAATCAACTGCTTGTAACTTTTTACTGGAGCGTCATGAAATCTTGAAATTTTGTGGCAATAAAGTACTCGTGCCTCTTGTCAATTTAAGCTATCGCTCATAGCATGCTACTCTTGAGTCCCAAATTAAACACTGCTAAAACTTCAAATGGCCCTAACTTCTGTACGGTGCGTCCTATACCTATCAAAGTTTGCAACAATAAAATGCTTGTAACTCTTTATTGGAGCGTCATAAAATCTTGAAATTTTGTGGCAATAAATTACTCGACTGTCAATTAAAGTTATCGCTTATAGCTATGCTACCTTTGAGTCCCAAATCAAACACTGATAACACATCAAATGGCCCTAACTTCTATACGGTGCGACCTACACCTATCAAAATTTGCTACAATCAAATGCTTGTAATTTTTACTGGAGCGTCATAAAACCTTGAAATTTTGTGACAATAATGTACTGGAGCCTCTGATCAATTTAATCTATCGCTCATAGCTGTGGTACCCTTGAGTCCCAAATCAAACACTGATACAACTTCAAATGGCCCTAACTTCTATAGGGTGCGCCCCACACCTATCAAAGTGGGCAACAATCAAATGCTTGTAACTTTTTACTGGAGCGTAATAAAACCTTGAAATTTTGTGACAATAAAGTACTCGTGCCTCTTATCAATTTAAGCTAGTGTTCATAGCTATGCTACCCTTGACTCCCAAATCAAACACTGATAAAACTTCAAATGGCCTTAACTTCTATACGGTGCGTCCTACACCTATCAAAGTTTGCAATATTCAAATGCTTGTAACATTTTACTGGAGCGTCATGAAATTCTGAAATTTTGTGGCAATAAAGTACTCGTGCCTCTTATCAATTTAAGCTATCGCTAATAGCTATGCTACCCTTGAGTCCCACATTAAACACTGCTAAAGCTTGAAATGGGCCTAACTTCTATACTGTGCGTCCTACAGCTATCAAAGTTTGCAACATTAAAATGCTTGTTACTATTTACTGGAGCGTCATAAAATCTTGAAATTTTGTAACAATAAAGTAGTCGAGCCTCTTATCAATTTATCTATCGCACATAGCTATGCTAATCTTGAGTCCCAAATCAAACACTGCTAAAACTACAAATGGCCTTAACCTCTATACGGTGCGTCTTACACCTATCAAAGTTTGCAACAATCAACTGCTTGTAACTTTTTACTGGAGCGTCATGAAATCTTGAAATTTTGTGGCAATAAAGTACTCGTGCCTCTTGTCAATTTAAGCTATCGCTCATAGCATGCTACTCTTGAGTCCCAAATTAAACACTGCTAAAACTTCAAATGGCCCTAACTTATGTACGGTGCGTCCTATACCTATAAAAGTTTGCAACAATAAAATGCTTGTAACTCTTTATTGGAGCGTCATAACATCTTGAAATTTTCTGACAATAAATTACTCGACTGTCAATTAAAGTTATCGCTTATAGCTATGCTACCTTTGAGTCCCAAATCAAACACTGATAACACATCAAATGGCCCTAACAAAGTACTGGAGCCTCTGATCAATTTAATCTATCGCTCATAGCTATGCTACCCTTCAGTCCCAAATAAAACACTGATAAAACTTCAAATGGCCCTAACTTCTATACGGTGCGTCCTACACCTATTAAAGTTTGCACAAATCAAATGCTTCTAACTTTTTACTGGAACGTAATAAAACCTTGAAATTTTGTGACAATAAAGTACATACTCGTGCCTCTTATCAATTTAAGCAATCGCTTATAGCATGCTACCCTTGAGTTCCAAATCAAACACTGCTAAAACTTCAAATGGCCCTCACTTCTGTACGGTGCGTCCTATACCTAACAAAGTTTGCAACAATCAAATGCTTGTAACTCTTTATTGGAGCGTCATAAAATCTTGAAATTTTGTGACAATAACGTACTCAAGCCTCTTGTCGATTTAAGCTATCGCTCATAGCTATGCTATCCTTGAGTCCCAAAACAAACACTGCTAAAACTTCAAATGGTCCTAAATTCTGTACGGTGCATCCTACACCTATCAAAATTTGCAACATTCAAATGCTTGTAAGTTTTTCCTGCAACGTCACACAATCTAGAAATTTTGTGACAATAAAGTATTCGTGCCTCTTATCAATTTAAGCTATCCCTCATAGTTATGCTACCCTTGAGTCAGAAAACAAACACTGATAAAACTTCAAATGGCCCTAACTTCTATAGGGTGCACCCCATACCTATCAAAGTTTGCAACAATCAAATGCTTGTAGCTTTTTACTGGAGCGTAATAAAACCTTGAAATTTTGTGACAATAATGTACTCGTTCGTCTTATCGCTTGTAGCTATGCTACCCTTGAGTCCCAAATCAAACACTGACAAAACTTCAAAAGGCCCTAACTTCTATACTGTGCGTCCTAAACCTGTCAAAGTTTGCAACATTCAAATGCTTTTTACTGGACCGTCATACAACCTTGAAATTTTGTGACAATAAAGTACTTGTGCCTCTTATCAATTTAAGCTATCGCTCATAGCTATGCTACCCTTGAGTCCCAAATCAAACACTGCTAAAACTTCAAATGGCCCTAACTTCTATACTGTGCGTCCTACACCTATCAAAGTTTGCAACATTAAAATGCTTGTAACTCTTTACTGGAGCGTAATAAAACCATGAAAGTACTCGTGCCACTTGTCAATTTAAGCTATCGCTCATAGCTATGCAACCCTTGACTCCTAAATCAAACACTGATAAAACTTCAAATGGCCTTAACTTCTATACGGTGCATCCTACACCTATCAAAGTTTGCAATATTCAAATGCTTGTAACGTTTTACTGGAGCGTCATAAAATCTTGAAATTTTGTGGCAATAAAGTACTTGTGCCTCTTATTAATTTAAGCTATCGCTCATAGCTATGCTACCCTTGCGTCCCAAATCAAACACAACATAAAATCTTGAAATTGTGTGACAGTAAAGTACTCGAGCCTCTTGTCAATTTAAGCTATCGCTCATAGTTTGATACCTTTGAGTGCCCAATGAAACACTGATAAAACTTCAAATGGCCCTATCTTCTATACGGTGCGTCCTACACCTATCAAAGTTTGCAACACTCAAACCCTTGTAACGTTTTACTGGAGCGTCATAAAATCATGAAATTTTGTGACAATAGAGTACTCGTGCCTCTTATCAATTTAAGCTATCGCTCATAGCTTTGCTACCCTTGAGTCCCAAATCAAACACTGATAAAACTTCAAATGGCCCTTACTTCTACACTGTGCGTCCTACACCTATCAAAGATTGCAACAATCAAATGCTTGTAACTCTTTATTGGAGCGTCATAAAATCTTGAAATTTTGTGATAATAGAGTACTCGAGTCTTTATCAATTTAAGCTATCGCTCACTCGCTACTCGTGAGTCCCAAATCAAACACTGCTAAAAGTTCAAATGGCCCTAACTTCTATACGGTACGCCCTCCACCTATCAAAGTTCGCAATATTAAAATACTTGTAACTTTTTACTGGAACGTCATAAAACCTTGAAATTTTGTGCCAATAAAGTACTCGAAACTCTTGTCAATTTAAGCTATCGCTCATAGCTATGCTACCCTTAAGTCCCAAACCAAACACTGATAAAACTTCAAATAGTCCTAACTTTTATACTGTGCGTCCTATACCTATTAAAGTTTGCAACATTCAAATGCTTTTTACTTGAGCGTCATAAAACCTTGAAATTTTGTGACAATAAAGTACTCGTGCCTCTTATCAATTTAAGCTATCGCTTATAGCTATGCTACCCTTGAGTCCCAAATCAAATACTGATAAAATTTCAAATGGCCTTAACTTCTATACGATGCGTCCTACACCTATCAAAGTTTGCAATATTCAAATGCGTGTAACGTTTTACTGGAGCGTCATAAAATCTTGAAATTTTGTGACAATATAGTACTGGAATCTCTGAATAATTTAATCTATCGCACATAGCTATGCTACTCTTGAGTCCCAAATAAAACACTGATAAAACTTCAAATGGCCCTAACTTCTATACGGTGCGTCCTACACCTATCAAAGTTTGCAACAATCAAATGCTTGTAACTTTTTACTGGAGTGTAATAAAACCTTAAAAGTTTGTGACAATAAAGTACTCGAACCTCTTGTCAATTTAAGCTATCGCTCATAGCTCTGCCCCAAATCAAACACTGATAAAACTTCAAATGGCCCTAACTTTTGTACGGTACGTCCTAAACCTATCAAAGCTTGTAACAATCAAATGCTTGTAATTTTTACTGGAGCGTCATAAAACCTTGAAATTTTGTGACAATACGGTACTGGAGCCTCTGATCAATTTAATCTATCGCTGATAGCTATGGTACCATTGGGTCCCAAATCAAACACTGATAAAACTTCAAATGGCCCTAACTTCCATAGGGTGCATCCTACACCTATCAAAGTTTGCAACAATCAAATGCTTGTAACTTTTTACTGGAGCCTTGGATACCTTGAAATTTTGTGACAATAATGTACTCGTGCCTCTTATCAATTTAAGCTACCGCTTATAGGTATGCTACCCTTGAGTCCCAAATCAAACACTGATAAAACTTCAAATGGCCCTAACTGCTATACTGTGCTTCCTATACCTATTAAAGATTGCAACATTCAAATGCTTTTTACTGGAGCATCATAAAACCTTGAAATTTCTTGACAATAAAGTACTCGTGCCTCTTATCAATTTAAGCTATCGCTCATAGCTATGCTACCTTTGAGTCCCAAATGAAACACTGATAAAATTTCAAATGGCCCTATCTTCTATACGGTGCGTCTTATACCTACCAAAGTGTGCAACATTCAAATACTTGTAACATTTTACTGGAACGTCATAAAACCTTGAAATTTTGTGACGATGAAGTACTCGAGCCTCTTATCAATTTAACTTTTCTTAACTTATCAATTTAACTATTCTTAACTTTTTACTGGAGCGCTCATAGCTATGCTACCCTTGAGTCCCAAATCAAACAATGATAAAACTTCAAGCGGCCCTAACTTATATACGGTGCATCCTATACCTGTCAAAGTTTTCAACGTTCAAATACTTGTAACTTTTTACTGGAGCGTCATAAAACCATGAAATTTTGTGACAATAAAGTACTCGAGCCTCTTATCAATTTAAGCTATCGCTCATAGCTATGCTACCTTTGAGCCCCAAATCAAACACTGATAAAACTGCTAATGGCCCTAACTTCTATACGGTGCGGCCTAGACCTATCAAAGTTTGCAGCAAACAAATTCTTGTAACTTTTTACTGGAGCGTAATAAAACCTTGAAATTTTGTGACAATAAAGTACTCGAGCCTCTTTTCAATTTAAGCTATCGCTCTTAGCTATGCTACCCTTGAGTCCCAAAGCAAACACTGCTAAAACTTCAAATGGCCGTAACTTATATACGGTGCGTCCTACACGTATCAACGTTTGCAAAATTCAAATGCTTATAACTTTATACTGGGGCGTCATAAAACCTTGAAATTTTGTGACAATAAAGTACTCGTGTCTCTTATCAATTTAAGCTATCGCTCATAGCTATGCTACCCTTGAGTCCTAAATCAAACAATGATAAAACTTCAAATGGCCTTAACTTCTATACGGTGCATCCTACACCTATCAAAGTTTGCAATATTCAAATGCTTGTAACGTTTTACTGGAGCGTAATAAAACCTTGAAATTTTGTGACAATAAAGTACTCGTGCCTCTTAACAATTTAAGCTATCACTCATAGCTATGCTACCCTTGAGTCCCAAAGCAAACACTGCTAAAACTTCAAATGGCCGTAACTTCTATACGGTGCGTCCTACACCTATCAAAGTTTGCAACACTCTAATCATTGTAACGTTTTACTGGAGCGTCATAAAATCATGAAATTTTCTGACAATAGAGTACTCGTGCCTCTTATCAATTTAAGCTATCGCTCATAGCTTTGCTACCCTTGAGTCCCAAATCAAACACTGATAAAACTTCAAATGGCCCTTACTTCTACACTGTGCGTCCTACACCTATCAAATATTGCAACAATCAAATGCTTGTAACTCTTTATTGGAGCGTCATAAAATCTTGAAATTTTGTGACAATAGAGTACTCGAGTCTTTATCAATTTAAGCTATCGCTCACTCGCTACTCGTGAGTCCCAAATCAAACACTGCTAAAACTTCAAATGGCCCTAACTTCTATACGGTATGCCCTACACCTATCAAAGTTTGCAATATTCAAATGCTTGTAACTTTTTACTGGAGTGTAATAAAATCTTTAAATATTGTGACAATAAAGTACTCGAGCCTCTTATCAATTTAAGCTATCGCTCATAGCTATGCTTCCCATGAGTCCCAAATGAAACATGATATAACTTGAAATGGCCCCAACTTCTATACAGTTTAAGCTATCGCTCATAGCTATGCTACCCTTGCGCCCCAAATAAAACACTGATAAAACTTCAAATGGCCCTATCTTCTATGCGGTGCATCTTATTCCTACCAAAGTTCGCAATATTCAAATACTTGTAACTTTTTACTGGAACGTCATAAAACCTTGAAATTTTGTGCCAATAAAGTACTCGAAACTCTTGTCAATTTAAGCTATCGCTCATAGCTATGCTACCCTTAATTCCCAAACCAAACACTGCTAAAACTTCAAATGGCCCTAACTTCTGTACGGTGCGTCCTATACCTATCAAAGTTTTTAACAATCAAATGCTTGTAATTTTTACTGGAGCGTCATAACACCTTGAAATTTTGTGACAATAATGTACTCGTGCCTCTTATCAATTTAAGCTATCGCTTGTAGCTATGCTACCCTTGAGTCCCAAATCAAACACTGATAAAACTTCAAATGGCCCTAACTTCTATACTGTGCGTCCTATACCTATCAAAGTTTGCAACATTCAAATGCTTTTTACTGGAGCGTCATAAAACCTAGAAATTTTGTGACAATAAAGTACTCGTGCCTTTTATCAATTTAAGCTATCGCTCATAGCTATGCTACACTTCAGTCCTAAATCAAACACTGATAAAACTTCAAATGGCCCTAACTTTTATACGGTGCGTCCTACACCTATCAAAGTTTGCAATATTCAAATGCTTGTAACGTTTTACTAGAGCGTCATAAAATCTTGAAATTTTGTGGCAATAAAGTACTCGTGCCTCTTATCAATTTAAGCTATCGCTCATAGATATGCTACCCTTGCGTCCCAAATCAAACACAACATAAAATCTTGAAATTTTGTGACAATAAAGTATTCGAGCCTCTTGTCAATTTAAGCTTTCGCTAATAGCTATGATACCTTTGAGTCCCAAATGAAACACTGATAAAACTTCAAATGGCCCTATCTTCTCTACGGTGCGTCCTACACCTATCAAAGTTTGCAACACTCAAATGCTTGTAACGTTTTACTGGACCGTCATAAAATCATGAAATTTTGTGACAATAGAGTACTCGTGCCTCTTATCAATTTAAGCTATCGCTCATAGCTATGCCACCGTTGAGTCCCAAATCAAACACTGATAAAACTTCAAATGGCCCTTACTTCTACACTGTGCGTCCTACACCTATCAAAGATTGCAACAATCAAATGCTTGTAACTCTTTATTGGAGCGTCATAAAATCTTGAAATTTTGTGACAATAAAGTACTCGTGCCTTTTATCAATTTAAGCTATCGCTCATAGCTATCCTACCCTTCAGTCCTAAATCAAACACTGATAAAACTTCAAATGGCCCTAACTTCTATACGGTGCGTCCTACACCTATCAAAGTTTGCAATATTCAAATGCTTGTAACGTTTTACTGGAGCGTCATAAAATCTTGAAATTTTGTGGCAATAAAGTACTCGTGCCTCTTATAAATTTAAGCTATCGCTCATAGCTATGCTACCCTTGCGTCCCAAATCAAACACAACATAAAATCTTGAAATTTTGTGACAAAGTATTCGAGCCTCTTGTCAATTTAATCTATCGCTCATGGCTATGATACCTTTGAGTCCCAAATCAAACACTGATAAAACTTCATATGGCCCTAACTTCTATAGGGTGCGCCCCACACCTATCAAAGTTTGCAACAATCAAATGCTTGCAACTTTTTACTGGAGAGTAATAGAACCTTGAAATTTTGTGACAATAATGTACTCGTGCCTCTTATCAATTTAAGCTATCGCTCATAGCTATGCTACCCTTGAGTCCCAAATCAAACACTATTAAAACTTCAAATGGCCTTAACTTCTATACGATACGTCCTACACCTATCAAAGTTTGCAATATTCAAATGCTTCTAACGTTTTACTGGAGCGTCATAAAATCTTGAAATTTTGTGGCAATAAAGTACTCGTGCCTCTTATCAATTTAAGCTATCGCTCATAGCTATGCAAAACTTGAGTCCCAAATCAAACACTGATAAAACTTCAAATGGCCTTAATTTCTATACGATGCGTCCTACACCTATCAAAGTTTGCAATATTCAAATGCTTGTAACATTTTACTGGAGCGTCATAAAATCTTGAAATTTTGTGGCAATAAAGTACTCGTGCCTCTTATCAATTTAAGCTATCGCTCATAGCTATGCTACCCTTGAGGCCCACATTAAACACTGCTAAAACTTCAAATGGGCCTAACTTCTATACTATGCGGCCTACAGCTATCAAAGTTTGCAACATTAAAATGCTTGTAACTCTTAACTGGAGCGTCATAAAACCTTGAAATTTTGTGACAATAAAGTACTCGAGCCTCTTATCAATTTAAACAATCGCTGATAGCTATGCTACCCTTGCGTCCCAAATCAAACACTGATAAAACTTCAAATGGCCCTAACTTTTATACGGTGCGTCCTACACCTATCAAAGTTTGCAATATTCAAATGCTTGTAACGTTTTACTAGAGCGCCATAAAATCTTGAAATTTTGTGGCAATAAAGTACTCGTGCCTCTTATCAATTTAAGCTATCGCTCATAGCTATGCTACCCTTGCGTCCCAAATCAAACACAACATAAAATCTTGAAATTTTGTGACAATAAAGTATTCGAGCCTCTTGTCAATTTAAGCTTTCGATAATAGCTATGATACCTTTGAGTCCCAAATGAAACACTGATAAAACTTCAAATGGCCCTATCTTCTATACGGTGCGTCCTACACCTATCAAAGTTTGCAACACTCAAATGCTTGTAACGTTTTACTGGACCGTCATAAAATCATGAAATTTTGTGACAATAGAGTACTCGTGCCTCTTATCAATTTAAGCTATCGCTTATAGCTATGCTACCCTTGAGTCCCAAATCAAACACTGATAAAACTTCAAATGGCCCTTACTTCTACACTGTGCGTCCTACACCTATCAAAGATTGCAACAATCAAATGCTTGTATCTCTTTATTGGAGCGTCATAAAATCTTGAAATTTTGTGACAATAAAGTACTCGTGCCTTTTATCAATTTAAGCTATCGCTCATAGCTATGCTACCCTTCAGTCCTAAATCAAACACTGATAAAACTTCAAATGGCCCTAACTTCTATACGGTGCGTCCTACACCTATCAAAGTTTGCAATATTCAAATGCTTGTAACGTTTTACTGGAGCGTCATAAAATCTTGAAATTTTGTGGCAATAAAGTACTCGTGCCTCTTATCAATTTAAGCTATCGCTCATAGCTATGCTACCCTTGCGTCCCAAATCAAACACAACATAAAATCTTGAAATTTTGTGACAAAGTATTCGAGCCTCTTGTCAATTTAATCTCTCGCTCATAGCTATGATACCTTTGAGTCCCAAAATGAAACACTGATAAAACTTCATATGGCCCTAACTTCTATAGGGTGCGCCCCACACCTATCAAAGATTGCAACATTAAAATGCTTGTAACTCTTAACTGGAGCGTCATAAAACCTTGAAATTTTGTGACAATAAAGTACTCGAGCCTCTTATCAATTTAAACAATCGCTGATAGCTATGCTACCCTTGCGTCCCAAATCAAACACTGATAAAATTTCAAATGGCCCTAACTTCTATACGGTGCGTCCTATACCTATCAAAGTTTGCAACAAGTTTGCAACATTCAAATGCTTGTAACTTTTTACTGGAGCGTCATAAAATCTTGAAATTTGGTAACAATAAAGAACTCGTGCCTCTTATCAATTTAAGCTATCGCTCATAGCTATGCTACCCTTCAGTCCTAAATCAAACACTGATAAAACTTCAAATGGCCCTAACTTCTATACGGTGCGTCCTACACCTATCAAAGATTGCAACAATCAAATGCTTGTAACTCTTTATTGGAGCGTCATAAAATCTTGAAATTTTGTGACAATAGAGTACTCGAGCCTTTATCAATTTAAGCTATCGCTCACTCGCTACTCGTGAGTCCCAAATCAAACACTGCTAAAACTTCAAATGGCCCTTACTTCTACACTGTGCGTCCTACACCTATCAAAGTTTGCAATATTCAAATGCTTGTAACGTTTTACTGGAGAGTCATAAAATCTTGAAATTTTGTTGGCAATAAACTACTGGTTCCTCTTATCAATTTATGCTATCGCTCATAGCTATGCTACCCTTGCGTCCCAAACCAAACACAACATAAAATCTTGAAATTTTGTGACAATAAAGTATTCGAGCCTCTTGTCAATTTAAGCTATCGATCATAGCTATGCTACCCATGAGTCTCAAATGAAACATGATATAACTTGAAATGGCCCTAACTCCTATACAGTTTAAGCCATCGCTCATAGCTATGCTACCCTTGCGTCCTAAATAAAACACTGAGAAAACTTCAAATGGCCCTATCTTCTATACCCTAACTTCTATACGGTACGCCCTACACCTACCAAAGTTTGCAATATTCAAATACTTGTAACTTTTTACTGGAACGTCATAAAACCTTGAAATTTTGTGACAATAAAGTACACGAACCTCTAGTCAGTTTAAGCTATCGCTTACAGCTATGCTTCCCTTAAGTCCCAAATCAAACACTGCTAAAACTTCAAATGGCCCTAACTTCTGTACGGTGCGTCCTATACCTATCAAAGTTTTTAACAATCAAATGCTTGTAATTTTTACTGGAGCGTCATAAGATTATGAAATTTTGTGACAATAAGGTACTGGAGCCTCTGATCAATTTAATCTATCGCTCATAGCTATGGTAACCTTGGGTTCCAAATCAAACACTGATAAAACTTCATATGGCCCTAACTTCTATAGAGTGCATCCTACACCTATCAAAGGTTGCAACAATCAAATTCTTGTAACTTTTTACTGGAGCGTCATAAAACCTTGAAATTTTGTGACAACAATGTACTCGCGCCTCTTATCAATTTAAGCTATCGCTTGTAGCTATGCTACCCTTGAGTCCCAAATCAAACACTGATAAAACTTCAAATGGCCCTAACTTCTATATTGTGCGTCCTATACCTATCAAAGTTTGCAACATTCAAATGCTTTTTACTGGAACGTCATAAAACCTTGAACTTTTGTGACAATAAAGTACTCGTGTCTCTTATCAATTTAAGCTATCGCTCATAGCTATGCTACACTTGAGTCCCAAATCAAACACTGATAAAACTTCAAATGGCCTTAACTTCTATACGGTGCATCCTATACCTGTCAAAGTTTTCAACGTTCAAATACTTGTAACTTTTTACTGGAGCGTCATAAAACCATGCAATTTTGTGACAATAAAGTACTCGGGCCTCTTATCAATTTAACTTTTCTTAACTTATCAATTTAACTATTCTTAACTTTTTCCTGGAGCGCTCATATCTATGCTACCCTTGAGTCCCAACTCAAACAATGATAAAACTTCAAACGGCCCTAACTTCTATACGGTGCATCCTATACCTGTCAAAGTTTTCAACGTTCAAATACTTGTAACTTTTTACTGGAGCGTCATAAAACCATGCAATTTTGTGACAATAAAGTACTCGAGCCTCTTATCAATTTAACCTATCGCTCATAGCTATGCTACCTTTGAGTCCCAAATCAAACACTGATAAAACTTCAAAAGGCCCTAACTTCTATACGGTGCGTCCTACAGCTATCAAAATTTGCAACAATCAAATGCTTTTAACTATTTACTGGAGCGTGATAAAATCTTGAAATTTTGTGACAATACAGTACTCGAGCCTCTTATCAATTTAAGCTATCGCTCATAGCTTTGCTACCCTTGAGTCCCAATTCAAACACTGATAAAACTTCAAATGGCCCTAACTTCTATACTGTGCGTCCTATACCTATCAAAGTTTGCAACATTCAAATGCTTTTACCTTTTTACTGGACCGCCATAAAACCTTGAAATTTTGTGACAATAAAGTACTCTAGCCTCTTACCAATTTAAGCTATCGCTCACTCGCTACTCGTGAGTCCCAAATCAAACACTGCTAAAACTTCAAATTGCCCTAAGTTCTGTATGGTGCGTCCTAAACCTATCAAAGTTTGCAGCAATCTAATTCTTGTAACTTTTTACTGGAGCGTAAAAAAACCTTGAAATTTTGTGACAATAAAGTACTCGAGCCTCTTGTCAATTTAAGCTATCGCCCTTAGCTATGCTACCTTTGAGTCCCAAATCAAACACTGATAAAACTTCAAATGGCCCTAACTTCTATACGGTGCGTCCTAGACCTATCAAAGTTTGCAGCAATCTAATGCTTGTAACTTTTTACTGGAGCGTAATAAAACCTTGAAATTTTGTGACAATAAAGTACTCGAGCCTCTTATCAATTTAAGCTATCGCTCATAGCTTTGCTACCCTTGAGTCCCAAATCAAACACTGATAAAACTTCAAATGGCCCTTACTTCTACACTGTGCGTCCTACACCTATCAAATATTGCAACAATCAAATGCTTGTAACTCTTTATTGGAGCGTCATAAAATCTTGAAATTTTGTTACAATAGAGTACTCGAGTCTTTATCAATTTAAGCTATCGCTCACTCGCTACTCGTGAGTCCCAAATCAAACACTGCTAAAACTTCAAATGGCCCTAACTTCTATACGGTATGCCCTACACCTATCAAAGTTTGCAATATTCAAATACTTGTAACTTTTTACTGGAGCGTAATAAAATCTTGAAATATTGTGACAATAAAGTACACGAACCTCTTGTCAGTTTAAGCTATCGCTTATAGCTATGCTTCCCTTAAGTCCCAAATCAAACACTGCTAAAACTTCAAATGGCCCTAACTTCTGTACGGTGCGGCCTATACCTATCAAAGTTTTTAACAATCAAATGCTTGTAATTTTTACTGGAGCGTCATAAAATTATGAAATTTTGTGACAATAAAGTACTGGAGCCCCTGATCAATTTAATCTATCGCTTGTAGCTATGCTACCCTTGAGTCCCAAATCAAACACTGATAAAACTTCAAATGGCCCTAACTTCTATACTGTACGTCCTATACCTATTAAAATTTGCAACATTCAAATGCTTTTTACTGGAACGTCATAAAACTTTGAACTTTTGTGACAATAAAGTACTCGTGTCTCTTATCAATTTAAGCTATCGCTCATAGCTATGCTACCCTTGAGTCCCAAATCAAACACTGATAAAATTTCAAATGGCCTTAACTTCTATACTGTGCATCCTATACCTGTCAAAGTTTTCAACGTTCAAGTACTTGTAACTTTTTACTGGAGCATCATAAAACCATGCAATTTTGTGACAATAAAGTACTCGGGCCTCTTATCAATTTAACTTTTCTTAACTTATCAATTTAACTATTCTTAACTTTTTCCTGGAGCGCTCATAGCTATGCTACCCTTAAGTCCCAACTCAAACAATGATAAAACATCAAACGGCACTAACTTCTAAGCGTCATAAAATCTTGAAATTTTGTGACAATACAGTACTCGTGCCTCTTATCAATTTAAGCTATCGCTGGTAGCTATGCTACCTTTGAGTCCCAAATCAAACACTGATAAAACTTCAAATGGTCCTAACTTCTATACTGTGCGTCCTATACCTATCAAAGTTTGCAACATTCAAATGCTTTTACCTTTTTACTGGACCGCCATAAAACCTTGAAATTTTGTGACAATAAAGTACTCGAACCTCTTATCAATTTAAGCTATCGCTCACTCGCTACTCGTGATTCCAAAATCAAACACTGCTAAAACTTCAAATGGCCCTAACTTCTGTACGGTGCGTCCTAAACCTATCAAAGTTTGCAACAATCTAATTCTTGTAACTTTTTACTGGAGCGTCATAAAACCATGAAATTTTGTGACAATAAAGTACTCGAGCCTCTTATGAATTTAAGCTATCGGTCATATCTATGCTACCCATGAGTCCCAAATGAAACATGATATAACTTGAAATGGCCCTAACTTCTATACGGTGCGTCCTATACCTATCAAAGTTTGCAACAATCAAATGCTTGTAACTTTTTACTGGAGCGTAATGTTGAAATTTTGTGACAATAAAGTACTCGAACCTCTTGTCAATTTAAGCTATCGCTCATAGCTATGCTACTCTTAAGTCCCAAATCAAACACTGATAAAACTTCAAATGGCCCTAACTTCTGTACGGTGCGTCGTATACCTATCAAAGTTTTTAACAATCAAATGCTTGTAATTTTTACTGGAGCGTCATAAAACCTTGAAATTTTGTGACAATAAGGTACTGGAGCCTCTGATCAATTTAAACTAACGCTCATAACTATGGTACCCTTGAGTCCCATATCAAACACTGATAAAACTTCAAATGGCCCTAACTTCTATATGGTGCATCCTACACCTATCAAAGTTTGCAACAATCAAATGCTTGTAACTTTTTACTGGAGCGTCATAAAACCTTGAATTTTGTGACAATAATGTACTCATGCCTCTTATCAATTTAAGCTATCGCTTGTAACTATGCTACCCTTGAGTCCCAAATCAAACACTGATAAAACTTCAAATGGCTCTAACTTCTATACTGTGCGTCCTATACTAATTAAAGTTTGCAACATTCAAATGGTTTTTACTGGAGCGTCATAAAACCTTGAAATTTTGTGACAATAAAGTACTTTTGCCTCTTATCAATTTAAGCTATCGCTCATAGCTATGCTACCCTTGAGTCCCAAATCAAACACTGATAAATCTTTAAATGGCCCTAACTTCTATACGGTGCATCCTACACCTATCAAAGATTGCAACAATCAAATGCTTGTAACTCTTTAATGGAGCGTCATAAAATCTTGAAATTTTGTGACAATAGAGTACTCGAGCCTTTATCAATTTAAGCTATCGCTCACTCGCTACTCGTGAGTCCCAAATCAAACACTGCTAAAACTTCAAATGGCCCTTACTTCTACACTGTGCGTCCGACACCTATCAAAGTTTGCAATATTCAAATGCTTGTAACGTTTTACTGAAGCGTCATAAAATCTTGAAATTTTGTGGCAACAAACTACTCGTTCCTCTTATCAATTTATGCTATCGCTCATAGCTATGCTACCCTTGCGTCCCAAACCAAATACAACATAAAATCTTGAAATTTTGTGACAATAAAGTATTCGAGCCTCTTGTCAATTTAAGCTATCGATCATAGCTATGCTACCCATGAATCTCAAATGAAACATGATATAACTTGAAATGGCCCTAACTCCAATACAGTTTAAGCTATCGCTCATAGCTATGCTACCCTTGCGTCCTAAATAAAACACTGATAAAACTTCAAATGGCCCTATCTTCTATACCCTAACTTCTATACGGTACGCCCTACACCTACCAAAGTTTGCAATATTCAAATACTTGTAACTTTTTACTGGAACGTCATAAAACCTTGAAATTTTGTGACAATAAAGTACACGAACCTCTTGTCAGTTTAAGCTATCGCTTATAGCTATGCTTCCCTTAAGTCCCAAATCAAACACTGCTAAAACTTCAAATGGCCCTAACTTCTGTACGGTGCGTCCTATACCTATCAAAGTTTTTAACAATCAAATGCTTGTAATTTTTACTGGAGCGTCATAAAATTATGAAATTTTGTGACAATAAGGTACTGGAGCCTCTGATCAATTTAATCTATCGCTCATAGCTATGGTAACCTTGGGTTCCAAATCAAACACTGATAAAACTTCAAATGGCCGTAACGTCTATACTGTACGTCCTATACCTATTAAAGTTTGCAACATTCAAATGCTTTTTACTGGAACGTCATAAAACCTTGAACTTTTCTGACAATAAAGTACTCGTGTCTCTTATCAATTTAAGTTATCGCTCATAGCTAGGCTACCCTTGAGTCCCAAATCAAACACTGATAAAACTTCAAATGGCCTTAACTTCTATACGGTGCATCCTATACCTGTCAAAGTTTTCAACGTTCAAATACTTGTAACTTTTTACTGGAGCGTCATAAAACCATGCAATTTTGTGACAATAAAGTACTCGGGCCTCTTATCAATTTAACTTTTCTTAACTTATCAATTTAACTATTCTTAACTTTTTCCTGGAGCGCTCATAGCTATGCTACCCTTGAATCCCAACTCAAACAATGATAAAACTTCAAACGGCCCAAACTTCTATACGGTGCATCCTATACCTGTCAAAGTTTTCAACGTTCAAATACTTGTAACTTTTTACTGGAGCGTCATAAAACCATGCAATTTTGTGACAATAAAGTACTCGAGCCTCTTATCAATTTAACCTATCGCTCATAGCTATGCTACCTTTGAGTCCCAAATCAAACACTGATAAAACTTCAAATGGCCCTAATTTCTATACGGTGCGTCCTACAGCTATCAAAATTTGCAACAATCAAATGCTTTTAACTATTTACTGGAGCGTCATAAAATCTTGAAATTTTGTGACAATACAGTACTCGTGCCTCTTATCAATTTAAGCTATCGCTGGTAGCTATGCTACCTATGAGTCCCAAATCAAACACTGATAAAACTTCAAATGGCCCTAACTTCTATACTGTGCGTCCTATACCTATCAAAGTTTGCAACATTCAAATGCTTTTACCTTTTCACTGGACCGCCATAAAACCTTGAAATTTTGTGACAATAAAGTACTCTAGCCTCTTACCAATTTAAGCTATCGCTCACTCGCTACTCGTGAGTCCCAAATCAAACACTGCTAAAACTTCAGATGGCCCTAACTTCTGTACGGTGCGTCCTAAGTCTATCAAAGTTTGCAGCAATCTAATTCTTGTAACTTTTTACTGGAGCGTAATAAAACCTTGAAATTTTGTGACAATAAAGTACTCGAACCTCTTATCAATTTAAGCTATCGCTCACTCGCTACTCGTGAGTCCCAAATCAAACACTGCTAAAACTTCAGATGGCCCTAACTTCTGTACGGTGCGTCCTAAATCTATCAAAGTTTGCAGCAATCTAATTCTTGTAACTTTTTACTGGAGCGTAATAAAACCTTGAAATTTTGTGACAATAAAGTACTCGAACCTCTTATCAATTTAAGCTATCGCTCACTCGCTACTCGTGAGTCCCAAATCAAACACTGCTAAAACTTCAAATGGCCCTAACTTCTGTACGGTGCGTCCTATACCTGTCAAAGTTTTCAACGTTCAAATACTTGTAACTTTTTACTGGAGCGTCATAAAACCATGCAATTTTGTGACAAAAAAGTACTCGAGCCTCTTATCAATTTAACCTATCGCTCATAGCTATGCTACCTTTGAGTCCCAAATCAAACACTGATAAAACTTCAAATGGCCCTAATTTCTATACGGTGCGTCCTACAGCTATCAAAATTTGCAACAATCAAATGCTTTTAACTATTTACTGGAGCGTAATAAAACCTTGAAATTTTGTGACAATAAAGTACTCGAACCTCTTGTCAATTTAAGCTATCGCTCATAGCTATGCTACCCTTAAGCCCCAAATCAAACACTGCTAAAACTTTAAATGGACCTACTGTACGGTGCTTCCTACACCTATCAAAGTTTGCAATATTCAAATGCTTGTAACGTTTTACTGGAGCGTCATAAAATCTTAAAATTTTGTGGCATAAATTACTCGTGCCTCTTATCAATTTAAGCTATCGTTCGTAGCTATGCTACCCTTGCGTCCCAAATCAAACACAACATAAAATTTTGAAATTTTGTGACAATAAAGTACTCGAGCCTCTTGTCAATTTAATCTATCGCTCATAGCTATGATACCTTTGAGTCCCAAATGAAACACTGATCAAACTTCAAATGGCCCTATCTTCTATACGGTACGTCTTATACCTACCAAAGTTTGCAACATTCAAAGACTTGTAACTTTTTACTGGAACATCATAAAACCTTGAAATTTTGTGACGATGAAGTATTCGAGCCTCTTATCAATTTAAATTTTCTTAACTTATCAATTTAACTATTCTTATATTTTTACTGGAGCGCTCATAGCTATGCTATCCTTGAGTCCCAAATCAAACTATGATAAAACTTCAAATGGCCCTAACTTCTATACGGTGCATCCTATATCTGTCGAAATTTTCAACGTTCAAATACTTGTAACCTTTTACTGGAGCGTCATAAAACCATGAAATTTTGTGACAATAAAGTATTCGAGCCTCTTATCAATTTAAGCTATCGGTCATAGCTATGCTATCCTTGAGTCCCAAAGCAAACACTGCTAAAACTTCAAATCGCCCTAACTTCTATACGGTGCGTCCTACACCTATCAAAGTTTGCAACATTCAAATGCTTTTTACTGGAACGTCATAAAACCTTGAACTTTTGTGACAACAATGTACTCGCGCCTCTTATCAATTTAAGCTATCGCTTGTAGCTATGCTACCCTTGAGTCCCAAATCAAACACTGATAAAACTTCAAATGGCCCTAACGTCTACACTGTACGTCCTATACCTATTAAAGTTTGCAACATTCAAATGCTTTTTACTGGAACGTCATAAAACCTTGAACTTTTGTGACAATAAAGTACTCGTGTCTCTTATCAATTTAAGTTATCGCTCATAGCTAGGCTACCCTTGAGTCCCAAATCAAACACTGATAAAACTTCAATTGGCCTTAACTTCTATACGGTGCATCCTATACCTGTCAAAGTTTTCAACGTTCAAATACTTGTAACTTTTTACTGGAGCGTCATAAAACCATGCAATTTTGTGACAATAAAGTACTCGGGCCTCTTATCAATTTAACTTTTCTTAACTTATCAATTTAACTATTCTTAACTTTTTCCTGGAGCGCTCATAGCTATGCTACCCTTGAATCCCAACTCAAACAATGATAAAACTTCAAACGGCCCTAACTTCTATACGGTGCATCCTATACCTGTCAAAGTTTTCAACGTTCAAATACTTGTAACTTTTTACTGGAGCGTCATAAAACCATGCAATTTTGTGACAATAAAGTACTCGAGCCTCTTATCAATTTAACCTATCGCTCATAGCTATGCTACCTTTGAGTCCCAAATCTAACACTGATAAAACTTCAAATGGCCCTAATTTCTATACGGTGCGTCCTACAGCTATCAAAATTTGCAACAATCAAATGCTTTTAACTATTTACTGGAGCGTCATAAAATCTTGAAATTTTGTGACAATATAGTACTCGTGCCTCTTATCAATTTAAGCTATCGCTGGTAGCTATGCTACCTATGAGTCCCAAATCAAACACTGATAAAACTTCAAATGGCCCTAACTTCTATACTGTGCGTCCTATACCTATCAAAGTTTGCAACATTCAAATGCTTTTACCTGTTCACTGGACCGCCATAAAACCTTGAAATTTTGTGACAATAAAGTACTCTAGCCTCTTACCAATTTAAGCTATCGCTCACTCGCTACTCGTGAGTCCCAAATCAAACACTGCTAAAACTTCAAATGGCCGTAACTTCTGTATGGTGCGTCCTAAACCTATCAAAGTTTGCAGCAATCTAATTCTTGTAACTTTTTACTGGAGCGTAAAAAAACCTTGAAATTTTGTGACAATAAAGTACTCGAGCCTCTTGTCAATTTAAGCTATCGCCCTTAGCTATGCTACCTTTGAGTCCCAAATCAAACACTGATAAAACTTCAAATGGCCCTAACTTCTATACGGTGCGTCCTAGACCTATCAAAGTTTGCAGCAATCTAATGCTTGTAACTTTTTACTGGAGCGTAATAAAACCTTGAAATTTTGTGACAATAAAGTACTCGAACCTCTTATCAATTTAAGCTATCGCTCACTCGCTACTCGTGAGTCCCAAATCAGACACTGCTAAAACTTCAAATGGCCCTAACTTCTGTACGGTGCGTCCTAAACCTATCAAAGTTTGCAGCAATCTAATTCTTGTAACTTTTTACTGGAACGTAATAAAACCTTGAAATTTTGTGACAATAAAGTACACGAACCTCTTGTCAGTTTAAGCTATCGCTTATAGCTATGCTTCCCTTAAGTCCCAAATCAAACACTGCTAAAACTTCAAATGGCCCTAACTTCTGTACGGTGCGTCCTATACCTATCAAAGTTTTTAACAATCAAATGCTTGTAATTTTTACTGGAGCGTCATAAAATTATGAAATTTTGTGACAATAAGGTACTGGAGCCTCTGATCAATTTAATCTATCGCTCATAGCTATGGTAACCTTGGGTTCCAAATCAAACACTGATAAAACTTCAAATGGCCGTAACGTCTATACTGTACGTCCTATACCTATTAAAGTTTGCAACATTCAAATGCTTTTTACTGGAACGTCATAAAACCTTGAACTTTTGTGACAATAAAGTACTCGTGTCTCTTATCAATTTAAGTTATCGCTCATAGCTAGGCTACCCTTGAGTCCCAAATCAAACACTGATAAAACTTCAAATGGCCTTAACTTCTATACGGTGCATCCTATACCTGTCAAAGTTTTCAACGTTCAAATACTTGTAACTTTTTACTGGAGCGTCATAAAACCATGCAATTTTGTGACAACAAAGTACTCGAGCCTCTTATCAATTTAACCTATCGCTCATAGCTATGCTACCTTTGAGTCCCAAATCAAACACTGATAAAACTTCAAATGGCCCTAATTTCTATACGGTGCGTCCTACAGCTATCAAAATTTGCAACAATCAAATGCTTTTAACTATTTACTGGAGCGTCATAAAATCTTGAAATTTTGTGACAATACAGTACTCGTGCCTCTTATCAATTTAAGCTATCGCTGGTAGCTATGCTGCCTATGAGTCCCAAATCAAACACTGATAAAACTTCAAATGGCCCTAACTTCTATACTGTGCGTCCTATACCTATCAAAGTTTGCAACATTCAAATGCTTTTACCTTTTCACTGGACCGCCATAAAACCTTGAAATTTTGTGACAATAAAGTACTCTAGCCTCTTACCAATTTAAGCTATCGCTCACTCGCTACTCGTGAGTCCCAAATCAAACACTGCTAAAACTTCAGATGGCCCTAACTTCTGTACGGTGCGTCCTAAGTCTATCAAAGTTTGCAGCAATCTAATTCTTGTAACTTTTTACTGGAGCGTAATAAAACCTTGAAATTTTGTGACAATAAAGTACTCGAACCTCTTATCAATTTAAGCTATCGCTCACTCGCTACTCGTCAGTCCCAAATCAAACACTGCTAAAACTTCAAATGGCCCTAACTTCTGTACGGTGCGTCCTAAACCTATCAAAGTTTGCAGCAATCTAATTCTTGTAACTTTTTACTGGAACGTAATAAAACCTTGAAATTTTGTGACAATAAAGTACTCGAACCTCTTATCAATTTAAGCTATCGCTCACTCGCTACTCGTGAGTCCCAAATCAAACACTGCTAAAACTTCAAATGGCCCTAACTTCTGTACGGTGCGTCCTATTCCTGTCAAAGTTTTCAACGTTCAAATACTTGTAACTTTTTACTGGAGCGTCATAAAACCATGCAATTTTGTGACAATAAAGTACTCGAGCCTCTTATCAATTTAACCTATCGCTCATAGCTATGCTACCTTTGAGTCCCAAATCAAACACTGATAAAACTTCAAATGGCCCTAATTTCTATACGGTGCGTCCTAAACCTATCAAAGTTTGCAGCAATCTAATTCTTGTAACTTTTTACTGGAGCGTAAAAAAACCTTGAAATTTTGTGACAATAAAGTACTCGAGCCTCTTGTCAATTTAAGCTATCGCCCTTAGCTATGCTACCTTTGAGTCCCAAATCAAACACTGATAAAACTTCAAATGGCCCTAACTTCTATACGGTGCGTCCTAGACCTATCAAAGTTTGCAGCAATCTAATGCTTGTAACTTTTTACTGGAGCGTAATAAAACCTTGAAATTTTGTGACAATAAAGTACTCGAACCTCTTATCAATTTAAGCTATCGCTCACTCGCTACTCGTGAGTCCCAAATCAAACACTGCTAAAACTTCAAATGGCCCTAACTTCTGTACGGTGCGTCCTAAACCTATCAAAGTTTGCAGCAATCTAATTCTTGTAACTTTTTACTGGAACGTAATAAAACCTTGAAATTTTGTGACAATAAAGTACTCGAGCCTCTTATCAATTTAAGCTATCGCTCATAGCTATGCTACCCTTGAGTCCCAAAGCAAACACTGCTAAAACTTCAAATGGCCCTTACTTCTATACGGTGCGCCCTACACCTATCAAAGTTTGCAATATTCAAATGCTTGTAACTTTTTACTGTAGCGTAATAAAATCTTGAAATATTGTGACAATAAAGTACTCGAGCCTCTTATCAATTTAAGCTATCGCTCATAGCTATGCTACCCATGAGTCCCAAATGAAACATGATATAACTTGAAATGGCCCTAACTTCTATACGGTGCATCCTACACCTATCAAATTTTGCAACAATCAAATGCTTGTAACTTTTTACTGGAGCGTCATAAAACCTTGAAATTTTGTGACAATAAAGTACTCGAACCTCTTGTCAATTTAAGCTATCGCTCATAGCTTTGCTACCCTTAAGCCCCAAATCAAACACTGCTAAAACTTTAAATGGACCTAACTTCTGTACGGTGCTTCCTACAGCTATCAAAGTTTGCAATATTCAAATGCTTGTAACGTTTTACTGGAGCGTCATAAAATCTTAAAATTTTGTGGCATAAATTACTCGTGCCTCTTATCAATTTAAGCTATCGTTCATAGCTATGCTACCCTTGCGTCCCAAATCAAACACAACATAAAATTTTGAAATTTTGTGACAATAAAGTACTCGAGCCTCTTGTCAATTTAATCTATCGCTCATAGCTATGATACCTTTGAGTCCCAAATGAAACACTGATCAAACTTCAAATGGCCCTATCTTCTATACGGTACGTCTTATACCTACCAAAGTTTGCAACATTCAAAGACTTGTAGCTTTTTACTGGAACATCATAAAACCTTGAAATTTTGTGACGATGAAGTATTCGAGCCTCTTATCAATTTAAATTTTCTTAACTTATCAATTTAACTATTCTTATATTTTTACTGGAGCGCTCATAGCTATGCTATCCTTGAGTCCCAAATCAAACTATGATAAAACTTCAAATGGCCCTAACTTCTATACGGTGCATCCTATATCTGTCGAAATTTTCAACGTTCAAATACTTGTAACTTTTTACTGGAGCGTCATAAAACCATGAAATTTTGTGACAATAAAGTACTCGAGCCTCTTATCAATTTAAGCTATCGGTCATAGCTATGCTACCCTTGAGTCCCAAAGCAAACACTGCTAAAAATTCAAATCGCCCTAACTTCTATACGGTGCGTCCTACACCTATCAAAGTTTGCAACATTCAAATGCTTATAACTTTATAATGAAGAGTCAAAAAATCTTGAAATTTTGTGACAATAAATTACTCAAACCTCTTGTCAATTTAAGCTATCGCTCATAGCTATGCTACCCTTAAGTCCCAAATCAAACTCTGCTAAAACTTCAAATGGCCCTAACTACAATATGGTGCATCTTATACCTACCAAAGTTTGCAACACTCAAATACTTATAACTTTTTACTTAAACGTCATAAAACCTTGAAATTTTGTGACAATGAAGTACTCGAGCCTCTTATCAATTTAACTATTCTTAACTTTTTACTGGAGCGCTCATAGCTATGCTACCCTTGAGTCCCAAATCAATCACAAATAAAACTTCAAATGGCCCTAACTTCTTTACGGTGCATCCTATACCTGTCAAAGTTTGCAACGTTCAAATACTTGTAGGTTTTTACTGGAGCGTCATAATACCATGAAATTTTGTGACAATAAAGTACTCGAGTCTCTTATAAATTTAAGCTCTCGCTCATAGCTATGCTACCCTTGAGGCCCAAACCAAACACTGATAAAACTTCAAATGACCCTAACTTCTATACGGAGCGTTATATACCTATCAAAGTTTGCAACATTCAAATGCTTGTAACTTTTTACGGGAGCGTCATAAAGTCTTGAAATTTTGTGACAATAAAGTACTCGAGCCTCTTATCAATTTAACTATTCTTATCTTTTTACTAGAGCGCTCTTAGCTATGCTACTCTTGAGTCCCAAATCAAACTATGATAAAACTTAAATGGCCATAACTTCTATACGGTGCATCCTATACCTGTCGAAGTTTTCAACGTTCAAATACTTGTAACTTTTTACTGGAGCGTCATAAAACCATGAAATTTTGTGACAATAAAGTACTCGAGCCTCTTATGAATTTAAGCTATCGGTCATATCTATGCTACCCATGAGTCCCAAATGAAACATGTTATAACTTGAAATGGCAATAACTTCTATACGGTGCGTCCTACACCTATCAAAGTTTGCAACAATCAAATGCTTGTAACTTTTTACTGGAGCGTAATGTTGAAATTTTGTTACAATAAAGTACTCGAACCTCTTGTCAATTTAAGCTATCGCTCATAGCTATGCTACCCTTAAGTCCCAAATCAAACACTGATAAAACTTCAAATGGCCCTAACTTCTGTACGGTGCGTCGTATATCTATCAAAGTTTTTAACAATCAAATGCTTGTAATTTTTACTGGAGCGTCACAAAACCTTGAAATTTTGTGACAATAAGGTACTGGAGCCTCTGATCAATTTAAACTAACGCTCATAACTATGGTACCCTTGAGTCCCATATCAAACACTGATAAAACTTTAAATGGCCCTAACTTCTATAGGGTGCATCCTACACCTATCAAAGTTTGCAACAATCAAATGCTTGTAACTTTTTACTGGAGCGTAATAGAACCTTGAAATTTTGTGACAATAATGTACTCGAGCCTCTTATCAATTTAAGCTATCGCTTGTAGCTATGCTACCCTTGAGTCCCAAATCAAACACTGATAAAACTTCAAATGGCCCTAACTTCAATACTGTGCGTCCTATACTAATTAAAGTTTGCAACATTCAAATGGTTTTTACTGGAGCGTCATAAAACCTTGAAATTTTGTGACAATAAAGTACTCGTGCCTCTTATCAATTTAAGCTATCGCTCATAGCTATGCTACCCTTGAGTCATAAATCAAACACTGATAAATCTTTAAATGGCCCTAACCTCTATACGGTGCGTCCTATACCTATCAAAGTTTGCAATATTAAAATGCTTGTAACGTTTTACTGGAACGTCATGAAATCTTGAAATTTTGTGGCAATAAAATACTCGTGCTTCTTATCAATTTAAGCTATCGCTCATAGCTATGCTATCCATGAGTCCCAAATGAAACATGATATAACTTGAAATGGCCCTAACTTCTATACAATTGAAGCTATCGCTCATAGCTATGCTACCCTTGAGTCCCAAATAAAACACTGATAAAACTTCAAATGGCCCTAACTTCTATACGGTGCGTCCTATACCTATCAAAGTTTGCAACAATCAAATGCTTGTAACTTTTCACTGGAGCCTTATAAAACCTTGAAATTTTGTGACAATAAAGTACTCGAACCTCTTGTCAATTTAAGCTTTCGCCCTTAGCTATGATACGCTTGCGTCCCAAATCAAACACAACATAAAATCTTGAAATTTTGTGATAATAAAGTACTCGTGCCTCTTATCAATTTAAGCTATCGCTCATAGCTATGCTACCCTTGAGTCCCAAATCAAACACTGATAAAACTTCAAATGGCCTTAACTTCTATAGGGTGCATCCTAAAAATCTAGAAATTTTGTGACAATAAAGTACTCGTGCCTCTTATCAATTTAAGCTATCGCTCATAGCTATGCTACCTTTGATCCCAAATGAAACACTGATAAAACTTCAAATGGTCTATCTTCTATACGGTGCGTCCTACACCTATCAAATTTTGCAACATTCAAATGCTTGTAACTTTATACTGGAGCGTCAAAATATCTTGAAATTTTGTGAGAATAAGGTACTGGAGCCTCTTGTCAATTTAAGCTATCGCTCACAGCTATGATACCTTTGAGTCCCAAATGAAACACTGATGAAACTTTAAATGGCATTAACTTCTATACGGTGCATCCTACACCTATCAAAGTATGCAACATTCAAATGCTTGTAACTTTTTACTGGAGCGTCATAAAACCTTGAAATTTTGTGACAATAATGTACTTGTGCCTCTTATCAATTTAAGCTATCGCTTGTAGCTATGCTACCCTTGAGTCCCAAATCAAACACTGATAAAACTTCAAATGGCCCTAACTTCTATACTGTGCGTCCTATACCAATTAAGTTCAAATGCATTTTACTGGAGCGTCATAAAACCTTGAAATTTTGTGACAATAAATTACTCGTGCCTCTTATCAATTTACGCTATCGCTCACAGCTTTGCTACCCTTGAGTCCCAAATCAAACACTGATAAATCTTTAAATGGCCCTAACTTCTATACTGTGCGTCCTATACTAATTAAAGTTTGCAACATTCAAATGGTTGTTACTGGCGCGTCATAAAACCTTGAAATTTTGTGACAATAAAGTACTCGTGCCTCTTATCAATTTAAGCTATCGCTCATAGCTATGCTACCCTTGAGTCCCAAATCAAACACTGATAAATCTTTAAATGGCCCTAACTTTTATACGGTGCGTCCTATACCTATCAAAGTTTGCAATATTAAATTGCTTGTAACGTTTTACTGGAACGTCATGAAATCTTGAAATTTTGTGGCAATAAAATACTCGTGCTTCTTATCAATTTAAGCTATCGCTCATAGCTATGCTACCCATGAGTCCCAAATGAAACATGATATAACTTGCAATGGCCCTAACTTCTATACAATTGAAGCTATCGCTCATAGCTATGCTACTTTTGAGTCCCAAATAAAACACTGATAAAACTTCAAATGGCCCTAACTTCTATACGGTGCGTCCTATACCTATCAAAGTTTCCAACAATCAAATGCTTGTAACTTTTTACTGGAGCCTTATAAAACCTTGAAATTTTGTGACAATAAAGTACTCGAACCTCTTGTCTATTTAAGCTTTCGCCCTTAGCTATGATACGCTTGCGTCCCAAATCAAACATAACATAAAAGCTTGAAATTTTGTGACAATAAAGTACTCGTGCCTCTTATCAATTTAAGCTATCGCTCATAGCTATGCTACCCTTGAGTTCCAAATCAAACACTGATAAAACTTCAAATGGCCTTAACTTCTATAGGGTGCATCCTAAAAATCTAGAAATTTTGTGACAATAAAGTACTCGTGCCTCTTATCAATTTAAGCTATCGCACATAGCTATGCTACCTTTGATCCCAAATGAAACACTGATAAAACTTCAAATGGTGTATTTTCTATACGGTGCGTCCTACACCTATCAAATTTTGCAACATTCAAATGCTTGTAACTTTATACTGGAGCGTCAAAATATCTTGAAATTTTGTGAGAATAAGGTACTGGAGCCTCTTGTCAATTTAAGCTATCGCTCACAGCTATGATACCTTTGAGTCCCAAATGAAACACTGATGAAACTTTAAATGGCATTAACTTCTATACGGTGCATCCTACACCTATCAAAGTTTGCAACAATCAAATGCTTGTAACTTTTTACTGGAGAGTAATAGAACCTTGAAATTTTGTGACAATAATGTACTCGTGCCTCTTATCAATTTAAGCTATCGCTTGTAGCTATGCTACCCTTGAGTCCCAAATCAAACACTGATAAAACTTCAAATGGCCCTAACTTCTATACTGTGCGTCCTATACCAATTAAGTTCAAATGCATTTTACTGGAGCGTCATAAAACCTTGAAATTTTGTGACAATAAATTACTCGTGCCTCTTATCAATTTACGCTATCGCTCACAGCTTTGCTATCCTTGAGTCCCAAATCAAACACTGATAAATCTTTAAATGGCCCTAACTTCTATACTGTGCGTCCTATACTAATTAAAGTTTGCAACATTCAAATGGTTGTTACTGGCGCGTCATAAAACCTTGAAATTTTGTGACAATAAAGTACTCGTGCCTCTTATCAATTTAAGCTATCGCTCATAGCTATGCTACCCTTGAGTCCCAAATCAAACACTGATAAATCTTTAAATGGCCCTAACTTTTATACGGTGCGTCCTATACCTATCAAAGTTTGCAATATTAAAATGCTTGTAACGTTTTACTGGAACGTCATGAAATCTTGAAATTTTGTGGCAATAAAATACTCGTGCTTCTTATCAATTTAAGCTATCGCTCATAGCTATGCTACCCATGAGTCCCAAATGAAACATGATATAACTTGCAATGGCCCTAACTTCTATACAATTGAAGCTATCGCTCATAGCTATGCTACTTTTGAGTCCCAAATAAAACACTGATAAAACTTCAAATGGCCCTAACTTCTATACGGTGCGTCCTATACCTATCAAAGTTTGCAACAATCAAATGCTTGTAACTTTTTACTGGAGCCTTATAAAACCTTGAAATTTTGTGACAATAAAGTACTCGAACCCCTTGTCTCTTTAAGCTTTCGCCCTTAGCTATGATACGCTTGCGTCCCAAATCAAACATAACATAAAAGCTTGAAATTTTGTGACAATAAAGTACTCGTGCCTCTTATCAATTTAAGCTATCGCTCATAGCTATGCTACCCTTGAGTTCCAAATCAAACACGGATAAAACTTCAAATGGCCTTAACTTCTATAGGGTGCATCCTAAAAATCTAGAAATTTTGTGACAATAAAGTACTCGTGCCTCTTATCAATTTAAGCTATCGCTCATACCTATGCTACCCTTACGTCCCAAACCAAACACAACATAAAATCTTGAAATGGCCCTAACTTCTATACGGTGCGTCCTACACCTATCAAAGTTTGCAGCATTGAAATACTTGTAACTTTTTACTTAAAGGTCATAAAACCTTGAAATTTTGTGACAATAAAGTACTCGAGCCTCTTGTCAATTTAAGCTATCGCTCATAGCTATGCTACCTTTGATCCCAAATGAAACACTGATAAAACTTCAACTGGTCTATCTTCTATACGGTGCGTCCAATACCTATCAAAGTATGCAACAATCAAATGCTTGTAACTTTTTACTAGAGCGTCACAAAACCTTGAAATTTTGTGACAATAATGTACTCGTCCCTCTTATCAATTTAAGCTATCGCTTGTAGCTATGCTACCCTTGAGTCCCAAATCAAACACTGATAAAACTTCAAATGGCCTAACTTCTATACTGTGCGTGCTATACCAATTAAAGTTAGCAACAGTCAAATGCTTTTTACTGGAGCGTCATAAAACCTTGAAATTTTGTGACAATAAAGTACTCGTGCCTCTTATCAATTTAAGCTATCGCTCATAGCTTTGCTGCCCTTGAGTCCCAAATCAAACACTGATGAAACTTTAAATGGCATTAACTTCTATACGGTGCGTCCTACAACTATCAAAGTTTGCAATATTCAAATGTTTGTAACGTTTTACTGTAGCGTCATAAAATCTTGAAATTTTGTGACAATAAAGTACTCGTGCCTCTTATCAGTTTAAGCTATCGCTCATAGCTATGCTACCCATACGTCCCAAATCAAACACAACATAAAATTCTGAAATTTTGTGACAATAAATTACTCGAGCCTCTTGTCAATTTAAGCTATCGCTCATAGCTATGCTACCTTTGAGTCCCAAATCAAACACTGATAAAATTTCAAATGGCCCTAACTTCTATACCGTGCGTCATAGACCTATCCAAGTTTGCAGCAATCAAATGCTTGTAACTTTTTATTGGAGCGTAATAAAACCTTGAAATTTTGTGACAATAAAGTACTCGTGCCTCTTGTCCATTTAAGCTATCGCTCATAGCTATGCTACCCTTGAGTCCCAAAGCAAACACTGCTAAAACTTCAAATGGCCCAAACTTCTATACGGTGCGTCCTACACCTATCAAAGTTTGCAACATTGAAATACTTGTAACTTTTTACTTAAACGTCATAAAACCTTAAAATTTTGTGACAATGAGCCTCTTATCAATTTAACTTTTCGTAACTTATTAATTTAACTATTCTTAACTTTTTCCTGGAGCGCTCATAGCTATGCTACCCTTGAGTCCCAAATCGATCACAGTTAAAACTTCAAATGGCCCTAACTTCTACACGGTGCATCCTATACCTGTCAAAGTTTGGAACGTTCAAATACTTGTAACTTTTTACTGGAGCGTCATAAAACCATGAAATTTTGTGACAATAAAGTACTCGAGGCTCTTATCAATTTAAGCTAACGCTCATAGCTATGCTAACCTTGAGTCCCAAATCAAACACTGATACAACTTCAAATGGCCCTAACTTCTATAGGGTGCATCCTACACCTATCAAAGTATGCAACAATCAAATGCTTGTAACTTTTTACTGGACCGAAATAAAACCTTGAAATTTTGTGACAATAATGTACTCGTGCCTCTTATCAATTTAAGCTATCGCTTGTAGCTATGCTACCCTTGAGTCCCAAATCTAACACTGATAGAACTTCAAATGGCCTAACTTCTATACTGTGCGTCCTATACCAATTAAAGTTAGCAACATTCAAATGCTTTTTACTGGAGCGTCATAAAACCTTGAAATTTTGTGACAATAAAGTACTCGTGCCTCTTATCAATTTATGCTATCGCTCATAGCTTTGCTAGCCTTGAGTCCCAAATCAAACACTGATGAAACTTTAAATGGCATTAACTTCTATACGGTGCGTCCTACACCTATCAAAGTTTGCAATATTCAAATGCTTGTAACGTTTTACTGGAGCGTTGTGACAATTTAACTTTTCGTAACTTATCAATTTAACTATTCTTAACTTTTTACTGGAGCGCTCATAGCTATGCTACCCTTGAGTCCCAAATCAAACACTGCTAAAACTTCAGATGGCCCTAACTTATGTACGGTGTATTCTACACCTATCAAAGCTTGAAATATTAAAATGCTTGTAACTTTTTACTGGAGCGTCATAAAATCTAGAAATTTTGTGACAATAAAGTACTCGTGCCTCTTACCAATTTAAGCTATCTCTCATAGCTATGATACTTTTGATCGCTACAGCTTCAAATAGTCTATTTTCTATACGGTGCGTCCTATACCTATCAAATTTTGCATCATTCAAATGCTTGTAACTTTATACCGGAGCGTCAAAAAATTTGAAATTTTGTGACAATAAGGTACTGGAGCCTCTGATCAATTTAATATATCGCTCATAGCTTTGCTACCCTTGATCCAAATCAAACACTGATGAAACTTTAAATGGCATTAACTTCTATACGGTGCGTCCTACACCTATCAAAGTTTGCAATATTCAAATGCGTGTAACGTTTTACTGGAGCGTCATAAAATCTTGAAATTTTGTGGCAATAAAGTACTCGTGCCTCTTGTCAATTTAAGCTATCGCTCATTGCTATGTTACCTTTGAGTCCCAAATCAAACACTGACAAAACTTCAAATGGCCCTAACTTCTATACGGTGCGTCCTAGACTTATCAAAGTTTGCAGCAATCAAATGCTTGTAAGTTTTTACTGGAGCGTAATAAAACGTTGAAATTTTGTGACAATAAAATACTCGAGCCTCTTGTAAATTTAAGCTATCGCTCATAGTTATGCTACCCTTGAGTCCCAAAGCAAACACTGCTAAAACTTCAAATGGCCCTAACTTCTATACGGTGCGTCCTACACCTATCAAAGTTTGCAACAACGAAATACTTGTAACTTTTTACTTAAACGTCATAAAACCTTGAAAGTTTGTGAGAATGAAGTGCTCGAGCTTCTTATCAATTTAATTTTTCGCAACTTATCAATTTAACTATTCTTAACTTTTTACTGGAGCGCTCATAGCTATGCTACCCTTGAGTCCCAAATCAATCACAAATAAAACTTCAAATGGCCCTAACTTCTATACGGTGAGTCCTATACCTGTCAAAGTTTGCAACGTTCAAATACTTGTAACTTTTTACTGGGGCGTCATAAAACTATGAAATTTTGTGACAATAAAGTACTCGAGGCTCTTATCAATTTAAGCTATCGCGCATAGCTATGCTACCCTTGAGTCCCAAATCAAACACTGATAAAACTTCAAATGGCCCTAACTTCTATACGGTGCGTCCTAGACCTATCAAAGTTTGCAGCAATCAAATGCTTGTAACTTTTTACTGGAGCGTAATAAAACCTTGAAGTTTTGTGACAATAAAGTACTCGTGCCTCTTGTCAATTTAAGCTGTCGCTTATAGCTATGCTAACCTTGAGTCCCAAAGCAAACACTGCTAAAACTTCAAATGGCCCTAACTTCTATACGGTGCGTCCTACAAATATCAAAGTTTGCAACATTCAAATGCTTATAACTTTATACTGGAGCGTCAAAAAATCTTGAAATTTTGTGACAATAAAGTATTCGAGCCTCTTGTCAATCTAAGCTATCGCTCATAGCTATGCTACCCTTGAGTCCCAAATCAATCACAGATAAAACTTCAAATGGCCCTAACTTCTATAAGGTGCGTGCTATACCTATCAGAATTTGCAACAAGGTTTGAAACATTCAAATGCTTGTAACTTTTTACTGGAGCGTCATAAAACCTTGAAATTTTGTGACAATAACGTACTCGTGCCTCTTGTCCATTTAAGCTATCGCTCATAGCTATGCTACCCTTGAGTCCCAAAGCAAACACTGCTAAAACTTCAAATGGCCCGAACTTCTATACGGTGCGTCCTACACCTATCAAAGTTGGCAACATTGAAATACTTGTAACTTTTTACTTAAACGTCATAAAACCTTGAAATTTTGTGACAATGAAGTACTCGTGCCTCTTATCAATTCAACTTTTCTTAACTTATCAATTTAACTATTCTTAAACTTTTACTGGAGCGCTCATAGCTATGCTACCCTTGAGTCCCAAATCAATCACAGATAAAACTTCAAATGGCCCTAACTTCTATACGGTGCATCCTATACCTGTCAAAGTTTGCAACGTTCAAATACTTGTAACTTTTTACTGGAGCGTCATAAAACCATGAAATTTTGTGACAATAAAGTACTCGAGGCTCTTATCAATTTAAGCTAACGCTCATAGCTATGCTAACCTTGAGTCCCAAATCAAACACTGATACAACTTCAAATGGCCCTAACTTCTATAGGGTGCATCCTACACCTATCAAAGTATGCAACAATCAAATGCTTGTAACTTTTTACTGGAACGTCATAAAACCTTGAAATTATGTGACAATAATGTACTCGTGCCTCTTATCAATTTAAGCTATCGCTTGTAGCTATGCTACCCTTGAGTCCCAAATCTAACACTGATAGAACTTCAAATGGCCTAACTTCTATACTGTGCGTCCTATACCAATTAAAGTTTGCAACATTCAAATGCTTTTTACTGGAGCGTCATAAAACCTTGAAATTTTGTGACAATAAAGTACTCGTGCCTCTTATCAATTTAAGCTATCGCTCATAGCTATGCTACCCTTGAGTCCCAAATCAAACACTGATGAAACTTTAAATGGCATTAACTTCTATACGGTGCGTCCTACACCTATCAAAGTTTGCAATATTCAAATGCTTGTAACGTTTTACTGGAGCGTTGTGACAATTTAACTTTTCGTAACTTATCAATTTAACTATTCTTAACTTTTTACTGGAGCGCTCATAGCTATGCTACCCTTGAGTCCCAAATCAAACACTGCTAAAACTTCAGATGGCCCTAACTTATGTACGGTGTATTCTACACCTATCAAAGCTTGAAATATTAAAATGCTTGTAACTTTTTACTGGAGCGTCATAAAATCTAGAAATTTTGTGACAATAAAGTACTCGTGCCTCTTACCAATTTAAGCTATCTCTCATAGCTATGATACTTTTGATCGCTACAGCTTCAAATAGTCTATTTTCTATACGGTGCGTCCTATACCTATCAAATTTTGCATCATTCAAATGCTTGTAACTTTATACCGGAGCGTCAAAAAATTTGAAATTTTGTGACAATAAGGTACTGGAGCCTCTGATCAATTTAATATATCGCTCATAGCTTTGCTACCCTTGATCCAAATCAAACACTGATGAAACTTTAAATGGCATTAACTTCTATACGGTGCGTCCTACACCTATCAAAGTTTGCAATATTCAAATGCGTGTAACGTTTTACTGGAGCGTCATAAAATCTTGAAATTTTGTGGCAATAAAGTACTCGTGCCTCTTGTCAATTTAAGCTATCGCTCATTGCTATGTTACCTTTGAGTCCCAAATCAAACACTGACAAAACTTCAAATGGCCCTAACTTCTATACGGTGCGTCCTAGACTTATCAAAGTTTGCAGCAATCAAATGCTTGTAAGTTTTTACTGGAGCGTAATAAAACGTTGAAATTTTGTGACAATAAAATACTCGAGCCTCTTGTAAATTTAAGCTATCGCTCATAGTTATGCTACCCTTGAGTCCCAAAGCAAACACTGCTAAAACTTCAAATGGCCCTAACTTCTATACGGTGCGCCCTACACCTATCAAAGTTTGCAACAACGAAATACTTGTAACTTTTTACTTAAACGTCATAAAACCTTGAAAGTTTGTGAGAATGAAGTGCTCGAGCCTCTTATCAATTTAATTTTTCGCAACTTATCAATTTAACTATTCTTAACTTTTTACTGGAGCGCTCATAGCTATGCTACCCTTGAGTCCCAAATCAATCACAAATAAAACTTCAAATGGCCCTAACTTCTATACGGTGAGTCCTATACCTGTCAAAGTTTGCAACGTTCAAATACTTGTAACTTTTTACTGGAGCGTCATAAAACTATGAAATTTTGTGACAATAAAGTACTCGAGGCTCTTATCAATTTAAGCTATCGCGCATAGCTATGCTACCCTTGAGTCCCAAATCAAACACTGATAAAACTTCAAATGGCCCTAACTTCTATACGGTGCGTCCTAGACCTATCAAAGTTTGCAGCAATCAAATGCTTGTAACTTTTTACTGGAGCGTAATAAAACCTTGAAGTTTTGTGACAATAAAGTACTCGTGCCTCTTGTCAATTTAAGCTGTCGCTTATAGCTATGCTAACGTTGAGTCCCAAAGCAAACACTGCTAAAACTTCAAATGGCCCTAACTTCTATACGGTGCGTCCTACAAATATCAAAGTTTGCAACATTCAAATGCTTATAACTTTATACTGGAGCGTCAAAAAATCTTGAAATTTTGTGACAATAAAGTATTCGAGCCTCTTGTCAATTTAAGCTATCGCTCATAGCTATGCTACCCTTGAGTCCCAAATCAATCACAGATAAAACTTCAAATGGCCCTAACTTCTATAAGGTGCGTGCTATACCTATCAGAATTTGCAACAAGGTTTGAAACATTCAAATGCTTGTAACTTTTTACTGGAGCGTCATAAAACCTTGAAATTTTGTGACAATAACGTACTCGTGCCTCTTGTCCATTTAAGCTATCGCTCATAGCTATGCTACCCTTGAGTCCCAAAGCAAACACTGCTAAAACTTCAAATGGCCCGAACTTCTATACGGTGCGTCCTACACCTATCAAAGTTGGCAACATTGAAATACTTGTAACTTTTTACTTAAACGTCATAAAACCTTGAAATTTTGTGACAATGAAGTACTCGTGCCTCTTATCAATTCAACTTTTCTTAACTTATCAATTTAACTATTCTTAAACTTTTACTGGAGCGCTCATAGCTATGCTACCCTTGAGTCCCAAATCAATCACAGATAAAACTTCAAATGGCCCTAACTTCTATACGGTGCATCCTATACCTGTCAAAGTTTGCAACGTTCAAATACTTGTAACTTTTTACTGGAGCGTCATAAAACCGTGAAATTTTGTGACAATAAAGTATTCGAGGCTCTTATCAATTTAAGCTATCGCTCATAGCTATGCTACCCATGACTCCAAATCAAACACTGATAAAACTTCAAATGGCCCTAACTTCTATACGGTGCGTCCTATACCCATCAAAGTTTGCAGCAATCAAATGCTTGTAACTTTTTACTGGAGCGTAATAAAACCTTGAAATTTTGTGACAATAAATTACTCGTGCCTCTTGTCAATTTAAGCTATCGCTCATAGCTATGCTACCCTTGAGTCCCAAAGCAAACACTGCTAAAACTTCAAATGGCCCTAACTTCTATACGGTGCGTCCTACACATATCAAAGTTTGCAACATTCAAATGCTTATATCTTTATACTGGAGCGTAAAAAAATCTTGAAATTTTGTGACAATAAAGTATTCGAGCCTCTTGTCAATTTAAACTATCGCTCATAGCTATGCTACCCTTGAGTCCTAAATCAATCACAGATAAAACTTCAAATGGCCCTAACTTCTATACGGTGCGTCCTACATCTATCAGAATTTGCAACAAGGTTTGAAACATTCAAATGCTTGTAACTTTTTACTGGAGCGTCATAAAATCTTGAAATTTTGTTACAATAAAGTACTCGAGCCTCTTGTCAATTTAAGCTATCGCTCATAGCTATGCTACCCTTGAGTCCGAAATCAAACACTGCTAAAACTTCAAATGGCCCTAAGTACTATATGGTGCGTCCTAAACCTACCAAAGTTTGCAACATTCAAATACTTGTAACTTTTTACTGGAACGTCATAAAACATTGAAATTTTGTGTCAATGAAGTACTCGAGTCTCTTATCAATTTAACTTTTCTTAACTTATCAATTTAACTATTCTTAACTTTTTACTGGAGCGCTCATAGCTATGCTACCCTTGAGTCCCAAATCAAACAATGATAAAACTTCAAATGGCCCTAACTTCTATACGGTGCATGCTATACCTGTCAAAGTTTGCAGCGTTCAAATACTTGTAACTTTTTACTGGAGCGTCATAAAACCATGAAATTTTGTGACAATAAGGTACTCGAGCCTCTTATCAATTTAAGCTATCGCTCATAGCTATGCTACCCTTGAGTCCCAAATCAAACACTGCTAAAACTTCAGATGGCCCTAACTTCTGTACCGTGCATTCTACAACTCTCAAAGTTTGCAACATTCAAATGCTTACTGGAGCGTCATAAAATCTAGAAATTTTGTGACAATAAAGTACTCGTGTCTGTCATCTAGTTAAGCTATCGCTCATATCTATGATACCTTTGAGTCCCAAATTAAACACTGATAAAACTTCAAATGGCCCTAACTTCTATAAGGTGCGTGCTATACCTATCAGAATTTGCAACAAGGTTTGAAACATTCAAATGCTTGTAACTTTTTACTGGAGCGTCATAAAACCTTGAAATTTTGTGACAATAACGTACTCGTGCCTCTTGTCCATTTAAGCTATCGCTCATAGCTATGCTACCCTTGAGTCCCAAAGCAAACACTGCTAAAACTTCAAATGGCCCGAACTTCTATACGGTGCGTCCTACACCTATCAAAGTTGGCAACATTGAAATACTTGTAACTTTTTACTTAAACGTCATAAAACCTTGAAATTTTGTGACAATGAAGTACTCGTGCCTCTTATCAATTCAACTTTTCTTAACTTATCAATTTAACTATTCTTAAACTTTTACTGGAGCGCTCATAGCTATGCTACCCTTGAGTCCCAAATCAATCACAGATAAAACTTCAAATGGCCCTAACTTCTATACGGTGCATCCTATACCTGTCAAAGTTTGCAACGTTCAAATACTTGTAACTTTTTACTGGAGCGTCATAAAACCGTGAAATTTTGTGACAATAAAGTATTCGAGGCTCTTATCAATTTAAGCTATCGCTCATAGCTATGCTACCCATGACTCCAAATCAAACACTGATAAAACTTCAAATGGCCCTAACTTCTATACGGTGCGTCCTATACCCATCAAAGTTTGCAGCAATCAAATGCTTGTAACTTTTTACTGGAGCGTAATAAAACCTTGAAATTTTGTGACAATAAATTACTCGTGCCTCTTGTCAATTTAAGCTATCGCTCATAGCTATGCTACCCTTGAGTCCCAAAGCAAACACTGCTAAAACTTCAAATGGCCCTAACTTCTATACGGTGCGTCCTACACATATCAAAGTTTGCAACATTCAAATGCTTATATCTTTATACTGGAGCGTAAAAAAATCTTGAAATTTTGTGACAATAAAGTATTCGAGCCTCTTGTCAATTTAAACTATCGCTCATAGCTATGCTACCCTTGAGTCCCAAATCAATCACAGATAAAACTTCAAATGGCCCTAACTTCTATACGGTGCGTCCTACATCTATCAGAATTTGCAACAAGGTTTGAAACATTCAAATGCTTGTAACTTTTTACTGGAGCGTCATAAAATCTTGAAATTTTGTTACAATAAAGTACTCGAGCCTCTTGTCAATTTAAGCTATCGCTCATAGCTATGCTACCCTTGAGTCCGAAATCAAACACTGCTAAAACTTCAAATGGCCCTAAGTACTATATGGTGCGTCCTAAACCTACCAAAGTTTGCAACATTCAAATACTTGTAACTTTTTACTGGAACGTCATAAAACATTGAAATTTTGTGTCAATGAAGTACTCGAGTCTCTTATCAATTTAACTTTTCTTAACTTATCAATTTAACTATTCTTAACTTTTTACTGGAGCGCTCATAGCTATGCTACCCTTGAGTCCCAAATCAAACAATGATAAAACTTCAAATGGCCCTAACTTCTATACGGTGCATGCTATACCTGTCAAAGTTTGCAGCGTTCAAATACTTGTAACTTTTTACTGGAGCGTCATAAAACCATGAAATTTTGTGACAATAAGGTACTCGAGCCTCTTATCAATTTAAGCTATCGCTCATAGCTATGCTACCCTTGAGTCCCAAATCAAACACTGCTAAAACTTCAGATGGCCCTAACTTCTGTACCGTGCATTCTACAACTCTCAAAGTTTGCAACATTCAAATGCTTACTGGAGCGTCATAAAATCTAGAAATTTTGTGACAATAAAGTACTCGTGTCTGTCATCTAGTTAAGCTATCGCTCATATCTATGATACCTTTGAGTCCCAAATTAAACACTGATAAAACTTCAAATAGTCTATCTTCTATACGGTGCGTCCTACACCTATCAAAGTTTGCAACATTCAAATGCTTGTAACTTTATACTGGAGCGTCAAAAAATTTGAAATTTTGTGACAATAAATTACTCGAACCTCTTGTCAATTTAAGATACCGCTCATAGCTATGCTACTCTTAAGTCCCAAATCAAACACTGCTAAAACTTCAAATGGCCCTAAGTACTATATGGTGCGTCCTATACCTACCAAAGTTTCCAACATTCAAATACTTGTAACTTTTTACTTGAACGTCATAAAACCTTGAAATTTTGTGACGATGAATTACTCGAGCCTCTTATCAATTTAACTTTTCTTAACTTATCACTATTCTTAACTATTCTCAACTTTTTACTGGAGCGCTCATAGCTATGCTACCCTTGAGTCCCAAATCAAACAATGATAAAACTTTAAATGGCCCTAACTTCTATACAGTGCATCCTATACCTGTCAAAGTTTGCAGCGTTCAAATACTTGTAACTTTTTACTGGAGCGCCATAAACACATGAAATTTTGTGACAATAAGGTACTCGAGCCTCTTATCAATTTAAGCTATCGCTCATAGCTATGCTACATTTGAGTCCCACATCAAACACTGCTAAAATTTCAAATGGGCCTAACTTCTATATTGTCCGTCCTACAGCTACCACAGTGTGCAACATTAAAATGCTTGTAACCCTTTACTGGAGCGTCATAAAACCTTGAAATTTTGTGACAATTAAGTACTCGAGCCTCTTGTCAATTTAAGCTATCGCTCATAGCATGGTACCCTTGAATCCCAAATCAAACACTGCTAAAACTTCAAATGGCCCTACCTTCTATATGGTGCGTCCTATACCTACTAAAGTTTGCAACATTCAAATGCTTGTAACCTTTTACTGGAGCGTCATAAAATCTATAAATTTTGTGACAATAAAGTACTCGAACCTCTTGTCAATTTAAGCTATCGCTCATAGCATGCTACCCTCAAATCCCAAATCAAACACTGCTAAAATTTAAAATGACACTAACTTCTATACTGTGCGTCCTACACCTACCAGAGCTTGCAACATTAAAATGTTTGTAACTCTTCACTGGAGCGTCATAAAACCTTGACATTTTGTGACAATAAAGTACTCGAGCCTCTTATCAATTTAAGCTACCGCTCATAGCTATGCTACCCTTGCGTCACAATTCAAACACTGATAACACTTCAAATGGCCCTAACTTCTATACGGTGCGTCCTATACCTATCAAAGTTTGCAACAAGGTTTGCAATATTCAAATACTTGTAACTTTTTACTGGAGCGTCAATTAATCTTGAAATTTTGTGACAATAAAGTATTCGAGCCTCTTATCAATTTAAGCTATCGCTCACAGCTATGCTACCCTTGAGTCCCACATCACACACTGCTAAAACTTCAAATGGCCCTAACTTCTATACTGTGCGTCCTATACCTATCAAAGTTTGCAACATTCAAATGCTTTTTACTGGAGCGTCATAAAACCTTTAAATTTTGTGACAATAAAGTACTCGTGCCTCTTATCAATTTAAGCTATCGCTCATAGCTATGCTACCCATCCGTCCCAAATGAAACTCTGATAAAACTTCAAATGGCCCTAAATTTTATAAGGTGCGTCCTATACCTATCAAAGTTTGCAAAGATCGAGCCTCTTATCAATTTATCTATCGCACATAGCGATGCTACTCTTGAGTCCCAAATCAAACACTGCTAAAACTTCAAATGGCCCTAACTTCGATACGGTACGTCCTACACCTATCAAAGTTTGCAACAATCAAATTCTTGTAACTTTTTACTGGAGCGTGATAGAACCTTGAAATTTTGTGACAATTAAGTACTCGTGCCTCTTGTCAATTTAAGCTATCGCTCATAGCATGCTACCCTTGAGTCCCAAATTAAACACAGCGAAAACTTCAAATGGCCCTAACATCTATACTTTGCGTCCTATACCTATCAAAATTTGTAACATTCAAATGCTTTTTACTGGAGCGTCATAAAATCTTGAAAATTTTTGGTAATAATGTACTCGTGTCTCTTATCAATTTAAGCTATCGCTCATAGCTATGCTACTCTTGAGTCCCAAATCAAACACTACTGAAATTTAAAATGGCCCTAACTTTTATACTGTGCGTCCTACACCTACCAAAGCTTGCAACAATAAAACGCTTGTAGCTCTTTACTGGAGCGTCATGAAACCTTGAAATTTTGTGACAATAAAGTACTCGAGCCTCTTATAAATTTAAGCTACCGCTCATAGCTATGCTACCCTTGAGTCCCAAATCAAATACTGCTTAAACTTCAAATGGCCCTAACTTCTATACTGTGCGCCCTACACCTATCAAATTTTGCAACATTAAAATGCTTGTAACTCTTTACTGGAGCGTCATAAAATCTAGAAATTTTGTGACTAAAGTACTCGTGCCTCTTATCAATTTAAGCTATCCCACATAGCTATGCTACTCTTGAGTCCCAAATCAAACACTACTGAAATTCAAAATGGCCCAAACTTCTATACTGTGCGTCCTACACCTACCAAAGCTTGCAACAATAAAATTCTTGTAGCTCTTTACTGGAGCGTCATAAAACCTTGACATTTTGTGACAATAAAGTACTCGAGCCTCTTATCAATTTAAGCTATCGCTCATAGCTATGCTACCCTTGCGTCCCAAATCAAACACTGACAAAACTTCAAATGGCCCTAACTTCTGTACGGTGCGTCCTATACCTATCAAAGTTGGCAACAAGGTTTGCAACATTCAAATGCTTGTAACTTTTTACTGGAGCGTCATAAAATCTTGAAATTTTGTGACAATAAAGTACTCGAGCCTCTTATCAATTTATCTATCGCACATAGCTATGCTACTCTTGAGTCCCAAATCAAACACTGCTAAAACTTCAAATGGCCCTAACTTCGATACGGTGCGTCCTATACCTATCAATGTTTGCAACAAGGTTTGCAACAATCAAATGCTTGTAACTTTTTACTGGAGGCTAATAAAACCTTGAAATTTTGTGACAATACAGTACTCGTGCCTCTTGTCAATTTAAGCTATCGCTCATAGCATGCTACTCTTGAATCCCAAATTAAACACTGATAACACTTCAAATGGCCCTAACTTCTATAATGTGCGTCCTATACCTACTAAAGTTTGCAACATTCAAATACTTGTAACTTTTTACGGGAACGTCATAAAACCTTGAAATTTTGTGACAATGAAGTACTCGAGCCTCTTATCAATTTAACTTTTCATAACTTATCAATTTAACTATTCTTAACTTTTTACTGAAGCGCTCATAGCATGCTTTCCTTGAATCCCAAATCAAACACTGCTAAAACTTCAAATGGCCCTACCTTCTATATGGTGCGTCCTATACCTACTAAAGTTTGCAACATTCAAATGCTTGTAACTTTTTACTGGAGCGTCATAAAATCTAGAAATTTTGTGACAATAAAGGACTCGTGCCTCTTATCAATTTAAGCAATCCCACACAGCTATGCTACCCTTGAGTCCCAAATCAAACACTGATAAAAATTTACAATGGCCCTAAATTCTATACTCTGCGTCCTACACCTACCAAAGTTTGCAACATTAAAATGCTTGTAAATTTTTATCTTCAGCGTCATAAAACCTTGAAATTTTGTGACAATAAAGTACTCGAGTCTCTTATCAATTTAAGCTATCGCTCAAAGTTATGCTACCCTTGAGTCCCAAATCAAACACTGCTAAAACTTCAAATGGCCCTAACTTCGATACGGTGCGTCCTACACCTATCAAAAATTGCAAACAATCAAATGCTTGTAACTTTTTACTGCAGCGTAATAAAACCTTGAAATTTTGTGACAATAAAGTACTCGTGCCTCTTGTCAATTTAAGCAATCGCTCATAGCATGCTACACTTGAGTCCCAAACTAAACACTGCTAAAACTTCAAATGGCCCTAACTTCTATACTGTGCGTCCTATACCTATCAAAGTTTGCAACATTCAAATGCTTTTTACTGGAGCGTCATAAAACCTTGAAATTTTGTGACAATAAAGTACTCGTGCCTCTTATCAATTTAAGCTATCGCTCATAGCTATGCTACCCTTGAGTCCCAAATCAAACACTGATAAAACTTCAAATGGCCTTAGCTTCTATACGGTGCTTCCTACACCTATCAAAGTTTGCAACATTGTAACTTTTTACAGGAGCGTCATAAAATCTAGAAATTTTGTGACAATAAAGTACTCGTGCCTCTTATCAATTTAAGATATCCCACACAGCTATACTACCCTTGAGTCCCAAATCAAACACTGCTAAAATTTATAATGGCACTAACTTCTATACTGTGCGTCCTACACCTACCAGAGCTTGCAACATTAAAATGCTTGTAACTCTTCACTGGAGCGTCATAAAACCTTGACATTTCGTGACAATAAAGTACTCGAGCCTCTTATCAATTTAAGCTACCGCTCATATCTATGCTACCCTTGCATCACAAATCAAACACTGATAAAACTTAAAATGGCCCTAACTTCTATACGGTGCGTCCTATACCTATCAAAGTTTGCAACAAGGTTTGCAATATTCAAATGCTTGTAACTTTTTACTGGAGCGTCAATTAATCTTCAAATTTTGTGACAATAAAGTACTCGAGCCTCTTATCAATTTAAGCTATCGCTCATAGCTATGCTACCCTTGAGTCCCACATCAAACACTGCTAAAACTTCAAATGGCCCTAACTTCTATACTGTGTGTCCTACACCTACCAAAGTTTCCAACATTAAAATGCTTGTAACTCTTTACTGGAGCGTCATAAAACCTTGAAATTTTGTGCCAATAAAGTACTCGTGCCTCTTATCAATTTAAGCTATCGCTCATAGTTATGCTACCCTTGCGTCCCACAACAAACACTGGTAAAATTTCAAATGGCCCTAACTTCTATACTGTGCGTCCTACACCTACCAAAGTTTGCAACATTAATATGCTTGTAACTCTTTACTGGAGCGTCATTAAACCTTGAAATTTTGTGACAATAAAGTACTGGAGTCTCTTATCAATTTAAGCTATCGCTCATAGCTATGCTACTCTTGAGTCCCAAATCAAACACTGCTAAAACTTCAAATAACCCTAATTTCTATACGGTGCGTCCTACACCTATCAAAGTTTGCAACAATCTAATTGTATGAGAGCTTCTGTTTAAGCAGCTTAAACGAGGGGTTCTTTTCTTTTAATAAAAATTCATTTTTTTAAATTAATTTTATCTTTTTTTTCAGTTCATTTATTATTTTCTTAGCAAATTTACAAGGAATTTAATATCCACTATTAATTATTTAATTTTTTTCTTTTCTTGAGGAGCTCTTCATTACTCAACAATATTTTTCATACTCCTTTTAAAATCTTCTTGAACTTCTTCTCGAAGTTAATGTTAAAAAAACTCTACAGCAGAAATTGCATTTACTTCCAATAACACAACAACAAAACACAAGCGCAAAACAACAGAGCCAAAAATCGCTAACTGTTGCTTAATGTGTAGGTCCAACTTGAGGGGTATTGTTAGCGGTGTAAAGGGAATGCATGCACAAATTATGACAAAACGATAACCGTAAAACTTTGACTGATTTGCCTTAGTTAATATGTATGTAAATATGAGCTGACTTATGCATATGTAATGTTGATATTGGTATCCAGGGATACCAGATATGGATTTGTATGGTACCGTGGGGATGATCATGGTGATTAATGTTTTTTGGGTATAAAAACTCCCAAACACTAATGCTTGTAACTTTTTATTGGAGCGTAATAAAACCTTGAAATTTTGTGACAATAACGTACTCGTGCCTCTTGTCAATTTAAGCTATCGCTCACAGCATGCTACCCTTGAGTCCCAAATTAAAAACGGCTAAAACTTCAAATGACCCTAACTTCTGTACGATGCGTCCTACACCTATCAAAGTTTGCAACATTCAAATACTTGTAACTTTATACTGGAGCGTCAAAAAATCTAGAAATTTTGTGACAATGAAGTACTGTGAGACTCTTATGAATTTAATTTTTCTTAACTTATCAATTTAAGTATTCTTACTTTTTTACTGAAGCGCTCATAGCTATGCTACCCTTGAGTCCCAAATCAAACAATGATAAAACATCAAATGGCCCTAACTTCTATACGGTTCATCCTATACCTGTCAAAGTTTGCAACGTTCAAATACTTGTAACTTTTTACTGGAGCGTCATAAAACGATGAAATTTTGTGACAATAAAGTACTCGAGCCTCTTATCAATTGAAGCTATCGCTCATAGCTATGCTACCCTTGAGTCCAAAGCAAACACTGCTACAACTCCAAATGGACCTAACTACTATATGGTGCGTCCTATACCTACCAAAGTTTGCAAATTCAAATACTTGTAACTTTTTACTGGAACGTCATAAAACCTTGAAATTATGTGACAATGAAGTACTCGAGCCTCTTATCAATTTAACTTTTGTTAACTTATCAATTTAACTATTCTTAATTTTTTACTGGAGCGCTCATAGCTATGCTACCCTTGAGTCCCAAAGCAAACAATGATAAAACTTCAATTTGCCCTAACTTCTATATGGTGCACCCTATACCCGTCAAAGTTTGCAACGTTCAAATACATGTAACTCTTTACTGGAGTGTCATAAAACCTTAAAATTTTGTGACAATAAAATACTCGAGCCTCATCAATTTAAGCTATCGCACATAGCTATGCTACTCTTGAATCCCAAATCAAACACTGCTAAAACTTAAAATCGCCCTACCTTCTATACGGTGCGACATACACCTATCATAGTTGGCAACAATCAAATGCTTGTAACTTTTTACTGGAGCGTAATAAAACCTTGAAATATTGTGACAATAAAGTACTCGTGCCTCTTGTCAATTTAAACTATCGCTCATAGCATGATACCCTTGAATCCCAAATCAAACACTGCTAAAACTTCAAATGGCCCTTCCTTCTATATGGTGCGTCCTATACCTATTAAAGTTTGCAACATTAAAATGCTTGTAACTTTTTACTGGAGCGTAGTAAAACCTTGAAATTTTGTGACAATAAAGTACTCGTGCCCCTTGTCAATTTAAGCTATCGCTCATAGCATGCTACCCTTGAGTCCCAAATCAAACACTGATAAAACTTCAAATGGCCCTAACTTCTATACGGTGCGTCCCTATACCTATCACAATTTGCAACAAGATTTGCCACATTCACATGCTTCTAACTTTTTACTGGAGCATCATAAAATCTTGAAATTTTGTGACAATAAAGTACTCGTGCCTCTTGTCAATTTAAGCTATCGCACATAGCATGCTACCCTTGAGTCCCAAATTAAACACTGCTAAAACTTCAAATAGCCCTAACTGCTATAATGTGCGTCCTATACCTACTAAAGTTTGCAACATTCAAATACTTGTAACTTTTTACGGGAACGTCATAAAACCTTGAAATTTTGTGACAATGAAGTACTCGAGCCTCTTATCAATTTAACTTTTCATAACTTATCAATTTAACTATTCTTAACTTTTTACTGAAGCGCTCATAGCTATGCTACCCTTGAGTCCCAAATCAAACAATGATAAAACTTCAAATGCCCCTAACTTCTATACGTTTCATCCTATACCTGTCAAAGTTTGCAACGTTCAAATATATGTAACTGTTTACTGGAGCGTCATAAAACCTTGAAATTTTGTGACAATAAAGTACTCGAGCCTCTTATCAATTTAAGCTATCGCACATAGCTATGCTACTCTTGAGTCCCAAATCAAACACTGCTAAAACTTAAAATCGCCCTACCTTCTAAACGGTGCGACCTACACCTATCATAGTTTGCAACAATCAAATGCTTGTAACTTTTTACTGGAGCGTAATAAAACCTTGAAATATTGTGACAATAAAGTACTCGTGCCTCTTGTCAATTTAAACTATCGCTCATAGCATGATACCCTTGAATCCCAAATCAAACACTGCTAAAACTTCAAATGGCCCTTCCTTCTATATGGTGCGTCCTATACCTATTAAAGTTGGCAACATTAAAATGCTTGTAACTTTCTACTGGAGCGTAATAAAACCTTGAAATTTTGTGACAATAAAGTACTCGTGCCTCTTGTCAATTTAAGCTATCGCTCATAGCATGCTACCCTTGAGTCCCAAATCAAACGCTGATAAAACTTCAAATGGCCCTAACTTATATACGGTGCGTCCCTATACCTATCACACTTTGCAACAAGATTTGCAACATTCAAATGCTTCTAACTTTTTACTGGAGCATCATAAAATCTTGAAATTTTGTGACAATAAAGTACTCGTGCCTCTTGTCAATTTAAGCTATCGCTGACAGCATGCTACCCTTGAGTCCCAAATTAAACACTGCTAAAACTTCACATGGCCCTAACTACTCTATGGTGCGTCCTATACCTACCAAAGTTTCCAACATTCAAATACTTGTAACTTTTTACTGGAACCTTGAAATTTTGTGGCAATGAAGTACTCGAGCCTCTTATCAATTTAACTTTTCTTAACTTATCAATTTAACTATTCTTAATTTTTTACTGGAGCGCTCATAGCTATGCTACCCTTGAGTCCCAAATCAAACACTGCTAAAACTTCAAATGGCCCTAACTTCTATACTGTGCGTCGTACACCTATCATAGTTTGCAACAATCAAATGCTTGTAACTTTTTACTGGAGCGTAATAAAACCTTGAAATATTGTGAGAATATAGTACTCGTGCCTCTTGTCAATTTAAGCTATCGCGCATAGCATGATACCCTTGAATCGCAAATCAAACACTGCTAAAACTTCAAATGGCTCTTCCTTCTATATGGTGCGTCCTATACCTACTAAAGTTGCAACATTCAAATGCTTGTAACTTTTTACTGGAGCGTAATAAAACCTTGAAATTTAGTGACAATAAAGTACTCGTGCCTCTTGTCAATTTAAGCTATCGCTCATAGCATACTAGTCTTGCGTCCCAAATCAAACACTGATAAAACTTCAAATGGCCCTAACTTCTACGGTGCGTCCTATACCTATCAAAATTTGCAACAAGGTATTAAGTGTGGCAGCGAATAATAACACAAAACTACTCCTGTTCATTGCTTGATTAACATTGTCTTTATTCATTTAAAATTACTATTTATAGTGATTTCTTACAGCAATAAATCTGAACACTAAGCGAATATGAAGGTAAGAGAAAATACTCAATTACTTGTATGTAATTTGAAATACCAAAGTCGTTGCACTTAAATTGTGTCTTTCATTGTTCGAATGAAGATATATCATTTCATAATTCAAATTCAAGTGTCAATGGCTTTATACAAGTATAACTCATCCATTGGGTATTTTCACTAAACCTCCCTTTTTAAAGAGAAAGATCTTATAGAGATCATTGGCCAAGTGATGTCGATAAGAGCTTTCTTTATACATATATTTTTTAAATATATTTTCACAAATATCTATTTAATATTTGCGTGATTTATTAAATAATGGATTTTACAAAGAATGTGCTTAAAATATTATCCTATAAGATATTAACATTAAATTGAGTTTATTTTAGTAGTTATTAGTGTATAGAGTGCGCAGTGCAGTATTTAATTTAAAGAAGAAAAAAGTAAATATATAATTATTAATTAATTATCATCTTTATTTGTTTACAATTTTAATATTTTCTTTATTAATTTTTTGCTTCTTCCCCTTTATCTTTATAAATACATTGTTTTTGTCAACAATTTCAATTACTTCAAATGGCCCTTTGTAAATTGGTTCTAGTTTGTGTGCTGTGTGATTTTTAATCAAAACTTCTTGACCTATTGTAATGTCAGTATCGTTGCTATTTTGATCATGTATAAATTTTTGTCTTCGTTTTGTCTTGTCAATTAGGTGCTGTGCTCTTGTCAAAGCTGTTTGCAGATGAAATTTTACTTCTTTTGAGTAATTATCAAAATCATATATGGTATCTCTTTTATCGGTCGTTATTACCGGACTATGATTTGGTACGTTTGCAAAAATTAATTCAAAGGGGCAGTATCCATGCACTGTGGAGGGCGTTGTGTTAAAAGCATATGTAAAATACTTGACCCATTCATCCCAATCGTTTCTGGATGCTTGAATGTATGAGCGTATGTATTCATTAAATGTGCGATGAGTTCTTTCAACTGTTCCAACTGTTTGATGGTGGTAAGGGGCTGATGTTGTTTTCTCAATTTTCAAAAGGATCATAAGTTCTGAAAGAACTTGATTGTTGTATTCAGTACCCATGTCACTGAGTATTTTGTGGACCATAAATTAGTATGAAATGTTCTATTAAAGCTTTAGCTAACGTTTTGGCATTTTTATTAGGTATCGGTACTGCCACTAGATATTTTGTTAGGTCACATATTATAGTTACAATATATTGATTTCCATTTTCCGATATAGGAAGAGGTCCTACGGTATCTATAATGACAGTTTGAAATGCTCTATGAGGTGTTGGGGTAATAATCATATCTGGTCTTATGTGTTTTGTAGTTTTATTGGTTTGACATTGAATACAATGTTTTTTTGGTTCACATCCTTAGTGATATTTTTCCAATAATATAATTGGCGAAGCTTTTTAAGTAGCCTGGTTGTTCCAGGATGCCCACCGAAAAGGGGGTTGTCATGAAATTTCTTCAATAAGTACTGTTGTTCATTTTTGTCTGTTATTTTGCATATTTTTGGAGTTAGCGCTATTTGCAATTTGTCCAAGTGTTGATTGGCTTTTTCCTTAAATATTTCAATTGGTACTAGGGTTAAGTTATCATTTAAATTCATCTGTATTTTGTTTAGATTTCTACTAATTGCTTCCTTTTCATGGATTGGAAAGAATCGACCTAGATCGATATTTCCATTAGCAATAGTATTTCGTAAATTAATTTTCGGTGCTAGCACTTGCCTACCTCGTTTAAAATAAAATGTGGGGACGCTATTGTCTATATTTAACTTAAGTCTGACCCACTTTTTCACGCAATCGAAGCCAATAGTTTCGAAAGCTTTAGGCTTTTCCTGAATTATTTCAGTATCTTCTCTAATTTTCCTGTCAGTTGTTTTTTTAGATTGTGCACGTGTAGTTACCAAGAAACAATTATCTATTGAAGTAATTGATTTAATATCATTGAAGTCAATTCGAGACAGCGCGTCCACTCCTGAATTGTCTTTATCTTTAATATGTTCTACAACAAAATCATATTCTTCTAGTTCCAGACGAATTCTCGTTAACCTGCTGGATGGGTTTTTTAAAGAATATAAATATGTTAACGGCTTATGATCACTACGTACTATAAATTTTAGTCCATATACATAGGGTCGAAAATGATTATTTGCCCATTGAATAGCTATTAGTTCCTGTTCTATTGGGGCTTTGTTCGATTCTCCCTTTGTAAAGGCACGTGACGCATATGATATTGGTAATTACATACCATCTCTTTCCTGTAATAGTATTGCACCGCAAGCAATTTTACTTGCATCTGTTGTTATGAAAAGGTTTGTTGAAATCTGGGTATTGAAGGATTTGCAGAGACAGTAGTGCGGTCTTAAGGTGCTGGAAGGCTTTTTCACAGTCAGCTGACCATATGAAAGGTTCGACGAACCTCATCGCCATTTGTAGGTCTGGGGTAGTTTTTGATTGAATCATATTTGCTACTGTCTGGCAAAATACCCTTGTTAGTACATTTATGACCCAAATATGTTACTTCATGTCTGAAAAATGTGCATTTATCTCGATGCAATTTTAAATTACAATCTCGACATCTTTGGAAAACGGTTTCTAAATTCGTGAAACTGTTTTATTGAACATCCTGTAACAATAACATCATCCATATATATAAAAGTGTTTGATTGCGCTAAACCAGTAAATGCTAGGTTCATCATTCTTTGGAATGAATTTGGCGCTACTTTCAAACCATATGGTAAACGCTTGAAACGAAATGAACCATTTTCTGTTGAGAAAGAAGTAATGTCTCTTGACTTTTCGTTAAGTCCGATTTGATGAAATCCAGAGGTTAAATCCAAACAACAGAAAAATTTTGCTCTTCCTAATTGGTCTAATATATCCTCAATTCTGGGCAACGGAAACTTGTCAGCTATTAGTCTTTTGTTTACCTGTCGATAATCTACCACTAAATGCCATCGTTTGTCAGGGTTATTGTGCAATGATTTCTTCGGTACGAGTATAGTAGGGCTATTATAAATGGACATTGAAGGTTCGACTATTCCATCTTCCTGTAGCTTTGCAATTTGCCTTGCAATTTCATCCTTTTGTGAGTGTTTTTAATATAAACTGGATTTTCATCAGAAACTCTTAATTTTTGTGTATAAAAGTTGTTTGTACTTATTTTATCACTTTCTAAAGCGAAAATATCAATATATTTCGAGCATAATTGAGTCAATTCAGATCTAACCATCTCAGGAACATTTTTTCGTTAACTTTTCAATATTTTTTCCTTTCTAATTTTGTCAACATTGGACGTTTTAAGAATTTCATAATCAGACAGTTTTTCGTAGGTTATTGAAACTTTATCTAAAAACATATTTTCAGAATTCCTGTGTACAATTCTCACGTATGGAAAATTTTTGGATACTATGCAGCCAGCCAAGTACACTCCATCTTGTAAAGTTTGACTTGGGACTACTAAATCAGAAACTTCGTTGCAAACTGTTATAGATCTAAAAACTTCAGTCCGAACTGGAAGTGTCATTGCACCATTGCCAAGACTTTCAAGTAGTGGTATATTTATGGGGTAATTTAAATTGTGTGTGTCTCGTTTTCCGAGACATCCTGCGCCAATCTTACGATTCCTTGTTGGTGGTTGGATTGACCTCGATAGTTGTTAAGTTGGCCTCCGCGTCGTTGATTGTTGTAGCCATTACTGTTATAATTTCTAGGATTATCATTTCGACACCAGGTTTGGCCGCGTCCGCGATTGTTGTTAAATCCGCGAATCCTATAGTTCTGGTTAGCCGAGCCACGCCGCTTAAAATAGAAGACTGAAGAATTTGAAGTGGAGGCCTCAGTACTAGCTTCTATGAGATTTGAAACGACTTCATTCAGAAATAGAAGACTGAAGAATTTGAAGTGGAGGCCTCAGTACTAGCTTCTATGAGTTTTGAAACGACTTCATTCAGAGATAGGAAGTTTCCTGTCTTAATGATGAGTTTAACTTCATCACTTGAGGCGTTTCGAGAAATGGTTTTGGCTGTATTTTGCTTTATTAATTGTTCAGCAATATTTTGGAGGTAACCTTCCAGTATATAGGCTCCACCTAGTTTCTTCGTAATTTCCTGTATTTCTTCTGCATATGTAGTAGCAGATTTTGACTTTTGTTTTATGTTCATTAGTTTCAAAAACAGTAACTCAGACGATTCTCCTTTTACCGACGATTGCAATTTTGTCTTAATAGATTGGATGCTATTTTCATTTGTAATCAGGTTCCTCGCGTGTCCCTTCAATTTTGTTTTTATCACTTCTATTGCAATCCCCTCATGTGATTCCTTAATTCTGTCGATTATTGTCAATGCATCGAGAAAACTTTGCAATTCATTTACATTACCATCAAATACGGGGACAATTTTTGTTGTTTTATCTATGACATCGTCTTCTGTTCGTGTCATGATGATTGTTCTTATTTCTTGGTCCGTTTCTGTTTGTAAATCTTCCTTATCGCTTTCGTCCAATTCAAAAATTTTCTTATCTACCTCACAAGCTAAAGTTAGTAGTACTTTAATTTTAATATTATGTCTATAAGAAACTTTAAGTAATCTATCGCTTAATGTGTGGAATATTTCGTTTGCTTCTTCTCTGTGAGGTTTAGAATACCTGTCATATTGTCCGTGTAGTGTTGCCCTAATAGCATTAAAGTTTTCTATTAAAATTTTAATATGTTTATCTAATGTTTCGGGTTTTATTGATCTATTTTGAGTTACACGTTTATTAAATTGGGTTTTTAATGTTTCCAAACTATATATTATTGTTTCCCATTGCATAATTTAAAAAAAAATTAACACAATAAACTTACGGTCTAATCTTACATCTATATATATACTTGTTTATATTACATCCATTGTCCATCCACTAGTTCGCAATAGATTATTTTCCATCTCTGGGTTTGTTGTATGCTGCTACCTTCACGATGATATTAAGTTTGTGTTGTTGTGGTTCAGTTATGTGTGTTGCGGTTTATTCAATTATGCTGAGGTTTATTTATTTATGCCATGTTAAAGTTTTTTATTTTTTAATTTGTTGTCGCTGAGGTGTGTGGTTACGTTTAAAAGTTTTGCATATTAACTTTATTATGTAAATAATGGCTATTAAAACTGCTGCTATTATTGAAACGATTTCTATATAACTCATTTTATTGCCTTGTTTTGAACTTTGATCGTTAACCACTTGTACATTGTGGCGTAGAATTTCTACCACTTCTTTTGTATCACTTCCTTCGTTAATTTTACCAACTTCATAACCGGCAATTAATATGGGAATTGACGCAAAAATTCTTATCCACCACCCCATTTTTTTAATGTTTGTATTATCCTTTTACTTTTGAAAAATTGTCTTTGTCACTTTTTTTTTTACACTTTTCACATTCTATTTTATTTGGACCTTTATCAAATGCTCTTGGTCCTGCCACGGTCGCCATGTTAAGTTTGGCAGCGAATAATAACACAAGACTACTCCCGTTCATTACTTGATTAACATTGTCTTTATTCATTTAAAATTACTATTTATAGTTATTTCTTACAGCAATAAATCTCAACACTAAGCGAATATGAAGGTAAGAGAAAATACTCAATTACTTGTATGTAATTTGAAATACCAAAGTCGTTGCACTTAAATTGTGTCGTTCATTGTTCGAATGAAGATATATCATTTCATAATTCAAATTCAAGTGTCAATGGCTTTATACAAGTATGACTCATCCATTGGGTATTTTCACTACAAAGGTTTGCAACATTCAAATGCTTGTAACTTTTTACTGGAGCGTCACAAAATCTTGAAATTTTGTGACAATAAAGTACTCGAGCCTCTTATCCATTTATCTATCGCACATAGCTATGCAACTCTTGAGTCCCAAATCAAACACTGCTAAACTTCAAATGGCCCTAACTTCTATACTGTGCGTCCTATACCTACCAAAGTTTGCAACATTCAAATACTTGTAACTTTTTACTGGAACGTCATAAAACCTTGAAATTTTGTGACAATAAAGTACTCGTGCCTCTTGTCAATTTAAGCTATCGCTCATAGCTTGCTACACTTGTGTCCCAAATTAAACACTGCCAAAACTTCAAATGGCCCTAACTTCTATACTGTGCGTCCTATACCTACCAAAGTTTGCAACATTCAAATACTTGTAACTTTTTACTGGAATGTCATAAAACCTTGAAATTTTGTGACAATGAAGTACTCGAGCCTCTTATCAATTTAACTTTTCTTAACTTATCAATTTAACTATTCTTAATTTTTTACTGGAGCGCTCATAGCTATGCTACCCTTGAGTCCCAAATCAAACAATGATAAAACTTCAAATAGCCCTAACTTCTATACGGTGCATCCTATACTTGTCAAAGTTTGCAAGTTTCAAATACATGTAACTCTTTACTGGAGCGTCATAAAACCTTGAAATTTTGTGACAATAAAGTACTCGAGCCTCTTATCAATTTAATCTATCGCACATAGTTATGCTACTCTTGAGTCACTAATCTAACACTGCTAAAACTTCAATTGGCCCTAACTTCTATACTGTGCGTCGTACACCTATCAAAGTTTGCAACATTAAAATGCTTGTAACTCTTTACTGGAGCGTCATAAAACCTTGAAATTTTGTGACAATAAAGTACTCTAGCCTCTTATCAATTTAAGCTATCGCACATAGCTATGCTACTCTTGAATCCCAAAGCAAACACTGCTAAAACTTCAAATGGCACTAACTACTATATGGTGCGTCCTATACCTACCACAGTTTGCAACATTCAAATACTTGTAACTTTTTACTGGAATGTCATAAAACCTTGAAATTTTGTGACAATGAAGTACTCGAGCCTCTTATCAATTTAACTTTTCTTAACTTACCAATTTAACTATTCTTAATTTTTTACTGGAGTGCTCATAGCTATGCTACCCTTGACTCCAAAATCAAACAATGATAAAACTTAAAATGGACCTAACTTCTATACGGTTCATCCTATACCTGTCAAAGTTTGCAACGTTCAAATACTTGTAACTTTTTACTGGAGCGTCATAAAACCATGAAATTTTGTGACAATAAAGTACTCGAGCCTCTTATCAATTTAAGCTCTCGCTCATAGCTATGCTACCCTTGAGTGCCAAATCAAACACTGATAAAACTTCAAATGGCCCTAACTTCTATATGGTGCGCCCTAGACCTATCAAAGTTTGCAGCAATCAAATGCTTGTAACTCTTTACTGGAGCGTCATAAGACCTTCAAATTTTGTGACAATAAAGTACTCGAGCCTCTTATCAATTTAAGCTATCGTACATTGTATGAGAGTTTCTGTTTCTTTTAATAAAAAGTCATTTTTTTATTAATTAATTTTATCTTTTTTTTCTTCAGTTTAGTTATTATTTTTTTTTTAATAATTTTACACGGAATTTTTAGTAACTATTAATTATTTTATTGTTCTCGAGGAGCTCTTCATTGTTCAACACTATTTTTTCTACTCATTTAAAATCTTCTTCAACTTCTTCTCGAAGTTAATGGTAAAAAACTCTCCAGCAGAAACTGCATTCTCTTTACACCGCTAACAATACCCCCTCAAGTTGGACCTACACATTAAGCAACAGTTAGAGTTTTTTGTCTCTGTTGCACAAATCATGAGAAAACGACAACCGTACAACCTTGACTCATTTGCCTTAGTTAATATGTTGATATTGGTATCCAGGGATACCAGATGTGGATTTGCATGGTAATTAAGGTTGTTTGGGTATAAAACTCCCAAACATTCTCCCCGCCAAGAACCTCTGTTCTTAATTAGGACTGTTGCTTGATGATTCCGTATCTTCTGTTGACGTGATGTCATTTGTTGGTAATCGACACAGTTTGGCAATTGGACGTTTAATATATTTCTTGTTGCAGTAGAGAGTAACAACTCGAACCAAGCCATCATTACCAGGATGTAATTCTTCAACTTTTGCGAGAGGCCACTGACCAGGAACACTTTTTTCATTGACTAAGAGTACGATGTCGCCAACTTTAATGTTATCGATTATTTTATTCCATTTGAGGCGTGATTGTAGTCGACACATGTACTCTCTTTTCCATCTTTCCCAGAAGTGTTGCTTAAGAAGTACAATCTGTTTCCAACGACAGAGTCGATCAACGTTTGCATCCAATAAATTTTCATCCGGAATGCAAACTGTAGGTTCACCGATTAAAAAGTGCGCAGGTGTAAGCGCGTTGTGATCTTGGGGATCAGTTGACAGGGGACATAGAGGTCTGGAGTTTAGAATGCTTTCAATCTGTGCGAGAAGCGTGCTTAGTTCTTAGTAATTGAGGAGACGATCATTGACTATTCGACGTAAATGATGTTTTGTGGATTTTACTCCTGCTTCCCAGAGTCCACCAAAATGAGGCGAAGCAGGAGGAATGAAGTGCCATTTCGTACCTTGATTGGCCAGTGTTTCAGCGAGATGCTCGGGAAGGGATAATTTATTGCGCTGATAAATGACTCGCAGCTCTTTATTCGCACCAACGAAATTTGTACCACAATCGGAGTATAAGTCCGTACAAATTCCTCGACGAGCAATAAAACGGCGATAAGCTGCTAAGAATGCATCTACATTAAGGCTGGTGACGGCTTCCAAATGTATTGCCTTGGTGCACATACATATGAAAAGGCAAATGTATCCCTTCGAAGTAGATGCCGTTCTTAAGGATGATGTTTTTATATTGATGGGGCCGGCATAGTCGAGCCCACTATGCTTGAAGGGGCGGGCTGGCTGAAAGCGGACAGCTGGCAGGTTACCCATTAATTGTTGACAAGTCTTAGTTTTGTATTTGAAGCACACGATGCAATTGCGTTGCACCTTTTTTGCTAAGTCACGAGCAGAGACTACCCAATAATGCCGTGAAACATAGGCCTGCATTAGCAGAAGACTACCGTGGCAAGTCTTTTTATGTGCTTCTGAAAAGATAAGAAGGGAAATAGGATTTTGTTTGGTCAAAAGTATAGGATGCTTCGTGTGGAATGGAATCTCGGCCTGAGATATGCGACCACCAACTCTGACAATATCCAATTCATCTAAAAATGGTGATAACTTCAGAATTCGGCTATTACTAGGAAGAGGTTTACTTGATTTTAAGCATTGTACTTCTTCCCGAAATGTTACAGCTTGTGTTATTCGAATTAGATGATTCCTTGCTCTTGTAAGTTCCCATGTTTTTAAAAAGCTTGTATCTATTTCGATCTTCTGTATTTTGCATTTTAAATTTTCGAAATAACGAAAAAGGTATGCCATCACACGTATTAACGTAGTGAAACTGGAATATTTCGACAGGAGTTTAGGGAATGCTGTTGCTGTTTCTGTATTGGTTGAGTGACAGACAATAACATTGTTGTTGTAAATTTTTTCTTCTGTAGCAGCGTTTACAGTAGATTTATCAATATATGAATTTGCCGGGGAGGAAGGCCAATCATTTGAATCAGTTTTCAGCCATGATGGACTAGTCCACCATAATGAATGCTTGATAAGTTCTTCAGAAAATAATCCGCGAGAAGCACAATCTGCAGCGTTATCAGCTGATGGAACATATCTCCAATCGGTGACGTCGCAAAGCTTATGAATTTGTGCAACTCTGTTTGCCACGTAGACTTCCAACCGTCTGTTGTAATTTTTTAGCCACGCAAGAACGATGGTACTATCCGTCCAGTATACGATGCGCCCAATGTTGAAATCGTTGTTTGATTTAATTTTAGCGATCAATTTTGCTAAAAGCATAGCTGCACTTAATTCCAGTCTCGGAATTGTTTCATTTTTTAAAGGGGCTACCTTTGTTTTTGCCTGTAATAAAGTAATAATTATCTCACCAGATTCAGCTATTGATGCGTCACTAAAGCCGTGAAGGTCAATTGTAGATTGTTTAGATGTATACCCAAGCCATCGAGGAATTCGTATTTTCTCAAAAGACTTCAGCGTTGATCGAAAATTTATCCATTCGTTTTGAATCTGTTCTGGTAGTGTATCATCCCAATAGCGTTTTAGTTTCCATAGTAGCTGGAACATAATTTTCGCTTTTATAGTTGTGGGAGATAACCAGCCTAGGGGATCAAATAACTTAGCTGCATCTGAAAGCAAGGTGCGTTTAGTAACAGTTTGAGCAAATGTAAAATTTATTGTACAGCAAAAAGAATCGGTTGTAATGTCCCAATAAAGACCAAGAGCTTTCGCCATGTTTGGTTCATTGAGTGTAAATAGCTCTTTCTTTTCACGATCTTCCTCTGGAATGTGATTAATTAATCGTGAAGAATTAGAGTTCCATTTTCGAAGGTGAAATCCACCAGATTTCACTAAAGAGCAAAGTTGTTGCTGTAATTTTAGAGCGTCATCAAAACTATCAGCGCCAGATATGACGTCATCGACATATGTGTCTGAGCGAAGTATTTGGCTCGCTTGTGGGAATTGTTTCTCTTCATCTTCGGCGAGCTGTTGTAGTACTCTGATTGCCAAATATGGAGCTGACGTAGTACCATACGTTACTGTAAGTAAACTGTAAATGTTAATTTTATTTGTAGTTTCATCTCTCCAAAGTATACATTGTGAAGGCTGATGTTCTTTACAGACATTGATTTGTCTGAACATTTTTTCTATATCAGCTGTGAAAGCTATTCGATATCTCCTCCATCGAGATATAATAGTAGACAAATCATTTTGCAGTGCAGGCCCGACTGATAGTTCCTCATTTATAGAAGTCTGAGGGGGTCTGTGATTTCGACCATCAAAAACAACACGTAATTTTGTTGTTGTACTACTCTCTCTGAGTACACCATGATGGGGAAAGAAATAAGCATTTTTCGGTATTGCATGAGGGTACTCACCAAGTTTTACCATATGGTTAAGCGTTTCATACTCCATCATGAATTTCTTATATTCCTCAGCAAATTTAGGTTTATTTTTGAAAGTAGATTCCAGCTGTTTTAACCGTTTAAGCGCATTGTAGTCCGTGTGGGAAAAAGTTGGAGGGGGTTGACCTTGAAGTATACTCTTGAAGGGTAAATGGACAGTATAGCGTCCGGTATCATCTCTAGTATGCGTTTCATTAAACAATTTTTCACATAACATCTCTTCGGGTGTGAATTGTTTCTCATCTACAAATTCTTCCTGTTCCCAAAATAGGCGTAGCTGATTTTCTAGCGAACACAAATTAGCAGAAATTGTTGCTGCGGACAAATTTGATCTTGAAGACCCAGAAACCATGTATCCAAAATGAGTTTCTTGTAAAAATAGACCATTTTCTAATTTTTTCGTCTGAGCTAGTAATAGATCCCCATAGACGTCATTTCCGAGAAGGAGATCAATTTTTTCTGCTAACAAGAAATTATTATCGGCAAGATGATTTTCTGGTAAATCTGGAATTGTGATCAAATTTAATTTGGGAGGAATATATGATGAAACTGATGGTACAACAAGTGCAGTTATCGGCAATTCAAATTGTTGATCATATGTGGAGTAGAGATTTAAATTTACGGACTTCTTCACCGTGACGGATTTGTTTCCTCCAATCCCACAGACATCGACATGCGTTTTTAATTTCGGTATGGGCAATAGTTGGGCTAATTCCTCAGATATAAATGAGACCTGAGATCCTTGGTCTACAAGGGCTTTTACACTATAAGCAGACTTATTAATTTTTATAATTACCTTTACTGTGGCAAGTAAGGCAGGATTTATATGGCATGTATTCATATTGGAGTGAAGCGTACTTACAGATGCAGTTGTAGGAGTAGAAGTAGTAGGAGGTTGAGCAAAAGTCTGGTTTGCTGTAGCATTTGGTGTCGTAGCAGTTGTCAACGAGGTGTTTCCAGAATAGTATTCGTTGTGGACAACAGTGTGATGTGGCTCACTACAGTTTTGACAAACTGACTTCAACTTACATGCGGCTTGTAAATGTCCGGTACGAAGACAGTTTCGACACAGCCGATGTTGTTTGACGATGTTTTTCTTCTCTGCTGAAGATATCGTTGCAAATTTAAAACATTTGTATAACGGATGACGTTTGTTGCAGCACGGGCAGTTTTCATCCAACATAGTAGAAGTAGCTGTGTGGGCTCGAACAATTTTCGTTGGCTTACGACGATTTTCAAATTTGCTGTCCCCATAACTTTTGTTTGAACTGCTTGGAATATTTGCATCTTCAACGCATTCCAAAGCTCTAAAAGTTGTTTCCAAAAAACCAAGCATTTCAGTCATAGGAGGTACCGTTGTACTGGCCTTGAGCGACTGCTCCCATTCTTTGCGGGTTTGAACGTCTAGCTTCTGAGACGTCAAATAAATCAAAATCGAATCCCAGGTGGTAGTATCGATTTTTAATGCTTTTAGTTGAGCTAAACAATTTCTGGTGGTATCGAGAAGTTCTTTAATAGAATAAACGTTTCCCTTGGTGGGCGGTATGGAAAATAATCGCTTTAAGATTTGATCGACAAGCTTTCTCTCATTGTGAAATCTCGTCTCGAGAGCTTCCCATGCAAGTGCATAGCTAGAACCGGCAACTGGATATTCGTTGATCATAGAAAGGGGAGTACCTGTGCACGAACTTTTCAAATATAAAAATTTCTGGATATCAGTGAGTGACGCTGGTTCATGAACTAGTGACAAAAACGTATCGCGATAAGAGACCCAATCGAGATAATCTCCAGAAAATGTTGGAAGTTGTATTTTTGGCAGTCGTACTCCGGCGACAAATGTTTCGTTGCGGCTGCTTGCGGCGAATGTACTTGCGTGGACGGTTGGAGTCTGTGGAGAATCAAATTCAAACATTAAATCAAGAATATTAGTTTTAAATGAGATATATGTATCACAACAAGTGTAATACATATTGGTACTTAGGTAGGGTACATCCTTCTCCGCGAGTGACTGTTCTCGAACTATGCTCATAACCAACTCGTGGCCATCTTTAAATAATTTGAAATTCTGCTCCAAGTCTTCGAGCACAGCTTGAGCATAACCTTTGGACTTACGCTCCTTTGGTTTAGCATTAAAAGATTGCTGCATACGAGCGATATAGTTGATTATATTATGTTGATCTTCAATAACTATCTCCATTTTGTAGTGAATTTAGCTCGAAATTCGTGGCAACAAAATGAGGTTATTTTATCCGTAGCACGACGGCAGTAACTTTTTATGTAAAATATGAGGGATTTGTGTCAGCACATGGACAGTTCCCGGGTTTCGGCACCACTTTTTCTCTGTTGCACAAATCATGAGAAAACGACAACCGTACAACCTTGACTCATTTGCCTTAGTTAATATGTTGATATTGGTATCCAGGGATACCAGATGTGGATTTGCATGGTAATTAAGGTTGTTTGGGTATAAAACTCCCAAACACACATATTTATGCTACTCTTGAGTCACAAATCAAACACTGCTAAAACTTCAAATGGCCCTATCTTCTATACTGTGCGTCGTACACCTATCAAAGTTTGCAACATTAAAATGCTTGTAACTCTTTACTGGAGCGTCACAAACCTTGAAATTTTGTAACAATAAAGTACTCGAGCCTCTTATCAATTTAAGCTATCGCACATAGCTATGCTACTCTTGAGTCCCAAAGCAAACACTGCTAAAACTTCACATGGCCCTAACTACTATATACTACATCCTATACCTACCAAAGTTTGCAACATTCAAATACTTGTAACTGTTTACTGGAACGTCATAAAACCTTGAAATTTTGTGACAACGATGTACTCGAGCCTCTTATCAATTTAACTTTTCTTATGTTATCAATTTAACTATTCTTAATTTTTTACTGGAGCGCTCATAGCTATGCTACGCTTGAGTCCCAAATCAAACAATGATAAAACTTCAAATGGCCCTAACTTCTATACGGTGCATCCTATACCTGTCAAAGTTTTCAACATTCAAATACTTGTAACTTTTTACTGGAACGTCATAAAACCTGGAAATTTTGTGACAATAAAGTACTCGAGCCTCTTATCAATTTAACTTTTCTTAACTTATCAATTTAACTATTCTTAACTTTTTACTGAAGCGTTCACAGCTATGCTACCCTTGAGTCCCAAATCAAACAATGATAAAACTTCAAATGGCCCTAACTTCTATACGGTTTATCCTACACCTGTCAAAGTTTGCAACGTTCAAATACTTGTAACTCTTTACTGGAGCGTCATAAGACCTTGAAATTTTGTGACAATAAAGTACTCGAGCCTCTTATCAATTTAAGCTATCGCACATAGCTATGCTACTCTTGAGTCCCAAAGCAAACACTGCTAAAACTTCACATGGCCCTAACTACTATATACTACATCCTATACCTACCAAAGTTGGCAACATTCAAATACTTGTAACTGCTTACTGGAACGTCATAAAACCTTGAAATTTTGTGACAACGATGTACTCGAGCCTCTTATCAATTTAACTTTTCTTAACTTATCAATTTAACTATTCTTAACTTTTTACTGAAGCGCTCATAGCTATGCTACCCTTGAGTCACAAATCAAACAATGATAAAACTTCAAATGGCCCTAACTTCTATACGGTTTATCCTATACCTGTCAAAGTTTGCAACGTTCAAATAGTTGTAACTCTTTACTGGAGCGTCATAAGACCTTGAAATTTTGTGACAATAAAGTACTCGAACCTCTTATCAATTTAAGCTATCGCACATAGTTATGCTACTCTTGAGTCACAAATCAAACACTGCTAAAACTTCAAATGGCCCTAACTTCTATACTGTGCGTCGTACACCTATCAAAGTTTGCAACATTAAAATGCTTGTAACTCTTTACTGGAGCGTCACAAACCTTGAAATTTTGTGACAATAAAGTACTCGAGACTCTTCTCAATTTAAGCTATCGCACATAGCTATGCTACTCTTGAGTCCCAAAGCAAACACTGCTAAAACTTCACATGGCCCTAACTACTATATACTACATCCTATACCTACCAAAGTTTGCAACATTCAAATACTTGTAACTGTTTACTGGAACGTCATAAAACCTTGAAATTTTGTGACAACGATGTACTCGAGCCTCTCAATTTAATTTTTCTTAACTTATCAATTTAACTATACTTAATTTTTTACTTATGCTACGCTTGAGTCCCAAATCAAACAATGATAAAACTTCAAATGGCCCTAACTTCTATACGGTGCATCCTATACCTGTCAAAGTTTTCAACATTCAAATACTTGTAACTTTTTACTGGAACGTCATAAAACCTGGAAATTTTGTGACAATAAAGTACTCGAGCCTCTTATCAATTTAACTTTTCTTAACTTATCAATTTAACTATTCTTAATTTTTTACTGGAGCGCTCATAGCTATGCTACCCTTGAGTCCCAAATCAAACAATGATAAAACTTCAAATAGCCCTAACTTCTATACGGTGCATCCTATACTTTTCAAAGTTTGCAAGTTTCAAATACATGTAACTCTTTACTGGAGCGTCATAAAACCTTGAAATTTTGTGACAATAAAGTACTCGAGCCTCTTATCAATTTAATCTATCGCACATAGTTATGCTACTCTTGAGTCACTAATCTAACACTGCTAAAACTTCAAAAGGCCCTAACTTCTATACTGTGCGTCGTACACCTATCAAAGTTTGCAACATTAAAATGCTTGCAACTCTTTACTGGAGCGTCATAAAACCTTGAAATTTTGTGACAATAAAGTACTCTAGCCTCTTATCAATTTAAGCTATCGCACATAGCTATGCTACTCTTGAATCCCAAAGCAAACACTGCTAAAACTTCAAATGGCACTAACTACTATATGGTGCGTCCTATACCTACCAAAGTTTGCAACATTCAAATACTTGTAACTTTTTACTGGAATGTCATAAAACCTTGAAATTTTGTGACAATGAAGTACTCGAGCCTCTTATCAATTTAACTTTTCTTAACTTATCAATTTAAGTATTCTTAATTTTTTACTGGAGTGCTCATAGCTATGCTACCCTTGACTCCAAAATCAAACAATGATAAAACTTCAAATGGACCTAACTTCTATACGGTTCATCCTATACCTGTCAAAGTTTGCAACGTTCAAATACTTGTAACTTTTTACTGGAGCGTCATAAAACCATGAAATTTTGTGACAATAAAGTACTCGAGCCTCTTATCAATTTAAGCTCTCGCTCATAGCTATGCTACCCTTGAGTGCCAAATCAAACACTGATAAAACTTCAAATGGCCCTAACTTCTATATGGTGCGTCCTAGACCTATCAAAGTTTGCAGCAATCAAATGCTTGTAACTCTTTACTGGAGCGTCATAAGACCTTGAAATTTTGTGACAATAAAGCACTCGAGCCTCTTATCAATTTAAGCTATCGCACATAGCTATGCTACTCTTAAGTCTCAAAGCAAACACTGCTAAAACTTCACATGGCCCTAACTACTATATACTACATCCTATACCTCTCAAAGTTTGCAACGTTCAAATACTTGTAACTTTTTACTGGAGCGTCATAAAACCATGAAATTTTGTGACAATAAAGTACTCGAGCCTCTTATCAATTTAAGCTCTCGCTCATAGCTATGCTACCCTTGAGTGCCAAATCAAACACTGATAAAACTTCAAATGGCCCTAACTTCTATATGGTGCGTCCTAGACCTATCAAAGTTTGCAGCAATCAAATGCTTGTAACTCTTTACTGGAGCGTCATACGACCTTGAAATTTTGTGACAATAAAGTACTCGAGCCTCTTATCAATTTAAGCTATCGCACATAGTTATGCTACTCTTGAGTCACAAATCAAACACTGCTAAAACTTCAAATGGCCCTAACTTCTATACTGTGCGTCGTACACCTATCAAAGTTTGCAACATTAAAATGCTTGTAACTCTTTACTGGAGCGTCACAAACCTTGAAATTTTGTGACAATAAAGTACTCGAGCCTCTTCTCAATTTAAGCTATCGCACATAGCTATGCTACTCTTGACTCCCAAAGCAAACACTGCTAAAACTTCACATGGCCCTAACTACTATATACTACATCCTATACCTACCAAAGTTTGCAACGTTCAAATACTTGTAACTCTTTACTGGAGCGTCATAAGACCTTGAAATTTTGTGACAATAAAGTACTCGAGCCTCTTATCAATTTAAGCTATCGCACATAGTTATGCTACTCTTGAATCACAAATCAAACACTGCTAAAACTTCAAATGGCCCTAACTTCTATACTGTGCGTCGTACACCTATCAAAGTTTGCAACATTAAAATGCTTGTAACTCTTTACTGGAGCGTCATAAAACCTTGAACTTTTGTGACAATAAAGTACTTGAGCCTCTAATCAATTTACGCTATCGCACATAGTTATGCTACTCTTGAGTCCCAAAGCAAACACTGCTAAAACTTCACATGGCTACTATATGGTGCGTCCTATACCTACCAAAGTTTGCAACATTCATATACTTGTAACTTTTTACTGGAACGTCATAAAACCTTGAAATTTTGTCACAATAAAGTACCCGAGCCTCTTATCAATTTAAGCTATCGCACTTAGTTATGCTACCCTTGAGTCCCAAATCAAACAATGATAAAACTTCAAATGGCCCTAACTTCTATACGGTGCATCCTATACCTGTCAAAGTTTGCAACGTTCAAATACATGTAACTCTTTACTGGAGCGTCATAAAACCTTGAAATTTTGTCACAATAAAGTACCCGAGCCTCTTATCAATTTAAGCTATCGCACTTAGTTATGCTACGCTTGAGTCACAAATCAAACACTGCTAAAACTTCAAATGGCCCTAACTTCTATACTGTGCGTCGTACACCTATCAAAGTTTGCAACATTAAAATGCTTGTAACTCTTTACTGGAGCGCCATAAAACCTTGAAATTTTGTGACAATAAAGTACTCTAGCCTCTTATCAATTTAAGCTATCGCACATAGCTATGCTACTCTTGAATCCCAAAGCAAACACTGCTAAAACTTCAAATGGCACTAACTACTATATGGTGCGTCCTATACCTACCAAAGTTTGCAACATTCAAATACTTGTAACTTTTTACTGGAATGTCATAAAAACTTGAAATTTTGTGACAATGAAGTACTCGAGCCTCTTATCAATTTAACTTTTCTTAACTTATCAATTTAACTATTCTTAATTTTTTACTGGAGTGCTCATAGCTATGTTACCTTGACTCCAAAATCAAACAATGATACAACTTCAAATGGACCTAACTTCTATATGGTTCATCCTATACCTGTCAAAGTTTGCAACGTTCAAATACTTGTAACTTTTTACTGGAGCGTCATAAAACCATGAAATTTTGTGACAATAAAGTACTCGAGCCTCTTATCAATTTAAGCTCTCGCTCATAGCTATGCTATCCTTGAGTGCCAAATCAAACACTGATAAAACTTCAAATGGCCCTAACTTCTATATGGTGCGTCCTAGACCTATCAAAGTTTGCAGCAATCAAATGCTTGTAACTCTTTACTGGAGCGTCATAAGACCTTGAAATTTTGTGACAATAAAGTACTCGAGCCTCTTATCAATTTAAGCTATCGCACATAGCTATGCTACTCTTAAGTCTCAAAGCAAACACTGCTAAAACTTCACATGGCCCTAACTACTATATACTACATCCTATACCTACCAAAGTTTGCAACATTCAAATACTTGTAACTGCTTACTGGAACGTCATAAAACCTTGAAATTTTGTGACAACGATGTACTCGAGCCTCTTATCAATTTAACTTTTCTTAACTTATCAATTTAACTATTCTTAACTTTTTACTGAAGCGCTCATAGCTATGCTACCCTTGAGTCCCAAATCAAACAATGATAAAACTTCAAATGGCCCTAACTTCTATACGGTTTATCCTATACCCATCAAAGTTTGCAACGTTCAAATACTTCTAACTCTTTACTGGAGCGTCATAAGACCTTGAAATTTTGTGCCAATAAAGTACTCGAACCTCTTATCAATTTAAGCTATCGCACATAGTTATGCTACTCTTGAGTCACAAATCAAACACTGCTAAAACTTCAAATGGCCCTAACTTCTATACTGTGCGTCGTACACCTATCAAAGTTTGCAACATTAAAATGCTTGTAACTCTTTACTGGAGCGTCATAAAACCTTGAACTTTTGTGACAATAAAGTACTTGAGCCTCTAATCAATTTACGCTATCGCACATAGTTATGCTACTCTTGAGTCCCAAAGCAAACACTGCTAAAACTTCACATGGCTACTATATGGTGCGTCCTATACCTACCAAAGTTAGCAACATTCAAATACTTGTAACTCTTTACTGGAGCGTCATAAAACCTTGAAATTTTGTCACAATAAAGTACCCGAGCCTCTTATCAATTTAAGCTATCACACTTAGTTATGCTACGCTTGAGTCACAAATCAAACACTGCTAAAACTTCAAATGGCCCTAACTTCTATACGGTGCGTCCTATACCTATCAAAATTTGCAACAAGATTTGCAACAATCAAATGCTTGTAACTTTTTACTGCTGCGTCATAAAATCTTGAAATTTTGTGACAATAAAGTACTCGGGCCTCTTATCAATTTATCTATCGCACATAGCTATGCTGCTCTTGAGTCCCAAATCAAACACTGCTAAAACTTCAAATGGCCCTAACTTCTATACGGTGCGTCCTACACCTATCAAAGTTTGCAACAATCAAATGCTTGTAGCTCTTCATTGGAGCGTGCCAAAACCTTGAAATTTTGTGACAATAAGGTACTCGCGCCTCTTGTTAATTTAAGCTATCGCACATAGCTATGCTACTCATGAGTCCCAAAGCAAACACTGCTAAAACTTCAAATGGCTCTAACTTCTATACTGTGCGTCCAACACCTACCAAAGTTTTCAACATTAAAATGCTTGTAACTCTTTACTGGAGCGTCATAAGGCCGTGAAATTTTGTGACAATAAAGTACTCGAGCCTCTAATCAATTTAAGCTATCGCACATAGCTATGCTACTCATGAGTCCCAAAGCAAACACTGCTAAAACTTCACATGGCTACTATATGGTGCGTCCTATACCTACCAAAGTTTGCAACATTCAAATACTTGTAACTTTTTACTGGAACGTCATAAAACCTTGAAATTTTGTGACAATGAAGTACTCGAGCCTCTTATCAATTTAACTTTTCTTAACTTATCAATTTAACTATTCTTAATTTTTTACTGGAGCGCTCATAGTTATGCTACCCTTGAGTCCCAAATCAAACAATGATAAAACTTGAAATGGCCCTAACTTCTACACTGTGCGTCATACACCTATCAAAGTTTGCAACATTAAGATGCTTGTAACTCTTTACTGGTACAATGGTACTCGAGCCTCTTATCAATTTAAGCTATCGCACATAGCTATGCTACTCTTGAGTCCCAAAGCAAATACTGCTAAAACTTCACATGGCCCTAACTACTATATGGTGCATCCTATACTTACCAAAGTTTGCACCATTCAAATACTTGTAACTGTTTACTGGAACGTCATATAAACTTGAAATTTTATGACAATGAAGTACTCGAGCCTCTTTTCAATTTAACTTTTCTTAACTTATCAATTTAACTATTCTTAATTTTTTACTGGAGCGCTCATAGCTATGCTACGCTTGAGTCCCAAATCAAACAATGATAAAACTTCAAATGGCCCTAACTTCTATACGGTGCATCCTATACCTGTCAAAGTTTGCAAAGTTCAAATACATGTAACTCTTTACTGGAGCGTCATAAAACCTACAAATTTTGTGACAATAAAGTACTCGAGCCACTTATCAATTTAAACTATCGCACATAGTTATGCTACTCTTGAGTCACAAATCAAACACTGCTAAAACTTCAAATGGCCCTAACTTCTATACTGTGCTTCATACACCTATCAAAGTTTGCAACATTAAGATGCTTGTAACTCTTTACTGGAGCGTCACAAACCTTGAAATTTTGTGAAAATAAAGTACTCGAGCCTCTTATCAATTTAAGCTAACGCACATAGCTATGCTACTCTTGAGTCCCAAAGCAAATACTGCTAAAACTTCACATGGCCCTAACTACTATATGGTGCATCCTATACTTACCAAAGTTTGCACCATTCAAATACTTGTAACTGTTTACTGGAACGTCAAATAAACTTGAAATTTTATGACAATGAAGTACTCGAGCCTCTTATCAATTTAACTTTTCTTAACTTATCAATTTAACTATTCTTAATTTTTTACTGGAGCGCTCATAGCTATGCTACCCTTGAGTCCCAAATCAAACAATGATAAAACTTCAAATGGCCCTAACTTATATACGGTGCATCCTATACCTGTCAAAGTTTGCCACGTGCATGTAACTTTTTACTGGAGCGTCATAAAATCTTGAAATTTTGTGACAATAAAGTACTCGAGCCTCTCATCAATTTATCTATCGCACATAGCTATGCTACTCTTGAGTCACAAATAAAACACTGCTAAAACTTCAAATGGCCCTAACTTCTATACGGTGCTTCCTACACCTATCAAAGTTTGTAACAATCAAATGCTTGTAACTTTTTACTGGAGCGTCATAAAACCTTGAACTTTTGTGACAATAAAGTACTCGAGCCTCTTCTCAATTTAAGCTATCGCACATAGCTATGCTACTCTTGAGTCCCAAAGCAAACACTGCTAAAACTTCAAATGGCCCTAACTTCTATACTGTGCGTCGTACACCTATCAAAGTTTGCAACATTAAAATGCTTGTAACTCTTTACTGCTGCGTCCTAAAATCTTGAAATTTTGTGACAATAAAGTACTCGAGCCTCTTATCAATTTAAGCTATCGCACATAGCTATGCTACTCATGAGTCCCAAAGCAAACACTGCTAAAACTTCATATGGCTCTAACTTCTATACTGTGCGTCCAACACCTACCAAAGTTTTCAACATTAAAATGCTTGTAACTCTTTACTGGAGCGTCATAAGGCCGTGAAATTTTGTGACAATAAAGTACTCGACCCTCTAATCAATTTAAGCTATCGCACATAGCTATGCTACTCATGAGTCCCAAAGCAAACACTGCTAAAACTTCACATGGCTACTATATGGTGCGTCCTATACCTACCAAAGTTTGCAACCTTCAAATACTTGTAACTTTTTACTGGAACGTCATAAAACCTTGAAATTTTGTGACAATGAAGTACTCGAGCCTCTTATCAATTTAACTTTTCTTAACTTATCAATTTAACTATTCTTAATTTTTTACTGGAGCGCTCATAGTTATGCTACCCTTGAGTCCCAAATCAAACAATGATAAAACTTCAAATGGCCCTAACTTCTACACTGTGCTTCATACACCTATCAAAGTTTGCAACATTAAGATGCTTGTAACTCTTTACTGGTACAATGGTACTCGAGCCTCTTATCAATTTAAGCTATCGCACATAGCTATGCTACTCTTGAGTCCCAAAGCAAATACTGCTAAAACTTCACATGGCTCTAACTACTATATGGTGCATCCTATACTTACCAAAGTTTGCACCATTCAAATACTTGTAACTGTTTACTGGAACGTCATATAAACTTGAAATTTTATGACAATGAAGTACTCGAGCCTCTTATCAATTTAACTTTTCTTAACTTATCAATTTAACTATTCTTAATTTTTTACTGGAGCGCTCATAGCTATGCTACGCTTGAGTCCCAAATCAAACAATGATAAAACTTCAAATGGCCCTAACTTATATACGGTGCATCCTATACCTGTCAAAGTTTGCAACGTTCAAATACATGTAACTCTTTACTGGAGCGTCATAAAACCTAGAAATTTTGTGACAATAAAGTTCTCGAGCCACTTATCAATTTAAGCTATCGCACATAGTTATGCTACTCTTGAGTCACAAATCAAACACTGCTAAAACTTCAAATGGCCCTAACTTCTATACTGTGCGTCATACACCTATCAAAGTTTGCAACATTAAGATGCTTGTAACTCTTTACTGGAGCGTCACAAACCTTGAAATTTTTTGAAAATAAAGTACTCGAGCCTCTTATCAATTTAAGCTAACGCACATAGCTATGCTACTCTTGAGTCCCAAAGCAAATACTGCTAAAACTTCACATGGCCCTAACTACTATATGGTGCATCCTATACTTACCAAAGTTTGCACCATTCAAATACTTGTAACTGTTTACTGGAACGTCATATAAACTTGAAATTTTATGACAATGAAGTACTCGAGCCTCTTATCAATTTAACTTTTCTTAACTTATCAATTTAACTATTTTTAATTTTTTACTGGAGCGCTCATAGCTATGCTACCCTTGAGTCCCAAATCAAACAATGATAAAACTTCAAATGGCCCTAACTTATATACGGTGCATCCTATACCTGTCAAAGTTTGCCACGTGCATGTAACTTTTTACTGGAGCGTCATAAAATCTTGAAATTTTGTGACAATAAAGTACTCGAGCCTCTTATCAATTTATCTATCGCACATAGCTATGCTACCCTTGAGTCACAAATCAAACACTGCTAAAACTTCAAATGGCCCTAACTTCTATACGGTGCGTCCTACACCTATCAAAGTTTGTAACAATCAAATGCTTGTAACTTTTTACTGGAGCGTAATAAAACCTTGAAATTTTGTGACAATAAAGTACTCGTGCCTCTTTTCAATTTAAGCTATCGCTCATAGCATGCTACCCTTGAGTCCCAAATTAAACACTGCCAAAACTACAAATGGCCCTAACTTCTATACTGTGCGTCCTGTACCTACCAAAGTTTGCAACATTCAAATACTTGTAACTTTTTACTGGAACGTCATAAAACCTTGAAATTTTGTGAGAATGAAGTACTCGAGCCTCTTATCAATTTAACTTTTCTTAACTTATCAATTTAACTATTCTTAACTTTTTACTATAGCGTTCATATCTATGCTACCCGTGAGTCCCAAAGCAAACACTGCTAAATTTTAAATGGCCCTAACTCCTATATGGTGCGTCCTATACCTACCAAAGTTCGAAACATTCAAATACTTGTAACATTTTACTGGAACGTCATAAAACCCTGAAGTTTTGTGACAATGAAGTGCTCGAGCCTCTTATCAATTTAACTTTTCTTAACTTATCAATTTAACTATTCTTAATTTTTTACTGGAGCGCTCATAGCTATGCTACCCTTGAGTCCCAAATCAAACACTGATAAAACTTCAAATGGCCCTAAGTTCTATACGGCGCATCCTATACCTGTCAAAGTTTGCAACGTTCAAATACATGTAACTCTTTACTGAAGCGTCATAAAACCTTGAAATTTTGTCACAATAAAGTACTCGAGCCTCTTATCAATTAAAGCTATCGCATATAGGTATGCTACGCTTGAGTCACAAATCAAACACTGCTAAAACTTCAAATGGCCCTAACTTCTTTACGGTGCGACCTACACCTATCATAGTTTGCAACAATCAAATGCTTGTAACTTTTTACTGGAGCGTAATAAAACCTTGAAATATTGTGACAATAAAGTACTCGTACCTCTTGTCAATTTAAGCTATCGCTCATAGCATGCTACCCTTGAGTCCCAAATCAAACACTGATAAAACTTCAAATGGCCCCAACTTCTATACGGTGCACCCTATACCTATCAAAATTTGCAACAAGATTTGCAACATTCAAATGCTTGTAACTTTTTACTGGAGCGTCATAAAATCTTGAAATTTTGTGACAATAACGTACTCGAGGCTCTTATCAATTTATCTATCGCACATAGCTAAGCTACTCTTGAGTCCCAAATCAAACACTGCTAAAACTTCAAATGGCCCTAACTTCTATATGGTGCGTCCTACACCTATCAAAGTTTGCAACAATCAAATGCTTGTAACTTTTTACTGGAGCGTAATAAAACCTTGAAATTTTGTGACAATAAAGTACTCGAGCCTCTTATCAATTTAAGCTATCGCACATAGCTATGCTACTCTTGAGTCCCAAAGCATACACTGATAAAACTTCATATGGCCCTAATTACTATATGGTGCGTCCTATACCTACCAAAGTTTGCAACATTCAAATACTTGTAACTTTTTACTGCAACGTCTTAAAACCTTGAAATTTTGTGACAATGAAGTACTCGAGCCTCTTATCAATTTAACTTTTCTTAACTTATCAATTTAACTATTCTTAATTTTTTACTGGAGCGCTCATAGCTATGCTACCCTTGAGTCCCAAATCAAACAATGATAAAACTTCAAATGGCCCTAACTTCTATATGGTGCATCCTATTCCTGTCAATGTTTGCAACGTTCTAATGCATGTAACTTTTTACTGGAGCGTCATAAAATCTTAAAATTTTGTGACAATAAAGTACTCGAGCCTCTTATCAATTTATCTATCGCACATAGCTATGCTACTCTTGAGTCACAAATCAAACACTGCTAAAATTTCAAATGGCCCTAACTTCTATACGGTGCGTCCTACACCTATCAAAGTTTGTAACAATCAAATGCTTGTAACTTTTTACTGTATCGTAATAAAACCTTGAAATTTTGTGACAATAAAGTACTCGTGCCTCTTGTCAATTTAAGCTATCGCGCATAGCATGCTACCCTTGAGTCCCAAATTAAACACTGCCAAAACTTCAAATGGCCCTAACTACTATACTGTGCTTCCTATACCTACCAAAGTTTGCAACATTCAAATACTTGTAACTGTTTACTTTAACGTCATAAAACCTTGAAATTTTGTGACAATGAAGTACTCGAGCCTCTTATCAATTTAACTTTTCTTAACTTATCAATTTAACTATTCTTAACTTTTTACTGTAGCGCTCATAGCTATGCTACCCTTGAGTCCCAAAGCAAACACTGCTAAAATTTCAAATGGCCCTAACTACTATATGGTGCGTCCTATACCTACCAAAGTTTGAAACATTCAAAACTTGTAACTTTTTACTGGAACGTCATAAAACCCTGAAATTTTGTGACAATAAAGTACTCGAGCCTCTTATCAATTTAAGCTATCGCACATAGCTATGCAACTCTTGATTCCCAAATCAAACACTACTAAAACTTAAAATCGCCCTACCTTCTTTACGGTGCGACCTACACCTATCATAGTTTGCAACAATCAAATGCTTGTTACTTTTTACTGGAACGTAATAAAACCTTGAAATATTGTGACAATAAAGTACTCTTGCCTCTTGTCAATTTAAGCTATCGCTCATAGCATGATACCCTTGAATCCCAAATCAAACACTGCTAAAACTTCAAATGGCCCTTCCTTCTATATGATGCGTCCTATACCTACTAAAGTTTGCAACATTCAAATGCTTGTCACTTTTTACTGGAGCGTAATAAAACCTTGAAATTTTGTGACAATAAAGTACTCGTGCCTCTTGTCAATTTAAGCTATCGCGCATAGCATGCTACCCTTGAGTCCCAAATTAAACACTGCCAAAACTTCAAATGGCCCTAACTTCTATACTGTGCGTCCTATACCTACCAAAGTTTGCAACATTTAAATACTCGTAACTTTTTACTTTAACGTCATAAAACCTTGAAATTTTGTGACAATGAAGTACTCGAGCCTCTTATTAATTTAACTTTTCTTAACTTATCAATTTAACTATTCTTAACTTTTTACTGTAGCGCTCATAGCTATGCTACCCTTGAGTCCCAAAGCAAACACTGCTAAAATTTCAAATGGCCCTAACTACTATATGGTGCGTCCTATACCTACCAAAGTTTGAAACATTCAAAACTTGTAACTTTTTACTGGAACGTCATAAAACCCTGAAATTTTGTGACAATGAAGTACTCGAGCCTCTTATCAATTGAACTTTTCTTAACTTATCAATTTAATTATTCTTAATTTTTTACTGGAGCGCTCATAGCTATGCTACCCTTGAGTCCCAAATCAAACAATTGTAAAACTTCAAATGGCCCTAACTTCTATACGGTGCATCCTATACCTGTCAAAGTTTGCAACGTTCAAATACATGTAACTCTTTACTGGAGCGTCATAAAACCTTGAAATTTTGTCACAATAAAGTACTCGAGCCTCTTATCAATTTAAGCTATCGCACATAGTTATGCTACGCTTGAGTCACAAATCAAACACTGCTAAAACTTCAAAACGGCCTTCTATACTGTGCGTCGTACACCTATCAAAGTTTGCAACATTAAATGCTTGTAACTCTTTACTGGAGCGTCATAAAACCTTGAAATTTTGTGACAATAAAGTACTCGAGCCTCTTATCAATTTAAGCTATCGCACATAGCTATGCAACTCTTGATTCCCAAATCAAACACTACTAAAACTTAAAATCGCCCTACCTTCTTTACGGTGCGACCTACACCTATCATAGTTTGCAACAATCAAATGCTTGTTACTTTTTACTGGAGCGTAATAAAACCTTGAAATATTGTGACAATAAAGTATAGTTGAATCCCAAATCAAACACTGCTAAAACTTCAAATGGCCCTTCTTTCTATATCGTGCGTCCTATACCTACTAAAGTTTGCAACATTCAAATGCTTGTAACTTTTTACTGGAGCGTAATAAAACCTTGAAATTTGTGACAATAAAGTACTCGTGCCTCTTGTCAATTTAAGCTATCGCTCATAGCATGCTACCCTTGAGTCCCAAATCAAACACTGATAAAAATTCAAATGGCTTTAACTTCTATACGGTGCGCCCTATACCTCGAGCCTCTTATCAATTTAAGCTATCGCACATAGTTATGCTACGCTTGAGTCACAAATCAAACACTGCCAAAACTTCAAATGGCCCTAACTTCTGTACTGTGCGTCGTATACCTATCAAAGTTTGCAACATAAAATGCTTGTAACTCTTTGCTGGAGCGTCATAAAACCTTGAAATTTTGTGACAATAAAGTACTCGAGCCTCTTATCAATTTAAGCTATCGCACATAGCTATGCAACTCTTGAGTCCCAAATCAAAAACTACTAAAACTTAAAATCGCCCTACCTTTTTTACGGTGCGACCTACACCTATCATAGTTTGCAACAATCAAAGGGTTATTACTTTTTACTGGAGCGTAATAAAACCTTGAAATATTGTGACAATAAAGTACTCTTGCCTCTTGTCAATTTAAGCTATCGATCATAGCATGATACCCTTGAATCCCAAATCAAACACTGCTGAAACTTCAAATGGCCCTTCCTTCTATATGGTGCGTCCTATACCTACTAAAGTTTGCAACATTCAAATGCTTGTAACTTTTTATTGGAGCGTAATAAAACCTTGAAATTTTGTGACAATAAAGTACTCGTGCCTCTTGTCAATTTAAGCTATCGCGCATAGCATGCTACCCTTGAGTCCCAAATTAAACACTGCCAAAACTTCAAATGGCCCTAACTTCTATACTGTGCGTCCTATACCTACCAAAGTTTGCAACATTCAAATACTCGTAACTTTTTACTTTAACGTCATAAAACCTTGAAATTTTGTGACAATGAAGTACTCGAGCCTCTTATCAATTTAACTTTTCTTAACTTATCAATTTAACTATTCTTAACTTTTTACTGTAGCGCTCATAGCTATGCTACCCTTGAGTCCCAAAGCAAACACTGCTAAAATTTCAAATGGCCCTAACTACTATATGGTGCGTCCTATACCTACCAAAGTTTGAAACATTCAAAACTTGTAACTTTTTACTGGAACGTCATAAAACCCTGAAATTTTGTGACAATGAAGTACTCGAGCCTCTTATCAATTGAACTTTTCTTAACTTATCAATTTAATTATTCTTAATTTTTTACTGGAGCGCTCATAGCTATGCTACCCTTGAGTCCCAAATCAAACAATTGTAAAACTTCAAATGGCCCTAACTTCTATACGGTGCATCCTATACCTGTCAAAGTTTGCAACGTTCAAATACATGTAACTCTTTACTGGAGCGTCATAAAACCTTGAAATTTTGTCACAATAAAGTACTCGAGCCTCTTATCAATTTAAGCTATCGCACATAGTTATGCTACGCTTGAGTCACAAATCAAACACTGCTAAAACTTCAAAACGGCCTTCTATACTGTGCGTCGTACACCTATCAAAGTTTGCAACATTAAATGCTTGTAACTCTTTACTGGAGCGTCATAAAACCTTGAAATTTTGTGACAATAAAGTACTCGAGCCTCTTATCAATTTAAGCTATCGCACATAGCTATGCAACTCTTGATTCCCAAATCAAACACTACTAAAACTTAAAATCGCCCTACCTTCTTTACGGTGCGACCTACACCTATCATAGTTTGCAACAATCAAATGCTTGTTACTTTTTACTGGAGCGTAATAAAACCTTGAAATATTGTGACAATAAAGTATAGTTGAATCCCAAATCAAACACTGCTAAAACTTCAAATGGCCCTTCTTTCTATATCGTGCGTCCTATACCTACTAAAGTTTGCAACATTCAAATGCTTGTAACTTTTTACTGGAGCGTCATAAAACCTTGAAATTTGTGACAATAAAGTACTCGTGCCTCTTGTCAATTTAAGCTATCGCTCATAGCATGCTACCCTTGAGTCCCAAATCAAACACTGATAAAAATTCAAATGGCTTTAACTTCTATACGGTGCGCCCTATACCTCGAGCCTCTTATCAATTTAAGCTATCGCACATAGTTATGCTACGCTTGAGTCACAAATCAAACACTGCCAAAACTTCAAATGGCCCTAACTTCTGTACTGTGCGTCGTATACCTATCAAAGTTTGCAACATAAAATGCTTGTAACTCTTTGCTGGAGCGTCATAAAACCTTGAAATTTTGTGACAATAAAGTACTCGAGCCTCTTATCAATTTAAGCTATCGCACATAGCTATGCAACTCTTGAGTCCCAAATCAAAAACTACTAAAACTTAAAATCGCCCTACCTTTTTTACGGTGCGACCTACACCTATCATAGTTTGCAACAATCAAAGGGTTATTACTTTTTACTGGAGCGTAATAAAACCTTGAAATATTGTGACAATAAAGTACTCTTGCCTCTTGTCAATTTAAGCTATCGATCATAGCATGATACCCTTGAATCCCAAATCAAACACTGCTGAAACTTCAAATGGCCCTTCCTTCTATATGGTGCGTCCTATACCTACTAAAGTTTGCAACATTCAAATGCTTGTAACTTTTTATTGGAGCGTAATAAAACCTTGAAATTTTGTGACAATAAAGTACTCGTGCCTCTTGTCAATTTAAGCTATAGCTCATAGCATGCTACCCTTGAGTCCCAAATCAAACCCTGATAAAAATTCAAATGGCTTTAACTTCTATACGGTGCGTCCTATACTTATAAAAATTTGCAACAAGATTTGCAACAATCAAATGCTTGTAACTTTTTACTGGAGCGTCATAAAATCTTGAAATTTTGTGACAATAAAGTACTCGAGCCTCTTATCAATTTATCTATCGGCCATAGCTATGCTACTCTTGAGTCACAAATCAAACACTGCTAAAACTTCAAATGGCCCTAACTTCTATACGGTGCGTCCTAAACCTGTCAAAGTTTGTAACAATCAAATGCTTGTAACTTTTTACTGGAGCGTAATAAAACCTTGAAATTTTTGACAATAAAGTACTCGTGCCTCTTGTCAATTTAAGCTATCGCGCATAGCATGCTACCCTAGAGTCCCAAATTAAACACTGCCAAAACTTCAAATGGCCCTAACTTCTATACTGTGCGTCCTATACCTACCAAAGTTTGCAACATTCAAATACTTGTAACTTTTTACTTTAACGTCATAAAACCTTGAAATTTTGTGCCAATGAAGTACTCGAGCCTCTTATCAATTTAACTTTTCTTAACTTATCAATTTAACTATGCTTAACTTTTTACTGTAGCGCTCATAACTATGCTACCCTTGAGTCCCAAAGCAAACACTGCTAAAATTTCAAATGGCCCTAACTACTATATGGTGCGTGATATACCTACCAAAGTTTGAAACATTCAAAACTTGTAACTTTTTACTGGAACGTCATAAAACCCTGAAATTTTGTGACAATGAAGTACTCGAGCCTCTTATCAATTTAACTTTTCTTAACTTATCAATTTATTTATTCTTAATTTTTACTGGAGCGCTCATAGCTATGCTATCCTTGAGTCCCAAATCAAACAATGATAAAACTTTAAATGGCCCTAAATCCTATACGGTGCATCCTATACCTGTCAAAGTTTGCAACGTTCAAATACATGTAACTCTTTACTGGAGCGTCATAAAACCTTGAAATGTTGTCACAATAAAGTACTCGAGCCTCTTATCAATTTAAGCTATCGCACATAGCTATGCAACTCTTGAGTCCCAAATCAAACACTACTAAAATTTAAAATCGCCCTACCTTCTTTACGGTGCGACGTACACCTATCATAGTTTGCAACAATCAAATGCTTATTACTTTTTACTGGAGCGTAATAAAACCTTGAAATATTGTGACAATAAAGTACTCTTGCCTCTTGTCAATTTAAGCTATCGATCATAGCATGATACCCTTGAATCCCAAATCAAACACTGCTGAAACTTCAAATGGCCCTTCCTTCTATATGGTGCGTCCTATACCTACTAAAGTTTGCAATATTCAAATGCTTGTAACTTTTTATTGGAGCGTAATAAAACTTTGAAATTTTGTGACAATAAAGTACTCGTGCCTCTTCTCAATTTAAGCTATCGCTCATAGCATGCTACCCTTGAGTCCCAAATCAAACACTGATAAAAATTCAAATGGCTTTAACTTCTATACGGTGCGTCCTATACCTATTAAAATTTGCAACAAGATTTGCAACAATCAAATGCTTGTAACTTTTTACTGGAGGGTAATAAAACCTTGAAATTTTGTGACAATAAAGTACTCAAGCCTCTTATCAATTTATCTATCGCACATAGCTATGCTACTCTTGAGTCACAAATCAAACACTGCTAAAACTTCAAATGGCCCTAACTTCTATACGGTGCGTCCTACACCTATCAAAGTCTGTAACAATCAAATGCTTGTAACTTTTTACTGGAGCGTAATAAAACTCGTGCCTCTTGTCAATTTAAGCTATCGCTCATAGCATGCTACCCTTGAGTCCCTAATAAAACACTGATAAAACTTCAAATGGCCCTAACTTCTATACGGTGCGCCCTGTACCTATCAAAATTTGCAACAAGATTTGCAACATTCATATGCTTGTAACTTTTTACTGGAGCGTCATAAAATCTTGAAATTTTGTGACAATAAAGTACTCGAGCTTCTTATCATTTATCTATCGCACATAGCTCTAATACTCTTGAGTGCCAAATAACACACTGCTAAAACTTCAAATGGCCCTAACTTCTGTACGGTGCGTCCTATACCTTTCAAAGTTTGCAACAATAAAATGCTTGTAACTCTTTATTGGAGCCTTGAAATTTTGTGATAATAACGTACTCGCGCCTCTTGTTAATTTAAGCTATCGCTCATAGCATGCTACCCTTGAGTCCCAAATTAAACACTGCTAAAACTTCAAATGGCCTTAACTTCTGTACGATGAATCCTACACCTATCAAAGTTTGCAACATTCAAATGCTTGTACCTTTATACTGGAGCGTCAAAAAATCTTGAAATTTTGTGACAATAAATTACTCGAACCTCTTATCAATTTAAGCTATCGCTCATAGCTATGCTACCCTTGCGTCCCACATCAAACACTTCAAATGGCCCTAACTTCTATACTGTGCGTCCAACACCTATCAAAGTTTGCAACATTAAAATGCTTGTAACTCTTTACTGGAGCGTCATAAAACCTTGAAATTTTGTGACAATAAAGTACTCGAGCCTCTTATCAATTTAAGCTATCGCTCATAGCTATGCTACCCTTGAGTCCCAAATCAAACACTGATAAAACTTCAAATGGCCCTAACTTCTATACGGTGCGTCCTATACCTATCAAAGTTTACAACAAGGTTTGCAACATTCAAATGCTTGTAGCTTTTTACTGGAGCGTCATAAAATCTTGAAATTTTGTAACAATGAAGTACTCGAGCCTCTTATCAATTTAACTCTTCTTAACTTATCAATTTAACTATTCTTAATTTTTTACTCTAGCGCTCATAGTTATGCTACCCTTGAGTCCCAAATCAAACAATGATAAAACTTCAAATGGCCCTAACTTCTATACGGTGCATCCTATACCTGTCAAAGTTTGCAACGTTCAAATATATGTAACTCTTTACTGGAGCGTCATAAAACCTTGAAATTTTGTGACAAAGTACTCGAGCCTCTTATCAATTTAAGCTATCGCTCATAGTTATACTACTCTTGAGTCACAAATCAAACACTGCTAAACCTTCAAATGGCCCTAACTTCTATACTGTGCGTCCTATACCTACCAGAATTTGCAACATTCAAATACTTGTAACTTTTTACTGGAGCGTAATAAAACCTTGAAATTTTGTGACAATAAAGTATTCGTGCCTCTTGTTAATTTAAGCTATCGCTCAAAGCCATGCTACCGTTGAGTCCTCCTATACGTGTCAAAGTTTTCAACGTAAAAATACATGTAACTCTTTACTGGAGCGTCATAAGACCTTGAAATTTTGTGACAATAAAGTCCTCGAGCCTCTTATCAATTTAAGCTATCGCTCATAGCATGCTACCCTTGACTCCCAAATCAAACACTGATAAAACTTCAAATGGCCCTAACTTATATAAGGTGCGCCCTATACCTATCAAAATTTGCAACATGGTTTGCAAGATTCAAATGCTTGTAGCTTTTTACTGGAGCGTCATAAAATCTGGAAATTTTGTGACTATAAAGTACTCGAGCTTCTTATCATTTATCTATCGCACATACCTCTAATACTCTTGAGTGCCAAATAAAACACTGCTAAAACTTCAAATGGCCCTAACTTATTTACGGTGGGTCCGACAACTGTCAAAGTTTGCAACAATCAAATGCTTGGTACTATTTATTGGAGCGTAATAAAACCTTGAAATTTTGTGACAATAACGTACTCGTGCCCCTTGTAAATTTAAGCGATCGCACATAGCATGCTACCCTTCAGTCCCAAATTAAACACTGCTAAAACTTCAAATGGCCTTAACTTCTGTACGGTGCGTCCTATACCTATCAAAGTTTGCAACAATAAAATGCTTGTAACTCTTTATTGGAGCGTAATAAAACCTTGAAATTTTGTGATAATAACGTACTCGCGGCTCTTGTTAATTTAAGCTATCGCTCATAGCATGCTACCCTTGAGTCCCAAATTAAACACAGCTAAAACTTCAAATGGCCTTAACTTCTGGACGATGCGTCCTACACCTATCAAAGTTTACAACATTCAAATGCTTGTAACTTTATACTGGAGCGTCAACATATCTTGAAATTTTGTGACAATAAATTACTCGAACCTCTTATCAATTTAAGCTATCGCTGATAGCTATGCTACCCTTGCGTCCCACATCAAACACTGCTAAAGCGTCAAATGGCCCTAACTTCTATACTGTGCGTCCAACACCTACCAAAGTTTGCAACATTAAAATGCTTGTTACTCTTTACTGGAGCGTCATAAAACCTTGAAATTTTGTGACAATAAAGTACTCGAGCCTCTTATCAATTTAAGCTATCGCTCATAGCTAATCTACCCTTGAGTCCCAAATCAAACACTGATAAAACTTCAAATGGCCCTAACTTCTATACGGTGCGTCCTATACCTATCAAAGTTTGCAACAAGGTTTGCAACATTCAAATGCTTGTAACTTGTTACTGGAGCGTCATAAAATCTTGAAATTTTGTGACAATAAATTACTCGAGCCTCTTATCAATTTAACTCTTCTTAACTTATCAATTTAACTATTCTTAATTTTTTACTCTAGCGCTCATAGTTATGCTACCCTTGAGTCCCAAATCAAACAATGATAAAACTTCAAATGGCCCTAACTTCTATACGGTGCATCCTATACCTGTCAAAGTTTGCAACGTTCAAATATATGTAACTCTTTACTGGAGCGTCATAAAACCTTGAAATTTTGTGACAAAGTACTCGAGCCTCTTATCAATTTAAGCTATCGCTCATAGTTATACTACTCTTGAGTCACAAATGAAACTCTTCTAAACCTTCAAATGGCCCTAACTTCTATACTGTGCGTCGTACACCTATCAAAGTTTGCAACATTAAAATCCTTGTAACTCTTTACTGGAGCATCATAAAACCTTGAAATTTTGTGACAATAAAGTACTCGAGCCTCTAATCAATTTAAGCTATCGCACATAGCTATGCTACTCTTGAGTCCCAAAGCATACACTGCTAAAACTTCACATGGCTACTATATGGTGCGTATATACCTACCAAAGTTTGCAACATTCAAATACTTGTAACTGTTTACTGGAACGTCATAAAACCTTGAAATTTTGTGACAATGAAGTACTCGAGCCTCTTATCAATTTAACTCTTCTTAACTTATCAATTTAACTATTCTTAATTTTTTACTGGAGCGCTCATAGTTATGCTACCCTTGAGTCCCAAATCAAACAATGATAAAACTTCAAATGGCCCTAACTTCTATACGGTGCATCCTATACCTGTCAAAGTTTGCAACGTTCAAGTACATGTAACTCTTTACTGGAGCGTCATAAAATCTTGAAATTTTGTGACAATAAAGTACTCGAGCCTCTTATCAATTTATCTATCGCACATAGCTATGCTACTCTTGAGTCCCAAATCAAACACTGCTAAAAGTTCAAATGGCCCTAACTTCTATACGGTGCGTCCTACACCTATCAAAGTTTGTAACAATCAAATGCTTGTAACATTTTACTGGACCGTAATAAAACCTTGAAATTTTGTGACAATAAAGTACTCGTGCCTCTTGTCAATTTAAGCTATCGCTCATAGCATGCTACCCTTGAGTCCCAAACTAAACATTGCCAAAACTTCAAATGGCACTAACTTCTATACTGTGCGTCCTATACCCACCAGAATTTGCAACATTCAAATTCTTGTAACTTTTTACTGGAACGTCATAAAACCTTGAAATTTTGTGACAATGAAGTACTCGAGCCTCTTATCAATTTATCTTTTCTTAACTTATCAATTTAACTATTCTTAACTTTTCACTGTAACGCTCATAGCTATGCTACCCTTGAGTCCCAAATCAAACAATGATAAAACTTCAAATGGCCCTAACTTCTATACGGTGCATCCTATACCTGTCAAAGTTTGCAACGTTCAAATACATGTAACTCTTTACTGGAGCGTCATAAAACCTTGAAATTTTGTGACAATAAAGTACTCGAGCCTCTTATCAATTTAAGCTATCGCACATAGTTATACTACTCTTGAGTTACAAATCAAACACTGCTAAAACTTCACATGGCTACTATATGGTGCGTATATACCTACCAAAGTTTGCAACATTCAAATACTTGTAACTGTTTACTGGAACGTCATAAAACCTTGAAATTTTGTGACAATGAAGTACTCGAGCCTCTTATCAATTTAACTCTTCTTAACTTATCAATTTAACTATTCTTAATTTTTTACTGGAGCGCTCATAGTTATGCTACCCTTGAGTCCCAAATCCAACAATGATAAAACTTCAAATGGCCCTAACTTCTATACGGTGCATCCTATACCTGTCAAAGTTTGCAACGTTCAAGTACATGTAACTCTTTACTGGAGCGTCATAAAATCTTGAAATTTTGTGACAATAAAGTACTCGAGCCTCTTATCAATTTAAGCTATCGTACATAGTTATGCTACTCTTGAGTCACAAATCAAACACTGCTAAAACTTCAAATGGCCCTAACTTCTATACTGTGCGTCCTACACCTATCAAAGTTTGCAACATTAAAATGATTCTAACTCTTTACTGGAGCGTCATAAAACCTTGAAATTTTGTGACAATAAAGTACTCGAGCCTCTAATCAATTTAAGCTATCGCACATAGCTATGCTACTCTTGAGTCCCAAAGCATACACTGCTAAAACTTCACATGGCTACTATATGGTGCGTCCTATACCTACCAAAGTTTGCAATATTCAAATACTTGTAACTTTTTACTGGAACGTCATAAAACCTTGAAATTTTGTGACAATGAAGTACTCGAGACTCTTATCAATTTAACTTTTCTTAACTTATCAATTTAACTATGCTTAATTTTTTACAGGAGCGCTCATAGTTATGCTACCCTTGAGTCCCAAATCAAACAATGATAAAACTTCAAATGGCCCTAACTTCTATACGGTGCATCCTATACCTGTCAAAGTTTGCAATGTTCAAATACATGTAACTCTTTACTGGAGCGTCATAAAACCTTGAAATTTTGTGACAATAAAGTACTCGAGCCTCTTATCAACTATCGCACATAGTTATACTACTCTTGAGTCACAAATCAAACACTGCTAAAACTTCACATGGCTACTATATGGTGCGTATATACCTACCAAAGTTTGCAACATTCAAATACTTGTAACTGTTTACTGGAACGTCGTAAAACCTTGAAATTTTGTGACAATGAAGTACTCGAGCCTCTTATCAATTTAAGTCTTCTTAACTTATCAATTTAACTATTCTTAATTTTTTACTGGAGCGCTCATAGTTATGCTACCCTTGAGTCCCAAATCAAACAATGATAAAACTTCAAATGGCCTTAACTTCTATACGGTGCATCCTATACCTGTCAAAGTTTGCAACGTTCAAATACATGTAACTCTTTACTGGAGCGTCATAAAATCTTGAAATTTTGTGACAATAAAGTACTCAAGCCTCTTATCAATTTATCTATCGCACATAGCTATGCTACTCTTGAGTCACAAATCAAACACTGCTAAAACTTCAAATGGCCCTAACTTACGGTGCGTCCTACACCTATCAAAGTCTGTAACAATCAAATGCTTGTTACTTTTTACTGGAGCGTAATAAAACCTTGAAATTTTGGGACTATAAAGTACTCGTGCCTCTTGTCAATTTAAGATATCGCTCATAGCATGCTACCCTTGAGTCCCAAATCAAACAATGATAAAACTTCAAATGGCCCTAACTTCTATACGGTGCATCCTATATACCTGTCAAAGTTTGCAACGTTCAAATACATGTAACTCTTTACTGGAGCGTCATAAAACCTTGAAATTTTGTGACAATAAAGTACTCGAGCCTCTTATCAATTTAAGCTATCGCACATAGTTATGCTACTCTTGAGTCACAAATCAAACACTGCTAAAACTTCGCAAGGCTACTATATGGTGCGTATATACCTACCAAAGTTTGCAACATTCAAATACTTGTAACTGTTTACTGGAACGTCATAAAACCTTGAAATTTTGTGACAATGAAGTACTCGAGCCTCGTATCAAATTAACTCTTCTTAACTTATCAATTTAACTATTCTTAATTTTTTACTGGAGCGCTCATAGTTATGCTACCCTTGAGTCCCAAATCAAACAATGATAAAACTTCAAATGGCCCTAACTTCTATACGGTGCATCCTATACCTGTCAAAGTTTGCAACGTTCAAATACATGTAACTCTTTACTGGAGCGTCATAAAATCTTGAAATTTTGTGACAATAAAGTACTCGAGCCTCTTATCAATTTATCTATCGCACATAGCTATGCTACTCTTGAGTCACAAATCAAACACTGCTAAAACTTCAAATGGCCCTAACTTCAATACTGTGCGTCGTACACCTATTAAAGTTTGCAATATTAAAATGCTTGTAAATATTTACTAGAGCATCACAAACCTTGAAATTTTGTGACAATAAAGTACTCGAGCCTCTTATCAATTTAAGCTATCGCACATAGCTATGATACTCTTGAGTCCCAAAGCAAACACACTTAAAACTTCACATGGCCCTAAGTACTATATAGTGCGTCCTCTACCTATCAAAGTTTACAAAATTCAAATACTTGTAACTGTTTACTGGAATGTCATAAAACCTTGAAATTTTGTGACAATGAAGTACTCGAGCCTCTTATCAATTTAACTTTTCTTAACTTATCAATTTAACTACTCTTAATTTTTTAATGGAGCGCTCATAGCTATGCTACCCTTGAGTCCCAAATCAAACAATGATAAAACTTCAAATGGCCCTAACTTCTATACGTTGCATCCTATACCTGTCAAAGTTTGCAACGTTCAAATACATGTAACTCTTTACTGGAGCGTCATAAAATCTTGAAATTTTGTGACAATAAAGTACTCGAGCCTCTTATCAATTTATCTATCGCACATAGCTATGTTACTCTTGAGTCACAAATCAAACACTGCTAAAACTTCAAATGGCCCTTACTTCTATACGGTGCGTCCTACACTTATCAAAGTCTGTAACAATCAAATGCTTGTAACTTTTTACTGGAGCGCAATAAAACCTTGAAATTTTGTGAAAATAAAGTACTCGTGCCTCTTGTCAATTTAAGATATCGCTCATAGCATGCTACCCTTGAGTCCCAAATTAAACACTGCCAAAACTTCAAATGGCCCTAACTTCTATACTGTGCGTCCTATACCTACCAAAGTTTGCAACATTCAAATACTTGTAACTGTTTACTGGAACGTCATAAAACCTTGAAATTTTGTGACAATGAAGTACTCGATCCTCTTATCAATTTAACTCTTCTTAACTTATCAATTTAACTATTCTTAATTTTTTACTGGAGCGCTCATAGTTATGCTACCCTTGAGTCCCAAATCAAACAATGATAAAACTTCAAATGGCCCTAACTTCTATACGGTGCATCCTATACCTGTCAAAGTTTGCAACGTTCAAATACATGTAACTCTTTACTGGAGCGTCATAAAATCTTGAAATTTTGTGACAATAAAGTACTCGAGCCTCTTATCAATTTAAGCTATCGCACATAGTTATGCTACTCTTGAGTCACAAATCAAACACTGCTAAAACTTCAAATGGCCCTAACTTCTATACTGTGCGTCGTACACCTATCAAAGTTTGCAACATTAATATGATTCTAACTCTTTACTGGAGCGTCATAAAACCTTGAAATTTTGTGACAATAAAGTACTCGAGCCTCCAATCAATTTAAGCTATCGCACATAGCTATGATACTCTTGAGTCCCAAAGCATACACTGCTAAAACTTCACATGGCTACTATATGGTGCGTCCTATACCTACCAAAGTTTGCAATATTCAAATACTTGTAACTTTTTACTGGAACGTCATAAAACCTTGAAATTTTGTGACAATGAAGTACTCGAGCCTCTTATCAATTTAACTTTTCTTAACTTATCAATTTAACTATGCTTAATTTTTTACAGGAGCGCTCATAGTTATGCTACCCTTGAGTCCCAAATCAAACAATGATAAAACTTCAAATGGCCCTAACTTCTATACGGTGCATCCTATACCTGTCAAAGTTTGCAACGTTCAAATACATGTAACTCTTTACTGGAGCGTCATAAAACCTTGAAATTTTGTGACAATAAAGTACGCGAGCCTCTTATCAATTGAAGCTATCGCACATAGTTATACTACTCTTGAGTCACAAATCAAACACTGCTAAAACTTCACATGGCTACTATATGGTGCGTATATACCTACCAAAGTTTGCAACATTCAAATACTTGTAACTGTTTACTGGAACGTCATAAAACCTTGAAATTTTGTGACAATGAAGTACTCGAGCCTCTTATCAATTTAACTCTTCTTAACTTATCAATTTAACTATTCTTAATTTTTTACTGGAGCGCTCATAGTTATGCTACCCTTGAGTCCCAAATCAAACAATGATAAAACTTCAAATGGCCCTAACTTCTATACGGTGCATCCTATACCTGTCAAAGTTTGCAACGTTCAAATACATGTAACTCTTTACTGGAGCGTCATAAAATCTTGAAATTTTGTGACAATAAAGTACTCGAGCCTCTTATCAATTTATCTATCGCACATAGCTATGCTACTCTTGAGTCCCAAATCAAACACTGCTAAAACTTCAAATGGCCCTTACTTCTATACGGTGCGTCCTACACTTATCAAAGTCTGTAACAATCAAATGCTTGTAACTTTTTACTGGAGCGTAATAAAACCTTGAAATTTTGTGACAATAAAGTACTCGTGCCTCTTGTCAATTTAAGATATCGCTCATAGCATGCTACCCTTGAGTCCCAAATTAAACACTGCCAAAACTTCAAATGGCCCTAACTTCTATACTGTGCGTCCTATACCTACCAAAGTTTGCAACATTCAAATACTTGTAACTTTTTACTGGAACGTCATAAAACCTTGAAATTTTGTGACAATGAAGTACTCGAGCCTCTTATCAATTTAACTTTTCTTAACTTATCAATTTAACTGGAGCGTTCATAGTTATGCTACCCTTGAGTCCCAAATCAAACAATGATAAAACTTCAAATGGCCCTAACTTCTATACGGTGCATCCTATACTTGCCAAAGTTTGAAACGTTCAAATACATGTAACTCTTTACTGGAGCGTCATAAAACTTTGAAATTTTGTGACAATAAAGTTTTCGAGCCTCTTATCAATTTAAGCTATCGCACATAGTTATGCTACTCTTGCGTCAAAAAAAAAAAACAAAAAAAAAAAAATACTGCTAAAACTTCAAATGGCCCTAACTTCTATACTGTGCGTCGTACACCTACCAAAGTTTGCAACATTAAAATGCCTGTAACTCTTTACTGGAGCGTCACAAACGTTGAAATTTTGTGACAATAAAGTACTCGAGCCTCTTATCAATTTAAGCTATCGCACATACCTATGCTACTCTTGAATCCCAAAGCAAACACTGCTAAAACTTCACATGGCCCTAACTACTATATGGTGCGTCCTGTACCTACCAATGTTTGCAACATTCAAATACTTGTAACTATTTACTGGAGCGTAATAAAACCTTGAAATTTTGTGACAATAAAGTACTCGTGCCTCTTGTCAATTTAAGCTATCGCTCATAGCTATGCTACCCTTGAGTCCCAAATTAAACACTGCCAAAATTTCAAATGGCCCTAACTTCTATACTGTGCGTCCTATACCTACCAGAGTTTGCAACATTCAAATACTTGTAACTTTTTACTGGAACGTCATAAAACCTTGAAATTTTGTGACAATGAAGTACTCGAGCCTCTTATCAATTTGACTTTTCTTAACTTATCAATTTAACTATTCTTAATTTTTTACTGGATCGCTCATAGCTATGCTACCCTTGAGTCCCAAATCAAACAAAGATAAAACTTCAAATGGCCCTAACTTCTATACGGTGCATCCTATACCTATACGGTGCATCCTATACCTGTCAACTCCTACGATGGGTAGTCACCTTGTTGCGGTGTAGGGGCTTACTGTGTGCTGGAACATGGCACATGAAAGACGGTGACATGGTCCAGTTACGCAAACTAAGAACTACCTTCAACGCACAGGTTGAAAGTAGTTTTCTACGATTCCTGCTCAGTCGTTAAGGCTAGTTAGTAGTCGTACTGGCCAATATCGAACGTCTCACTGAGACCGCCGGATCGCCTAGACACTAACCATTGGTCAGCCCTTCGGGGAAGTGCGGCCATTCCTTTACAGACCAATGGCCCACTTTCAGTACGGTCATGTCTCTGCTGGACTTGGGTCGCCGATTTGCCGGGCAGGGGAGAGAGAAAACTCCCTGGGGCAGGGTTCACCAGACCTATTGACCCAAAAAAAAACACCCTCAATTCACGGTGGAACAGCTATGCCAGTGAGCTTGCTTGACGGGGTAGAGTCAAGCTTAATAGCGAACTCTGTACAAGATCCGGCGAACCTACGGTTTTAATTAGCTTTACCACGGGGGCGCCCGTGGGTGACCAAAACGCAAAAGAAAATTAAAGAAAAATATATGGAAAACTTAAGCCTATATGAAAAAAAAAAACGTACTGCACACCTTCAAATGTGCATAGTGTGGCTACAATGAGCCAACAGCCATCATTGGGCGAGGGGGCATCTGGTCCCATCGACAATGAAAGCATGGAGCACGACCTGTTGGGGGGGGGGGCACCCGGTCCCTTAACCGACAGGCCGGAGGAGATGGACATCCCACTTAGCCAGGAATCGGCTGGGGTGTCTATCTCCTCGGAACAGAGAAATCTTCTTGAACCTGCTCCAGAGAAGATTCCAAAACTTAGGGTGAAGCTGTCCGGAGCTGGACGTAAACATTTTAAGGCTTTGCTTGCCAGGGGCATATCGCTGGAAACAGCTCGGTCCTTGGCGGCAAATCCAGCCAACGTGTTTGCGCGATGGACCCCTAAAAGATCCCGTTCAGATGGCTCCACGACGACATCGAACTCCAGGCCGACAAAGCGGTTTGCACAAGAGGGCAACAAAAACATTGATAAAATGTCAATAGTGCCCCCAGCGGACCCGCCGGTGTGTGGTGAGATGAAGGAGGCGGTGACCTTACTTGGGGGCGAACCTGGTCCCAGTAAGAGGGTGGCGAGTGTCTCTGAAAGACATGGCGTGCAGGGCGCCTCCTTGAGGGTCCCCTGCTCAAAGCCTACTCTAGCGGAGACAGTCTGCTCCAAAAAGATAGGGGTTAGACCTAGCAATTTCCCGGAGGGCATATGGTCCACTGAAGAAATTGGGAAGGTACAACGGTGTATTCTCGACAAGATGTTCGAGACTCGTGGGGGCCCAGTGAAGCCACACTTTGCAGGCTGTAGTTTCAAGCCTGGATGGTTGACGCTCAATTGTCTGGACGACGAAACCGTAGCCTGGGCTGAAGAATGGATACCAGCCATGAAGCCATGGGAGGGGGCTGAGTTGAAGGTGGTGCACGAGGCAAAAGTGCCAAAGGCCAAGATCTTCGTTGGCTACTTTCCCGGCTCGGTATCTTGGCGAAATGACCGAATTTTGGGGGCAAGTGGAGTCGCAGAATTCGGGCATTAGTGTCAGCGAGTGGCGGGTGCTCCATCGCCTACAAAAAGGTGACCAGGTCGACCTGGCAATTGGTCTGGACCCCATCTCGTCTGAAAGGGTTGACACACTGGGTAACAATGTCTACTAAGGCTTTGGCAGTGCCCAGCTCCGACCTAGACTGAAGGGGAACAGGGCAAAATCTGCTGTTGGTGTTGAAGAGCAACCAACAACATCTGTTGCCAGAGTAGCCAGAAGCCGAAAACGGGGCCCATTTTCACAAAGCCAGTACCGAGAGCGGAGAGAGGCAACACACGTGTCCAACGTCCAAAACCATCTGCTCTCTCTGGTAGGCTCAGGAAATTGGAGAGAAAAGACCCGGAGGCTGCGGAAACTTTGCGGAGCACAAAGGGTGGTAATCCGCAAGGATCCGTCTGGGACATAATGTCCCAGGCCCCATCACGAACGCAAAACTCTTGGAAGCAGCTTCACTGTCTACAAATAAATCTCCACAGGGCTATAGCAGCCTCTTACAGGCTCAGTGCCTTGGTGGAACACCAGAGTCTGCCCTTCGTAGCCATTCAAGAACCATGGGCCACAAATGGGCGCATAAATGGTCTGCAGACAAAAACATGTAAGTTGATCTATGATAATAATGTTGACCGACCGAGGGCAGCGATCATGATCAACAAAAATATTAAATTCCTGCGAATTTCAGAGCTTCTACAACGCGATCTGGTGGCAGTACAAGCAGAAGTGCCTAGTGCCAAAGGGAGGAGAACGGTAGTCCTGGCCTCCATGTACTTACCTGGCTACACAGAGGACGCGGTATTGCGCGAGCTCCAGCAGCTTACGGAGTACTGTCGCACTCGCAGTCTACAGTGGGTGGTGTGCTGCGACGCAAACGCGCACCACACGGTATGGGGAAGCACGCACACGAACGGGCGAGGTGAGTCACTTCTTGATTTTATTACAACAAACAATCTGGTGGTGGTAAATAGGGGTGACGAGCCTACCTTTATGAATGCGATAAGGGGGGAGGTGTTAGATCTCACCCTAACTAGCGCATTCATATTAAATAACATTTATAATTGGAGGGTGCTTAATGAGGTCTCCTTGTCGGACCATAGGTACATTTGCTTTGATCTGGGGGGGGGGGAGATTGGAGGCACCTTCGAAATGAGAAATGTTAGGAAGACCAACTGGTCGATATATAACTTTTACTTAGAGCAAAATATTGCGTGCCTTAGTGAAAAAATAAGTAACTCTCAGGAACTAGATCTTGAAGTTAACAAATTAAATAATATAATAATCGAGGCTTTTGAAAGTAGCTGCAATTTAGTTGTGAAGAAACGTTCTAGGAACGTACCCTGGTGGAGCGGGGAGCTAAATGTTTTGCGCAAAAAAGCCCGTCTACTCTTTAATAGAGCCAAGTCTAATGGTGACTGGGCATCTTATAGAAGTGCCTTAACGGCCTATAATAATAAGTTGAGAAGATCTAAGAGAGACTCATGGAAAAAGTACTGTGACGAGACTGAAACCCTCCCAGCAGCTGCAACTCCAGAGATCAGCTATGCAGCTACCCGACTCCAGAAATCACTCCATAAAGATCACTCAAACGGACTTTCTACACTCAAGAAGCCTGACGGAAATTTTACGGAGAGCCTGGAAGAGAAGGGACAACTTTTGTTGGACACTCACTTTCCAGGCTGTGCCACTAGCGGAGAGGATAGTGAAATCATCGAGAATACTCGTTTCTTGATGCCTACACGGAGGGAACTCTCACTGGCTCGCAGAATCTTCACCGTCAATAAAACCAAATGGGCTATCTCCATTTTTAGACCATTCAAATCGCCAGGTGTCGATAATATACAACCGTGCCTACTTCGGCAAGGTGTTGATGTATTAGCACCTGTGCTAACAAACATTTTCAGGATAAGCCTGGAACTAGGCATAGTGCCTAAACCTTGGACGAAGGCTAGAGTGGCTTTCATACCGAAAGCAGGCAAAAAGGCGGACCACACGCCAAAAGCCTATCGGCCCATTAGCCTGACGTCATTCCTGCTAAAAGTTATGGAAAAAATTCTGGACCAATATATCAGGGAAACTTATCTTAAAGATTCTCCTCTTCATATTGAACAATACGCTTACCAATCAGGCAAATCGACTGAGACAGCCATACATAGCTTAACAAGCAAAATTGAAAAGGCGTTTGAGGGTAAAGAAATAGCTCTCTGTACATCGGTTGACATTACGGGGGCTTTTGACAATGCTACTTTCAGATAAATTGAGGAGGGGATGAACAGGAAAGGTATACAAAGACTGATCATAACATGGGTTCTCAATATGCTGAAAAACAGAACGACAATCTTTGAAACAAGATATCCCCAGGGGGGCGTCCTATCGCCACTCCTATGGTTATTGGTTACCGACGAGCTCTTACAAACTCTCAATGACCTCGGATACGAATTTCAGGGCTTTGCGGATGATTTGGTAATTATGGTCAGAGGCAAGTTTGACTCTACCATAACAGATCGCATGCAACTGGCTCTTGACATCACTCAAAACTGGTGTCAGGAGAAAGGCCTATCGATAAATCCGAATAAAACAAACGTGGTACCCTTCACCAAAAGAAGGAAACTGAATCTGAGGACCTTAAGTTTAGGGACCACAAACTTAACAATGTCCAATGAAATGAAATATCTGGGAGTAATCCTGGACAAAACTCTAACTTGGAAAAACCACTTATCATACATAACTAGTAAAGCCTTAAGAGCAACCTATTCTTGCCAGAGGTTGTACGGTAAAACATGGGAACTACGGCCAAAAATTATGGCGTGGTCATATAAAACAATGATTACTTATGCGTCGTTGGTATGGTGGTCAAAAATAAACCAAACAGGAGCTCAGATGACTCTTAACAAGATTCACCGTATAGCCTCTTTGAGTGTGACGGGAGCAATGAGAACGTGCCCCACACTAGCTTTGGGAGTGATCACTGGACTGACTCCTCTACACCTTGTAGTTAAAAGGATGGCGGCCAGCGCGGCCCTAAGGCTACCTAATCTAGCCCATCTTAAAGAAGGTAACCTTTCGGGGCACGCAAAGATTCTGGACACTGTCTGGAATTCTCCGTGCCTCATGGTCTTCGACAAAATGGACAGAAAATTAGACTTCTCAAAGCAATTCAAAGTGGTCATCAGTGACCTTTCAGCTTGGAGAAACAAGGAAATAATAATAAAACAGGACTCTCAGTTGTGGTATACAGATGGGGCCAAAATGGAAGATGGCAGTGCAGGAGCTGGAATTGTAGGGCCAAATTTCCAAAAAGCAATTGCAATGGGAAAAACAGCTTCCATTTTTCAGGCGGAGGTCCACGCTTTAGAGTTATGTGCTAGAGAATGTCTACGCAGGGGTACACGCAACACCAAAATATGCATACTCTCAGATAGCCAGGCAGCTCTAAATCATTAATAAACTTCTCATTCCAATCAAAGCTGGTCTGGGAATGCTGTAAAGTTCTCAATACCCTAGCAGCGAGAGACTCTGTTACGCTAATGTGGGTACCGGGACACGAGGAACATAAGGGCAACGAAATGGCAGATTCTTTAGCAAAAAAGGGTGCAGCCACTGCCTTTATAGGCCCAGAACCCTTCTGTGGGGTACACAGTAGCTTCACAAATAACTTGTTGTGCGAACAGGAAAAACGAAGTCTGCTAAACTACTGGAGAGCCCAAAAAGGCATGCGGCAGTCGAGACTACTCATTGATCCTGAACACATCAGGGTAGATGCTTCTTTAAACCTCAGCAGAAATGACATCAAACTATACACTGAACTTTTAACAGGACACTGTAAACTAAATTACCACCTGAAGAAAATAGGCGTGGTAGAAGACGATTCTTGTCGACTCTGTCAAGAGGAGTAGGAAACGGCAGAACACATTCTGCTACTCTTGAGTCACAAATCTAAAACTGCTAAAACTTCAAATGGCCCTAACTTCTATACTGTGCGTCGTACACCTACCAAAGTTTGCAACATTCAAATACTTGTAACTTTTTACTGGAACGTCATAAAACCTTGAAATTTTGTGACAATGAAGTACTCGAGCCTCTTATCAATTTAACTTTTCTTAACTTATCAATTTAACTATTCTTAATTTTTTACTCTAGCGCTCATAGCTATGCTACCCTTGAGTCCCAAATCAAACACTGCTAAAACTTCAAATGGCCTTAACTTCTCTACGATGCGTCCTACAGCTATCAAAGTTTGCAACATTCAAATGCGTGTAACTTTATACTGGAGCGTCAAAAAGTCTTGAAATTTTGTGACAATAAATTACTCCAACCTTTTATCAATTTAAGCTATCGCTCATAGCTATGCTACCCTTGCGTCCCACATCAAACACTGCTAAAACTTCAAATGGCCTTAACTTCTATACGGTGCGTCCTACACCTATCAAAGTTTGCAACAATCAAATGCTTGTAACTTTTTACTGGAGCGTAATAAAACCTTGAAATTTTGTGACAATAAAGTACTCGATCCTCTTGTCAATTTAACGTATCACTCATAGCTATGCTACCCTTGAGTCCCAAACTAAACACTGCTAAAACTTCAAATGGCTGTAAACTCTATACGGTGCGTCCTACATTTATCAAAAATTGCAACATTCAAATGTTTGTAACTTTTTACTGGAGCGTAATAAAATTTTGAAATTTTGTGACAATAAAAAACTCGATCATTTTATCAATTTAAGCTATCGCCCATAGTTATGCTACCCTTGAGTCCCAAATGAAACACTGCTAAAACTTCAAATGGCCCCAACTTCTATACGGTGCGTGCTACACCTATTAAAGTTTGCAACAATAATATGCTTGTAACTTTTTACTGGAGCGTAATAAAACCTTGAAATTTTTGAGAATAAAGTACTCGTGCCTTTTGTCAATTTAAGCTATCGCTCATAGCATGCTACCCTTGAGTCCCAAATCAAACACTGCTTAAACTTCAAATGGCCCTAACTTCTGAACGGTGCGTCCTACACCTATCAACTTTGCAACATTCAAATGCTTGTAACTTTTTACTGGAGCGTCATAAAACTTTGAAATTTAGTGACAATAAACTACTCGAGCCTCTTGTCAATTCAAACTATCGCTCATAGCTATGATACCTTTGAGTCCCAAATGAAACACTGATAAATCTTCAAATGGCCCTAACTTCTATACGGTGTGTCCTACACCTATCAAAATTTGCAACATTCAAATGTTTAGAACTTTTTACTGGAGCGTAATAAAACCTTGAAATTTTGTGACAATAAAGTACTCGAGCCTCTTGTCAATTTAAGCGATCGCTCATAGGTATGTTTCCCTTGAGTCCCAAATCAAACACTGATAAAACTTCAAATGGCCCTAACTTCTATACGGTGCGTCCTAGACCTATCAAAGTTTGCAACAATCAAATGCTTGTAACTTTTTACTGGAGCGTAAAAAAACCTTGAAATTTTGTGACAATAAAGTACTCGAGCCTCTTGTCAATTTAAGCGATCGCTCATAGGGATGGTCCCCTTGAGTCCCAAATAAAAAACTGCTAAAACTTCAAATGACCCTAACTTCTATACGAAGCGTCCTACACCTATCAAAGCTGGCGACATACCCATGCTTGTAACTTTATACTGGGGCGTCAAAAAATCTTGAAATTTTGTGACAATAAAGTACTCGAGCCTCTTATCAATTTAAATTATCGCACATAGCTATGCTACTCTTGAGTCCCAAATCAAACACTGCTAAAACTTCAACTGGCCCTAACTTCTATACTGTGCGTCCTACACCTATCAAAGATTGCAACTTACAAATGCTTGTAACTTTTTACTGGAGCGTCATACAATCTTGAAATTTTGTAACAATAAAGTACTCGAGCCTCTTATCAATTTAACTTATCAATTTAACTATTCTAAACTTTTTACTGGAGCGCTCATATCTATGCTACCCTTGAGTCCCAAATCAAACATTGATAAAACTTCAAATGGCGCTAACTTCTGTGCGGTGCGTCCTATACCTATCAAAGTTTGCAACAATGAAATGCTTGTCAATTTAAGCTATCGCTCATAGCAATGCTACCCTTAAGTCCCAAATCAAAACTCTGCTAAAACGTCAAATGGCCCTAACTTCTATATGGTGCGTCCTATACCAACCAAAGTTTGCCACATTCAAATGCTTGTAACTTTTTACTGGAGCGTCATAAAACATTGAAATTTTGTGACAATGAAGTACAAGAGCCTCTTATAAATTTAACTTTTTTAACTTATCAATTTTACTATTCTTAACTTTTTACTGGAGCGCTATGCTACCCTTAAGTCCCAAATCAAACAATGATAAAACTTCAAATGGCGCTAACTTCTATATGGTGCATCCCATACCTATCAAAGTTTGCAACAATGAAATGCTTGTAACTTATTGCTGTAGCGACATAAAATCTTGTACAATAAAGTACTCGAGCCTCTTGTCAATTTTATTTCTCGCTCACAGCTATGCTACCCTTGAGTCCCAAATCAAACACTGCCAAACCTTCAAATGGCCCTAACTTCTATACGGTGTGTCATACACCTATCAAAGTTTGCAACATTCAAATTTTTAGAACTTTTTATTGGACCGTAATAAATTTTTGAAATTTTGTGACAATAAAAAACTCGAGCCTCTTATCAATTTAAACTATCGCTCATAGTTATGCTACCCTTGAGACCCAAATGAAACACTGCTAAAACTTCAAATGGCCCTAGCTTCTATACGGTGCGTCCTACACCTATCAAATTTGCAACATTCAAATGCTTGTAACTTTTTACTGGAGCGTCATAAAATCTTGAAATGTTGTGACAATAAAGTACTCGAGCCTCTTATCATTTATCTATCGCACATAGCTCTACTACTCTTGAGTCCCAAATAAAACACTGCTAAAACTTCAAATGGCCCTAACTTCTTTACGGTGCTTCCGACACCTGTCAAAGTTTGCAACAATCAAATACTTGTAACTTTTTATTGGTGCGTAATAAAACCTTGAAATTTTGTGACAATAAGGTACTCGTGCCTCTTGTAAATTTAAGCTATCGCTCATAGCATACTACCCTTGAGTCCCAAATTAAACACTGCTAAAACTTCAAATGGCCCTAACTTCTATACGGTGCGTCCTATACCTATCAAAGTTTGCAACAATAAAATGCTTGTAACTCTCTATTGGAGCGTCATAAAATCTTGAAATTTTGTGACAATAAAGTACTCGAGCCTTTTGTCAATGTAAGCTATCGCTCATAGCTATGCTACCCTTGAGTCCCAAATCAAACACAGATAAAACTTCAAATGTCCCTAACTACTATATGGTGCGTCCTATACATACCAAAGTTTGCAAAATTCAAATACTTGTAACTTTTTACTGGAACGTCATAAAACCTTGAAATTTTGTGACAATGGCTCTTATCAATTTAACTTTTCTTAGCTTATCAATTTAACTATTCTTAACTTTTTACTGGAGCGCTCATAGCTATGCTACCCTTGAGTCCCACATCAAACAATGATAAAACTTCAAATGGCCCTAACTTCTATACGGAGCATCCTATACCTGTCAAAGTTTGCAACATTCAAATACTTGTAACTTTTTACTGGAGCGTCATAAAACCATGAAATTTTGTGAGAATAAAGTACTCGTGCCTCTTGTCAATTTAAGCTATCGCTCATAGCATGCTACCCTTGACTCCCAAATCAAACACTGCTAAAACTTCAAATGGCTCTACCTTCTATATGGTGCGTCGTATACCTACCAAACTTTGCAACATTCAAATGCTTGTAACTTTTTACTGGAGCGTCATAAAATCTAGAAATTTTATGACAATAAAGTACTCGTGCCTCTTACTAATTTAAGCTATCCCTCATAGCTATGCTACCCTTGAGTCCCAAATCAAACACTGCTAAGGCTGCAAATGGCCATAACTTCTGTACGGTGCTTCTTATACCTATCAAATTTTGCAACATTCAAATGCTTGTAACTTTTTACAGGAGCGTCATAAAACTTTGAAATTTTGTGACAATAAAGTACTTGTGCCTCTTGTCAATTTAAGCTATCGCTCTTAGCTATGCTACCCTTGAGTCCCAAAGCAAACACTGCTAAAACTTCAAATGGCCCTAACTTCTATACGGTGCGTCCTATGCCTATCAAAGTTTGCAACTTTCAAATGCTTGTAACTTTATACTGGACCGTCAAAAAATCTTGGAATTATGTGGCAATAAAGTACTCGAGCCTCTTGTCAATTTAAGCTATCGCTCATAGCTATGCTACCCTTAGGTTCCAAATCAAACACTGCTAAAACTTCAAATGGCCCTAACTTCTATATGGTGCGTCCTATATCTACCAAAGTTTGCAACATTCAAATGCTTGTAACTTTTTACTGGAGCGTCATAAAACATAGACATTTTGTGACAATGAATTACTCGAGCCTCTTATCAATTTAACTTTTCTTAGCTTATCCATTTAACTATCCTTAACTTTTTACTGGAGCGCTCATAGCTAAGCTAAACCTTGAGTCCCAAATCAAACAGTGATAAAACTTCAAATGGCCCTAACTTCTATACGGTACATCCTATACCTGTCAAAGTTTGCAACATTCAAATACTTGTAATTTTTACTGGAGCATCATAAAACCTTGAAATTTTGTGACAATAAAGTACTCGAGCCTCTTGTCAATTTAAGCTATCGCTCATAGCATACAACCCTTGAGTGCCAAATCAAACACTGCTAAAACTTCAAATGGCCCTAACTTCTGTACGCTGCGTCCTATGCCTATCAAAGTTTGCAACAATGAAATGCTTGTAACTTTTTACTGGAGCGTCATAAATCTTGAAATTTTGTGACAATAAAGTACTCAAGCCTCTTGTCGATTTAACCTATCGCTCATAGCTATGCTACCCTTGAGTCCCAAATCAAACACTGCTTAAAATTCAAATGGCCCTAACAGAAGTAAACTTTGAAATTTAGTGACTATAAAGTACTCGAGCCTCTTGTCAACTTAAACTATCGCTCATAGCTATGATACCTTTGAGTCCCAAATGAAACACTGATAAAACTTCAAATAGCCCTAACTTCTATACAGTGCGTCCTACACCTATCAAAGTTTGCAACATTTAAATGCTTGTAACTTTATACTGGACCGTCAAAAAATCTTGGAATTTTGTGACAATAAAGTACTCGAGCCTCTTGTCAATTTAAGCTATCGCTCATAGCTATCCTACCCTTAAGTCAAAAATCAAACACTGCTAAAACTTCAAATGGCCCTAACTTATATATGGTGCGTCCTATACCTACCAAAGTTTGCAACAATCAAATTCATGTAATTTTTTACTGGAGCGTTATAAAACATTGAAATTTTGTCACAATGAAGTACTCGAGCCTCTTATCAATTTAAGCTATCGCTCATAGCTATGCTACCCTTGAATTCCAAATCCAACACTGATAAAACTTCAAATGGCACTAACTTCTATACGGTCCGTCCTACACATATCAAAGTTTGCAATAATCAAATGCTTGTAACTTTTTGCTGGAGCGTAATAAAACCTTGAACTTTTGTGAGAATAAAGTACTCGTGCCTCTTGTCAATTTAAGCTATCGCTCATACCATGCTACCCTTGAGTCCCAAATCAAACACTGCTAAAACTTCAAATGGCCATAACTTCTGTACGGTGCGTCCTATACCTATCAAATTTTGCAACTTTCAAATGCATGTAATTTTTTACTGGAGCGTCATAAAACTTTGAAATTTAGTGACAATAAAGTACACGAGCCTCTTGTCAATTCAAACTATCGCTCATATCTATGATACCTTTGAGTCCCAAATGAAACACTGATAAAATTTCAAATGGCCCTAACTTCTATACGGTGTGTCCTACACCTATCAAAGTTTGCAACATTCAAATGTTTAGAACTTTTTACTGGACCGTAATAAAATTTTGAAATTTTGTGACAATAAAAAACTCGAGTCTCTTATCAATTTAAACTATCGCTCATAGTTATGCTACCCTTGAGACCCAAATGAAACACTGCTAAAACTTCAAATGGCCCTAACTTCTATACGGTGCGTCCTAAACCTATCAAATTTTTCAATTTTCAAATGATTGTAACCTTTTACTGGAGCGTCATAAAACTTTGAAATTTAGTGACAATAAATTACTCGAGCCTCTTGTCAATTCAAACTATCGCTCATAGCTATGATACCTTTGAGTCCCAAATGAAAGACTGATAAAACTTCAAATGGCCCTAACTTCTATACGGTGTGTCCTACACCTATCAAAGTTTGCAATATTCAAATGCTTGTAAGTTTATACTGGACCGTCAAAAAACCTTGAAATTTTGTGAGAATAAAGTACTCGTGCCTCTTGTCAATTTAAGCTATCGCTCATAGCATGCTACCCTTGAGTCCCAAATCAAACACTGCTAAAACTTCAAATGGCTCTACCTTCTATATGGTGCGTCGTATACCTACCAAACTTTGCAACATTCAAATGCTTGTAACTTTTTACTGGAGCGTCATAAAATCTAGAAATTTTATGACAATAAAGTACTCGTGCCTCTTATCAATTTAAGCTATCCCTCACAGCTATGCTACCCTTGAGACCCAAATCAAACACTGCTAAAAATTCAAATGGCCATAACTTCTGTACGTTGCGTCCTATACCTATCAAATTTTGCAACATTCAAATGCTTGTAACTTTTTACAGGAGCGTCATAAAACTTTGAAATTTTGTGACAATAAAGTACTTGTGCCTCTTGTCAATTTAAGCTATCGCTCTTAGCTATGCTACCCTTGAGTCCCAAAGCAAACACTACTAAAACTTCAAATGGCCCTAACTTCTATATGGTGCGTCCTATACCTACCAAAGTTTGCAACAATCAAATTCATGTAATTTTTTACTGGAGCGTTATAAAACATTGAAATTTTGTCACAATGAAGTACTCGAGCCTCTTATCAATTTAAGCTAACGCTCATAGCTATGCTACCCTTGAATTCCAAATCCAACACTGATAAAACTTCAAATGGCACTAACTTCTATACGGTCCGTCCTACACATATCAAAGTTTGCAATAATCAAATGCTTGTAACTTTTTACTGGAGCGTAATAAAACCTTGAACTTTTGTGAGAATAAAGTACTCGTGCCTCTTGTCAATTTAAGCTATCGCTCATACCATGCTACCCTTGAGTCCCAAATCAAACACTGCTAAAACTTCAAATGGCCCTACCAAACTTTACAACATTCAAATGCTTGTAACTTTTTACTGGAGCGTCATAAAATCTAGAAATTTTATGACAATAAAGTACTCGTGCCTCTTACTAATTTAAGCTATCCCTCATAGCTATGCTACCCTTGAGTCCCAAATCAAACACTGCTAAAACTTCAAATGGCCATAACTTCTGTACGGTGCGTCCTATACCTATCAAATTTTGCAACTTTCAAATGCTTGTAATTTTTTACTGGAGCGTCATAAAACGTTGAAATTTAGTGACAATAAAGTACACGAGCCTCTTGTCAATTCAAACTATCGCTCATAGCTATGATACCTTTGAGTCCCAGATGAAACACTGATAAAATTTCAAATGGCCCTAACTTCTATACGGTGTGTCCTACACCTATCAAAGTTTGCAACATTCAAATGTTTAGAACTTTTTACTGGACCGTAATAAAATTTTGAAATTTTGTGACAATAAAAAACTCGAGCCTCTTATCAATTTAAACTATCGCTCATAGTTATGCTACCCTTGAGACCCAAATGAAACACTGCTAAAACTTCAAATGGCCCTAACTTCTATACGGTGCGTCCTACACCTATCAAATTTGCAACATTCAAATGCTTGTAACTTTTTACTGGAGCGTAATAAAATGTGACAATAAAATTTGACAATTGAAGTTTTGTGACAATAAAGTACTCGTGCCTCTTATCAATTTAAGCTATCCCTCACAGCTATGCTACCCTTGAGACCCAAATCAAACACTGCTAAAAATTCAAATGGCCATAACTTCTGTACGGTGCGTCCTATACCTATGCAACATTCAAATGCTTGTAACTTTTTACTGGAGCGTCATAAAACTTTGAAATTTTGTGACAACAAAGTACTCGTGCCTCTTCTCAATTTAAGCTATCGGTCATAGCTATGCTTTCCTTGAGTCCCAAATCAAACACTGATAAAACTTCAAATTGCCCTAACTTCTATACGGTGCGTCCTAGACCTATCAAAGTTTTGCAACATTCAAATGCTTGTAACTTTTTACTGGAGCGTAATAAAACCTTGAAATTTTGTGACAATAAAGTACTCGAGCCTCTTGTCAATTTAAGCGATCGCTCATAGGTATGGTACCCTTGAGTCCCAAATCAAACACTGCTAAAACTTCAAATGGCCCTAACTTTTATACGGTGCGTCCTACACCTATCAAAGTTGGCGACATACCCATGCTTGTAACACTGCTAAAACTTCAAATGGCCCTAACTTCTGAACGGTGCGTCCTATACCTGTCAAAGTTTGCAACATTCAAATACTATTAACTTTTTAGTGGACCGTCATAAAACCTTGAAATTTTGTGACAATAAATTACTCGAGCCTCATCAATTTAAGCTATCGCTCATAGCTATGCTTCCCTTGAGTCCCAAATCAAACACTGATAAAACTTCAAATGGCCCTAACTTCTATACGGCGCGTCCTACACCTATCAAAGCTGGCGACATACCCATGCTTGTAACTTTATACTGGATCGTCAAAAAATCTTGAAATTTTGTGTCAATAAAGTACTCGAGCCTCTTATCAATTTAAATTATCGCACATAGCTATGCTACTCTTGAGTCCCAAATCAAACACTGCTAAAACTTCAACTGGCCCTAACTTCTGTACTGTGCGTCCCACACCTATCAAAGATTGGAACATACAAATGCTTGTAACATTTTACTGGAGCGTCATACAATCTTGACATTTTGTGACAATAAAGTACTCGAGCCTCTTACCAATTTAAGCTATCGCTCATAGCATGCTACCCTTGAGTCCCAAATCAAACACTGCTAAAACTTCAAATTTCCCTAACTTCTATATGGTGCGTCCTACACCTATCAAAATTTGTAACAATCAAATGCTTGTAACTTTTTACTGGAGCGTCATACAATCTTGAAATTTTGTGCCAATAAAGTACTCGAGCCTCTTATCAATTTAAATTATCGCACATAGCTATGATACCCTTGAGTCCCAAATCAAACACTGATAAAACTTCAAATGGCCCTAACTACTATACGGTGCGTCCAAAACCTATCAGAGTTTGCAACAAAGGTTCAAACATTTAAATTGTATCGAATCGACAATGAAACTATGGCAATACTTACTGCAATCCGACTTAAATAAAAACACAATTTTTTTTAAGTGGAAAAGCATACGAAAAACCACCTTTTATTGCTCTTATAATTATGCACATACATATGTAGCTCAACAATAAATCGGTATGTATGCGATACATGTATATATGTACGAGTATATACATTTAGTGAATATGCACAAGCTCTTGCGCGTTTAGATCAATTGCTCTCATATGCATGAACGGACCTGCATATGTATGTGTAAATAGGTACGTTTATGTATATATATAATGTATAATGCAATGTGAACATAAATATAGTCAGCGTATATAATCTAAACGTGACTATGCTCTCGAATACCTGTGGCACCGCTCATACTTGCTCCTGTGTATAGGCTCTGTATAAGCTCCCCTGCTCCGCACCGCTCTCCTGGCTCAGCTCCCTGCACATAGATTGTACCGCACTGCTCCTTGTGCTCTGCCCCATTGGCACAACCGCACAGCTCCATCGTCAGAAACGAACTAAACTTTAAAATACTTGCTGAACCTATTTTCGCTATGTGCGAAAACTCAAATGCATGGTTGCATTTGATACAGTCCCCGCGAGCAAGAGAAGGACCTCTTGTCTTTGCTTTCATAAAGCCGCCCTCTATTCGCTCGGGTCAATTGGATGCACACATATCTTCTGAACAGGCCTTGTTAGACGGTTTGTGGCCGTCTGCACAATGACTGAACATATTATACCATCTCGGCTCCTTATTAGCTCACTAAGCGCGAAGCCCATTGCGCTGGTGGAAAAAGTTCACTCTTGATCTGCACTAATTGATCCAGGCTCATTGACTCTCGTTCTCTACACAATTTTTTACGCTCTTGCAGCGCCGTCAAATATTCCTCTCTCCATCTCTTCCAGAAATGCCCAATTATTTTCTGACATGCTCTCCATAAACTTGCTCCTTTCATGTTTGACTGCTGCTCGCTCACGAATGGTAAGGGAATGATCAATGGCTCCCCTATCAAAAAATGCCCTGGCGTCAAGGCCTGAATATCTTCCGCATCATCACTCAAGGTGTCAAAGACCTTGAGTTCACAATTGCTTCGATCTCTACTAGGAGGGTAGATAACTACTCTTGTGTTCAAATCCTTTGCTCAGCAATGCGCGTGAGGTGGTACTTCATTGACTTCACAGTAGCTTCATATATTCCGCCATGATGCGGTGCTGCTGGCGTCATGAATACCCATTCTGTCCCCTTGTTGCTCAAATGCTCAAAAACATCTCTTACTTGCCAGCCCTCTTAGTGCTCTTCTCAGCTCCCTTGCCGCCCCTACAAATGATGTACGATTGTCACTGTATATTCGCTCACATCTCCCTATTCTGCAAATAAAGCGCTCATAACAAGCAATAAAGTCTATAGAGGTTAAATCAAAAACAATGTCAATATGAATTGCCTTTTTTTTAGGCAAACAAATATAGCCACCCAGCACTTACGCTCCCTCATTCGCTCTCATGTTCTTTGCACTCCCTTTGCTCTAAAAGGACCTGCGCAATCAATACCTGTATATAGAAAAGGCTTGCCCACTTGCACCCTGTCGCCTGGCAATTCACATCAGCTGTTGCTCAAATCTGCGATTATAGCGCGCGCACACCACGCACTTGTGGAGAAAAGCTCTTAATTGGCTCCGTAGTTTTGAAATCCAAAACTTTTGTCTGATGAATTGCATCATCACTTGCACAGCACCATGCTTAGTCATACGATGAGCTTGGTCCATTATCAGCCATGCTGTTCGAGAACCATCCTTCACTATCACCAGAAGCATCATCACATAGGCTTCTTCTGATCTCCCCAATCGCCCGCCCACTCTCAATAGGCCCTTGCTGTCCATTATTGGATTCAACGCACTAATTTTGCTCCCTTCTTGCACCTGCCCAATCTCTCTTAGTTTGTCTATCTCTTGTCTGTAATCGCTCTCCTGCGCCTGCTTAAGCAGGAATTCCGTTGCTTCACATTTCTCTTCCACTGTTGGCGCTTGCACTACTCGGTTGTTGTGCCGAGTTCTGCGCCTCCTCTTCCTGTGCCTTGCCCTTCGCACAAACCTGATGATGTAGCTCAATATGTTGATGTTCTTCTCTAGACTTCGCGCATAGGCAATCAGCGCCATGCGCTTGCCCCTGCTCGGTATAAAGATTTGCAAAAACTCGCGTGAATGTGTCACGTGATACGCTCCCAGCTCGTTAAGCCCTTTCGTTGGTTTTTCCGGCTCAAAAATGTTGGCTGGCCAACTGATTTCTGATTTACGTAACCAATCAGGTCCATATAACCAGAGCTTTTTACAAACTAGCTCTCTCGCAATGCAGGAGTCTTCACCACAAGGGTGAATTTTTGTCTTCTTCTATCAGCCATTTCAGCCCTAGCACTGACATCTCGTCTTCTCTCGGGAATAACATCCCGTCTTCTCTCTCCGCTCTCATTGCACTGAGTAGTCTTTTTGAGTTCGACTTCCATTTGCACAGCTCGAAACTGCCGTCTTTTAGGACAGTGTCTGTCTCTTTCGCGAGCACTACTGCTTCTTGCTAAGATTGTGCGTCTGTAGTACAGTCATCCACATAGAAGTCACTCTCTATGATGTCCGCTGCTCTTGGGTATTCATCTTTCGCCTCCCTAGCACATTGTAATAAAGCTCGCACAGCATTATAAGCGGAGGAAGTCATTCCCTACGTTACAACCTTTAAACACTATTCTCGTAATGGCTCACCACTATGCTCTCGCCAAAAGATTCTTTCAAATTTCATTGCCTTTCGGCAACACGTAGTTGTCGGAACATCTTCTTGATGACTACACATATCGCAAACTTATGACGATTAAATCTCATGACAATTTCGTAAAGATCCTTTTGTAACTTATCGCCTAAACATTGCACTTGGTTCAGAGATATGCCACGATTCGTTTGGCAGCTAGCGTCAAAAACCACCAGAAATTTTTTGGTAACACAGTGATGTAGGATATAATAAACTGGCTCGTCCACTCTTGGTGGTTGTATAGCGCACTTCATATGCCCTAATCTCTCATACTCTCTCATGAATTCTACGTATTGCTCTCTCAGCTCTGAGTCTTTCTCTAATTTCCGCTCCAAGTACATAAACCTGCGCAATGCTATTGCCTTTGAAGTGCCTAAACCTTGCACCGTCTCTTTCACTGGAATTGTCACAATAAAACGCCCTGTTTCATCTCTAGTATAAGTCTCCATAAAATTTTGCTCCACTTCCTGCTCCTGTTGTGAGTTAGAATCAAGCTACTTACGCGTAGTTGACTCACAGCACCGGCTCCTATTAAATTCATTAAGAACGCACATATTTTTAGGGTGCAAATATTGTAAATGAACAGTATTTATGTATTAATTATGATGTAAACTTCTAGGGTGTTACAGTTCCGCAGTCAAGCTGACGAGGGGCATTTAGAATGCACCGACGACATTTTACTTTCAGTAGGTCAGTTGGCTTGAGCCACTGACACCAAATAACAATTGCATAACTGGAACACCAGAAAAGTGAAGACGTAGACTGTAATGTTTATTTGTAAATAGTATATAAGAACTAGCATTTTAAGAATAAAGCTTCTCTTGTTATTTTAAACCTAAAAGAGTGCAGTGTTTCTTTCAGAAAGTGGTGTAGGTTTACAGGTTCCCGCGCAGGACAAGCCACGACAGGATATTCCAGAGGACGTCTCTCGCCGACAAGCAGATAAGGACCCCAACATTTTGGCGCAGCCGGTTAAAAGGACCTATTGGAGCAATCCCAGGGCAAGGAACCCTGAAGCAGAGAGGCATCCTGCAACGAATTCGAAGGACCTCATCTAAGGACACTGTGGAAAAAAGGATGTCATCGGGAAAAATAATGGTGAGTAGAGTGTATAGTAGCGTAAAATAAGTAGATACTTCTGCGACCCTGAAGGCGCCGTAGCGCTGGTCAAAGAAGTCGCAACCTATAGGCGCGTTTGCGCTGTTGCACGCAGCTTTGAATGGCAACCATAAACCGTCAGTATGATCGGACGGTCTATGTATGTTCATCCTAGCTGTGAGGATTTTTTTTTAGGGGATTTGTGTTTGTTTGTCGGTAGGGACATTTATACGATTCAATTTATATTGTTTTGAAATCAAAATAAAGATTGATTTAAATATTTGGCATTTTGAGTTTAGGGTATTAGGTGAAGAGGTGCAGACAACACGTGTTGTTGCATCAAAGTTTTTTGTAGTTCGGAAACTACGATTTGCGTAGCAATGTTGAAGAAAACATTTAAATGCTATTATTATGTGGCGCATACATTACGGGTTTATTTTTAAATATGGATTCAAATTTCCGGGAATGAATCAAGACACTTTTGCCGGTAAATCAAATTTCGGTTTTTACAAACATATGGCCTTTTCTATGGATTCTTGGGAGAATTAAAAGATGGTGAGAGGAAATCAAGGAGTATCTGTGGGAAGTCAAGAACCAATTTGCACTGATGGAAGGACTTAATGGACGCCGGTAGGTAGCGGAACTTTGTGATGGAAAACAAGTATAGCAGAATATGTATATAAAGATAGAATTTACGGTGGAATGTTTTTTTTAAATTGGCATTTATCAATAAGTAAGATGGAATAAAATATTGGGATAAGTTAATAACAAGTTTTATCAATTATTGGATTTTTATTTGTAATTGGGATACGACATCTGTTCTGGCATTTGGGATATGACGAAAGAAGCGCAAGGGTTACTGCTGAGACAGGAACAAATTGGCGAAACAATTGAAAAGCTGGTCCGTAACTTTAAGAAAGACGGCAAGTTACGTAAGGACAACGTGTATTATCGCAAGCGAATAACACAGTTGCAAGATCTGGGGAGAGAGTTCAACAATAATCACGGACTGTTGTTACCTCACGCAGTTGAGTACGGCAAGGGAAAATATTTTGCGGAAAAATACGCAGACTACATAAATAGTCTGGTCAACGAATGGGCAGATACATTTAGTTCTGAATTAGAAGGACTAGGGCAACAAACAGTGAGTTTGGTTTCACCAGACGAGGAAATAAGGAACAGATTAAAATCAATACAGTCAGAGGTGAAACTGTTTACTGGGAAAATAGTTGACCAGTTCGAAGCAAGTACAAGCAGGGAAGAAGCTCAGGAATTGTGGAAGCAGGCGAATGCCGGAGGAGCTGTGTCACCATTAGAAGTAGCGGATCAAGCCTTTACGGCAATCCAAAGAAGAACAGAAGAAAAGTTATTCAGTTTTCATAAGAAAACAGAAGATTTGAGAGCACAAAAAGGGTATCTTGAGAAGAAGGTAAAGGAACTTTCTCAGAGATTGTCGGAAACAGAGGAAGCAGCAACGCTGTTGGAAAAGGAGTGTGCAGGATTGAAAAGAGGACGGGCGACCAATAGCAACCCACATAGAAAGGAGAGATCAAAATCAGCATCGGCTGGATTCACACAGACAGTGTTGACATTGCCTCCTGAAGTTCGCTGGCCGGAGTATTTAACTCCGGAAGGGATAGGTCGTGTGGTAAAGCCTAGATTAGTATTGACTGGAGAAAGTGAAGCGGGATTTTTATTTGACGCGTCGGAAATCGGTGTCGAGCCATTTACTCCAGGAAGTCCGATTAATAATAGAAATCGGGGTTATCCACCAAACGATCCAGAAGCAATAACGGTGCAGCAAAGTCCCAATACAGTGGACGATATTTCGCCTGTACGGGCAAACGGTCGAAGACTCATAAGTTTGAGTCCGTCGCTAGTCAAATACATTTCAGATCCAAGGGGAGTGAATTTGGAAACCACCCAAAAGGATAACTCTCAAGTTTTACCAGTAATAAGTAATACAGGAATACGTAAAATGGGTATCGAGGATATCTCCAAGACCGTGTCCAGGCTAGTACCTGTGTTTACTGGTGCTGTTTCAGAAGATTTACGGTCGGAACTCAGTAGGTTCATTCAAGGTTGTGAACTTGCAAAGCGGGGCATACGCCCCGATGAGCTACAGGACTTCTTTGACTGTGTTAAGCAAAGGTTATTTGGAGATGCGTACAACCTTGTGCTGCCAAAACAATTCACCAGTGTAAATGAACTTTACGGCCTTTTGAAGAAAATTTATCTTAAGGAGAGAACTCTGGAAGATATATCCCAGGAGATTAGAATCGGGAAACAACTGGCAGGGGAAGACATTCGCGCGTTTGCCAGGCGTTTGGAGTCACTTCGGATGTTGGCCCAAGAAGTAGTCAAAAATAAGTACGATGGCGTTGGTGATACCGCGTTATTGTACGAAGTTGACAAGTCAGTGTTAACGACTTTCGTAGTGGGGCTCCGCAATTCCGCTCTTAAAATTCATATGCTGAATAGCAAAACAGGAAATCTGGAGGAATTGGTAGAAGAAGCAATTAGAGCACAAGTCCTTGTGGAACGGAGTACGACTGGTTTGGGGGAGATACATATGTTGGAAAATAGACAGGACAATTTAACTGCCGCTGTCATGGATAGAGAAGGAAATAATTTCGTCCCAAACGTATACAGAGGAGCGTATAATCCCGGTATCTCCGACAGCAGAGCCGCGTATCAGAGAAATCCGCACAGGGAGGTTGTACAGAGGGCTCCCACATGTTCATTCTGCCATAAGCCAGGCCATACAAGGGATGAATGCATTATACGCAAGAATACGCCCTATTGTATGGAGTGCCAAACATATGGTCATGAGGCTAGTAGGCAGTGTCAATTAGACAATAAATGGGATCAAAGTAGAAGGCAGCCAGCTACGAGGCGCCCAGATCCAACCTTAAGGGACAACAGGGGTAGTGGTCCTCGAATCGGCTCAACGGAAGGGATTACCCAAGGAAGAAATCCTTTCAGCACTGGGAATGGTCAACAGCGGCCAAACTGGGATACTAGAGGAGGACAAAGGTTAGGCAACACCCAACAGGGGTTGAAATGCTTCTCATGTGGACGGATGGGACATCGAGCTGCGGAATGCAGGGATAGACAGTTCCAACAGAGGAACCAGGGAAACTTCCAGTGGCCCAGTCGAGGCCAGTAGACTGGAAAGCCAAAAGTAAGGAAGTAACAGTTAGGCCGAAGGTACGTGTGACTGGTAATGTAGGAAGTACAGTCCAGGAAAAGGAGGAGCAAGAGGCTCTCCAATACCACGTACCAAGAATTGTAAGAACAATGGTTCAAGTGACGGAGGAGCAAGAGTCTCTCCGGGCGAAAATTTTTGATTGCGTATTGATTTGGGTAACTGTGATGATTCTAGCACTTAGATTAAGTTTCAATAAGATTAGAGAGTATAGGCCAATCGCCGCGTACGTGGTACGAGGATGTATAGTTAAGGTATTAGCGGTAATTTTGAGGGAGTATAGGGTTGTAAGGCATAACTGTGGTGCATGGAGGAGAAAATTGGAAGAGTTAGGAAGTAGATACGCGTCCATTTTGGAGTCAAAAGGGCGTTGTTTCGTTGTGAGCAGGGTAGGAGATGCTTTCATCGAGATACCCTGCAAGGAGGCAGCTAGTGGAAAGCTAGTGCTTTTGGTAGATTCAGGGGCGGATACTAGCCTCGTAAAATCTAGTGTTTTACGGAAAGGACTAGTTATTAACCCAAAAGATGTAATAACGCTTAATGGAGCGTTCGGAGGTTGCATCAGAACACTGGGGTCACTTAAAATAGGGCACAGTAAAGTTAAGGAAATGAGTTTTAGAGTGCACGCAGTTGAATTGGATAGGGAAGGTATCCCGGCCGATGGGATAATTGGCCGCGATAATCTCTGGGGCCGCACCATACTGGATGCGCTGGAGAAACAGTTATCATTTTATGATGATAATAAGAATAGAATCCTTACTCTCCCATTGAAGTCATGGCAGGAAGGAACCGTGAATAGGGTTAAGAATTGTATGGAGGTAGTGAACGCAAGGTCAACCAGAATAGATTCTATTCGTGTAAACACGAAACTCAGGACTGTTGTTTTGCACAAGCAGCAGCTAGCGGAGGGTGTGTATATGGGAGAGACCATAACGCACGTTGACAAGGGTAAAGTGTACGCTTGTGTACTAAATGCGTCAGAGGAGGACTACTATATGGATAAGGACTTTAGGCCTAAGTTCACTAGTTATGATAGTTTTAAGGAACCGAATTATGGAACGGTTAATCAGATTAAGCAGATAGATGTAAGGAAAAGAATGGAGAGAGTGTTAGAATCACTAAAGTTAGACCCAAGCGTAAATACAGAAGAGAAGGCATCAATAGAAGCCATTTGTATGTCATTCCATGACATATTTTTGCTGGAAGGAGACCAGCTAACATATACACCAGAGGTAGAGCATGAAATACCTACTAGAGTGGATCAAGCGCCAATTAACCAGAAGCAATACAGATTGCCGCAAGCTCACAAAGATGAGGTAAATAGGCAAGTGGAAGGAATGTTAAAGGATAACATTATTTCACCGAGTATCTCGCCTTGGAACTCACCAATAATTTTGGTACCAAAGAAGGGAGGTGCGCAGGGTCAGAAGAAGTGGAGAATGGTCGTTGATTTTAGGAAATTGAACGACGCCACTATCAAGCAGGTGTTCCCGATACCAAGGATAGAAGAGATTCTGGATCAATTGGGACACAGTAGATATTTTTCTACACTTGATTTAGCGAGTGGCTACCACCAAGTTCTGGTGGATACCCAAGATAAGCAGAAAACCGCGTTCAGCACCGGTTTAGGCCATTACGAGTTCATCCCAATGAGCAAGCAGCCAGTAATGTAGAATGGCTGGAGGATACAAAGGATATCCAGGCTGTGTTAAAGGGTTTCCATGATTTACCTCTGGGTGGCCACCAGGGATTCTGGAAAACCCATGACAGAATTAGGCGAGTATACGGATGGAAGGGTATGCTCAAGGACATTAAGAAATATATAAAGAGTTGTCCAAAATGCCAGGCCAACAAAAGCTCAAGGCTGACGAAGATGCCAATGGTGTTAACTGACACACCTAAACAGCCATTTGATAAAGTTCATATGGATATTGTAGGTATTTTACCTGAGACTGTTTCGGGGAATAAATATATTTTGACGTTCCAAGACGATTTCTCAAAGTATATGGCGTGCGTGGCTATACCCGATGCTGAAGCAAGCACGGTGGCCAAAGCATTCTTTGATGAAATAGTAGCACGATACAACATACCTAAGGTTCTGATAACCGACAATGGTTCAAATTTCGTATCGAAATTATTCTCAGAAACATGTAAAATGCTGGGAATTAAGAAATTGCATATAACACCATATCATCCGCAGGCGAATGGCTCACTGGAACGTAGTCATCGACCTCTGGCCGAGTACTTGCGCAGTTTCGCCAAGGAAGACGGCTCGAATTGGGATCAATGGTTGACCACTGCAATGCACGTACACAACAATACTGTGCATGTATCAACGAAGCAAACTCCATTTAGAACACTCTACGGGTTTGATTTCAACATGCCAGCGAATTTGAAGCGCAAATGTGCGCCTGTATACAATGCTGATAACCCGAATAAAGTGCAGAAGTATCAGTTACAGCGAGCGCACGAATTGGTTAGAGAAAACCAGGAATGTGCTAAACGAGTGGCCAGGGAAGCCTATAACAAGGTACTAAACCCAGTAGTTTTTCATGTGGGTGATCAAGTACTAATGAAGAATCAGGCTAGGAGAAACAAATTCTCACCTGTGTGGATAGGTCCCTATGCAGTAGCAGAGATCAAAAGCCCAGTTACAACAGTCGTAACAATTAAGGGCAAAAATAAAAAGCTACATAATAATTTGTTGAAATTATTCCACATTAGACCACACAAATAAAGACATGTGTTAGCAGTGTCTTACAAGTGTAAACACAAAAATAACAACGTAAACATGTACGTGTGTGTATCAAATAACACACACAGTTCCGATTCTCAAAGTCAAGGCCAGTAGAAGTGTGCCACTTAAAATCGAGCGATTAAAGTTGACGTAATAAAAGTGCTTATTATGCACTGTGGCCGAGCGAAGCATAGTAGGGAAAAATGCATTGTTGTTTTCTTTTTAGAACGTGAAACTCACTTTTAAAAAAAAAAATTATAAAAAAATAAAGAATAAAAATAAAATGAAATAATAAGACAGTCGTGGGTAAGTAATATAAAACAAAACTTCGAATATGTACATACATACATACGGCAGTGTATGCACTGAAATTCGATGCATGAGCATTAACGCCAGGCAACGGAACTGCTGGTGAAGTAAGTATATATGCGAGTATGTATATATGTGTATAAGATAAAGGATGAATGTACGAGTGTATATTTAAAGAAGTAAGTATTCTAGTTAGGAGGAATGGGTATGTGCGTATGTATATATTTGCAGATACTGCAGCAGGCTATATGTAGATATACTCGTACATGGGTTTTAACTGTTTATTGTTTAGGAAATTAGCGTATGGAAATTCGAAAAAATGTATAGTTAATTGGGGAAAATAACGTTAGTAATTAATTCTAGGTAATTTAAAGCGCCTCGAATGTATGTATGTAGCCATCTACGAGCTAATTACAGGATGGAAAATAGAATCGTTAATGGATATATACATATCAGGCTAGAAGTAAATTTAAATAAAAAGTCAATTGTATGCGATGAAAGATATAGTCATGCAATGGACAATGTTTTCACATAAACGGGTTTATCTTAAATAATCTCGCTTATGTAAAAGGCACTAGTTTTGCCAAGAATTGATATAAAAAATTTTTTTTTTGGGCGGCATATAATTAAATTAGAAAATAATTGTTATGTATGAAGCAAATTTTTGTAAAATGTATATATTTGAGAAGGATTTAAAGTTTTAATGCCGCCAACAATTGTAAGAAAATGTATTATAGTTAATTAATAGTATTTGTAAAGGAAATAGTTTTTGTTACTTGTTTATAGTTTGTTTGTTAAGACGTAGTAGATAAGCGATATATAGATTTGAATCCAATTTACTGTTTACGTTAAAAATTGAATGAATGTAATAGCTAGTAAGAATAATTAAAACTCGGCAAGTCCGATAAGCTAAGCGTATTGTTTTTAGATATTCAGGCGTTGGTGAACAAACATCTGGATGGTTCAATATGGTGCAGCATGAACCTGGAAGGGACTTCCTGCAGCGTCGAAGACTGAGTAAGATGTTAACCAACATCCAGGAGACCAGTAGATGAAATGCAAGTGCAGCGAACAAAAATCTGACTGAATGAGAAGAAGTAAGAAGACGTAGAAGAAAAGTGATCAGTAAGCCGCAAAGGAAGAAAGACGAGTTTGGCAACGATAATGTCCGGAGATAATTTTTGGGTTGGAAAAAATGAAAACGAAATTAGTGAGAATTCATTTTTATATGAAAAAGTGGAAGAGCTTTCAACTTCCCATCTGCGAGATGACTACGATTTAAGCTTATAAAAAAATGGAGATGGTATCGGCCGAATGGAAGAGTCTCTATCTGACTAGTAAAAGTCTAATAATACTTGAGTTTTATTGCATAACTGACTAAATGGCATGAAAAGCACTAACATGTACGTTGTCCGTATAAAGAATCCACCGTGTTTGCCATTATTACATATATCAGTATGTATATTGTATTATTGTCGAAAATGAAAAAGAGATAACTTTAGCCAAAACCCGAGGTAACTCCGTAATTCCACCGAGAAACGACTACAATAAAAATAACAGCCACAACTACATCGTTCAATTAGCTTCGCAGAATAATCTCCTGGCGCAAAAAATCGTTTTTAACCACGAAAAGATCAAACATAACATAGCCAAGATTTATCGGCTAAACTTCGTAACGATTTCTCCAATGAGAAAATATCCATTGTCACTCACTAAGCGAATATCGAATATTTATTTTGACTTCGTCAGAAGCGCATCTAATCGCGCAAGCTTGCATCATCTTTTTACGTACCGGTCCAGAAAGAAGGGAGGGGTATGCAGAGTTCATCGAGGGACTTCACTCTGACAACGACGGTCGTCAACTGGACCAGCAGGTAGCAGAGGGCGCAGTATAATATAAGGTTTTATGTATAGAATAGAATTGTGTCATTGTTTAGATATTTGTAGATACGCCAATGAGAAAAGAGTCAATGAAAGACCAAGTTATAAAAAGGGGAATATATAGAAATAATGATGGATATATAAAAAAAAAAAAAAACAAAAAACAAAAGCAAAGTAAAGAAAAAATAAAAGATAAAAGAAAAGAAAACTACAAAAGAAAATAAAAGCTAAAAAAAAAGAAAAAAAAAATATATATATGGAAAAGAAAAGAATAAAAAAGGAAGAGAAAAAAAAAACCTTGATAGAACCCAAATAAGGCGATTTAAAAAAAAAAAAAAAAAGATGTAAATAAAAACAAGTTATATGTATGTAATATAGAGTTCAATCGATGCACATAATTGTTTACAGTGCAAGAAAATTATTGTAGAGATTTTATGGAAGTTAGTTGCACTAACTTCTTTTAGAAAGAGGGGAGGGATGTTGTGAGTTAGAATCAAGCTACTTACGCGTAGTTGACTCACAGCACCGGCTCCTATTAAATTCATTAAGAACGCACATATTTTTAGGGTGCAAATATTGTAAATGAACAGTATTTATGTATTAATTATGATGTAAACTTCTAGGGTGTTACAGTTCCGCAGTCAAGCTGACGAGGGGCATTTAGAATGCACCGACGACATTTTACTTTCAGTAGGTCAGTTGGCTTGAGCCACTGACACCAAATAACAATTGCATAACTGGAACACCAGAAAAGTGAAGACGTAGACTGTAATGTTTATTTGTAAATAGTATATAAGAACTAGCATTTTAAGAATAAAGCTTCTCTTGTTATTTTAAACCTAAAAGAGTGCAGTGTTTCTTTCAGAAAGTGGTGTAGGTTTACAGGTTCCCGCGCAGGACAAGCCGCGACAGGATATTCCAGAGGACGTCTCTCGCCGACAAGCAGATAAGGACCCCAACACTCCTCATCTCTCTCGCAGGGTTGTGCCCCGAAAATGACTAGCCCAAACATGCTCTAATATATGGCAATACCTTGCACCTCATTTGGCATTATCGCCTTAATGGCTCTGGCCACCATATTTGCTCCTAACAGTATCTCGACTGGTCACGCCTTCCAAAACTCAGGATCCGCCCATAAACCCTCATTCTTAAAATGCATGGGTATCTCCACTAAATCTCTTGCTGACAAAACTGGGCACCAGTACATTCTCTTGGTAGCACCCAAAACTCTGTCTCTAAATTATCATTCTCGCTCTTTTTTTAATGCTCTACTATGTTTTTTTTTTAATTTAAAGTTTAAAAAGCTCTTAAAGCTGGCACTTCGCCCCGGCTCTGCTACCCTTGCGCGCTTTACAATTTCGCTGTACCTTCAATCGCTCTTAGCCTTCAGCATTGTTGTCGCAGCGGCTCCCCGCTTTGGCTGCTGTGCCACCAACACATGCTGCTGTGGCTCACTTTTTGCATATAGCACGCTATTGTGCTTCTGCGCCCCTGGGCACCGTAAAAATGGCCCCGCAAAGCACTCCGACGCCTTATGCCCCTTCTTCAGGCAGTTGTGGCAGAGGTTGCGTTTGCCAACTAGCTCTTGCCTAGCTCTCAAATTGAGTGACACGAAGTCTGGACACTGCGTGATCTGCGCTGCATATCTCGCACAGCTTGTCTTGGCTTGCTCGTATCGGTGCTGCTCCCGTTGCACTCACACCGTGGCCCATTCTCTCCCTGCTCTTGGGTACTGCGCCCGTTGCTCGATCGCGCCCGTGCTCCAATTGATGCGCTCGCCTCGCTTCCCGTGCTGGTAGAGCAGAGGCCTGCTCCTCCAGGGAGGCATACCGGGTACTTGCGGTCATATATTTGGTTGAGCCGCTCCCACGTTTCATTGTACCCGTTGTCAGTGAGCTCCCAATCACCCAACGTGCGCGCTGCCTTATGGGTGAGTGACTTCTTCAAATATGAGAATTTGTAAGAGGCCGCTATTTGCTTATTGCTATGCGCCGCAGCGGCGAACCAATCGCGAAAACCGTGCCACTTGGTCACGCTGCCGTCAAATTCCCCTAAGTGTTCTGGAGGTCATGCTGCTGGAATGACATGGTCAGCTGCACTGAGATCGGCTGCTTTGCAGTCTTCACTGCGCTCCTTGCTGTGCCCACTTGCTCAGTTACACCCTTCAGAGCACCGCTCGCTTCGAAGTACCGCCGCTCTGCTAGCTCCATCGAACTGTCTAGATCGGCGCTCTCATCGCGCTTCGCTCGGGAGGTTAACTCCTCATGGAGCTGATTAAAACGCTCCCACTGTTGCTCCAAACGAATCAAACACACCTTGGCTTCATCAAACCCTAGTCGCCCAAACTCGTCAACTATGACGTACTCTGCTGCTCTTCGGATGGCTTTGTAGGCAGACTGGTGTTGCCCGTAGCTCATCTTGTCGTTGCTCTGTTATTTTTCTCTGTTATTTTGCTCTGTTGTTGTTGAAAAGAAGAAAAATTAACTAATTTTGAAAGAAGAAAAAACTGTTTCCTCCTTGTTCCTTCTGCAGCCATGCCAACACTGCATTTTTGTGCTTTAAAATTTTTGAGTCGAATAACCGCACTAGTTTATTCACCCACTTAGCTCACAAGCTCAGCACTAAAGCACGCTCTTATTTAATTTCCTGAGCCGCATAACCACATTGGTTTATTCGCTCACTAGCAAGCAATTATTTGCACCAATGCTCTCTCTTATATAATTTTTTGAGCCGAATAACCACATTGGTTAATTCGCTCACTAGCACGAAATTATTTGCACCAATGCTCGCTCTTATATAATTTTTGAGCCGAATAACCACATTGGTTAATTCGCTCACTAGCACGAAATTATTTGCACCAATCCTCGCTCAAATTTTAAATTTTGAGTCGAATAACCGCACTGGTTTACTCGCTCATTTGCACATAATTTTCGCTCGCTCATAACTAAATTTTGAGACGAATAACCGCACTGGTCTATTCTCTCATTTGCACATAATTTTCGCTCGCTCATAACTAAATTTTGAGACGAATAACCGCACTGGTTTATTCGCTCATTTGCACATAATTTTCCCTCGCTCATAACTAAATTTTGAAACGAATAACCGACTGGTCTGTTCTCTCATTTGCACATAATTTTCGCTAACTCCTACCTAAATTTTGAGTCGAATAACCGCACTGGTCTACTCGTTCATTTGCACATAATTTCGCTTGCTCATATTTAAATTTTTAGACGAATAACTGCATTGGTTTATTCGTTCATTTGCACAAAACATTCAGCTCTTTGCACAAAACTTTCAGCAGACACACCCCCTTACTGTCGGCCGCCAGCAATGCGGCAGCCATAGCGCAGCATATTGCGCAAGTCTATGGCTGCGTCGCATAGTGCTTGCCTGCGCATATTCTCTGCACAAAACTCGCATTGTGTCTGCTGCGCACATTACACTCACCCCTAAATTCTTTTAGCTTTCCTGATAATATAATTTTTATTTGCTCAAGCCCGATGCACTGTACCAATTTGTCGTATATTCTTTGAGCACATACATACGCCCTTCGTTTATTATTTTTTAGCATTGCAGTCTTGGCTCTGCTCCTATAACTCCGTGGACTGTATTTTACCTTATTATTATATTGTTCTATAATTTATTTATTTCTTGAAATTTAGTCTATTTCTTCCTGTACCTGCCTGTGCTCTCATCGCTCTGCTCACATACCATATTATATGTTCCGAGAGCGTATTGCGCATTCAGCAATTGTTGCTCCTGTAGCGCTTTGCACTTGCTCTCTTTTTCCTTCCCGCAGGCACAACGGATTAAAAGAAATCAAAAGAAATAAATAACTATTACCTACCCTGCCAGTACACAATCGCACATACATACATATATACATGCCTATACGATCTGCGTTTACATAGAGTCTGGTGTGATTTCATAGGAACGCTTAAAATAAAGGCGCAATTAGGTTTTGCACTTAATTTATGTATATAGCTACTTAATACTACAAACATACGCATGTATATGCGATCTGCTTTTACATAGCTCTAACGTCATCTCAAATGCATGCCTAAATTAAAGGCGCAATTTCATTTCGCACATAATTACTTATATGTAGCTCTACTTAATATATGTACATATTCACATGCATCGCACCATACTTGCTGTATTGCATAGATCACTGGTACGATCCGGCTCGACATGGACCAATGTATCGAATCGACAATAAAACTATGGCAATACTTACTGCAATCCGACTTAAATAAAAACACAATTGTTTTAAGTGGAAAAGCATACGAAAAACCAGTTTTTATTGCTCTTATAATTATGCACATACATATGTAGCTCAACAATAAATCGGTATGTATGCGATACATGTTTATATGTACGAGTATATACAGTTAGTGAATATGCACAAGCTCTTGCGAGTTTAGCTCAATTGCTCTCATATGCATTAACGGACCTGCATATGTATGTGTAAATAGGTACGTTTATATAATGTATAATGCAATGTGAACATAAATATAGTCAGCGTATATAATCTAAACGTGACTATGCTCTCGAATACCTGTGGCACCGCTCATACATGCTCCTGTGTATAGGCTCTGTATAAGCTCCCCTGCTCCGCACCGCTCTCCTGGCTCAGCTCCCTGCACATAGATTGTACCGCACTGCTCCTTGTGCTCTCACGCACTGCCCCATTGGCACAACCGCACAGCTCCATCGTCAAAAACGAACTAAGCTTTAAAATACTTGCTGAACCTATTTTCGCTATGTGCGAAAACTCAAATGCATGGTTGCATTTGATACAAAATGCATGTAACTTTTTACTGGAGCGTCATAAAATCTTGAAATTTTGGGGCAATAAAGTACTCGAGCCTCTTATCAATTTAAATTATCGCACATAGCTATGCTACTCTTGAGTCCCAAATCAAACAATGCTAAAACTTCAAATGGCCCTAACTTCTATTCTGTGCATCCTACACCTATCAAATCATTTCAATGTTGCAAACTTTGATAGGTATATGACGCACCGTACAGAAGTTAGGGCCATCTGAAGTTTTAGCAGTGTTTGATTTGGGACTCAAGGGTTGCATGCTATGAGCGATAGCATATATTTTACAGATATAGGATGCACCGTATAGGATGCACCGTATAGAAGTTAGGGCCATTTGAAGTTTTATCATTGTTTTATTTGGGACTCAAGGGTAGCATAGCTATGAGCGCTCCAGTAAAGAGTTAAGAATAGTTAAATTGATAAGTTAACAAAAGTTAAATTGATAAGAGGCTCGAGTACTTTATTGTCATAAAATTTCAAGATTTTATGACGCTCCAGTAAAAAGTTACAAGCATTTGAATGATGCAAACCTTGTTGCAAACTTTGATAGGTATAGGACGCACCGTATAGAAGTTAGGGCCATTTGAAGTTTTAGCTGTGTTTGATATGGAACTCAAGGGTAGCATAGCGATGAGCGATTGCTTAAATTGATAAGAGGCTCGAGTAATTTATTGTCACAAAATTTCAAGGTTTTATGACGCTCCAATAAAAATTTACAAGCATTTGAAAGTTGTAAACTTTGATAAGTATAGGACGCACCGTATAGAATTTAGGGCCATTTGAAGTTTTACCAGTGTTTGATTTGGGACTTAAGGGTAGCATAGTGTAATGTATGAAAAGCATAATGTATATATATACACACAAACGGCAACACCATACGCGGCGTAGGCACATGCAATGTGAGCGGAGACCCAACGTAAGTACATCGAACTCCCATATAAGAATATGTACGTTATGAAGCGCGAACAGTGCGCACGTTTTTGATTACGTTGCATTCTAATGTACGATGCCCTCGAACGAATGTACGATGGCATTGACCGTAATACTTTCCGCTGACATTGCAAAAGCCCTCTTCATGTATTAAGAACCATATTATATACTAAGTCTTAGCACATAAGGAATTAAAAGTATAAAGAGCAATAAGATTTGTTCAATAAATCAGATTCGATCTGGAAACCAAACCTTTCGTTTCTCATTTAATATTTGGCTGTACTCCAGTAGTCGCCGATTGTAATTGTGCGCAAGCTCTCGCGCCGCTAAATAATACTTTGAGACCATCTTTACATAGCGATCATATGTTTCGCTTTATACACTAATATTTGGCTGTTCTCACGTAGTCGCCGATTGAAATTGTGCGCTAGCTCTCGCGCCGCTAAATTCATTAATTAAGCACATCTTTACATGGCGATCCTGCCATAGTTACATGGCGATCCTGCCATCTTTACATGGCGATCCTGCCATCTTTACATGGCGATCCTGCCAAACTGGCAATTCTCTTATCGATCCTGCGAAACTGGCAATTCTCTTATCAATCCTGCCAAACTGGCACTTTATTAAAGACCCATAAATTTTAAACACTCCTAAAATAATTCTGAAAACTGCAATAAGAAGATGAATACCGATTTCCACGACTATTCGAAAAATTTCAATTACTGGCAGAGCAACACATCCAAAAGGAAGACTCCTAGCTACAATCTCACACCCACTTTAAAAAAAGGCAGTAATAAGACAACATAAAATCGACCAAAGTTGTTTTCAAAATGCAGTGCGGTCCCAAAAAACTGAATATTTGTGAGCGTTTACCGAACCAACAAAATTTACGCGTCAATTTTAATGAGAGAAGTTACGAAGTTAAGAAGCGACAGGAGAAGTTCCTAACCGCCAAATATGGTTTCCATCAGATGAGTGTAATACGAAAGAGACTGGCTTTGGAGATGTGGCTGTATGACGAAGTGCAGAAACTCTTTGATCCACCGGGCGAGGCCATCGAGGTAGACAACGATGAAATTTTACATATGGACACAGATGACATAAGAATATCTCATGTCATTAATTTATTGTCAGTCTGTAAACGACCACAATCGGAAATATCGAAATTTAGCAGTGATCTTTTGGAGCGAGCTAAAACGCTGTAAACATTTAAAACTATTTTTTTTATCTCATTTTCTTAAACTATTTTGGTATTTAATATAAAAAAAACTATATATATATATATATATATCTTTGACTTTAATTGTAAATATTTATAAATTTAAAAAATAATAACAAAGGAAATTGTTATAATTTTAGCTTTGCATAACTTTGTCTTTAGAAACAGAGTAAGCGAAACTTCTTACACATAATTTATTTTTATATTATAGTTAAGCAACTTAATACATTTAAATATTAGTTAAGAATCTTTAATATTTTTATATACCTATACATACCGGTTTTTTAATTTAATTTAAAGACCATATATAATATAAATGTTATTATTATAAATATATTAATACGGAACTTAAACTAATTGATAATTTATATACATATGTAATGGAGAAACATTAAACAAAAGCATTAGGAAACCAAGATTTAGTAAAATTTATTGCAAAATGTTGCAAAAACAACAACATAATTTATATAGTCAAAAAAATTTACAGTTGCCACTAACCATTAATATCACTTTTTACAATGACAAGAATACCATTTTGATTTTGACATACTACAAAGAGGAAAATCAAATACCAACGCAGACACACTTTCCAGAATTAAAACTGATTCAGAAACTTTAAAACAAATGATTCCTAAAGAAACCGATGAAAAAGCTAAAAGAACATTAATTATAACAAGGGGAATGGCTGCCAAAAAACATGCAAACCAACAAAAACAAGTAAAATACAAAACCCAAGAGTAGTCTGATCAACTTCATATCTGGGACTGTACATCTATCACTGACGTCAGATACATTACAAAATTCAAATTTGAAAAAGCGAACGATATAAATATGAAGAGTACTCAATTAATCTATGAAAAAGATAAGAATATGTTGCGCGTAAGGTACAACAATAATTCACCGAAATCCGTTTCGATTCTGGAGAAGTTGTCACCTCTTAATACAAAAACTATGCATAGTAGATCTAGTGATAACTATACGAAATACGTTTCGATTATGGAGAAGCTAGCATCTGAAATAAAAAAAATTAAAAGTCGACATTTTAGCTCTATCGAATAAAGATATAATTTAAAATATAACAAAAAGAAGAATTTAAAAATATATTTGACAAGCTGCAAGAACAGAAAAATAAAAAAAATCGTTTCGCATACAAGATTATTATATATGAACCCCCTAAAAAATTGAAAAGGACATAATTAAATATAAATTAATAAATGAATACCACAACTCAACACATGGAGGACACCTTGGTATAAGAAAAACCACTCTAAAACTAAAACAAGGATATGTGTGGAAAAATATGAGTCGAATGGTGAAAGATTTTATAAAAAACTGTGACAAATGCAAAAACAGTACAAAATAACTAAACATATACACGAAAAAGAAATAATAACAGACACACCAAACACTAGTTTTGAAGTACTTGTAATAGACACAGTTGGACCACTAAGAATGTCAGACAGATTCAGATACATACTCACAATACAGTGCGAACTGACAAAATTTGTAATAGCACACCCAATAGAAACCAAAGACGCTAAAACCGTAGCTAAAACAGTAGTAGAACAATGCATCCTAAAATATGGCCATTTTAAGACATTAAAATCAGATAGAGGCACTGAGTTCACAAATGAGCAAATTACTAGACATTGAACAACAATTCTCAACACCATACCATCATCAAACATTACTGCACTGTACTCACGTAGTCGCCGATTGAAATTGTGCGCTAGCTCTCGCGCCGCTAAATTAATTAATTGAGCCCATCTTTACATGGCGATCCCGCCATCTTTACATGGCGATCCTGCCATCTTTACATGGCGATACTGCCATATTTACAATAGTTATGACGATAGCTTAAATTGTCAAGAGTCTCGAGTACTTTATTGTCACAAAATTTCAAGGTTCATGACGCTCCAGTACAAAGTTACAACTATTTGAATGTTGCAAACTTTGATAGTTCTAGGATGCACCGTATAGAAGTTAGGGCTTTTGAAATTTTTTCAGTGTTTGTTTTGGAACTCAAGGGTAGCATAACTATGAGCGATAGCTTAAATTTATAAGAGGCTCGAGTAATTTATTGTCACAAAATTTCAAGATTTTATTACGCTCCAGTTAAAAGTTACAAGCATTTGAATGTTGCTAACTTTGATAGGTGTAGGACGCACCGTATAGAAGTTAGGGCGATCTGTAGTTTTAGCAGTGTGTAATTTGTGACTCAAGGGTAGCTATGAGCGATAGCTTAAATTCACAAAAGGCTCAAGTACTTTATTGTCACAAAAATTCAATATATTTTGACACTCCAGTATAAAGTTACAAGCATTTCAATGTTGCAAACTTTGATAGGTGTAGGACGCACCGTATAGAAGTTAGCGCCATTTGAAGTTTTAGCAATGTTTGATTTGGGACTCAAGGGTAGCATAGCTATGAGCGATATCTTAAATTGACAAAAGGCTCGAGTACTTTATTGTCACAAAATTTCAAGATTTTATGACGCTCCAGTAAAAAGTTACAATCATTTAATTGTTGCAACCTTTGATAGGTATAGCACGCATCGTACAGAAGTTAGGGCCATTTCAAGTTTTAGCAGTGTTTAATTTGGGACTCAAGGGTTGATGCTATGAGCGATAGCTTAAATTGACAAGAGTCACGAGTACTTTATTGTCACAAAATTTCAAGGTTTTATTACGCTCCAGTAAAAAGTTACAAGCATTTGATTGTTGCTAACTTTGTTAGGTGTACGACGCACCGTATAGAAGTAAGGGCCATTTGAAGTTTTATCAGTGTTTGATTTGGGACTCAAGGGTACCATAGCTATGAGCGAAAGATTAAATTGATCAGAGGCTCGAGTACTTTTAATGTCACAAAATTTCAGGGTTTTAGGACGCTCCAGTAAAAAGTTACAAGCATTTCATTTTTGCAAACTTTAATAGGTATAGGACGCTCCGTACAGAAGTTAGGGCTATTTGAAGTTTTAGCAGTGTTTGATTTGGGACTCAAGGGTAGCATAGCTATGAGCGATAGCTTAAATTGACAAGAGGCTCGAGTTTTTTATTGTCACAAAACTTCAAGATTTTATGACGCTCCAGTAAAAAGTTACAAGCATTTCATTTTTGCAAACTTTAATAGGTATAGGACGCTCCGTACAGAAGTTAGGGCTATTGTAAGTTTTAGCAGTGTTTGATTTGGGACTCAAGGGTTGCATGCTATGAGCGATAGCATATATTTTACAGGTATAGGATGCACCGTATAGGATGCACCCTATAGAATTTAGGGCCATTTGAAGTTTTATCATTGTTTCATTTGGGACTCAAGGGTAGCATAGCCATGAGCGCTCCAGTAAAAAGTTAAGAATAGTTAAATTGAAAAGTTATGAAAAGTTAAATAGATAAGAGGCTCGAGTACTTCATTGTCACAAAATTTCAATGTTTTATGACGCTCCAGTAAAAAGTTACAAGCTTTTGAAGATTGCAAACCTTTTTGCAAATTTTGATAGGTATAGGACGCAACGTATAGAAGATAGGGCCATTTGAAGTTTTATCAGTGTTTGATTTGGGACTGAAGGGTAGCATAGCTATGAGCGATAGCTTAAATTCCAGTAAAAAGTTACAAGCCTTTGAATGTTGCAAACCTTGTTGCAAACTTTGATAGGTATAGGACGCACCGTACAGAAGGTAATGCCATTTGAAGTTTTATCAGTGTTTGATTTGGGACTTAAGGTTTACATAGCTATGAGAGATAGCTTAAATTGACAAGAGGCTCGAGTACCTTATTGTCAAGCATTTGAATGTTGCAAACTTTGATAGATGTAGGAAGCACCGTATAGAAGTTAGCGCCATTTGAAGTTTTCTTAGTGTTTCATTTGGGACTAAAAGGTATCATAGCTATGAGCGATAGCTTAAATTGACAAGAGGCTCGAGTACTTTATTGTCAGAAAACTTCAAGGTTTTATTACGCTCCAGTAAAAAGTTACAAGCATTTGATTGTTGCAAACTTTAATAGGTGTAGGATGGACCGTACAGAAGTTAGGGCCATTTGAAGTTTTAGCAGTGTTTGATTTGGGACATCGGGGTAGTATAGCTATGAGGGATAGCTTAAATTGATAAGAGGCACGAGTACTTTATTGTCACAAAATTTCTAGATTTTTAGACGCTACAGTAAAAAGTTATAAGCATTCGAATGTTGCAAACTTTGATAGGTGTAGGATGCACCGTACAGAAGTTAGAGAGATTTGAAGTTTTAACAGTGTTTGATTTGGGACTGAAGAATAGTATAGCTATGAGAGATAGCTTAAATTGACAAGAGGCTCGAGTACTTTATTGTCACAAAATTTCAAGATTTTATGACGCTCCAATAAAGAGTTACAAGCATTTGATTGTTGCAAACTTTGATAGGTATAGGACGCACGGTACAGAAGTTAGGGCAATTTAAAGTTTTAGCAGTGTTTCATTTGGGATTCAAGGGTAGCATAACTATGAGCGATAGGTTAAATTGATAAGAGGCTCGAGTTTTTAATTGTCACAAAAGTCGAGTTTTAATTGTTTTCAAAATTTTATTACGCTCCAGTAAAAAGTTACAAACATTTGAATGTTGCAAACTTTGATAGGTGAAGGACGCACCGTATAGAAGTTAGGGCCATTTGAATTTTAAGCAGTCTTTGATTTGGGACTCAAGGGTAGCATAGCTATGAGCGTTAGCTTAAGAGACAAGAGGCTCGAGTACTTTATTGTCACATAATTCCAAGATTTTTTGACGGTCCAGTATAAAGTTACAAGCATTTGAAAGTTGCAAACTTTGATAGGAAAGGACGCACCGTATAGAAGTTAGGGCCATTTCTAGTTTTATCAGTGTTTCATTTGGGACTCAAAGGTATCATAGCTATGAGCGATAGCTTAAATTGACAAGAGGCTCAAGTACTTTATTGTTACAAAATTTCAAAGTTTTATGACGCTCCTGTAAAAAGTTACAAGCATTTGAATGTTGCAAAATTTGATAGGTATAGGAAGCACCGTATAGAAGTTATGGCCATTTGAAGTTTTAGCAGTGTTTGATTTGCGACTCAAGGTTAGCATAGCTATGAGGGATAGCTTAAATTAGTAAGATGCACGAGTACTTTATTGTCATAAAATTTCTAGATTTTATGACGCTCCAATAAAAAGTTACAAGCATTTGAATGTTCCAAAGTTTGGTAGGTATACGACGCACCATATAGAAGGTTGGGCCATTTGAAGTTTTATCAGTGTTGGATTTAGAACTCAAGGGTAGCATAGCTATGAGCGATAGCTGAAATTGACAAGAGGCTGGAGTACTTTATTGTCACAAAATTCCAAAATTTTTTGACGGTCCAGTATAAAGTTACAAGCATTTGAATGTTGCAAACTTTGATAGGTGTAGGACGCACTGTATAGAAGTTAGGGCCATTTGAAGTTTTATCAGTGATTTATTTGGGACTCAAAGGTATCATAGCTATGAGCGATAGTTTGAATTGACAAGAGGCTCGAGTACTTTATTGTCACTAAATTTCAAAGTTTTATGACGCTCCAGTAAAAAGTTACAAGCAAAAGAATGTTGCAAAATTTGATAGGTATAGGACGCACCGTACAGAAGTTATGGCCGTTTGAAGTTTTAGCAGTGTTTGATTTGGGACTCAAGGGTAGGAGAGCTATGATTGATAGCTTAAATTGACAAGAGGCACGAGTACTTTATTGTCACAAAATTTCAAGATTTTATTACGCTCCAGTGAAAATTTACAAGCATTTGATTGCTGCAAACTTTGATAGGTCTAGGACGCACCGTATAGAAGTTACGGCCATTTGAAGTTTTATCAGTGTTTGATTTGGGACTCAAGGGTAGCATAGCTATGAGCGATAGCTTAAATTGACAAGAGGCTCGAGTAATTTATTGTCACAAAATTTCAAAGTTTTATGACGCTCCTGTAAAAAGTTACAAGCATTTGAATGTTGGAAAGTTTGAAAGGTATAGGACGCACCGTACAGAAGTTATGGCCATTTGAAGTTTTTAGCAGTGTTTGATTTGGGACTCAAGGGTAGCATATCTATGAGCGATAGCTTAAATTGACAAGAGGCACGAGTACTTTATTGTCACAAAATTTCAACGTTTTATTACGCTCCAGTAAAAAGTTACAAGCATATTATTGTTGCAAACTTTAATAGGTGTAGCATCGTATAGAAGTTAGGGCCATTTGAAATTTTAGCAGTGTTTCATTTGGAACTCAAGGGTAGCATAACTATGAGCGATAGCTTAAATTGACAAGAGGCTCGAGTATTTTATTGTCACAAAATTCCAAGATTTTCTGACGGTCCAGTATAAAGTTACAAGCATTTGAATGTTACAAACTTTGATAGGTGTAGGACACACCGTATAGAAGTTAGGGCCATCTGAAGTTTTATCAGTGTTTCATTTGGGACTCACAGGTATCATAGCTTTGAGCGATAGTTTGAATTGACAAGAGGCTCGAGTACTTTATTGTCACTAAATTTCAAAGTTTTATGACGCTCCAGTAAAAAGTTACAAGCATTTGAATGTTGCAAAATTTGATAGGTATAGGACGCACCGTACAGAAGTTATGGCCATTTGAAGTTTTAGCAGTGTTTTATTTGGGACTCAAGGGTAGCATAGCTATGAGGGATAGCTTAAATTAGTAAGAGGCACGAGTACTTTATTGTCATAAAATTTCTAGATTTTATAACGCTCCACTAAAAAGTTACAAGCATTTGAATGTTGCAAAGTTTGGTAGGTATAGGACGCACCGTATAGAAGGTAGGGCCATTTGAAGTTTTAGCAGTGTTTGATTTGGGACTCAAGGGTAGCATGATATGAGCGATAGCTTAAATTGACAAGAGGCACGAGTCCTTTATTCTCACAAAATTTCAAGGTTTTATTACGCTCCAGTAAAAAGTTACAAGCATTTGATTGCTGCAAACTTTGATAGGTATAGGATGCACCGTACAGAAGTTATGGCCATTTGAAGTTTTAGCAGTGTTTGATTTGGGACTCAAGGGTAGCATAGCTATGAGCGATAGCTTAAATTTACAAGAGGCACGAGTACTTTATTGTGACAAAATTTTATTACGCTCCAGTAAAAAGTTACAAGCATTTGATTGCTGCAAACTTTGATAGGTCTAGGACGCACCGTATAGAAGTTAGGGCCATTTGAAGTTTTCTCAGTGTTTGATTTGGGACTCAAGGGTAGCATAGCTATGAGCGATAGCTTAAATTGACAAGAGGCTCGAGAAATTTATTGTCACAAAATTTCAAAGTTTATGACGCTCCTGTAAAAAGTTACAAGCATTTGAATGTTGGAAAATTTGATAGGTATAGGACGCACCGTACAGAAGTTATGGCCATTTGAAGTTTTCTCAGTGTTTGATTTGGGACTCAAGGGTAGCATAGCTATGAGCGATAGCTTAAATTGACAAGAGGCACGAGTACTTTATTGTCACAAAATTTCAAGGTTTTATTACGCTCCAGTAAAAAGTTACAAGCATATTATTGTTGCAAACTTTAATAGGTGTAGCACGCACCGTATAGAAGTTAGGGCCATTTGAAGTTTTAGCAGTGTTTCATTTGGAACTTAAGGGTAGCATAACTATGAGCGATAGCTTAAATTGACAAGAGGCTCGAGTATTTTATTGTCACAAAATTCCAAGATTTTTTGACGGTCCAGTATAAAGTTACAAGCATTTGAATGTTACAAACTTTGATAGGTGTAGGACACACCGTATAGAAGTTAGGACCATTTAAAGTTTTATCAGTGTTTCGTTTGGGACTCACAGGTATCATAGCTTTGAGCGATAGTTTGAATTGACAAGAGGCTCGAGTACTTTATTGTCGCTAAATTTCAAAGTTTTATGACGCTCCAGTAAAAAGTTACAAACATTTGAATGTTGCAAAAGTTGATAGCAGTGTTTGATTTGGGTTTCAAGGGTAGCATAGCTATGAGCGCTCCAGTAAAAAGTTAAGAAGAGTGAAATTGATAAGTTAAGAAACGTTAAATTGATAAGAGGCTCGAGTACTTCATTGTCAGAAAATTTCTTTGTTTTATGACGCTCCAGTACAAAGTTACAAGCATTTGAATGTTGCAAAGTTTGGTAGGTATAGGACGCACCATATATAAGTTAGGGCCATTTGAAGTTTTAGCAGTGTTTGATTTTTGACTTAAGGGTAGCATAGCTATGAGCGATAGCTTAAATTGACAAGAGGCTCGAGTACTTTATTGTCACAAAATTCCAAGATTTTTTGACGGTCCAGTATAAAGTTACAAGCATTTGAATGTTACAAACTTTGATAGGTGTAGGACACACCGTATAGAAGTTAGGGCCATCTGAAGTTTTATCAGTGTTTCATTTGGGACTCACAGGTATCATAGCTTTGAGCGATAGTTTGAATTGACAAGAGGCTCGAGTACTTTATTGTCACTAAATTTCAAAGTTTTATGACGCTCCAGTAAAAAGTTACAAGCATTTGAATGTTGCAAAATTTGATAGGTATAGGACGCAACGTACAGAAGTTATGGCCATTTGAAATTTTAGCAGTGTTTGATTTGGGACTCAAGGGTAGCATAGCTATGAGGGATAGCTTAAATTAGTAAGAGGCACGAGTACTTTATTATCATAAAATTTCTAGATTTTATGACGCTCCACTAAAAAGTTACAAACATTTGAATGTTGCAAAGTTTGGTAGGTATGGGACGCACCGTACAGAAGTTATGGCCGTTTGAAGTTTTAGCAGTGTTTAATTTGGGACTCAAGGGTAGGATAGCTATGAGCGATAGCTTAAATTGACAAGAGGCACGAGTACTTTATTGTCACAAAATTTCAAGGTTTTATTACGCTCCAGTAAAAAGTTACAAGCATATTATTGTTGCAAACTTTAATAGGTGTAGCACGCATCGTATAGAAGTTAGGGCCATTTGAAATTTTACCAGTGTTTCATTTGGAACTCAAGGGTAGCATAGCTATGAGCGATAGCTTAAATTGACAAGAGGCTCGAGTATTTTATTGTCACAAAATTGCAAGATTTTTTGACGGTCCAGTATAAAGTTACAAGCATTTGAATGTTACAAACTTTGATAGGTGTAGGACACACCGTATAGAAGTTAGGGCCATCTGAAGTTTTATCAGTGTTTCATTTGGGACTCACAGGTATCATAGCTTTGAGCGATAGTTTGAATTGACAAGAGGCTCGAGTACTTTATTGTCACTAAATTTCAAAGTTTTATGACGCTCCAGTAAAAAGTTACAAGCATTTGAATGTTGCAAAATTTGATAGGTATAGGACGCACCGTACAGAAGTTATGGCCATTTGAAGTTTTAGCAGTGTTTGATTTGGGACTCAAGGGTAGCATAGCTATGAGGGATAGCTTAAATTAGTAAGAGGCACGAGTACTTTATTGTCATAAAATTTCTAGATTTTATAACGCTCCACTAAAAAGTTACAAGCATTTGAATGTTGCAAAGTTTGGTAGGTATAGGACGCACCGTATAGAAGGTAGGGCCATTTGAAGTTTTAGCAGTGTTTGATTTGGGACTCAAGGGTAGCATGATATGAGCGATAGCTTAAATTGACAAGAGGCACGAGTCCTTTATTCTCACAAAATTTCAAGGTTTTATTACGCTCCAGTAAAAAGTTACAAGCATTTGATTGCTGCAAACTTTGATAGGTATAGGATGCACCGTACAGAAGTTATGGCCATTTGAAGTTTTAGCAGTGTTTGATTTGGGACTCAAGGGTAGCATAGCTATGAGCGATAGCTTAAATTGACCAGAGGCACGAGTACTTTATTGTGACAAAATTTTATTACGCTCCAGTAAAAAGTTACAAGCATTTGATTGCTGCAAACTTTGATAGGTCTAGGACGCACCGTATAGAAGTTAGGGCCACTTGAAGTTTTCTCAGTGTTTGATTTGGGACTCAAGGGTAGCATAGCTATGAGCGATAGCTTAAATTGACAAGAGGCTCGAGAAATTTATTGTCACAAAATTTCAAAGTTTATGACGCTCCTGTAAAAAGTTACGAGCATTTGAATGTTGGAAAATTTGAAAGGTATAGGACGCACCGTACAGAAGTTATGGCCATTTGAAGTTTTTAGCAGTGTTTGATTTGGGACTCAAGGGTAGCATATCTATGAGCGATAGCTTAAATTGACAAGAGGCACGAGTACTTTATTGTCACAAAATTTCAAGGTTTTATTACGCTCCAGTAAAAAGTTACAAGCATATTATTGTTGCAAACTTTAATAGGTGTAGCACGCATCGTATAGAAGTTAGGGCCATTTGAAATTTTACCAGTGTTTCATTTGGAACTCAAGGGTAGCATAGCTATGAGCGATAGCTTAAATTGACAAGAGGCTCGAGTATTTTATTGTCACAAAATTCCAAGATTTTTTGACGGTCCAGTATAAAGTTACAAGCATTTGAATGTTACAATCTTTGATAGGTGTAGGACACACCGTATAGAAGTTAGGGCCATCTGAAGTTTTATCAGTGTTTCATTTGGGACTCACAGGTATCATAGCTTTGAGCGATAGTTTGAATTGACAAGAGGCTCGAGTACTTTATTGTCACTAAATTTCAAAGTTTTATGACGCTCCAGTAAAAAGTTACAAGCATTTGAATGTTGCAAAATTTGATAGGTATAGGACGCACCGTACAGAAGTTATGGCCATTTGAAGTTTTAGCAGTGTTTGATTTGGGACTCAAGGGTAGCATAGCTATGAGGGATAGCTTAAATTAGTAAGAGGCACGAGTACTTTATTGTCATAAAATTTCTAGATTTTATAACGCTCCACTAAAAAGTTACAAGCATTTGAATGTTGCAAAGTTTGGTAGGTATAGGACGCACCGTATAGAAGGTAGGGCCATTTGAAGTTTTAGCAGTGTTTGATTTGGGACTCAAGGGTAGCATGATATGAGCGATAGCTTAAATTGACAAGAGGCACGAGTCCTTTATTCTCACAAAATTTCAAGGTTTTATTACGCTCCAGTAAAAAGTTACAAGCATTTGATTGCTGCAAACTTTGATAGGTATAGGATGCACCGTACAGAAGTTATGGCCATTTGAAGTTTTCTCAGTGTTTGATTTGGGACTCAAGGGTAGCATAGCTATGAGCGATAGCTTAAATTGACAAGAGGCTCGAGAAATTTATTGTCACAAAATTTCAAAGTTTATGACGCTCCTGTAAAAAGTTACAAGCATTTGAATGTTGGAAAATTTGATAGGTATAGGACGCACCGTACAGAAGTTATGGCCATTTGAAGTTTTAGCAGTGTTTGATTTGGGACTCAAGGGTAGCATAGCTATGAGCGATAGCTTAAATTGACAAGAGGCACGAGTACTTTATTGTCACAAAATTTCAAGGTTTTATTACGCTCCAGTAAAAAGTTACAAGCATATTATTGTTGCAAACTTTAATAGGTGTAGCACGCACCGTATAGAAGTTAGGGCCATTTGAAGTTTTAGCAGTGTTTCATTTGGAACTTAAGGGTAGCAAAACTATGAGCGATAGCTTAAATTGACAAGAGGCTCGAGTATTTTATTGTCACAAAATTCCAAGATTTTTTGACTGTCCAGTATAAAGTTACAAGCATTTGAATGTTACAAACTTTGATAGGTGTAGGACACACCGTATAGAAGTTAGGACCATTTAAAGTTTTATCAGTGTTTCGTTTGGGACTCACAGGTATCATAGCTTTGAGCGATAGTTTGAATTGACAAGAGGCTCGAGTACTTTATTGTCACTAAATTTCAAAGTTTTATGACGCTCCAGTAAAAAGTTACAAGCATTTGAATGTTGCAAAAGTTGATAGCAGTGTTTGATTTGGGTCTCAAGGGTAGCATAGCTATGTGCGCTCCAGTAAAAAGTTAAGAAGAGTGAAATTGATAAGTTAAGAAACGTTAAATTGATAAGAGGCTCGAGTACTTCATTGTCAGAAAATTTCTTTGTTTTATGACGCTCCAGAACAAAGTTACAAGCATTTGAATGTTGCAAACTTTGGTAGGTATAGGACGCACCATATATAAGTTAGGGCCATTTGAAGTTTTAGCAGTGTTTGATTTTTGACTTAAGGGTAGCATAGCTATGAGCGATAGCTTAAATTGACAAGAGGCTCGAGTACTTTATTGTCACAAAATTCCAAGATTTTTTGACGGTCCAGTATAAAGGTACAAGCATTTGAATGTTACAAACTTTGATAGGTGTAGGACACACCGTATAGAAGTTAGGGCCATCTGAAGTTTTATCAGTGTTTCATTTGGGACTCACAGGTATCATAGCTTTGAGCGATAGTTTGAATTGACAAGAGGCTCGAGTACTTTATTGTCACTAAATTTCAAAGTTTTATGACGCTCCAGTAAAAAGTTACAAGCATTTGAATGTTGCAAAATTTGATAGGTATAGGACGCACCGTACAGAAGTTATGGCCATTTGAAATTTTAGCAGTGTTTGATTTGGGACTCAAGGGTAGCATAGCTATGAGGGATAGCTTAAATTAGTAAGAGGCACGAGTACTTTATTGTCATAAAATTTCTAGATTTTATGACGCTCCACTAAAAAGTTACAAACATTTGAATGTTGCAAAGTTTGGTAGGTATAGGACGCACCGTATAGAAGGTAGGGCCATTTGAAGTTTTAGCAGTGTTTGATTTGGGACTCAAGGGTAGCATGATATGAGCGATAGCTTAAATTGACAAGAGGCACGAGTCCTTTATTCTCACAAAATTTCAAGGTTTTATTACGCTCCAGTAAAAAGTTACAAGCATTTGATTGTTGCAAACTTTGATAGGTATAGGATGCACCGTACAGAAGTTAGGGCCATTTGAAGTTTTAGCAGTGTTTCATTTGGAACTTAAGGGTAGCATAACTATGAGCGATAGCTTAAATTGACAAGAGGCTCGAGTATTTTATTGTCACAAATTCCAAGATTTTTTGACGGTCCAGTATAAAGTTACAAGCATTTGAATGTTACAAACTTTGATAGGTGTAGGACACACCGTATAGAAGTTAGGACCATTTAAAGTTTTATCAGTGTTTCGTTTGGGACTCACAGGTATCATAGCTTTGAGCGATAGTTTGAATTGACAAGAGGCTCGAGTACTTTATTGTCACTAAATTTCAAAGTTTTATGACGCTCCAGTAAAAAGTTACAAGCATTTGAATGTTGCAAAATTTGAAAGCAGTGTTTGATTTGGGTCTCAAGGGTAGCATAGCTATGAGCGCTCCAGTAAAAAGTTAAGAAGAGTAAAATTGATAAGTTAAGAAACGTTAAATTGATAAGAGGCTCGAGTACTTCATTGTCAGAAAATTTCTTTGTTTTATGACGCTCCAGTAAAAAGTTACAAGCATTTGAATGTTGCAAACTTTGGTAGGTATAGGACGCACCATATATAAGGTAGGGCCATTTGAAGTTTTAGCAGTGTTTGATTTGGGACTCAAGGGTAGCATAGCTTTGAGCGATAGCTTAAATTGACAAGAGGCTCGAGTACTTTATTGTTACTAAATTTCAAGGTTTTATGACGCTCCAGTAAAAAGTTACAAGCATTTGTATGTTTGCAAACTTTGATAGGTGTAGGACGTACCGTATAGAAGTTAGGGCCATTTGAAGTTTTATCAGTGTTTGATTTGGGACTCAAGGGTAGCATAGCTTTGAGCGATAGCTTAAATTGACAAGAGGCTCGAGTCCTTTATTGTTAAAAAATTTCAAGGTTTTATGACGCTCCAGTAAAAAGTTACAAGCATTTGTATGTTGCAAACTTTGATAGGTGTAGGACACACCGTATAGAAGTTAGGGCCATCTGAAGTTTTATCAGTGTTTCATTTGGGACTCACAGGTATCATAGCTTTGAGCGATAGTTTGAATTGACAAGAGGCTCGAGTACTTTATTGTCACTAAATTTCAAAGTTTTATGACGCTCCAGTAAAAAGTTACAACCATTTGAATGTTGCAAAATTTGATAGGTATAGGACGCACCGTACAGAAGTTATGGCCATTTGAAGTTTTAGCAGTGTTTGATTTGGGACTCAAGGGTAGCATAGCTATGAGGGATAGCTTAAATTAGTAAGAGGCACGAGTACTTTATTGTCATAAAATTTCTAGATTTTATAACGCTCCACTAAAAAGTTACAAGCATTTGAATGTTGCAAAGTTTGGTAGGTATAGGACGCACCGTATAGAAGGTAGGGCCATTTGAAGTTTTAGCAGTGTTTGATTTGGGACTCAAGGGTAGCATGATATGAGCGATAGCTTAAATTGACAAGAGGCACGAGTCCTTTATTCTCACAAAATTTCAAGGTTTTATTACGCTCCAGTAAAAAGTTACAAGCATTTGATTGCTGCAAACTTTGATAGGTATAGGATGCACCGTACAGAAGTTATGGCCATTTGAAGTTTTAGCAGTGTTTGATTTGGGACTCAAGGGTAGCATAGCTATGAGCGATAGCTTAAATTGACAAGAGGCACGAGTACTTTATTGTGACAAAATTTTATTACGCTCCAGTAAAAAGTTACAAGCATTTGATTGCTGCAAACTTTGATAGGTCTAGGACGCACCGTATAGAAGTTAGGGCATTTGAAGTTTTCTCAATGTTTGATTTGGGACTCAAGGGTAGCATAGCTATGAGCGATAGCTTAAATTGACAAGAGGCTCGAGAAATTTATTGTCACAAAATTTCAAAGTTTATGACGCTCCTGTAAAAAGTTACAAGCATTTGAATGTTGGAAAATTTGATAGGTATAGGACGCACCGTACAGAAGTTATGGCCATTTGAAGTTTTAGCAGTGTTTGATTTGGGACTCAAGGGTAGCATAGCTATGAGCGATAGCTTAAATTGACAAGAAGCTCGAGTACTTTATTGTCACAAAATTTCAAGGTTTTATTACGCTCCAGTAAAAAGTTACAAGCATATTATTGTTGCAAACTTTAATAGGTGTAGCACGCACCGTATAGAAGTTAGGGCCATTTGAAGTTTTAGCAGTGTTTCATTTGGAACTTAAGGGTAGCATAACTATGAGCGATAGCTTAAATTGACAAGAGGCTCGAGTATTTTATTGTCACAAAATTCCAAGATTTTTTGACGGTGCAGTATAAAGTTACAAGCATTTGAATGTTACAAACTTTGATAGGTGTAGGACACACCGTATAGAAGTTAGGACCATTTAAAGTTTTATCAGTGTTTCGTTTGGGACTCACAGGTATCATAGCTTTGAGCGATAGTTTGAATTGACAAGAGGCTCGAGTACTTTATTGTCACTAAATTTCAAAGTTTTATGACGCTCCAGTAACAAGTTACAAGCATTTGAATGTTGCAAAAGTTGATAGCAGTGTTTGATTTGGGTCTCAAGGGTAGCATAGTTATGAGCGCTCCAGTAAAAAGTTAAGAAGAGTGAAATTGATAAGTTAAGAAACGTTAAATTGATAAGAGGCTCGAGTACTTCATTGTCAGAAAATTTCTTTGTTTTATGACGCTCCAGTACAAAGTTACAAGCATTTGAATGTTGCAAACTTTGGTAGGTATAGGACGCACCATATATAAGTTAGGGCCATTTGAAGTTTTAGCAGTGTTTGATTTTTGACTTAAGGGTAGCATAGCTATGAGCGATAGCTTAAATTGACAAGAGGCTCGAGTACTTTATTGTCACAAAATTCCAAGATTTTTTGACGGTCCAGTATAAAGTTACAAGCATTTGAATGTTACAAACTTTGATAGGTGTAGGACACACCGTATAGAAGTTAGGGCCATCTGAAGTTTTATCAGTGTTTCATTTGGGACTCACAGGTATCATAGCTTTGAGCGATAGTTTGAATTGACAAGAGGCTCGAGTACTTTATTGTCACTAAATTTCAAAGTTTTATGACGCTCCAGTAAAAAGTTACAAGCATTTGAATGTTGCAAAATTTGATAGGTATAGGACGCACCGTACAGAAGTTATGGCCATTTGAAATTTTAGCAGTGTTTGATTTGGGACTCAAGGGTAGCATATCTATGAGGGATAGCTTAAATTAGTAAGAGGCACGAGTACTTTATTGTCATAAAATTTCTAGATTTTATGACGCTCCACTAAAAAGTTACAAACATTTGAATGTTGCAAAGTTTGGTAGGTATAGGACGCACCGTATAGAAGGTAGGGCCATTTGAAGTTTTAGCAGTGTTTGATTTGGGACTCAAGGGTAGCATGATATGAGCGATAGCTTAAATTGACAAGAGGCACGAGTCCTTTATTCTCACAAAATTTCAAGGTTTTATTACGCTCCAGTAAAAAGTTACAAGCATTTGATTGTTGCAAACTTTGATAGGTATAGGATGCACCGTACAGAAGTTAGGGCCATTTGAAGTTTTAGCAGTGTTTCATTTGGAACTTAAGGGTAGCATAACTATGAGCGATAGATTAAATTGACAAGAGGCTCGAGTATTTTATTGTCACAAATTCCAAGATTTTTTGACGGTCCAGTATAAAGTTACAAGCATTTGAATGTTACAAACTTTGATAGGTGTAGGACACACCGTATAGAAGTTAGGACCATTTAAAGTTTTATCAGTGTTTCGTTTGGGACTCACAGGTATCATAGCTTTGAGCGATAGTTTGAATTGACAAGAGGCTCGAGTACTTTATTGTCACTAAATTTCAAAGTTTTATGACGCTCCAGTAAAAAGTTACAAGCATTTGAATGTTGCAAAATTTGAAAGCAGTGTTTGATTTGGGTCTCAAGGGTAGCATAGCTATGAGCGCTCTAGTAAAAAGTTAAGAAGAGTGAAATTGATAAGTTAAGAAACGGTAAATTGATAAGAGGCTCGAGTACTTCATTGTCAGAAAATTTCTTTGTTTTATGACGCTCCAGTAAAAAGTTACAAGCATTTGAATGTTGCAAACTTTGGTAGGTATAGGACGCACCATATATAAGGTAGGGCCATTTGAAGTTTTAGCAGTGTTTGATTTTTGACTTAAGGGTAGCATAGCTATGAGCGATAACTTAAATTGACAAGAGGCTCGAGTACTTTATTGTCACAAAATTCCAAGATTTTTTGAAGGTCCAGTATAAAGTTACAAGTATTTGAATGTTGCAAACTTTGATAGGTGTAGGACATACCGTATAGAAGTTAGGGCCAATTGAAGTTTTATCAGTGTTTCATTTGGGACTCAAGGGTAGCATAGCTATGAGCGATAGCTTAAATTGACAAGAGGCACGAGTACTTTATTGTCACAAAATTTCAAAGTTTTATGACGCTCCTGTAAAAAGCTACAAGCATTTGAATGTTGCAAAGTTTGATAGGTATAGGACGCACCGTACAGAAGTTATGGCCATTTGAAGTTTTAGCAGTGTTTGATTTGGGACTCAAGGGTAGCGTAGCTATGAGGGATAGCTTAAATTAGTAAGAGGCACGAGTACTTTATTGTCATAAAATTTCTAGATTTTATGACGCTCCACTAAAAAGTTACAAGCATTTGAATGTTGCAAAGTTTGGTAGGTATAGGACGCACCATATAGAAGGTAGGGCCATTTGAAGTTTTAGCAGTGTTTGATTTGGGACTCAAGGGTAGCATGATATGAGCGATAGCTTAAATTGACAAGAGGCACGAGTACTTTATTCTCACAAAATTTCAAGGTTTTATTACGCTCCAGTAAAAAGTTACAAGCATTTGATTGTTGCAAACTTTGATAGGTGTAGGATGCACCGTACAGAAGTTATGGTCATTTGAAGTTTTAGCAGTGTTTGATTTGGGACTCAAGGGTACCATAGCTATGAGCGATAGCTTAAATTGACAAGAGGCACGAGTACTTTATTGTCAGAAAATTTCAAGGTTTTATTACGCTCCAGTAAAAAGTTACAAGCATTTGAATGCTGCAAACTTTGATAGGTCTAGGACGCACCGTATAGAAGTTAGGGCCATTTGAAGTTTTATCAGTGTTTGATTTGGGACTCAAGGGTAGCATAGCTATGAGCGATAGCTTAAATTGATAAACAATAAAAAACTCGAGCCTCTTATCAATTTAAGCTATCGCTCATAGTTATGCTACCCTTGAGACCCAAATCAAACACTGCTAAAACTTCAAATGGTGCATCCTTCCATTCTGTACGGTGCATCCTACTCGAGCCTCTTATCTATTTAACTTTTCATAACTTATCAATTTAACTATTCTTAACTTTTTACTGGAGCGCTCATAGCTATGATACCCTTGAGTCCCAAATGAAACAATGAGAAAACTTCAAATGGCCCTAAATTCTATAGGGTGCATCCTATACGGTGCATACTATACCTGTAAAATATATGCTATCGCTCATTGCTTCCAACCTATACCTACCAAAGTTTGCAACATTCAAATCCTTGAAACTTTTTACTGGAGCGTCATAAAACCTTGACATTTTGTGACAATAAAGTACTCGAGCCTCTTGTCAGTTTAAGCTATCGCTCACAACTATGATACCTTTTAGTCCCAAATGAAACTCTAATAAAACTTCAAATGGCCCTAACTTCTATACGGTGCGTCCTACACCTATCAAAATTTGCAACAATCAAATCCTTCTAACTTTTTACTGGAGCGTCATAAAACCTTGAAATTTTGTGACAATAAAGTACTCGAGCCTCTTATCAATTTAAGTTATGGCTCATAGCTATGCTACCCTTGATTCCCAAATCAAACACTGATAAAACTTCAAATGGCCCTAACTTCTATATGGTGCGTCCTACACCTATCAAAGTTTGTAACATTCAAATGCTTGTAACTTTTTACTGGAGCGTCATAGAATCTGGAAATTTTGTGTCAATAAAGTCCTCGTGCCTCTTACCAATTTAAGCTATCGCTCATAGTTATGCTACCCTTGAGACCCAAATGAAACACTGATAAAACTTCAAATGGCCCTAACTTATATGCGGTGCATCCTGCATCTATAAAATTTGCAACATTCAAATGCTTGTAACTTTTTACTGAAGCGTAATAAAATCTTGAAATTTTGTAACAATAAAGTACTCGAGCCTCTTATCAATTTAAGCTATCGCTCATAGTTATGCTACCCTTGAGTCCCAAATGAAACACTGCTAAAATTTCAAATGGCCCTAACTTCTATACGGTGCGTCTTACACCTATTAAAGTTTGCAACAATCAAATGCTTGTAACTTTTTACTGGAGCGTAATAAAACCTTGAAATTTTGTGACATTAAAGTACTCGTGCCTCTTGTCAATTTAAGCTATCGCTCATAGCATGCTACCCTTGAGTCCCAAATTAAACGCTGCTAAAACTTCAAATGGCCCTAACTTGTATACGGTGCTTCCTACACATATCAAAGTTTGCAAAATTCAAATGCTTGTAACTTTATACTGGAGCGTCAAAAAACTTGAAATTTTGTGACAATAAAGTACTCTAGGCTCTTGCCAATTTAAGCTATTGCTCATAGCATGCTACCCTTGAGTCCCAAATCAAACACTGGTAAAACTTCAAATGGCCCTAACTTCTATATGGTGCGTCCTATATCTACCAAAGTTTGCAACATTCAAATCCTTGTAACTTTTTACTGGAGCGTCATAAAACCTTGAAATTTTGTGACAATAAAGTACTCGAGCCTCTTGTCAATTTAAGCTATCGCTCATAGCTATGTTAACCTTAAGGCCCAAATCAAACACTGATAAAACTTCAAATGGCCATACCTTCTGTACGGTGCGTCCTATACCTATCAAAGTTTGCAACAAGGTTTGCAACATTCAAAGGCTTGTAACTTTTTACTGGAATTTAAGCTATCGCTCATAGCTATGCTACCCTTGAGTCCCAAATCAAACACTGATAAAACTTCAAATGGCCCTATCTTCTATACGTTGCGTCCTATACCTATCAAGATTTGCAACAAGGTTTGCAATCTTCAAAAGCTTGTGACTTTTTACTGGAGCGTCATAAAACATTGAAATTTTGTGACAATGAAGAACTCGAGCCTCTTATCTATTTAACTTTTCATAACTTATCATTTTAACTATTCTTAACTTTTTACTGGAGCGCTCATAGCTATGTTACCCTTGAGTCCCAAATGAAACAATGATAAAACTTCAAATGGCCCTAAATTCTATAGGGTGCATCCTATACGGTGCATCCTATACCTGTAAAATATATGCTATCGCTCATAGCATGCAACCCTTGAGTCCCAAATCAAACACTGCTAAAACTTCAACTGGCCCTAACTTCTGTACGGAGCGTCCTATACCTATTAAAGTTTGCAAAAATGAAATGCTTGTAACTTTTTACTGGACCGTCATAAAATCTTGAAATTTTGTAACAATAAAAAACTCGAGCATCTTGTCAATTGAAGCTAAAGCTCATAGCTATGCTACCCTTGAGTCCCAAATCAAACACTGCTAAAACTTCAAATGGCCCTAACTTCTATACGGTGCGTCCTACACCTAACAAAGTTTGCAACAATCAAATGCTTGTAACTTTTTACTGGAGCGTAATAAAACCTTGAAATATTGTGACAATAAAGTACTCGTGACTCTTGTCAATTTAAGCTACCGCTCATAGTATCAACCCTTGAGTCCCAAATTACACACTGCTAAAACTACAGATGGCCCTAACTTCTATACGGTGCGTCCTACACCTATCAAAGTTTGCAACATTCAAATGCTTGTAACTTTTAACTGGAGCGTAATAAAATCTTGAAATTTTGTGACAATAAAGTACTCGAGCCTCTTATAAATTTAAGCCAACGCTCATAGTTATGCTACCTTTGAGTTCCAAAACAAACACTGATAAAACTTCAAAAGCCCTAACTTCTATAGGTGCATCCTAGAACTAACAAAGTTTGCAACATTCAAATGGTTGTAACTTTGTACTGGAGCGACATGAACCTTGAAATTTTGTGACAATAAAGTACTCGAGCCTCTTGTCAATTTAAGCTATCGTCATAGCTATTGTAAATATGGCAGTATCGCCATGTAAAGATGGCAGGATCGCCATGTAAAGATGGCGGGATCGCCATGTAAAGATGGGCTCAATTAATTAATTTAGCGGCGCGAGAGCTAGCGCACAATTTCAATCGGCGACTACGTGAGTACAGTGCAGTAATGTTTGGTGATGGTATGGTGTTGAGAGTTGTTGTTCAATGTCTAGTAATTTGCAAATGTTGTGCATGAGCTCATTTGTGAACTCAGTGCCTCTATCTGATTTTAATGTTTTAAAATTGCCATATTTTAGGATGCATTGTTCTACTACTGTTTTAGCTACGGTTTTAGCGTCTTTGGTTTCTATTGGGTGTGCTATTTCAAATTTTGTAATTTCGCACTGTATTGTGAGTATGTATCTGAATCTGTCTGACATTCTTAGTGGTCCAACTGTGTCTATTTCAAGTATTTCAAAACTACTGTTTTCGTGTATATGTTTAGTTATTTTGTTTTGTGCGCATTTGTCACAGTTTTTTATAAAATCTTTCACCATTCGACTCATATTTTTCCACACATATCCTTGTTTTAGTTTTAGAGTGGTTTTTCTTATACCAAGGTGTCCTCCAAGTGTTGAGGTGTGGTATTCATTTATTAATTTATATTTAATTATGTCCTTTTCCATTCTTTTAGGGGGTTCATATATAATAATCTTGTATGCGAAACGATTTTCTTTAATTTGCTGTTCTTGCAGCTTGTTAAATATATTTTTAAATTCTTCTTTTTGTATACCTTCAAAAATTATATCTTTATTCGATAGCGCTAAAATGTCGACTTTTAATTTTTTTATTTCAGATCCTAGCTTCTCCATAATCGAAACGTATTTCGTATAGTTATAACTAGATCTACTATGCATAGTTTTTGTATTAAGGGGTGACAACTTCTCCAGAATCGAAACGGATTTCGGTGAATTATCGTTGTACTTTACGCGCAAAATATTCTTATCTTTTTCATAGATTAATTGAGTACTCTTCATATTTATATCGTTCGCTTTTTCAAATTTGAATTTTGTAATGTATCTGACGTCAGTGATAGATGTACAGTCCCAGATATGAAGGTGATCAGACTACTCTTGGGTTTTGTATTTTACTTGTTTTGTTGGTTTGCATGTTTTTTGGCAGCCATTCCCCTTGTTATAATTATTGTTCTTTTAGCTTTTTCATCGGTTTCTTTAGGAATCATTTGTTTTAAAGTTTCTGAATCAGTTTTGATTCTGGAAAGTGCGTCTGCGTTGGTATTTGATTTTCCTCTTTGTAGTATGTCAAAATCAAAATGGTATTCTTGTCATTGTAAATAGTGATATTAATGGTTAGTGGCAACTGTAAATTTTTTTGACTATATAAATTTTGTTGTTGTTTTTGCAACATTTTGCAATAAATTTTACTAAATCTTGGTTTCCTAATGCTTTTGTTTAATGTTTCTCCATTACATATGTATATGAATTATCAATTAGTTTAAGTTCCGTATTAATATATTTATAATAATAACATTTATATTATATATGGTATTTAAATTAAATTAAAAAACCGGTATGTATAGGTAAATATTAAAGATTCTTAACTAATATTTAAATTTATTAAGTTGCTTAACTATAATATAAAAATAAATTATGTGTAAGAAGTTTCGCTTACTCTGTTTCTAAAGACAAAATTATGCAAAGCTAAAATTATAACAATTTCCTTTGTTATTATTTTTTAAATTTATAAATATTTACATTTAAAGTCAAAGATATATATATATATATATATATATATATATATATATATATATATATATATATATATATATATATATATATATAGTTTTTTTTAATTAATTAAATACAAAAATAGTTTAAGAAAATGAGATAAAAAATAGTTTTATTTGTGTACAGCGTTTTAGCACGCTCCAAAAGATCACTGCTAAATTTCGATATTTCCGATTGTGGTCGTTTACAGACTGGCAATAAATTAATGACATGAGATATTCTTATGTCATCTGTGTCCATATGTAAAATTTCATCGTTGTCTACCTCGATGGCCTCGCCCGGTGGATCAAAGAGTTTCTGCACTTCGTCATACAGCCACATCTCCAAAGCCAGTCTCTTTCGTATTACACTCATCTGATGGAAACCATATTTGGCGGTTAGGAACTTCTCCTGTCGCTTTTTAACTTCGTAACTTATCTCATTAAAATTGACGCGTAAATTTTGTTGGTTCGGTAAACGCTCACAAATATTCAGTTTTTTGGGACCGCACTGCATTTTGAAAACAACTTTGGTCGATTTTATGTTGTCTTATTACTGCCTTTTTTTGAAGTGGGTGTGAGATTGTAGCTAGGAGTCTTCCTTTTGGATGTGTTGCTCTGCCAGTAATTGAAATTTTTCGAATAGTCGGTGGAAATCGGTATTCATCTTCTTATTGCAGTTTTCAGAATTATTTTAGGAGTGTTTAAAATTTTTGGGTTTTTAATAAAGTGCCAGTTTGGCAGGATTGATAAGAGAATTGCCAGTTTGGCAGGATCTCCATGTAAAGATGGCAGGATCGCCGGGTAACGATGGCAGGATCGCCTTATAAAGATGGGCTCAATTAATTAATTTAGCGGCGCGAGAGCTAGCGCACAATTTCAATCGGCGACTACGTAAGTACAGCCAAATATTAGTGTATGAAGCGAAACATATGATCGCTATGTAAAGATGGTCTCAAAGTATTATTTAGCGGCGCGAGAGCTTGCGCACAATTACAATCGGCGACTACTGGAGTACAGCCAAATATTAAATGATCGAACATTAGAATGCAACGTAATCAAAAACGTGCGCACTGTTCGCGCTTCATAACATACGTATTCTTATATGAGAGTTCGATGTACTTATGTTGGGTCTCCGCTCACATTGCATGTGCCTACGCCGCGTATGGTGTTGGCGTTTGTGTGTATATATATACATTATGCTTTTCATGCACTACACTATGCTACCCTTAAGTCCCAAATCAAACACTGGTAAAACTTCAAATGGCCCTAAATTCTATACGGTGCGTCCTATACTTATCAAAGTTTGCAACTTTGAAATGCTTGTAACTTTTTATTGGAGCGCCATAAAACTTAGAAATTTTGTGACAATAAATTACTCGAGCCTCTTATCAATTTAAGCAATCGCTCATCGCTATGCTACCCTTGAGTTCCAAATCAAACACTGCTAAAACTTCAAATGGCCCTAACTTCTGTACGGTGCGTCATATACCTAGCAAAATTTGCAACAATGCAATGATTTGATAGGTGTAGGACGCACCATATAGAAGTTAGGGCCATTTGAAGTTTTAGCAGTGTTTGATTTGGGACTCAAGGGTAGCATGCTATGAGCGATAGCTTAAATTGATAAGAGGCTCGAGTACTTTATTGTCACAAAATTTCAAAGTTTTATGACGCTCCAGTAAAGAGTTACAAGCATTTTAATGTTGCAATCTTTGATAGGTGTAGGACGCACAGTATAGAAGTTAGGGCCATTTGAAGTTTTAGCAGTGTTTGATTTGGGACTCAAGAGTAGCATAACTATGTGCGATAATTTAAATTGATAAGAGGCTCTAGTACTTTATTGCCACAAAATTTCAAAATTTTATGACGCTCCAGTAAAAAGTTACAAGCATTTGAATGTTTGAAACCTTGTTGCAAACTCTGATAGGTATCGGACGCACCGTATAGTAGTTAGGGCCATTTGAAGTTTTATCAGTGTTTGATTTGGGACTCAAGGGTAGCATAGCTATGTGCGATAATTTAAATTGATAAGAGGCTCGAGTACTTTATTGTCACACAATTTCAAGATTTTTTGACGCTCCAGTATAAAGTTACAAGCATTGGTATGTTGCCAACTTTGATAGGTGTGGGACGCACCGTATAGAAGTTAGGGCCATTTGAAGTTTTAGCAGTGTTTGATTGGGACTCAAGGGTAGCATACCTATGAGCGATAGCTTAAGTTGACAAGAGGCTCGAGTACTTTATTGTCACAAAATTTCAAGATTGTATGACGCTCCAGTAAAAAGTTACAAGCATTTGATTGCTGCAAACTTTGATAGGTGTAGGACGCACCATATAGAAGTTAGAGCCATTTGAAGTTTTAGCAGTGTTTGATTTGGGACTCAAGGGTAGCATGCTATGAGCGATAGCTTAAATTGATAAGAGGCTCGAGTACTTTATTGTCACAAAATTTCAAGGTTTTATGACGCTCCAGTAAAGAGTTACAAGCATTTTAATGTTGCAATCTTTGATAGGTGTAGGACGCACAGTATAGAAGTTAGGGCCATTTGAAGTTTTAGCAGTGTTTGATTTTGGACTCAAGAGTAGCATAGCTATGTGCGATAATTTAAATTGATAAGAGGCTCGAGTACTTTATTGCCGCAAAATTTCAAGATTTTATGACGCTCCAGTAAAAAGTTACATGCATTTGAATGTTTGAAACCTTGTTGCAAACTCTGATAGCTATCGGACGCACCGTATAGTAGTTAGGGCCATTTGAAGTTTTATCAGTGTTTGATTTGGAACTCAAGGGTAGCATAGCTATGTGCGATAATTTAAATTGATAAGAGGCTCCAGTACTTTATTGTCACAAAATTTCATGATTTTTTGACGCTCCAGTATAAAGTTACAAGCATGGGTATGTTGCCAGCTTTGATAGGTGTAGGACGCACCGTATAAAAGTTAGGGCCATTTGAAGGTTTAGCAGTGTTTGATTTGGGACTCAAGGGTACCATACCTATGAGCGATCGCTTAAATTGATAAGAGGCTCGAGCACTTTATTGTCACAAAATTTCAAGGTTTCCTTACGCTCCAGTAAAAAGTTACAAGCCTTTGATTGTTGCAAACTTTGATAGGTCTAGGGCGCACCGTGTAGAAGTTAGGTCCATTTGAAGTTTTATCAGTGTTTGATTTGGGACTCAAGGTTAGCATGCTATGAGCGATAGCTTATATTGACAAGAGGCACGAGTACTTTATTGTCACAAAATTTCAAGATTTTATTACGCTCCAGTAAAAAGTTACAAGCATTTGAATGTTGCAAATTTGATAGGTGTAGGACGCACCGTATAGAAGTTAGGGCCATTTGAAGTTTTAGCAGTGTTTCATTTGGGTCTCAAGGGTAGCATAACTATGAGCGATAGTTTAAATTGATAAGAGGCTCGAGTTTTTTATTGTCACAAAATTTCAAGATTGTATGACGCTCCAGTAAAAAGTTACAAGCATTTGTATGTTGCAATCTTTGATAGGTGTAGGACGCACAGTACAGAAGTTAGGGCCAGTTGAAGTTTTATCAGTGTTTGATTTGGGACTGAGGGTAGCATAGTTGTGAGCGAGAGGTAAAATTGACAAGAGGCTCGAGTACTTTATTGTCACAAAATTTCAAGATTTTATGACGCTCCAGCAATAAGTTACAAGCATCTCATTGTTGCAAACTTTGATAGGTATAGGACGCACCATATAGAAGTTAGCGCCATTTGAAGTTTTATCATTGTTTGATTTGGGACTTAAGGGTAGGGTGGGGGTTAAGGGTATAGTTAAATTGATAAGAGGCTCGAGTACTTCATTGTCACAAAATTTCAATGTTTTATGAAGCTCCAGTAAAAAGTTACAAGCATTTGAATGTTGCAAACTTTGGTTGGTATAGGACGCATTTGAAGGGTTAGGGCCATCTGAAGTTTTAGCAGAGTTTTGACTTGGGACTTAAGGGTAGCATTGCTATGAGCGATAGCTTAACTTGACAAGAGTCTCGAGTACTTTATTGTTACAAAATTTCAAGATTGTAAGACGCTCCAGTAAAAAGTTACAAGCATTTGTATGTTCCAAACTTTGATAGGTATAGGACGCAACGTACAGAAGTTAGGGCCATTTGAAGTTTAAGCAGTATTTGATTTGGGTCTCAAGGGTAACTTGCTATGAGCGATAGCTTCAATTGACAAGAGGCACGAATACTTTATTGTCACAAAATTTCAAGGTTTTATTACCATACAGTAAAAAGTTACAAGCATTTGATTGTTGCAAAATATGATAGGTATAGGACGCACCGTACAGAAGTTAGGGCCATTTGAAGTTTAAGCAGTGTTTGATTTGGGACTCAAGGGTAGCATGCTATGAGCGATAGCTTCAATTGACAAGAGGCACGAGTACTTTATTGTCCCAAAATTTCAAGGTTTTATTACGCTCCAGTAAAAAGTTACAAGCATTTGATTGTTGCAAACATTGATAGGTCTAGGACGTACTGTATAGAAGTTTAAGCAGTGTTTGATTTGGGACAAAAGGGTAGCATGCTATGAGCGATAGCTTCAATTGATAAGAGGCACGAGTACTTTATTGTCACAAAATTTCAAGGTTTTCTTACGCTCCAGTAAAAAGTTACAAGCATTTGATTGTTGCAAACTGTGATAGGTCTAGGACGCACTGAATAGAAATTAGGGCCATTTGAAGTCTTAGCAGAGTTTTGATTTGGGACTTAAGGGTAGCATTGCTATGAGCGATAGCTTAAATTGACAAGAGGCTCGAGTACTTTATTGTTACAAAATTTTAAGATTGTATGACGCTCCAGTAAAAAGTTACAAGCATTTGTATGTTGCAAACTTTGATAGATCTAGGACGCACCGTATAGAAGTTAGGGCCATTTGAAGTTTTATCAGTGTTTGATTTGGGACTCAAGGGAAGCATAGCTATGAGCGATAGTTTAAATTGATAAGAGGCTCGAGTTTTTTATTGTCACAAAATTTCAAGATTGTATGACGCTCCAGTAAAAAGTTACAAGCATTTGTATGTTGCAATCTTTGATAGGTGTAGGACGCACAGTACAGAAGTTAGGGCCAGTTGAAGTTTTAGCAGTGTTTGATTTGGGATTCAAGAGTAGCATAGCTATGTGCGATAGTTTAAATTGATAAGAGGCTCGAGTACTTTATTGTCACAAAATTTCAAGATTTTTTGACGCTCCAGTATAAAGTTACAAGCATGGGTATGTCGCCAGCTTTGATAGGTGGAGGACGCACCGTATAAAAGTTAGGGCCATTTGAAGTTTTAGCAGTGTTTGATTTGGGACTCAAGGGTACCATACCTATGAGCGATCGCTTAAATTGACAAGAGGCTCGAGTACTTTATTGTCACAAAATTTCAAGGTTTTATTACGCTCCAGTAAAAAGTTACAAGCATTTGATTGTTGCAAACTTTGATAGGTCTAGGACGTACCGTGTAGAAGTTAGGGCCATTTGAAATTTTATCAGTGTTTGATTTGGGACTCAAGGGTAGCATGCTATGAGCGATAGCTTATATTGACAAGAGGCACGAGTATTTTATTGTCACAAAATTTCAAGGTTTTATTACGCTCCAGTAAAAAGTTACAAGCATTTGAATGTTGCAAAAGTTTGATAGGTCTAGGATCACCGTACAGAAGTTATGGCCATTTGAATTTTTAGCAGTGTTTGATTTGGGTCTCAAGGGTAGCATAGCTATGAGGGATAGCTTAAATTGATAAGAGGCACGAGTACTTTATTGTCACAAAATTTCAAGATTTTATTACGCTCCAGTAAAAAGTTACAAGCATTTGAATGTTGCAAATTTGATAGGTGTAGGACGCACCGTATAGAAGTTAGGGCCATTTGAAGTTTTAGCAGTGTTTCATTTGGGTCTCAAGGGTAGCATAACTATGAGCGAAAGTTTAAATTGATAAGAGGCTCGAGTTTTTTATTGTCACAAAATTTCAAGATTGTATGACGCTCCAGTAAAAAGTTACAAGCATTTGTATGTTTCAATCGGTGATAAGTGTAGGACGCACAGTACAGAAGTTGGGGCCAGTTGAAGTTTTAGCAGTGTTTGATTTGGGATTCAAGAGTAGCATAGCTATGTGCGATAATTTAAATTGATAAGAGGCTCGAGTACTTTATTGTCACAAAATTTCAAGATTTTTTGACGCTCCAGTATAAAGTTACAAGCATGGGTATGTCGCCAGCTTTGATAGGTGTAGGACGCACCGTATAGAAGTTAGGGCCATTTGAAGTTTTAGCAGTTTTTATATGGGACTCAAGGGTACCATCCCTATGAGCGATCGCTTAAATTGACAAGAGGCTCGAGTACTTTATTGTCACAAAATTTCCAGCTTTTATTACGCTCCAGTAAAAAGTTACAAGCATTTGATTGTTGCAAACTTTGATAGGTCTAGGACGCACCGTGTAGAAGTTAGGGCCATTTGAAGTTTTATCAGTGTTTGATTCGGGATTCACGGGTAGCATAGCTATGAGCGATTGCTTAAATTGATAACAGGCTCGAGTACTTTATTGTCACAAAATTTCAAGGTTTTATGACGCTCCAGTAAAAAGTTAAAAGTATTTGAATGTTGCAAACTTTGACAGGTATAGGACGCACCGTTCAGAAGTTAGGGCCATTAGAAGTTTTAGCAGTGTTACAAGCATGGGTATTTCGCCAACTTTGATAGGTGTAGGACGCACCGTATAAAAGTTAGGGCCATTTGAAGTTTTAGCAGTGTTTGATTTGGGACTCAAGGGTAGCATGCTATGAGCGATAGCTTATATTGACAAGAGGCACGAGTACTTTATTGTCACAAAATTTCAAGGTTTTATTACGCTCCAGTAAAAAGTTACAAGCATTTAATTGTTGCAAACTTTGATAGGTCTAGGATGCACCGTGTAGAAGTTAGGGCCATTTGAAATTTTATCAGTGTTTGATTTGGGACTCAAGGGTAGCATGCTATGAGCGATAGCTTATATTGACAAGAGGCACGAGTACTTTATTGTCACAAAATTTCAAGGTTTTATTACGCTCCAGTAAAAAGTTACAAGCATTTAAATGTTGCAAAACTTTGAGAGGTCTAGGACGCACCGTATAGAAGTTAGGGCAATTTGAAGTTTTATAAGTGTTTGATTTGGGACTCAAGGAAAGCATAGCTATTAGCGATAGCCTAAATTGAGAAGAGGCACGAGTACTTTATTCTCACAAAATTTCAAAGTTTTATGAAGCTCCAGTAAAAAGTTACAAGCATTTGAATGTTGCAAAATTTGATAGGTATAACACGCACCGTAAAGGTTAAGAATAGTAAAATTGATAAGTGAACAAAAGTTAAATTGATAAGAGGCTCGAGTACTTCATTGTCACAAAATTTCAATGTTTTATGACGCTCCAGTAAAAAGTTACAAGCATTTGAATGTTGCAAACTTTGGTTGGTATAGGACGCACTATATAGAAGTTAGGGCCATTTGAAGTTTTAGCAGAGTTTTGATTTGGGACTTAAGGGTAGCATTGCTATGAGCGATAGCTTAAATTGACAAGAGGCTCGAGTACTTTATTGTTACAAAATTTCAAAGTTTTATGACGCTCCAGTAAAAAGTTACAAGCATTTGAATGTTGTAAAATTTGATAGGTATAGGACGCACCGTACAGAAGTTATGGCCATTTGAATTTTTAGCAGAGTTTTGACTTGGGACTTAAGGGTAGCATTGCTATGAGCGATAGCTTAAATTGACAAGAGGCACGAATACTTTATTGTCACAAAATTTCAAGGTTTTATTACGCTCCAGTAAAAAGTTACAAGCATTTGATTGTTGCAAAATCTGATAGGTATAGGACGCACCGTACAGAAGTTAGTGCCATTTGAAGTTTTATCAGTGTTTGATTTGGAACTCAAGCGAAGCATAGCTATGAGCGATAGCTTAAATTGACAAGAGGCTCGAGTACTTTATTGTCACAAAATTTCAAGATTTTATGACGCTCCAGTAAAAAGTTAAAAGCATTTCATTGTTGCAAACTTTGATAGGTCTAGGACGACCGTGTAGAAGTTAGGGCCATTTGAAGTTTAAGCAGTGTTTGCTTTGGGACTCAAGGGTAGCATGCTATGAGCGATAGCTTCAATTGACAAGAAGCACGAGTACTTTATTGTCCCAAAATTTCAAGGTTTTATTACGCTCCAGTAAAAAGTTACAAGCATTTGATTGTTGGAAACTTTGATAGGTCTAGGACGTACTGTATAGAAGTTTAAGCAGTGTTTGATTTGGGACTCAAGGGTAGCATGCTATGAGCGATAGCTTCAATTGACAAGAGGCACGAGTGCTTTATTGTCACAAAATTTCAAGGTTTTATTGCGCTCCAGTAAAAAGTTACAAGCGTTTGATTGTTGCAAACTTTGATAGGTCTAGGACGCACTGAATAGAAATTAGGCCATTTGAAGTCTTAGCAGAGTTATTATTTGGGATTTAAGGGTAGCATTGCTATGAGCGATAGTTTAAATTGACAAGAGGCTCGAGTACTTTATTGTTACAAAATTTCAAGATTGTGTGACGCTCCAGTAAAAAGTTACAAGCATTTGTATGTTGCAATCTTTGATAGGTGTAGGACGCACAGTACAGAAGTTAGGGCCAGTTGAAGTTCTAGCAGTGTTTGATTTGGGATTCAAGAGTAGCATAGCTATGTGCGATAATTTAAATTGATAAGAGGCTCGAGTACTTTATTGTCACAAAATTTCAAGATTTTTTGACGCTCCAGTATAAAGTTACAAGCATGGGTATGTCGCCAGCTTTGATAGGTGTAGGACGCACCGTATAGAAGTTAGGGCCATTTGAAGTTTTAGCAGTTTTTTATATGGGACTCAAGGGTACCAACCCTATGAGCGATCGTTTAAATTGACAAGAGGCTCGAGTACTTTATTGTCACAAAATTTCAAGGTTTTATTACGCTCCAGTAAACAGTTACAAGCATTTGATTGTTGCAAACTTTGATAGGTCTTGGACGCACCGCATAAAAGTTAGGGCCATTTGAAGTTTTATCAGTGTTTGATTTGGGACTCGAGGAAAGCATAGCTATGAGCGATAGCTTAAATTGAGAAGAGGCACGA